>CM042245.1:4198932-5398932 GCA_023566225.1 Romanogobio albipinnatus
AGCCAGACAATAAAAATAAATAAATGTAGCATAAAATGTTTAGATATGAACCTACTATATAAATTGTGTTCTTTTATTAATTTGTAGTATTTAGAGTGTTTTTAGAGAGTTTTTTTGTTGTCTAATCAGGTCATTTAAGGCCATTAGCTCTCACTCTGACTGACTCTCTTACCAGTGACTGAACTACTGATTTAGTTTGGATGTGTTTTTTATTCCTGTGATTATTCTTATCTTAAAGATGGCGTTTATTAAAGAGGAGAGTGAAGACGTGAAGATTGAAGAAACATTGAAACATGAAGAAACTGAGGAACAAACAAAGACGGCGTTTATTAAAGAGGAGAGTGAAGACGTGAAGGTTGAAGAAACATTGAGAGTGAAACATGAAGAAACTGAGGAACAAACAGGTTGGTTTCATTCTCAAAGCTGAACTCAGTCATTTGATCCTTATTCAAATGTCCAGCTCTACAGAAATGAGTGATATGTTTGAAGTAGTGTTAATTTCATTAACGAAAAATGTTAGTTGAAGAGGAACGTTCGAGCGTTCATGCTTGCGGTTGCCAGATTTCAATTTAAATCCTGAGCTTTTCTGTTAAAAGAACACATATTCAAGTCAAGTGTCATTCAGTCAGTCTGTGTTCTCTCTTGTGCTGTTTGTGAGACTAAATCTGCCATCAAACCTTCTTAATGATGAACTGTAATAAATCCATGGATCTCTCGACTATCTGCGATTGTGTTTGCTGAATAACTGCACTTACACAAACTCTGTGTGACGATACAAAGTCTTTTTTGGTGTTGTTTTAATAGAACAACATTAATGTGGAATTTCACTGTTTAACTTTTTTAGGCCTATATAATAAATAGACTATAATAAATCATTAAACTAGATGAAATAAAATAAACCATTTGTATGGGTCGACATGTTAGAATCAAGTCTTGATTTGTGCTTGTGCTTGTCCTCCCTTCATGTATGATCATTGTGAAGTTTGACAGCAAGTTAAACTTCAGCATTTATTATCTTGATGACACAACTCAACGATGGATCAGAGTGAAACTAAAAGAAAATACAATCTCCAATTATACATATGACTAAACATAGCTTCAAATGACACAAATTATACATATTGCAGTTATGCTGTTTATAAACATGAGCATAATAAAGTAGATAAAAAACTTAAAGCTATTACACTTCAAAACGTCCAAAAGCAAGGATTGATGAGGATTATCCAAGAAACCACCCAGTTTCAACAACATGCACCAAACATGAGCCCAGCTGCTCAATTCCTGCTATATATTACTCTGCAGTTTCTGAAATGTCCACTACATGGCAGTTCCAAAACAAATTTAACATTAGACATCACTATAATACAATTTCAGTCCTTTTTAGAACAAAGCAAAATGACCTGTGAGATTGGTCTGTAGAATCTTTGGTTGTACCTTTAGAAGTTGTCATAACCTCAATTTTCCTTACACATCTGTCGGTGCTTGGGAATGTATTGGTGATCATTGCCATAGGCCAATCATTGCGAGAAAGGGTGCTGTCTTTCAAGAGAACAATATCTCCAATTTGAAGATTGGTGTGTGGTTCAGTCTATTTGCATCTTTGTTGCAAGATGGGGAGGTACTCTTGTTTCCAGCGGGTCCAGAACTGATTTGCAAGGGTCTGTACTTTTCTCCATTGACTTCCATAAAGATCTTTGTCTAAGAAATTGCAGGTAGGAACTCCAAGGGGAGACACTGAAGACACTGATCAGGATCGGGCCACTATCCGTCATCCTGTGGACCTCCCAGACACCGCGGGACTGAGCTAGAGAGAAGCAGTAATCCGGTGTCTGGAGAGCATCGCCCCCTGGTCCTGGGAATCCCCTGTCTCTGTCCAGAGCCCAGCGACGTCCCCTGTCTCCGTCCAGAGGCCAGTGATGTCCACTGTCTCCGGCCAGAGGCCAGTGACATCCCCTGTCTCCGTCAAGAGCCCTGAGACAACCCCTGTTTCGTCCCAGAGCCCCGTGACGTCCCCAGTCTCTTCCCAAAGCCTGGTGGACTGTTTCCATCCCCCAAAGAGGGCTTCTTCAGTCCCGCAGAGTCCAGAGAGGATGTCTGCCATTCCACAGAGCCCAGAGAGGACTACTTCAGTTCCGCAGAGACTACAAAGGATATCTGCCATTCCCCAGAGTCCAGAGTGGACTTCTTCCGTGCTTCAGAGACCAGAGAGGACTACTTCAGTTCCGCAGAGTCCAGAGAGGATGTCTGCCATTCTCCAAAGTCCATAGAGGACTTCTTCCATGCCTCAGAGTCCAGACGACTTTTTCAGTGCCCCAGAGTCCAAAGAGGACTTCATCCCCCGTCCAAGGTCCAGTGAAAGCCCCGGTTCTGCCCGGTTATCCTGAAGTCCCACCCAGTCTCCCTCTCTCGCCTCTGCTCATCTTTGTCCTTTCAGCCCTTCTTCCACCTCTTTCTGTCAGCCCCTCCGCTCACTTTCCATCCACCTTCAGAGTGGAGTGGTCGCCGTGGGTCTGCCAGTCCGCAGCTACATCTGGGCTGGTGGATCCATGGTTTCCACCTACGGCCTCCACAACCAGGACTCCACCTCAGCCTGTCGAGCCTTTGACGCTGCCCTGGCTTGTACCTCCCTCTGCTCCGCCATAGTCCACCAGTTCCGCCAGTCTCCCTCGCCCCTCCGATGTCGTCTTGGTTGCTCTTTTAGCCACCCTCGCTTATGGACTACGTGTCAGGCTGCACCTCCTCCCTCCGTCCCTTTGGCTCAGTTGGGCTCCTCACTCCCTCCAACTCCATTTTGGGGCTCAGTCACTCCAGCTCCACAGTGGCCTGCTGTGCCCCCGCCAGATCTTTTTTGTCCTCATCATCACTTTTGTTGCTATTTAATTAAATGTGACTTGACTTAATTCTCTGTCAGTATAAATATGCATAATTTTGTACTGTGTCTGTTATTAACTTACTGGATGGGCCAGAGACTCAGAATGGATAGTGTCTCTTGAAATGGTATATTTCCCCTTTTTATTGAGGAGTGTTGTAATTTGGTGCTTTTCATTTCCAGTACTGGGATTGGCTGTTGAAAACAGAGGTGACACATGGTTAAAACAGTGACTTTAACGTTTTACCAGTGCATTGATCACATTCCGAAACACTTCAATAACCCCTGTGGCAGTTTCCTGAACACAGAATCCAAACATGAATTGAAGGGTTATGAATTAAAAGGGTTAAGAATATTGGAAAAAAAGGTTCTGAGATCAAATGTAACCCCTCTTACTGTAGCTTAGTGGGTATAGGCTCTAGCATTACATGTTTTTTTTGTTTTGATGCCTTAAACGTTTTAATGACTTGATGTCTGTTGTTTTGTGCCATTAAACTGGGGTTAACTTGTTTTTGTCTCTTTTAGATCTGATGGCACTGAAAGTGGAGAGTCAAGAGCTAAATGACATGGAAGAGAAAGATCCGTATAAGCAACATCATGATTTCATAACTGGAGAAAAATATTTTAGTTGCTTACATACTGAAAAGATTTCCTCACAAAAAATCACTCTAAAGCCTGGAAAGAGTTTAATTGAAAAACAACAACTTAAAGTCCACTGTAATATTCACACTGGAGAGAAGCAGTTCACCTGCCAACAGTGTGGAAAGAATTTCACTCAAAAAGGAAACTTGGAGAAACACATGAGAATTCACACTGGAGAGAAGCCTTACACCTGCCAAGAGTGTGGAAAGAGTTTCACTCAAAAAGGAAGCTTTGAGCAACACATGAGAATTCACACTGGAGAGAAGCCATACACTTGCCAACAGTGTGGAAAGAGTTACACTCAAATAGGGAATCTTAAAGCCCACATGAGAGTTCACACTGGAGAGAAGCCTTTCACCTGCCAACAGTGTGGAAAGAGTTTTACTCATAAGGGAAGCATTGAGGAACACATGAGAATTCACACGGGAGAGAAGCCTTACACCTGCCAAGAGTGTGGAAACAGTTTCACTCAAAAAGGGCAAATTAAAGCCCACATGAGGATTCACACTGGAGAGAAGCCTTACACCTGCCAACAGTGTGGAAAGAGTTTCACTCGAAAACAACATCTTAAAGGCCACACAAGAGTTCACACTGGAGAGAAGCCTTACATCTGCCAACAGTGTGGAAACAGTTTCACTCATAAAGGAAGCTTTGAGCAACACATGAGAATTCACACTGGAGAGAAGCCTTACACCTGCCAACAATGTGGAAACAGTTTCACTCAAAAAGGGCATCTTAAAGCCCACATGAGAGTTCACATTGGAAAGAAGCCTTTCACCTGCCCACAGTGTGGAAATAATTTCACTCATAAAGGGCATCTTAAAGCCCACATGAGAGTTCACATTGGAAAGAAGCCTTTCACCTGCCCACAGTGTGGAAAGAATTTCACTCATAAAGGGCATCTTAAAGGCCACATGAGAATTCACACTGAAGAGAAGCTTTAAACCTGACAACAGTGTGGAAAGAGCTTCAAAATAGGGAGGGGCGATATCTTAGCCTTTGCGACATACCGGTAAAAATTCTTCCCAAGATAAGAATTTGTCTTCCCGTGATGATAATGATAAAGCCTAGATTATGTTTTCCTGTTTACGACCCATTTGCATCTCACGTGCAGAACGAAAACAACTATGGTGGACTGTGGAGGAGCTACCTCTACAATCTGGAACACAGATATACACTATATTGCCAAAAGTATTGGGACACCCCTCCAAACCATTGAATTCAGGTGTTCAATCACTTCATGGCCACAGTTGTATAAATCAAGCACTAGGCATGCAGATGCTTCTACAAACATTAGTGAAAGAATGAGTCGCTCTTTCAGGAACTCAGTTAATGCAAGCGTGGTACCGTGATAGGTGGCCACCTGTGAAATAAGTCAGTTCGCAAAATTTCCTCACTACTAAATATCAACTGTTAGTGGTATTATAACAAAATGGAAGCAAATGGGAACAACAGCAACTCCGCTACAAAGTGGAAGGCCGTAAAATCACAGAGCGGGGTCAGTGCATGCTGAGGCGCACAGTGCGCAGAAGTCAGCAACTTTCTGGTGAGTCAATAGCTACAGGCCATCACCAAGTGCAATGCAAAGTGTTGAGCATTGGAGAAGTGTTCTCTGGGGTGACCAATCACACTTCTTTGTCTGGCAATCCCATGGACGATTCTGGGTTTGGCAGTTGCCAGGAGAACGGTACTTGCCTGATTGCATTGTGCCAAGTGTAAAGATTGGTGGAGGGGGGATTATGATGTGGGGTTGTTTTTCAGGGGTTGGGCTTGGCCCCTTATAGTGCTTTTCCATTACCAGTACCAGCTCAACACGACTCGGCTCGCTTTTCGCTCCGTTTTCCATTGCAGATAGTACCTCCACAATAGTACCTGGTCGTCATAGCAACGCCGCAGGAAACTGCAGTGATGTAATCTTCTATACTTATTCGTTCCTCGTTGCCCCATCAAGCTCTCACTGGATCCTCTCTTCAGCAACCAAACAAAGGAAAGTCTGCACCTCCTCGTTTGACCACGGCGTATTCTTCCGAGTTGCCATGATAGTAATGGGTATATCACGCAATCTCTGGCCAAACTATTTAAAAATGGCGTGGTTATTCAGGATACTCCGTCTGGCGCGTGCAATGATGACGCAGTGAATAGTGACGATTCTCTCTGACCAATCAGCAGTCTGCCGTGTTTTCACATCACATTTTAGTATCGCCTCAGCTCCCTCAGAACCTCGTCGGAGTTGATACGAAAAAAAGTATCTGGAACCAGGTACAAGTACAACTTTTACACAGTGGAAAACCAAACAAAGGCGAGTCGAGGCGAGCTGGTACTGTGTAGTGGAAAAGCGCCATTATTTCCAGTGAAAGGAACTCTTAATGCTTCAACATACCAAGACATTTTGGACAATTTGAATGAATTAGAGCGGAGACTGTGAGCCAGGCCTTCTCGTGCAACATCAGTGCCTAACCTCACAAATGTGCCTCTAGAAGAATGGTCAAAAATTCCCATAAACACACTCCTAAACCTTGTGGAAAGCCTTCCCAGAAGAGTTGAAGCTGTTATAGCTGCAAAGGGTGGGCCAACTCCATATTAAAACCTACAGATTATGAATGGAATGTCATTAAAGTTAATTTGCATGTAAAGGCAGGCGTCACAAAACTTTTGGCAATATAGTGTATTTTTACTCTGAATGCTTGAGAGTTTCACTTTTGCGTCCTTGGTAGTTTCGACTTGCCAAGTTCGATTCAGCAGAACGAACTCAGAGGACGGGAGGAAACAGTCCAGTAATATTGCAAATTGAACAGCATTCTTGATGGCGTCACTCGGTTCACTCTGGCTACTCGCGGTTATCTGTATGTATATTTTAGGCAACAATAAAACAAAATATGTTTTAAAACGCCACTCTGCCTCTTCGTTTTCATTTTAAGAATCTTACATATAATAGTCACACAAATGTGGTCCAGGCAAAGCATACATTGATTATCTTCACTGCATGTATATTTAAAACTCAACCTATTAATATGTGGTTCAGGTAATATGTGAATATGTATTCTGATTATCTTCACTGTAATAAAATGAAATATGACAAACACAACCCTGCTAATTGTCAGTTTAAATAATCAATAATAGCCTTTATAAAGGTATAGGAAGCTATCCAATAAGAAGTAAAGCAAACAATTCAGTCAGACACACAAAGTCAGCGCTCTAGTAGGCTACACTGGTAAAGTTAAATGTCAGTGCCGCTGTGTCAAAAAGCTTGGCGCCCTTGTCTGGCCCCCCTAAATTTGGAATTGTATCACCCAAAACATTTCTGAAACTGGTTGCAATGTGCAGTTTTTGCTGTGGTGGTATGTGATGAAGAGTAATTTATTGTGTCATAACCAATAACCAGCGCAGAGAGGCAAAACCACACAAGGAGGCTGCGTGAAAGAACCGTTCATGAGCGGCTATCACAGAGACTGTGTTTCACCACAGAGATACTGAGAAAAGATACAGGTAAAAGAAAATATTTAATTTCAGTCATGTTCACATATAGAGAGAAAAAATATTATGTCCAATTGTCCAGTGTTGCTTATACAGTGTTAGATGTTTGTTTTCAAACCATAAATAAAACAAGTATGACCATATCGCCTATGAAAACTTTGCAAAGAGTTCGCTAACAGAGAACAGATGTAGGCTACAAAATAACATGTAAAATAAATGTTTTAGTTTTGCTTTTATAAACTGAGCATGCATGATCATATTACAGATACATTCATTTTCCTAAGTTGATTTATGTTCGGCCCCTGTAAGATTTTACAGCAGATTGTTTTACATTTGTTATACATTTGTTTCATGTAATATAGTGTCAAGTTTACAGATGCAGAAAAGTGCTTGGATATTAAAAGTGTGTTATGTCATCACTGCTCATTATCACAATACAAGATTACTTGTCAAATAAGCGGCCGTCTCACGATGGCAAATCGATTGGTTTTGACTGAAGTGATGGCATGAGGCGTCTCGTGTAGCGCGGCAAATAACGCAGTACTCGTTCCATATCTAAGGGAACCGGTGTTACGGTAGTAACCAAGTATGTTTCCCTTGCGATACTACTCGAGTACTGTGTCATTCGTTTTATTAATCAATATTGATTATTAAAAGGACAAGACGCTATGGGGAAAGGGCATAAAACATAGTTATACCCATACGTAGCCGGGGTCGTAACAGAATTCCACAAGCTGAATGTGGCAGAATCATGCAGAAAGGACCTACGAGTCCCTGTAGTGTAGGGACATCTAGATTATAAAACCTGACGAATGTGGACGGTGAGGCCCAGCCAGCCGCCGCACAGATGTCAGTAATGGCCACAATGCCCTCTCGTGGAATACGCTTTCACACTCCAGGGGCATTGAAGACCTAAGGAGGAGTGAGGGAGTGCTATAGCGTCGACTATCCATCTAGAAAGTCTGGGCTTTGTGACCGGACAACCTTTTGTGCAGCCACCGAAGCAGTTTTGCCTCCTTCAATGTAAAACCTAAAAGCTCTGACAGGACAGAGTAGGTCCAGCTCCTGTTCAGATAGGACTATCGGAGAATATTCATGTCCTGGTTTCAGGATGACTTTGGGGTCGTTAGGCCCGAACTCAAGAAACCGGGAAACATAAACACACCAGGCTTGTTCGAGATGCATCGGCGCTGCGCAGACCTGTCTGCGTATGATATCAAAATACAGCATGTGTGATTCAAAAGTTGTATGATCTCACTGTACTTTGAGGTCATACGGCAATCGGTCTGCACAGCACCGATACATCTTGAACAAGCCTTCCATCAACAATGGCGAACGTTGCGTCACTATTGATACACATGGCTTTACGATCCTTTATCGGCATCAAAACACAGCGAATCCAACGCATTCGAGCAGCCCATGTAATTTGTATATACAGAGATTACAATCGAGCAGCTATTTTCTATTAGTCACAAGTTTGTGTTCGTCTTGTTGGTCACGGTAACCCCAGCCCCTAACACAAGCGGTTCTTACTTCTAGACCAGCAATGTTTTGGTGCTACTTAAGAACCACTTTTCCTGGTTTCGAGCTGGTGCTTTGAGTGTGGAAAGACAAAGAACCGATTTGAAATTAGGCTCTGGCTCCGAAGCAGCACCAGCACTGCCTTGGTGGAAAAGGGGTAAGAAAGATCCCAGGTAGGAACCGTGAGGGGACGAGGGGGATTCAACCTCCAAGATCCCTTAAAGGAGAACTCCGGTGAATTTTTAAGTTAATCTTGATCGTTATACCTTTGTAAGTACTGTCTATAGAAAAAAAAAAAACTAACCGGATTGGTGCTTGCAACACGGAGCTGTTACAGTTAATGCCCAGAGCTCCCACTCAGCTAACACAGCAGCTATGGGGGCATATATATAAAGAGTGTCTTTGTGCCTCTTAACAGACACAAAATGCAATTAAAATGTCTGTTCAACATGAACAGGGCCCTTACATGACAACCAGATGCGTTTAGCAACTTAGCCATTGTTTAAACTCACCGAGATAGTGTTTTAGACGGCAAGCTGTAGTCTCGCTGAAGTCCCGTGGGAACTCAGTTGTATCCGGTCAAATGTAAATAGTCCAGGGGGGAGGAGCGTTACGAACCATTTCTTCTTCACTTGTGAGCCGATCATCACAGACACGACGCTCCTCCCCCCTGGACTATTTACATTTTACCGGATACAACTGAGTTCCCACGGGAGAAGACACTCACTGTGCCCGTCATCAGTGTGCAGAGGGGCTCGATGTCGCAGAAATTTGCTCTTTTGAAAGCTCTTTAAGAAGCAACTGCGTTGCAAAGGATACATTGTAGCGCACTGCAGGCGGCTCGGGGGCGAAGCACTGACTAGGCTCCTAGGAGCGGCATGGGAACAGAGCGGTGGACGATCAGCACTGCAAGAGAGCAGTGGTATGAGCAGCGAGCTGAAGAGCAGCGAGAGTTGCAGGCTGCTCGAAGCAGTGAGCTGATCAAACTGCTTGCAGGTGAAGGCAGCTTCAAGTCTCAATGATCAAGCAAAGAGATGATATCTGCGTCGCTGAAGGAGAATTAAACGATTTACCATGGTGAGACGGCTGCTTATATAGCTTGAGACCCCGCCCCTTTTGCCGGGCTCACTAACCATTGGCTTGTGCGTTCTATGCCGTCATTGGTTCGTTTTCTTTAACTTCACAAACCAATGGCCGTGCAGTTCACACTGCGTGATTGTATAAAGGCTTCAGATCATTTTGACATTGACGACCGCTGTAAGACCACTGAGGTAAAGCAGCCTAAAAATTTAATCAGCCTAAAAATTGTACTTTTAAACATTTTTGGAATCTTAAAAACAAGCAGCTTTACTTATTCTACACTAAAAGGATAAGATAAAACAAATAAAATGAGGAAATATTAATGAGATATACAGTGCCGCCGCTCCCATTGCGTAGGGCACCACATGCTCTCTCTAACCCCCCCTCCCCCGGTCTGCACTATATAATTTGTATATATCTATATACAACCCCAAATCAGAAAAAGTTGGGACAGTATGGAAAATGCAAATTAAAAAAAAAAGAAGTGATTTCTAAATTTACTTTGACTTGTATTTCATTGCAGACAATATGAACACCAAATATTTCATGTTTTGTCTGGTCAACTTCATGTCATTTGTAAATATGCATCCTTTCCTGTCATTCAGACCTGCAACACATTTAAAAAAAGTTGGGACAGTAAAGCATTTACCACTTTGTAATGTTGCCATTCCTTTTCACAACACTTAAAAGACGTTTAGGGACTGAAGACACCAAGTGATGAAGTGTTTCAGGTGTAATTTTGTCCCATTCTTCCTGCAAACAAGTCTTAAGGTGGGCAACAGTACGGGGTCTTCGTTGTGGCATTTTGCGCTTCAAAATGCGCCACACATTCTCTATTGGAGACAGGTCGGGACTGCAGGCAGGCCAGTCAAGTACCCGTACCCTCTTCCTCCGCAGCCAGGACTTTGTAATGTGTGCAGAATGTGGTTTTGCATTGTCTTGTTGAAATATGCATGGACGTCCCTGGAAAAGATGTCTTCTTGAAGGCAGCATATTATGCTCCAAAATCTCTATGTACTTTTCAGCATTAATGGTGCCTTCACAGAAGTGCAAGTTACCTTTTCCAAGGGCACTGACACAACCCCATACCATGAAAGACCCTGGCTTTTGGACTTGTTGCTGGTAACAGTCTGGAATGTCCTTTTCTTCTTTGGTCCGGAGCACACGGCGTCCATTCCTCCCAAAAAATACCTGAAATACTGATTCATCTGACCACAGTACACGTTTCCACTGTGTGATGGTCCATCCCAGATGCCTCCGAGCCCAGAGAAGTTGACGGCGCTTCTGGACACTGTTAACATAGGGCTTCCTTTTGGCACAGTACAGTTTTAACTGGCATTTGTGGATGTAACTACGTATTGTGGTACTTGACAAAGGTTTGCCAAAGTAGTCCTGAGCCCATGTGGTGATATGGCTTATAGATGAATGACGATTCTTGATGCAGTGCCGCCTGAGGGATCGGAGATTACGGTTGTTCAGCTTAGGCTTGCGCCCTTGTCCTTTACGCACTGAAATTCCTCCAGATTCCTTGAATTTTTTAATTATGTTATGCACTGTTGAATGTGAAATATCCAAATCTCTTCCGATCTTTCTTTGAGGAACATTGTTTTTAAACATTTCAATAATTTTCTCACGTATTTGTTGGCAAACTGGCGATCCTCGGCCCATCTTTGCTCCTAAAGGATTAGACCTTTCTTGGATGCTGCTTTTGTACCAAATCATAATTACAATCACCTGTTGACATCACCTGTTTCAAATCACATCATTATTTAACCATTTTACCTCATTACTAGCCCTAAATTGCTCCTGTCCCAACTTTTTTTTTAAATGTGTTGCAGGTCTGAATGACAGGAAAGGATGCATATTTACAAATGACATGAAGTTGACCAGACAAAACATGAAATATTTGGTGTTCATATTGTCTGCAATGAAATACAAGTCAAAGTAAATTTAGAAATCACTTCTTTTGTTTTTGTTTTTTTATTTGCGTTTTCCATACTGTCCCAACTTTTTCTGATTTGGGGTTGTATTTAAATTATTCATAGATCAGACAAAAAATTACTGCATGAGGAACAACCTCCGCCTTGATAAAAAGCATTGGCATGGTTTATTGTTTTTGATCAAACTCGTAAAAAATAAGTATAAATAAATAAAAAGTTATCTGCCAGTTTATAAATGATTTCTGCACATAAACATATGTTCATAGCATTTACAGAATCTCATATTAGATCTTTCTTTGGTAGTTATTTTTAGCACATCATTGACCAACACGCATTTAAATATGTATTTCTTCAAGAATTCAACTGATATGTGTTTTATTGTCTGTATGTGAATGTCTACACACATCTGTGACTTGAGCATGTGATCAGGACTTTTATTTTGTAGTGGTGTTGTGATGTCATAAGGCTGCGCCACACTCCTGCATCTGCTGTGATTCTGCTGAAGAAAGGTTTGTGTTTTAAGCTTTTAAAGTGTTTAAATCAATGCAAACTTTTCAGGCAATTTTATAGTTTAACAAGAAATATTAAATGAATGTTTGATTCTTGAACTTAACATGCGTTATCTAACATTAATGTATGTTGTTTATTGTTAGTAAAGCTCATCCACACATGAGTAACAGAAAAGCTGTTTCATTTCTCTCTATATATTGTGAGTCAGTTAATCATAAACATTTACACACAATTTACTACTTTAAACATTGTCTGAGCAGAATAAAAATCAAATCAACACATTTTTAAGCTTTTAAATTAATAAACACTTTTTTTGTTGGTTTGTAATAGTCAATCCTTATTGCTCTTTTTTGTATTATATATTATTTAAATTGGTTTTCTATGTATGGCCCCACACCTCCACACAATAAGTCATGTATGGCTATCCAAATTCTTCCCGGAACAATACAAATTTGTGTCATCACCATTTTTAATATATTAAACGTGTTACAAATATAATTTATATGTAGTACAAACAATTTCGGGCCTAACACTGAACCTTGTGGAACACCACAAGTTACTTTCAAAATGTAATTGAACAAATTAATATCTGTCATCAAGGTAACTTTTTAGGCAAGAATAAGCAATTCCTCTTATACCATATCTTTCTAATGTCATCATTAATAAGCCACGATCAATAGTGTCAAAGGCTTTTTTTAAATCTAAAAACACCTCCACAGTATATTCATTATTATCCACTGAAATCTCTTCTACCAGTTCCATCACTGCCACTGAGGTCGAGACTCTTAGCAGTGACTGAACTACTGATTTAGTTTGGATGTGTTTTTTATTCCTGTGATTATTCTTATCTTAAAGATGGCGTTTATTAAAGAGGAGACTGAAGACGTGAAGATTGAAGAAACATTGAAACATGAAGAAACTGAGGAACAAACAAAGATGGCGTTTATTAAAGAGGAGAGTGAAGACGTGAAGATTGAAGAAACATTGAAACATGAAGAAACTGAGGAACAAACAAAGATGGCGTTTATTAAAGAGGAGAGTGAAGACGTGAAGATTGAAGAAAAATTGAGAGTGAAACATGAAGAAACTGAGGAACAAAAAGGTTGGTTTCATTCTCAAAGCTGAACTCATTTGATCCTTATTCAAATGTCCAGCTCTACAGAAATGAGTGATATGTTTGAAGGGAGTCCTAATTAAAGCAGTTTTATTTGACATGAAGCGGGTCGCCTCGTAGACAGACATGTTGAGATCACATGACCTGACAAATATTAAAGCTGGGCATACACTGTGCAATTTTCGTCCGATTTTCGAGTCTAATTCTGACTCGTGCGACTCTTTTTATTCGGTTTATTCGCATATTAGTGCGCATATTTCACTCGTACAGTGTGAGCAGAAAAGTCGTGCTCGACGATCGGGCCGCACAGTGTGAGCACATAAATCGTGAGCTTTGGCTTTTACATTGCATGCGATCAACTCGTACAGTGTATTCCCTGCTTAATGCTGCCATCAAACTGAGAAAACCCAATATTATGAGAAGATATTAACCCCAATTTCTGCTCTTTTATAAAGTTATATTTATTGGGAATATACATACATAGTGTGAAATATGTAAGTGCTCTGGGAGTATCAGCACATTCCCTTTCTTCATCATCACAATTAACAAGAATAGGAAAGATAAATAAACTAAATTAAATGAACAATATAAATAAAATTGCCCCATCTGCTTTTGTAATCACACTCTTTTCACTTATTGTTTTTACTTCAGGTTTTTTTCCCCATCATGTTCAATATCCAGCAAAGTAAACCATCAGATGTAGGGTGATTCTCACAAAACTGTATTTTCTTCAAGCTTTTTTCAAGGTACATTTTGGTATCTTTCCAAAAAAGTGCACATCCAAAACAACACCAAATAACCAAATGATATAAGGAATCTGTATAATTCATAAATATATGCTCACCAAAATTCAAGAAATTTATCCTGAATGTGTGTGGAAACATCATGAATGTACTGAAAGTGCAGAGAAAGGTAGTTAGCGTATCATCTGGTCTGTTTTTTTTTGGCTGTCCACTGCTGGAACCTCTTCAAAAAGTTGTCCTCATCTTTGATGTCTTAAACTCAGCTTGCAATCACAAACCCAGTGTCCTTCCTCACTGCAATACCTGCATCTTCCCTGAGTATTTGCTCTGATATTCACTTTCTTTATGCTCACTTTCCATTGTCCTGTTGTTGTTTTGCAAAAGATCTGAGATTGACTTCCACAATCCTTGCTCCCGGTGTCGCCCCAACCGTTTCCACCGCCATAATCGTTTATATTTTTTTTCCTTTTTGCTGCAAATCAGTGCACAGACAATTTGGATCATAAACTTTCTGCAATATATCATTTTATTAATAATAACAATTCCAGTCTCGCGCGAGAACTCCAGTCCGGTGCACGTGATCGCATTATTTCCTGGTCACTTCTTGCATGTGTTTTGTTTTTGAAACCTAGTTTGCGCACCGGACTGAGTTGTCGGTGATTCTTCCTCTTGTACAGTCATGCAGTGTGAAGCCCCCCGTCACTGATCCATCGGTCAGTGTGAACACAGCAGCAACTGAATGCTACCCCAGATAACCATGCAGTGTGAAAAGAGCAGTGATCCGACGGGTTTGAAAATCGTGCATTCTGAACTCGGCATAAGTTTTTTGAGGAAGTACCAACCCAGTGCCGAAGAACTCCATCTCATGTTCTCCTCCAACTTCAAAATCGTCCGACATTGTTGTTTTACCTTTATTTTTGGTAGAAGTCTGGGCTCTGGATGGGCTACTCAAGGATATTCAGAGTTGTTCCATAGCCACTTCTTTGTTATCTTGGCTGTGTGCTTACGGTTGTTGTCCTGTTGGAAGATGAACCTTCGCCCCAGGCTGAGGTCCAGAGCACCTTTGTACATTGCTGCATTCATCTTTCCCTCGATCCTGACTAGTCTCCCAGTTCCTGCAGCCGAAAAACATCCCCACAGCATGATGCTGCCACCACCATGCTTCACTGTAGGGATTGGCCAGGTGATGAGCTGTGCCTGGTTTCCTCCAGACATGACACTTGCCATTCAGGCCAAAAAGTTCAATCTTTGTTTCATCAGACCAGAGAATTTTGTTCCTTGTGGTCTGAGAGTCCTTCAGGTGCCTTTTGGCAAACTCTAGGCGACCTTTTACTGAGGAAGGGCTTCCATCTGGCCACTCTACTATGCAGGCCTGATTGGTGGAGAGCTGCAGAGATGGTTGTTCTTCTGGAAGGTTCTCCTTTCTCCACAGAGAAACGTTGGAGCTCTGTCAGAGTAACCATCGGGTTCTTGGTCACCTCCCTGACTAAGGCCCTTCTTCCCCAATCACTCAGTTTGGCCGGGCAGCAGCTCTAGGAAGAGCCCTGGTGCTTCCAAACTTCTTCTATTTACAGATGATGGAGGCAATGTACTCATTGGGACCTTCAATGCTGCAGAATGTTTTCTGTACCCTTCCCCAGATCTGTGCATCCATACAATCCTGTCTCTGAGGTTTACAGACAATTCCTTGGACTTCATGGCTTGGTTTGTGCTCTGACATGCACTGTTAACTGTGCGACCTTTTATAGACAGGCGTGTGCCTTTGCAAATTATGTCCAATCATCTGAATTTACCACAGGTGGACTCCTGTCAAGTTGTAGAAACATCTCAAGGATGATTAGTGTAAACAGGAGCACCTGAGCTCAATTTTGAGTGTCATGGCAAAGGCTGAGAATACATGTCCTTTAAAAAAAAAAAATATTTGTAAAGATTTCAAACAAACATCTTTCACATTGTCATTATGGGATATTGTTTGTAGAATTGAGAAAAACTGTCATTATGGGATATTGTTTGTAGAATTGAGGAAAACAATAATGAATTTAATCCATTTTAGAATAAAACTGTAACGTAACCAAATGTGGAAAAAGTGAAGCGCTGTGCATACTTTCCGGATGCACTGTAGCTCCTCGTTTAGCGATAAACTCCTTCAGCTTCCACCATAGTTGTTTTCTGTACGTGAGCTGCAAATGGGTCGCGTCATCAACTAGGCTTTATTGTTATTATCGCCGGAAGACTAATTCTTATTGTGGGGAGAATTTTTACCGGTATAGATCAAAGCAGCTTTACTATGAAATTTTGAAGGGAAAAAAAGTTTTTTTTTTTTTTTGTAAAGCAGCTTTAGAAAAAAGTTAGCTAAAGTAAGTTTGTGATTTATTAATTTCCATTGTAGGACATCCATTAGCCATTTAATTTGGGGCCAATGGGCTTTGCAATGGGCTTTCCCTCTTTGGACAGGGATGTTTGTTTCCAGCATGTAACCTTGATCCCTCACTTTATTCTGTGTTGGGTTGGTGAGGCTGCCACAACAATAACTCAGACCATGATTAACCCAGTGGGTTAAACCATGGAACTGATATGCAGAAGGTTGCTGGTTCGATCCCAGCAGTCACCACCAGTGTGTCCTTGAGCAAGGCACTTTACTCCATGTTGCTCCAGGGGGATTGTCCCTGTAATAAGGGCACTGTAAGTCGCTTTGGATAAAAGCATCTGCCAAATGCGTAAATGTAAATGTAGCCCAATTCATCCATGGCCATTATTTTATCATGAGGGCTGGGACCTTTTCCATGAGCAATTGAGCTCAATGGTGACTCATCAATTGCATTATTTGAAATAAATGTTTGACAGTAAGAGCACATAGCTAGAAATTACATTAACTGCTTCTTTGTTGCAGGTTTTGGAATTTTCTGGATTGCCTCCAGAATTTTTTTTCAAAAATTGTTCTTGGATTGCTTCCACACTTTTTTTCCTCGACAGCGAGATTTCACTCAGCACTTGTGACAAAATCGTATAAGGATTTGGAACATTTTAGGGGCGCATGTACTGCTTCATTTACTGCTTGTAAAGGTGCTTTCACACCAGACATGGATAAAGCGTTAAGCATGAGTGATTTACATCAATGCAAAGATGCGAATAGACATTCTGTGGTGCGATTGAATGAAGTCCGCTTTGTTGACCACTGACTGACAATTCCATAAACCCACAGAAATAGAGGAAGGAGCATTAGCAGAGGAGGGAATAGGACGCATATTAGCAGTGTTGCGCTGCCTTCGGCGTGTAGTAGCGGAGCGTGGTTGAGAGACAATGGGAATGTACTGGAAACACATGGTAAGAGAGAGGAAAGGGAAAGGAGAAGGGAAAAGAAAAAACTTAAGTGCCTTGTTGTCTTCAGGGAGTCGCAGGGAGTATCGATGTCTTTACCAGACTCAGTCTTCACACGAGGGCTGAATGCTCCCACGAGCGTATTAAATAGATTCTGCTAATCACTAATTCAGTCAAATCTATTACTCCAGCCATTGCTCTATTTCCATATTTTCTTTTCATTTCCCTGTAAATGTGACTATCCAAGTCCTCTACAGTAGGAAACTTGTTTGCTATTTCCAGACCCCATACTTTAACCTGAATACTTTAGACTTGTCTTTATACATTACACAGTGGTCGTCACCTCTGTGTCCTGCCTGCACGAACTTGTACAGACTTTTGCGAACGTATAAGATTCTTATGAACTTGATGAACTTAACTTTGTTATCTAGAAAAGTCAGTCCCTATTCACTATTTTGAATTTCACTGTTTTACCTTTTCTTTGTTCCTTTGAAATCCCGGTGGTGACAGTCCAGGCCCCCAGCCATCAGTCCTCTTATCCCTTAACCCTCTGGAGTCTGAGCTGTTTTGGGGCCCTTTAGAATATTTGTTTTCGATTTGGTTTACATTGTTTAAAACCTGACATTTCAGCGTTTCTTTAGACATATGTCTCATGTTTGTGAGACAATTATTCACTAAGCTAGCGTTCCTTTTCTGAAGACTATCTGAATGAAAGTCTTTGAGAGAGAGGCTGCAGATCGCGCATCATGTGTATTTTCTTTGTTTTGCAAAAAGCAAAACATTTTGTTTTTATTGTGACTGTACACAAAAAATAGAAACTTTAACAGATTATAATGATGTATAACACTTGCCTGAATTATAAAAAAAAACGACAGTTATTTGAGTCTCTTGGCACTGATAAGAAAAAAAGAGAGCCGATCGCGCCGGCACAACCGCTGACTCAAGGGGGTTAATTTCTGGGGTAGAGGCTAACCTTCCTTTCCAGGTAGGTTGGCCAATCGCCAACACTGTAGGTCCAGACAAATTGTGGGTATATATATAAGAAAGGACGTTGACAATCTCACATTATGTTAGCTGCTCAGGAGCCGAGACTGAACTCCCGGCCGTTCCAGCGGTACAGTGGAAGTGGCAAAGGGACATAACATCTCTGTTCCCTCCTCAAGCATATCCCATGTGGAAATAAGCAACACAATGCCTGCCCGAACGGAGGACTTGCAGAATATACACATATGACCTGTGAACGGGATGCATACGGAGCACACTGGGGTATCCAGCTCGAAAGTGTGGAATATTTCAACTCCAGGGGTGGCAAGGGGCTTGACAAGGGAAAGACACAGAGAGGCTTGCAGTGGAAATAAACATGGGGGTTGCCCAACAGGGGAGCCATGCACATGGAGGCACCTCGCCTAACACGAGGGCTGCCCAAGCGGGCATGCACTCTGTTGTCGGCATCAACAGTGCTGGAGGAACTCAGGGCTTCAGGGGAAACTCACCTGAGGAAATAACACACGTATCCAGTCTGTGGAGTGGACAGAGTCTGCAAGCGATGACACCAAGCAGGTCCTATATTCTGGCTACTGGAAGCGAGTACATGAGAGGACACTGGCTCCACTCAAAGATTTTAGAATCTCGCAAATGTGGAGTGTGCCCTCACCCCTGGGGGGCATGGATGGCCATGCGTCTGGTAAGCCAAGACAATGGTGTCCACTATCCAGTGCGACAACCTTTGCTTGGAGAGAGCCTTTCCCTTCAGCTTCCCACCATTACAGACAATGAGCTGTTTTGAGGTAAGCATGGAGAGCTCTGTACTGGACAGAGCAGTGCCAAGGCTGGGTCTGCCTCCTCCAAGGGCAGCGCTTGCAAGTTCACCGCTTGATCTCTGGAAGGAGTGTTATGAACCTTGGGCACATATCCAGGCCAGGGTCTCAGGATCACGTGAGAGTTGGCCGGCCCGAATTCCAGGCATGCTTCATCACCTGAAAATGCCTGCAGGTCCCCTACCCTCTTGATGGAGGCCAAAGCAACCAGGAGCACTGTCTTCATAGGCAGGAACTTGTACAAATAGCTCAAAGGAAGCTATTTGCAGGGCAGATAAGACCACTGCAAGGTCCCAAGAGGGTACAAGAGGAGGGTGAGGAGGATTTAGTCTCCTAGTCCCCCTCAGGAACCTGATGACCAGGTCGTGCTGACCCACCGTTTTGAACTCCACAAGGTCATGGTGCGCAGAGATAGCCGCCACGAAAAACCTTCAGGGTGGATGGAGACAGCCTTTATTCCAACCCTTCTTGGAGGAAGGAGAGCACGGACCCAATCTGACATGTCTCGTGACAAAGCCCTAGCAGAAGTGATGGTAGCCACCACCTGTGGTGGTAGGTTACTCAAACCTGCCACGTCCTGTCCAGGACCTACATTTGCAGGCTCAATAGATTGGGACGTGGGTGCCAAAGGGTGCCCCGTCTCTGAGAAAGGAGGTCCTTCCTCAGAGGAATCAGCCAGGAGCAAGGAGCACCTCGTCCTGCCTGATCTTGCACTGAAGAAATTTACCAATTCACAAGATTAACGGAATGCATAGCTGACATAAAACATTGGATGACCGGTAATTTCCTGCAACTCAATTCAGAAAAAACTGAATTTTTAATTATTGGACAAAAAAGCTCCACAAGTAGTAACCTAGAATACTGTCTAACACTTGATGGCTGCTCTGTCAAGTCTTCGTGGTCAGTGAGGAACCTGGGTGTGCTCTTTGATACCAATCTTTCGTTTGAAAGCCACGTTTCTAGCATCTGTAAAACTGCATTCTACCATCTTAAAAATATATCTAAATTACGGCACATGCTCTCAATGCAAAATGCTGAACAGTTAGTTCATGCGTTCATGACCTCAAGGCTAGATTATTGTAATGCTCTACTGGGTGGTTGCCCTGCTCGCTTAATAAATAAACTCCAGCAGGTCCAAAACGCAGCAGCTCGAGTTCTTACTAAAACCAGGAACTATGACCATATTAGCCCAGTTCTGTCAACACTGCACTGGCTACCTATTAAACATCGCATACATTTTAAAATCTTGCTTATTACTTACAAAGCACTAAATGGTTTTGCTCCCCAATACTTGAGCGAGCTCTTAACACATTATACTCCACCACGTCTACTGTGGTCTCTAAATTCTGGCCAGTTGATAATACAGAGAATATCCAAATCAACTGCAGGCGGTCGATCCTTTTCCTATTTAGCTCCTAAACTCTGGAACAGTCTTCCTAGCATTGTTCGGGAAGCAGACACACTCTGTCAGTTTAAATCTAGACTAAAAACACATCTCTTTACTGTGGCATACACATAAAACACTTTTTCAATGAAATGATTGTTAGGCTGCATTAACTAGGTCAGCCGGAACCGGGAACACTTCCCATAACACCTGATGTACTCGTTACATCATCAGAAGAATGGCATCTACACTAATGATAGTCTCTCTGTTTTATCCCGAGGTTTACTGCAGTCAGCCAGATCCGGGCCGTATCCAGATCAGATGCTGGACCTGCGCCCAGAGAAGACCAACACAGGACCCCGAAGTGTCCGCAGAGACCGTGTCAATTAGCCTCCCCCTGCAACTGCCTCATCGACACGGAATCTTAATAAACCCGTCTTCAGCGTGATGACTCCGATTGTTCGAATATTACAATTAAATAATACTTAAATCGATATGTCATCCGTAATAAACCCGTCTCCAGCGTGTTGCCTCCAAACATTCAAATATTGCACTTTAATAATTATTTAATCAACATCATCCTCAATAAACCCGTCTCCAGCGTGTTGCCTCCGGTCCATCGAATATTTCGATCTATTATGACCTCTGACCTGTAAAGCGGCCAGAATAATAATAATAATAATAATAATAATACGCTGTTTGTTAATTGGCCAGAGGAGAACTGGCACCCCGACTGAGCCTGGTTTCTCCCAAGGTTTATTTTTCTCCATTAGGTCACCTAATGGAGTTTTGGTTTCCTTGCCACTGTTGCCTCTGGCTTGGCGTGCTCAGTTGGGGACACTTTATTTTTCAACTAAACATTGAAATAAATCTAATTAATAAACTAAATTAACCATATAAACTAAATTACTGATCTAATTATTGATCTAAAGCCCACACTGTCACCGTATGGGAATTGAAATGAACTGATGACATCAAATGGCTATACAGCATAATTTAATTATGCTGCATTATTTTCCTGTTTAACACTGTAAAGCTGCTTTGAAACAATCTACATTGTTAAAAGCGCTATATAAATAAAGTTGACTTGACTTGACAACAGAGGCGGTTGTGAACAGTGACTTAAACATTTTACCCATGCATTGATCAAAGAGATCAAATTTGATTAATCGAATCGAAATGTGGATGCGATATGAAAAATTTGCCGCTCTCTTTGATTGGGAGTCGTCTGCCAAACTGTCTGCGGCCCCTAGACCTAAAAAGAAAATTTTTGTTTTCATCAGGCCGCAAAATTGCGCCATTTCTCTTTAGGCCAGTCAATGTGTTCTTTGGCAAATTGTAACTGCTTCAGCACGTGACATTTTTTCTACAATGAGACTTTGTGGGGGCTTCTTGCCGATAGCTTGGCTTCACATAGGCGTCTTCTTATTGTTACAGTACTCATAGATAACTTTAGATTTTCTTTGACCTCCCTGGAGCTGATCTTTGCCATTATGGCTATTCTTCGATCCATTCGAATGGTTGTTTTCCATTTTCTTCCACATCTTTCTGGTTTGGTTAACATTCTAAAGCATTCAATATCATTTCAGCTGAGCAGCCTATCATTTTCTGCACTTCTTTATTTGTTTTCCCCTCTCTAATCAACTTTTTAATCAAAGTACGCTGTTCTTCTGAACAATGTCTGGAATGACCCATTTTACTCAGATTTTAAGAGAGAAATGCACAGGACAACATTTGCTGCCTTTGTCCTTAAATAAGGGCCACTTGTTTGACACCAGTTTATTCACAGAATAAATAACCTCTAATTGATCACTAATTGAAAAAAACTTTTTTTAACACGCCCTTGACTTAATGATTCAATTACACAAAATCAGCAGCATGCATGTCATGACTGTTGGGTCTGTTGGTTTTCTATTACTCTACTACACCTACTAGTAAAATATGTGCCATGTAGAAATATAATTTCTACCAAAAACAGTGACGGATCTGGTTAGTGATTTTGGACTGCTATTATTTTAAACACAACTGTACATGTTTTTTATTTTGCCTTAAATGTTTTAATGTCTTGATGTCTGTTGTTTTGTGCCATTAAACTGGGGTTAACTTGTTTTTGTCTCTTTTAGATCTGATGGCACTGAAAGTGGAGAGTCAAGAACTAAATGAAATGGAAGAGAAAGATCCGGATGGGCAACAACAAATCACTCAAAAGCCTGGAAAGAGTTTAATTGAAAAACGAGAACCTAAAGTCCACTGGAATTTTCACACTGGAGAGAAGCCTTTCACCTGCCAGCAGTGTGGAAAGAGTTTCACTTATAAGAGAAGCATTGAGGAACACATGAGAATTCACACTGGAGAGAAGCCTTACACCTGCCAGCAGTGTGGAAAGAGTTTCACTTATAAGAGAAGCATTGAGCAACACATGAGAATTCACACCGGAGAGAAGCGTTACACCTGCCAACAGTGTGGAAAGAGTTTCACTCATAAGAAAAGCATTGAGGAACACATGAGAATTCACACTGGAGAGAAGCCTTACACCTGCCAACAGTGTGGAAAGAGTTTCACTCATAAGGGAAGCATTGAGGAACACATGAGAATTCACACTGGAGAGAAGCCTTACACCTGCCAACAGTGTGGAAAGAGTTTCACTCATAAGGGAAGCTTTGCGCAACACATGAGAATTCACACCGGAGAGAAGCGTTACACCTGCCAAGAGTGTGGAAACAGTTTCACTCAAAAAGGGCATCTTACAACCCACATGAGAATTCACACTGGAGAGAAGCCTTACACCTGCCAACAGTGTGGAGTCAGTTTCACTCAAAAAGGGATAATTAAAGCCCACATGAGGATTCACACTGGAGAGAAGCCTTACACCTGCCAACAGTGTGGAAAGAGTTTCACTCATAAGGGAAGCTTTGCGCAACACATGAGAATTCACACCGGAGAGAAGCCTTACATCTGCCAAGAGTGTGGAAACAGTTTCACTCAAAAAGGGCATCTTACAACCCACATGAGAATTCACACTGGAGAGAAGCCTTACACCTGCCAAGAGTGTGGAAACAGTTTCACTCAAAAAGGAAGCTTTGAGCAACACATGAGAATTCACACTGGAAAGAAGCCTTACACCTGCTAACAATGTGGAAACAGTTTCACTCATAAAGGGCATCTTAAAGCCCACATGAGAGTTCACACTGAAGAGAAGCTTTAAACCTGACAACAGTGTGGAAAGTGCTTCAAAATAGGGAGGGGTGATATCTTAGCCTTTGCGACATACAGGTAAAAATTCTTCCCAAGATAAGAATTTGTCTTCCCGTGATAATAATGATAAAGCCTAGATTATGTTTTCATGTTTACGACCCATTTGCATCTCACGTGCAGAACGAAAACAACTATGGTGGAATGTGGAGGAGCTACCTCTACAATCTGGAACACAGATATACACTATATTGCCAAAAGTATTGGGACACCCTTCCAAATCATTGAATTCAGGTGTTCAATCACTTCATGGCCATAGTTGTATAAATCAAGCACTAGGCATGCAGACGTTTCTACAAACATTAGTGAAAGAATGGGTCGCTCTTTCAGGAGCTCAGTGAATGCAAGCGTGGTACCGTGATAGGTGGCCACCTGTGAAATAAGTCAGTTCGTGATTTAAGTGAATTTCCTCACTACTAAATATCCCACGGTCAACTATTAGTGGTATTATAACAAAATGGAAGCACATGGGAACAACAGCAACTCAGCTAGAAAGTGGAAGGCCGTAAAATCACAGAGCGGGGTCAGTGCATGCTGAGGCGCACAGTGTGCAGAAGTCAGCAACTTTCTGGTGAGTCAATAGCTACAGGCTATCACCAAGTGCAATGCAAAGTGTTGAGCATTGGAGAAGTGTTCTCTGGGGTGACCAATCACACTTCTCTGTCTGGCAATTCCATGGATGATTCTGGGTTTGGCAGTTGCCAGGAGAACGGTACTTGCCTGACTGCATTGTGCCAAGTGTAAAGATTGGTGGAGGGGGGATTATGATGTGGGGGTTTTTTTCAGGGGTTGGGCTTGGCGCCTTATAGTGCTTCTCCATTACCAGTACCAGCTCAACTCGGCTCGCTTTTCGCTCCATTTTCCATTGCAGATAGTACCTGGTCGTCATAGCAACACCGCAGGAAACTGCCGTGATGTTATCTTCTATACTTTTTCGTTCCTTGTTGACCCATCAAGCTCTCACTGGATCCTCTCTTCAGCAACCAAACAAAGGAAAGTCTGCACCTCCTCGTTTGACCACGGCGTATTCTTCCGAGTTGCCATAATAGTAATGGGTATATCACGCAATCTCTGGCCAAACTATTTAAAAATGGCGTGGTTATTCAGGATACTCCGTCTGGCGCGTGCAATGATGACGCAGTGAATAGTGATGATTCTCTCTGACCAATCAGCAGTCTGCCGTGTTTTCACATCACATTTTAGTATCGCCTCAGCTCAAAACCTCGTCGGAGTTGATATGAAAAAAGGTATCTGGAAGCAGGTACAAGTACAACTTTAGCCGCGTTTCCACCGAAATTACCCGGAACTATTTGTACCAGGAACTTTTTTCCCAGGAACTTTTTCTCCCCCAGACCTGCTACTGTCTGCGTTTCCACCGCGGTCTAAAGTACCGGGAAGATTAGGCAAATTAGTCCGGTGATGTAGGACTGCGCGCGGCGCGACTGCTCCTTCCAGTCAGCGACGGACAGTAATAATTTTTGCGCGATACATGTCTGCAACAATAACAAGTGGAGGAGATGCAAGCAGCGCTGCTTTTGCTGGTTATGTATCGGTTTACTAAGAGGTCATTAACAAAACGGCGGAAAAGAGACGAGTACTGATACTAAAGCGTATTCGTAAAGCTATATTTAAAATATGACAAAGTATGTTATCATCAGCTATTACGGACATTGACCATGAGATGGCTGAGACGAACGCGCGCCATCGGACAGAAAGACTGATATTTACTGAACGCTGTTCGATCCTCTCAAAAGACTTTTAAAAATGCCGGTTGAAATAAAATGCTGCGTGAGCTCAACCAATCAGCATGTTCAGCACCCAAGTCCAACCCCCGAAAGTTCGGGAACTTTTCAAAAGTACCACCTCGCAAGCAGGGCCGTTTGGAGGGGGAAATATTTACCCGGAACTTCATTTAGACCCTGGTTCCTGCGGTCGAAACACACCGAGTTCCCCCCCAAAGTTCCTGGTTCCGGGGTAAAGTTCCTGCGGTGGAAACGCGGCTTTTTACACAGTGGAAAACCAAACAAAGGCGAGTCGAGGCGAGCTGGTACTGTGTAGTGGGAAAGCGCCATTAGTTCCAGTGAAAGGAACTCTTAATGCTTCAACATACCAAGACAGTTTGGACAATTTCATGCTCCCAACTTTGTGGGAGCATGAAATTGAATGAATTAGAGCGGAGACTGAGCCAGGCCTTCTCGTGCAACATCAGTGCCTAACCTCACAAATGTGCCTCTTGAAGAATGGTCAAAAATTCCCATAAACACACTCCTAAACCTTGTGGAAAGCCTTCCCAGAGGAGTTGAAGCTGTTATAGCTGCAAAGGGTGGGCCAACTCCATATTAAAACCTACAGATTAAGAATGGAATGTCATTAAAGTTAATTTGCATGTAAAGGCAGGCGTCACAAAACTTTTGGCAATATAGTGTATTTTTACTCTGAATGCTTGAGAGTTTCACTCTTGCGTCCTTGGTAGTTTCAACTTGCCAAGTTCGATTCAGCAGAACGAACTCAGAGGACGGGAGGAAACAGTCCAGTAATTCTGCAAATTGAACAGCATTCTTGATGGCGTCACTCGGTTCACTCTGGCTACTCGCGGTTATCTGTATGTATATTTTAGGCAACAATAAAACAAAATATGTTTTAAAACGCCACTCTGCCTCTTCGTTTTCATTTTAAGAATCTTACATATAATAGTCACACAAATGTGGTCCAGGCAAAGCATACATTGATTATCTTCACTGCATGTATATTTAAAACTCGACCTATTAATATGTGGTTCAGGTAATATGTGAATATGTATTCTGATTATCTTCACTGTAATAAAATGAAATATGACAAACACAACCCTGCTAATTGTCAGTTTAAATAATCAATAATAGCCTTTATAAAGGTATAGGAAGCTATCCAATAAGAAGTAAAGCAAACAATTCAGTCAGACACACAAAGTCAGCGCTCTAGTAGGCTACACTGGTAAAGTTAAATGTCAGTGCCGCTGTGTCAAAAAGCTTGGCGCCCTTGTCTGGCCCCCCTAAATTTGGAATTGTATCACCCAAAACATTTCTGAAACTGGTTGCAATGTGCAGTTTTTGCTGTGGTGGTATGTGATGAAGAGTAATTTATTGTGTCATAACCAATAACCAGCGCAGAGAGGCAAAACCACACAAGGAGGCTGCGTGAAAGAACCGTTCATGAGCGGCTATCACAGAGACTGTGTTTCACCACAGAGATACTGAGAAAAGATACAGGTAAAAGAAAATATTTAATTTCAGTCATGTTCACATATAGAGAGAAAAAATATTATGTCCAATTGTCCAGTGTTGCTTATACAGTGTTAGATGTTTGTTTTCAAACCATAAATAAAACAAGTATGACCATATCGCCTATGAAAACTTTGCAAAGAGTTCGCTAACAGAGAACAGATGTAGGCTACAAAATAACATGTAAAATAAATGTTTTAGTTTTGCTTTTATAAACTGAGCATGCATGATCATATTACAGATACATTAATTAAGTTGATTTATGTTCGGCCCCTGTAAGATTTTGCAGCAGATTGTTTTACATTTGTTATAAATTTGTTTCATGTAATATAGTGTCAAGTTTACAGATGCAGAAAAGTGCTTGGATATTAAAAGTGTGTTATGTCATCACTGCTCATTATCACAATACAAGATTACTTGTCAAATAAGCGGCCGTCTCACGATGGCAAATCGATTGGTGTTGACTGAAGTGATGGCATGAGGCGTCTCGCGTAGCGCGGCAAATAACGCAGTACTCGTTCCATATCTAAGGGAACCGAGGTTACGGTAGTAACCAAGTAAGCTTCCCTTGCGATACTACTCGAGTACTGTGTCGTTCGTCTTATTAATCAATATTGTTTATTAAAAAGACAAGACGCTATGGGGAAAGGGCATAAAACATAGTTATACCCATACGTAGTTGGGGTCGTAACAGAAAACCACAAGCTGAATGCAGCAGAATCATGCAGAAAGGACCTACGAGTCCCTGTAGTGTAGGGACATCTAGATTATAAAACCTGACAAATGTGGACAGTGAGGCCCAGCCAGCCGCCGCACAGATGTCAGTAATGGCCACAATGCCCTCTCGTTGAATACGCTTTCACACTCCAGGGGCATTTACATTTACATTTATGCATTTGGCAGACGCTTTTATCCAAAGCGACTTACATTGCATTCAAGGTACACATTTTTTACACTTTTGTCAATTCTTGCTTTCCCTGGGAGTCGAACCCATGACCTTGGCGTTGCTAGCACCATGCTCTACTGTTTGAGCTATAGGAAAGCTAGGGGCATTGAAGACCTGAGGAGGAGTGAGGGAGTGCTATAGCGTCGACTATCCATCTAGAAAGTCAAATCAAATCAAATCAAATCACTTTATTGTCACTCTACCATATGCACAAGTGCAACAGTAGGTGAAATTCTTAGGTGCAGTTCCGAGCAACATAGTAGTCATGACATGACATGTACAACATTTAAGCAACAACAGATTACACATCTGATGCGCACACAATTACTCACAGCACAGTATACACTACAATAAACAATAAATAATTTACACAATGTGAGTGTAGTTCTCACAGCTTTAAACATTATACACATACTTACAATATACATATACTTTAAACAATATACACTAAACATACATTAAACAATAACAGTATACATTAAGCTATAGTAATAATATACAATGTACAGTATACAATATGTTCACAAATTGAAATCCAAAGTGCAATAGATGCTGTATGATAAATAAATGTGTATATAATGTGTGTGTATCTACAGTGGGTTGTGCTGAGTGATATTCTGTCCAGTGTGTGTTATGATACTGATGGATCAAGAGTTAAGTAGTCTGATTGCTTTTGGGAAGAAGCTGTTCTGGAGTCGGCTGGTGCGTGTTCTGATGCTGCGGTACCGTCTGCCTGATGGCAGCAGTGAGAAAATCTGGGCTTTGTGACCAGACAACCTTTTGTGCAGCCACCGAAGCAGACAAAAAGCTGTTTCGCCTCCTTCAATGTAAAACCTAAAAGCTCTGACAGGACAGAGTAGGTTCAGCTCCTGTTCAGATAGGACTATCGGAAACTATTCATGTCCTGGTTTCAGGATGACTTTGGGGTCGTTAGGCCTGAACTCAAGACACGAGGGGCTCACAGAGAGTCTCCCACATGCTTAACTGATGCCAAAGCTAGCAGCAAGGCGGTTTTCAGTGACAGGGGTCGAAGGTCGGCAGTCTGGATTGGTTCAAAGGGAGTGCCTTTAAGGCCTCTAAGAACCACAGATACCCCTTTTCCACCAGAATGAACCGGGTGCTAGTTCAGAGCCAGTGCTAGTGCCAGTTCGGAGTTGGTTCGACTGACGAGCCTTCTAAGAACCAGTCTGCCTTTCCACATGCTAGAGAGCCACCACAGAGCCAGGTCTTACATCACTATATACGTCTCATCTTTCTCAGCAACTCTAGCGAGGCAGCTGAAAACACAAACTCACCAGGCTTATTCGAGATGCATCGGCGCTGTGCAGATCGGTCCGTGTATGATATCAAAATACAGCATGAGCGATTAAAAAGCATAAGGAGTTGTATGATCTCACTGTACTTTGATGTCATACGGCAATCGGTCTGCACAGCACCGATACATCTCGAAAAAGCCTTCCATCAACAATGGCGAACGTTGCATACACCAGATATGACCAAGATGGCGGCGCGAGTAGATCGCGAGGCTCAGCGTCTCTCCAGATTCTGCAATTTTGCGGTATTTTTCTTGCTCATCTCGGGTCTGTTCGTACAGAACAGTTGTGCCTTTACATCGTACACCCGCGCTGAGCTTTTGGATATTGGTTTGCGAATTTCCGACAGTTTTATGGACAATCTTCAACTCCTTCCTGAGATCGCTAGGACGCCCGAGGCGATGCGCGTAACCCGGCCGGGCGGAAGTGCACGCAGAAGGCGGCGTGATCGTAAACAAAGGCGGGGGAAGCGTGGAGGATTGCGGGCTAAGCTAACGCGTTCTCCTCATCGGCTCTCTTTACCCAGCATTTTCCTTGCTAATGTACGATCGCTAGTGAACAAAATGGAGGAGATTCGACTCAGCATCACACACAGTAAGAAACTTTTGAACTGTAACGTCCTAATCTTCACTGAAACCTGGTTAAACAGCGGAATACCGGACACCGCTATTGAGCTAGCGGGACGCTACACACTCCCGGCAGATAGAACATTAGATGGCTCCGGGAAGACCAGAGGGGGTGGATTGTGCATTTATATTAACAAAGCTTGGTGCACAAACTCTGCTATTGTTGGGAGTCATTGTTCAGCTAACCTGGAGTTTCTCATGGTTAAATGTAGACCGTTTTATCTACCGCGGGAGTTCACTTCCACCATTATTACTGCTGCTTATATTCCACCCGATGCTGATGCCAAGCTTGCTATGAAAGAACTTCACGCAGCCATCAGTAAACAACAGACTGATCACCCTGAAGCTGCGTTTATTGTTGCAGGTGACTTTAATCACTCAAACTTAAAGTCAGTACTACCCAAGTTTCACCAGCATGTTTCCTGCCACACCAGAGGAAACAAAACCTTAGACCATGTTTACACAAACATGGCTGGAGCTTACGTTGCAACACCCCTCCCCCACCTGGGACAGTCAGACCACATCTCTTTGTTCCTCAGCCCCAAATATGCACCCCTCATCAACCGTGTGAAGCCATCAGGGAAGACAATCAAGGTGTGGCCTGCGGGGGCAGACTCCACACTCCAGGAAAGGTTTCTAAACACAGACTGGAGTATGTTTGCTTCTCAAGCCACCAGTGGCGCTCACACGGACATTGACTCCTACACCTCCTCAGTATTGGATCATATCAATACCACCATTGACAGTGTTACAACCCAGAAACAGATCACCACATACCCAAATCAGAAGCCTTGGATGAACAGGGAAGTACGACTCCTACTTAAGTTACGCAATACTGCCTTCAGATCAGGAGATGCACAAGCCTACAGCGCATCCAGAGCAAACCTGAAGAGGGGCATCAAAAAGGCCAAGCACTGCTACAAGCTAAAGATAGAGGGACACTTTTCCAACTCTGACCCTCGACGCATGTGGCAGGGCATTCAGGCCATCAGTGATTATAAACCCACCCACTCCACCCCCGCAGCCACTGATGTCAACTTCCTGAACGAGCTAAATTACTTTTATGCTCGTTTTGAAAGAGACAACAGAGAAACTGCCACCAAGCTCAAACCCTCAGCTGACCACCCACCAATCACACTCTCCTCTACAGATGTCTGCAAGGCACTGAGCCGGATCAGCGCGCACAAGGCTGCTGGACCAGACAACATCCCTGGTCGTGTTCTCAGGGCATGTGCGGAGCAGCTCGCTGGGGTTTTTACAGACATTTTCAACCTGTCTCTCGCCCAAGCAGCTGTACCATCATGCTTTAAACGCACTTCCATTGTGCCAGTGCCGAAACACTCCAGCCCGAGGTGCCCTAATGACTACCGCCCTGTAGCACTCACACCCATCATTATGAAGTGCTTTGAGCGGCTGGTCCTGGAACACCTAAAAGACTCTATACCATCCACATTGGACTCACACCAGTTTGCCTATCGCAGCAATAGGAGCACAGAGGATGCAGTTTCCATGGCACTGCACTCTGTGCTCACCCATCTTGACAGTAAAAACACCTATGCACGCATGCTGTTTGTTGACTTCAGCTCAGCATTCAACACTGTCATCCCATCCAAGTTAATTGCCAAACTTGGAGACCTGGGCATCAACACTTCAATGTGTAACTGGATTTTGAACTTCCTAACTGACAGACCACAGAATGTTCGATCAGGATCCACCTGCTCCACGTCCATCACACTCAACACTGGTGTACCACAGGGCTGTGTGCTAAGTCCGTTTCTCTACTCCCTCTTCACCTCCGACTGCAAGCCTGTGTATGGAACTAATTCCATCGTCAAGTTTGCGGACGACACTACGGTGATTGGTCTCATCAGCAACAACGATGAGACTGCCTACAGGGAGGAGATCCAGCACCTGGCCACATGGTGCACTGATAATAACCTGCTCCTCAACACCACCAAAACGAAGGAGCTCATCGTGGACTTCAGGAAGGAGTCAAGAGGCACACACGACACCATCCACATCAATGGAATGGCTGTTGAGCGTGTCTCCAGTTTCAAGTTCCTGGGGATCCACATCTCGGCGGACATGTCGTGGACGACCAACACCTCCAGCCTGGTCAAGAAGGCTCACCAGCGCCTCTTCTTCCTGAGGACATTGAGGAAGAATCAGCTCTCCTCGGGTATCCTGGTGAACTTCTACCGCTGCGCAATAGAAAGCATCCTGACCAACTGTGTGGCAGTATGGTATGGGAGCTGCTCTGTTGCGGAGCGCAAGGCACTGCAGCGGGTGGTGAAAACTGCCCAGCGCATCACAGGGACTCCACTACCTGCCATCGAGCACATCCAGAGGAAACGCTGTCTGCATCGAGCTCGCAGCATCCTCAAGGACTCCTCTCACCCAGCCCACAGACTGTTTTCTCTCCTGCCCTCCGGCAGGCGTTTCAGGATCCTCCGGACCAGGACCAGCAGACTAAAGAACAGTTTTTTCCCCAGAGCTGTCTCTTTATTGAACTCAAACCCCCGTTGATCCACTTCCCTCATAAACTGCAAACTCTCCTACCTCACACCTACATTCACTTTGTTATTTGCACTACTGACTGTTTATTACCATAACAACTGTTTACTTATGCATTTTGCACCACCATATCTTAACTGGAATATGCTCATTTGCACTGCCGACTGTATTTACAGTAACCATGTTTACATTTGCATTTTGCACTGTACTTCTAACTGCAATATGCAACCACTTTCCACTGCACTTTTACACTTTCTTTCGGATAGCTCTGTCCATAATTTATTGCACTACCTTAATCCACTGCTATATTCCTCATATTAGCCTAACATATTATTGTATACCTCTATCTGTAAAATTCTGTTCAAAGTAATAGCCATCTGTATATTATATTCATAGTACATATTCACCTGTACATTCTGTTTACATTCTGTTTATAGTAATAGCCATCTGTATATTTATATTTATTCACTGTATATATTCATCTGTAAATTCAGTTCTGTTTATAGTAATAACCATCTCTCTACTTATACATATTTATATATATTCAGTACATTTTTATGCCCTGCACTTACGCAACCATTGTATATATCCTGCACTTGCTGCTATTGCACTTCTGGTTAGACCTAAACTGCATTTCGTTGCCTTGTACTTGTACTTGTGTAATGACAATAAAGTTGAATCTAATCTAATCTAATCACTATTGATACACATGGCTTTTTACGATCCTTCATCGGCATCAAAACAGCGAATCCAACGCATTCGAGCAGCCCGATGTAATTTGTATATACGGGAGATTACAATCGAGCAGCTATTTTCTATTAGTCACAAGTTTGTGTTCGTCTTGTTGGTCACGGTAACCCCAGCCCCTAACACAAGCGGTTCTTACTTCTAGACCAGCAATGTTTTGGTGCTACTTAAGAACCACTTTTCCTGGTTTGGAGCTGGTGCTTTGAGTGTGGAAAGACAAAGAACCGATTTGAAATTAGGCTCTGGCTCCGAAGCAGCACCAGCACTGCCTTGGTGGAAAAGGGGTAAGAAAGATCCCAGGTAGGAACCGTGAGGGGACGAGGGGGATTCAACCTCCAAGATCCCTTAAAGGAGAACTCCGGTGAATTTTTAAGTTAATCTTGATCGTTATACCTTTGTAAGTACTGTCTATAGAAAAAAAAAAAACTAACCGGATTGGTGCTTGCAACACGGAGCTGTTACAGTTAATGCCCAGAGCTCCCACTCAGCTAACACAGCAGCTATGGGGGCATATATATAAAGAGTGTCTTTGTGCCTCTTAACAGACACAAAATGCAATTAAAATGTCTGTTCAACATGAACAGGGCCCTTACATGACAACCAGATGCGTTTAGCAACTTAGCCATTGTTTAAACTCACCGAGATAGTGTTTTAGACGGCAAGTTGTAGTCTCGCTGAAGTCCCGTGGGAACTCAGTTGTAGCCGGTAAAAATGTAAATAGTCCAGGGGGGAGGAGCGTTACGAACCATTTCTTCTTCACTTGTGAGCCGATCATCACACACACGACGCTCCTCCCCCCTGGACTATTTACATTTTACCGGATACAACTGAGTTCCCACGGGAGAAGACACTCACTGTGCCCGTCATCAGTGTGCAGAGGGGCTCGATGTCGCAGAAATTTGCTCTTTTGAAAGCTCTTTAAGAAGCAACTGCGTTGCAAAGGATACATTGTAGCGCACTGCAGGCGGCTCGGGGGCGAAGCACTGACTAGGCTCCTAGGAGCGGCATGGGAACAGAGCGGTGGACGATCAGCACTGCAAGAGAGCAGTGGTCTGAGCAGCGAGCTGAAGAGCAGCGAGAGTTGCAGGCTGCTCGAAGCAGTGAGCTGATCAAACTGCTTGCAGGTGAAGGCAGCTTCAAGTCTCAATGATCAAGCAAAGAGATGATATCTGCGTCGCTGAAGGAGAATTAATCGATTTGCCATGGTGATACGGCTACTTATATAGCTCGAGACCCTGCCCCTTTTGGCGGGCTTGAGCGGGCTCACTCACCATTGGCTCGTGCGTTCTATGCCGTCATTGGTTCGTTTTCTTTAACTTCACAAACCAATGGCCGTGCAGTTCACACTGCGTGATTGTATAAAGGCTTCAGATCATTTTGACATTGACGACCGCTGTAAGACCACTGAGGTAAAGCAGCCTAAAAATTTAATCAGCCTAAAAATTGTACTTTTAAACATTTTTGGAATCTTAAAAACAAGCAGCTTTACTTATTCTACACTAAAAGGATAAGATAAAACAAATAAAATGAGGAAATATTAATGATATATACAGTGCCGCCGCTCCCATTACGCGCTGCGCGTAGGGCACCACATGCTCTCTCTACCACCCCCCCACCCCCCGTTCTGCACTATATAATTTGTATATATAAATAATATTTAAATATATATATTTAAATATATATATTATATATAAATGATTCATAGATCAGACAAAATCACTGCATGAGGAACGACCTCCGCCTTGATTAAAAGCATTGGCATGGTTTATTGTTTTTGATCAAACTCTTAAAAAATAAGTATAAACAAATAAAAAGTTATCTGCCAGTTTATAAATTATTTCTGCACACAAACATTTGTGTTTAGCATTTACAGAATCTCATATTAGATGTGGTTCAAACTCTTTCTTTGGTAGTTATTTTTAGCACATCATTGACCAACACGCATTTAAATATGTATTTCTTCAAGAATTCAACTGATATGTGTTTTATTGTCTGTATGTGAATGTCTACACACATCTGTGACTTGAGCATGTGATCAGGACTTTTATTTTGTAGTGGTGTTGTGATGTCATAAGGCTGCGCCACACTCCTGCATCTGTTGTGATTCTGCTGAAGAAAGGTTTGTGTTTTAAGCTTTTAAAGTGTTTAAATCAATGCAAACTGTTCAGGCAATTTTGTAGTTTTAACAAGAACCGTTAAATGAATGTTTGATTATTGACTGTAAATTTGTAATGCATTAGCTGACATTAATGAACATTGTTAGTAAAGCTCATACACACATGAGTAACAGAAAAGCTGTGTCTCATTTCTCTCTATATATCGTGAATCAGTTTATCAAAGTTTATCAGTTAAACAATCATTTTATTGTGTGTTAAACATTTACACACAATTCACTATTATCCAAAAATAATAAAACATGTATAATACACAAATAATTGGTATCAAAACAGAGCTGCCAACTTTTCGAAAAATCTTGGAGCGAGATTTGGTGGGGCCAAGCAAAATTTTGTCGCCGTAAAAAGCTTTTTTTTTTTTTGCCTCATTCAATATATATATTGTTGATTTCGTTGTCTATTTAGACAAAATGCATCTATAAGACACAATTTTAAAGCACTATGTAGTAGAGGCATGATTTTGCTTAAATAGAACTAAGCTACTTGTAAGTTAAACTAGTTAAGTTACATTCAAGCTACCCTTTTGAAAAACTAGCTAAGTTACTATCAAAAAGCATTTTTTACAATGGCATTGTTACAAATAACTGAACAACTGTTAATGAAGAATGGTATAATATTTGGGGTTTCAAGCAACATAATGCAATGTAATTATGATTTCAAAGAGAATGGGGTGAATTCAGGGTTATTCGGACACTTTTTTCCCAGTCATTTCAATGGCAAAAACTGTCAGAATCATTCGATTTTGTAAACCCAATACTTTTTTGGTTGAATAGTTGAATCTGCACTTATTTTAATAATCATTTTATTTCACATCCTGCCCACTGATGTCCTAAAAGCAATGATGATGTTGAAATACAGTGAATGTAATGTAGGCAATGCAATACATTGTGCAAAAATACGGTGGCCAAAAAACAAAATTAATAATTTTGTTTTTAAATTCACTAAACTAAAAATTAAAATAAAAACAAAAGCATATCAGAATACTTGATTACCCCATAATGGTCACTTTCATAAAAATATATTTACTTGTGAATACTTAAAATTCCACATATGACACATTTACTGTCCAACAACAAATATTTTAGAAATATGTATATTTTAGTCAGAATTATTGCGTTCCTATTCTACTAATTTTTTTTCTCTAATGGATTAGATTAGTACATTATAAACATTAGAGTTACACAAGGCATGTACCAACATGTACAAGGATAATTACAAAGATCATTATACATGTATACATTTCAAATATTATTGCGATAAATTAAGTATTGCATATACCAATTAATTATATTCTGATATAATTATTTATCACCTTGTTTTTAAACATTTTCTTAAATTTACAAAATAAATTACACCGTTTTATTTCCTTCTCAATATTATTCCATAGGTTTACCCCTTTGACTGATATTTTTTATATTAGTTCTTGACTGTACTTTATTAAACATGAATTCCTCTTAGTTTTATGCTGACTTTCTCTTATTTCGAACAGCTTCTGAATACAATTTGGAAGTAAATTATTATATACTTTATAAATTGTCTGAGCAGTATAAAAATCAAATCAACAGATTTTAAAGCTTGTAAATTAATAAACACTTTATTAGTTGGTTTGTAATAGTCAATCCTTATTGCTCTTTTTTTGTAGTATATATGATTTAAATCGGTTTTCTATGTATGGCCCCACACATAAGTCATGTATGGCTATCCCAATTTTTCCCGGAACAATACAAATTTGTGTCATCACCATTTTTAATATATTAAACGTGTTACAAATATCATTTATATATAGTACAAACAATTTCGGGCCTAACACTGAACCTTGTGGAACACCACAAGTTACTTTCAAAATGTAATTGAACAAATTGATATCTGTCATCAAGGTAACTTTTTAGCCAAGAATAAGCAATTCCTCTTATACCATATCTTTCTAATGTCATCATTAATAAGCCACGATCAATAGTGTCAAAGGCTTTTTTTAAATCTAAAAACACCTCCACAGTATATTCATTATTATCCACTGAAATCTCTTCTACCAGTTCCATCACTGCCACTGAGGTCGAGACTCTTAGCAGTGACTGAACTACTGATTTAGTTTGGATGTGTCTTTTATTTCTGTATTTATTCTTATCTTAAAGATGGTGTTTATTAAAGAGGAGAGTGAAGACGTGAAGGTTGAAGAAACATTGAAACATGAAGAAACTGAGGAACAAACAAAGATGGCGTTTATTAAAGAGGAGACTGAAGACGTGAAGGTTGAAGAAACATTGAGAGTGAAACATGAAGAAACTGAGGAACAAACAGGTTGGTTTCATTCTCAAAGCTGAACTCAGTCATTTGATCCTTAATCAAATGTCCAGCTCTACAGAAATGAGTGATATGTTTGAAGAGAGTCCTAATTAAAGCAGTTTTATTTGACATGGAGCAGGTCATCTCATGTGGACAGACATGTTGAGATCACATGACCTGACAAATATTAAAGCTGGGCATACACTGTGCAATTTTCGTCCGATTTTCGAGGCTAATTCTGACTCATGCAACTCTTTTTATTCGGTTTATTCGCATATTAGTGCGCATATTTCACTCGTACAGTGTGAGCAGACAAGTCGCGTTCAACGATCGGGCCGCACAGTTTGAGCACATAAATCGTGAGCTTTGACTTTTACATCGCATGCGATCTACTCGTACAGTGTATGCCCTGCTTAATGCTGCCATCAAACTGAGAAAACCCAATATTATGAGAAGATATTAACCCCAATAAAAACTGTAAGTCGCTTTGGATAAAAACGTCTGCCAAATGCGTAAATGTAAATGTAGCCCAATTCATCCATGGCCATTATTTTATCATGAGGGCTGGGGCCTTTTCCATGAGCAATTGAGCTCAATGGTGACTCATCAATTGCATAATTTGAAATAAATGTTCGACAGTAAGAACACATAGCCAGAAATTACATTAACTGCTTCTTTGTTGCAGGTTTTGGAATTTTCTGGATTTCCTCCAGACTACTTTTTCAAAAATTATTCTTGGATTGCCTCCACACTTTTTTTTCTCCACAGTTAGATTTCACTCGGCACTTGTGACAAAATCGTATAAGGATTTGGAACATTTTAGGGGCGCATGTACTGCTTCATTTACTGCTTGTAAAGGTGCTTTCACACCAGACACGGATAAAGCGTTAAGCATGAGTGATTTACATGTTAAGTCAATGCAAAGACGTGAATAGACATTCTGTGGCGCGATTGAATGAAGTCAGCTTTGTTAACCACTGACTGACAATTCCACAAACCCACAGAAAGAAAGGAAGGAGCATTAGCAGAGGAGGGAATAGGACGCATATTAGCAGTGTTGCGCTGCCTTCGGCGTGTAGTAGCGGAGCGTGGTTGAGAGAATGTACTGGAAACACATGGTACGAGAGAGGAAAGGGAAAGGAGTGCCTAAAAAACTTAAGTGCCTTATCTGTGTTGTCTTCAGGGAGTCGCAGGGAGTATCGATGTCTTTACCAGACTCAGTCTTCACACGAGGGCTGAATGCTCCCACGAGCGTATTAAATAGATTCTGCTAATCACTAATTCAGTCAAATCTATTACTCCAGCCATTGCTCTATTTCCATATTTTCTTTTCATTTCCCTGTAAATGTGACTATCCAAGTCCTCTACAGTAGGAAGCTTGTTTGCTATTTCCAGACCCCATACTTTAACCTGAATACTTTAGACTCGTCTTTATACATTACACAGTGGTCGTCACCTCTGTGTCCTGCCTGCACGAACTTGTACAGACTTTTATGCACATATAAGATTCTTATGAACTTGATGAACTTAACTTTGTTATCTAGGAAAGTCAGTCCCTATTCACTATTTTGAATTTCACTGTTTTACCTTTTCTTTGTTCCTTTGAAATCCCGGTGGTGACAGTCCAGGCCCCCAGCCATCAGTCCTCTTATCCCTTAACCCTCTGGAGTCTGAGCTGTTTTGGGGCCCTTTAGAAGTTTTGACATGCTCTTTCATTTGTGTTTTTTTCAGTTGCTTATAAACATATTATTGGCAAAAGTGTAATTACACTGTATTCAGCACAAACTGGGCTACCTTAACATATAAGCAACATGAATGTACATGATTGTATTTTTGAGAGAAAAATGTCTATGCATGATTTTTGAAAGACTAAAGCATTTATTTTAAAATTAAGGCCTCAAAACACACAATAGATATGTGTTCACAAGACTTTTGACTCCATGCTGTATTTTCATTGAGTTTTTGATTCAAACTGATTTTATGAATCATTGAGCCTACTCATTCACATAAAACAATACACTGATTTAAAATTTTTAAGACAGTTTTTCTTCACAAAGCCAGTATGCTAGGAGGCTTGATATCTAATGAATAATGACGGAGATCACCTGAGAGCACAATAGAACACAATAGTCTGCATTAATGAGCTGCATAATGAGCTGCATAATGAATGAGCTTCAGGTGTGTGACTGAGAGAGCAAAACAATGCTCTTCTTATTTAGTTGAAAACTGTACTTATCTAGTAAATGCATCTTGATTTAAGAATGTTTAAATATTTAGACTAGAAACGACAAAAATGATACAAAGTGGTACAAAGTGGCAAGGGGCTTGACAAGGGAAAGACACAGAGAGGCTTGCAGTGGAAATAAACATGGGGGTTGCCCAACAGGGGAGCCATGCACATGGAGGCACCTCGCCTAACACGAGGGCTGCCCAAGCGGGCATGCACTCTGTTGTCGGCATCAACAGTGCTGGAGGAACTCAAGGCTTCAGGGGAAACTCACCTGAGGAAATATCACACGTATCCAGTCTGTGGAGTGGACAGAGTCTGCAAGCGATGACACCAAGCAGGTCCTATATTCTGGCTACTGGAAGCGAGTACATGAGAGGACACTGGCTCCACTCGAAGATTTTAGAATCTTGCAAATGTGGAGTGTGCCCTCACCCCTGTGGGGCATGGACGGCCATGCGTCTGGTAAGCCAAGACAATGGTGTCCACTATCCAGGCAGCGCTTGCAAGTTCACCGCTTGATCTCTGAAAGGAGTGTTATGAACCTTGGGCACATATCCAGGCCAGGGTCTCAGGATCACGTGAGAGTTGGCCGGCCCGAATTCCAGGCATGCTTCATCACCCGAAAATGCCTGCAGGTCCCCTACCCTCTTGATGGAGGCCAAAGCAACCAGGAGCACTGTCTTCATAGGCAGGAACTTAAGCTCCACTGATCGCAAAGGCTCAAAGGGAGCTATTTGCAGGGCAGATAAGACCACTGCAATGTCCCAAGAGGGTATAAGAGGAGAGTGAGGAGGATTTAGTCTCCTAGTCCCCCTCAGGAACCTGATGACCAGGTCGTGCTGACCCACCGTTTTGAACTCCACAAGGTCATGGTGCGCAGAGATAGCCGCCACGAAAAACCTTCAGGGTGGAAGGAGACGGTCTTTATTCCAACCCTTCTTGGAGGAAGGAGAGCACTGACCCAATCTGACATTTTCTGAGAAGAACACCATGTGACAAAGAGGTTCCACTCCAATGCATAGGCTTGTCTCGTGACAAAGCCCTAGCAGAAGTGATGGTAGCCACCACCTGTGGTGGTAGGGTACTCAAACCTGCCGCGTCCTGTCCAGGACCCACATTTGCAGGCTCAATAGATTGGGACGTGGGTGCCAAAGGGTGTCCCGTCTCTGAGAAAGGAGGTCCTTCCTCAGAGGAATCAGCCAGGAGCAAGGAGCACCTTGTCCTGCCTGATCTTGCACAGGGTCTGTGCAAGAAGGCTCACTGGGAAAAAGCATACTTGTGGAAGACCCGCGGCCAGCAGTGTGCTAGTACATCCATGCTGAGGGTACCCTCGGTCAGGGAGTAAAATAAGCGGCGATGAGGAGTCATGGGAGGCAAACAGATCTACCTGTGCATCGCTAAACTGTTCACAAATCAGGTGAACTGTCTGGGGATGGCGTTGTGGTAGGCAAACAGATCTACCTGTGCATCACCGAACTGTTCCCAAATCAGCTGAACTGTCAGGGGATTAAGTCTCCATTCTTCAGGAAGTGGCTGAAACTGTGAGAATTTGTCGGCTGCACGATTCAGGCCTCCCGGGATGTTAATGGCACGAAGCAACCTCAGATGCTTCTGACTCCATATAAGGAGTTGCGACATATGACGGGAGCGTAGATCACCTTGTCGGTTGATGAACTCTACTGTGGCCACGCTGTCTGACCGGACTAGTACGTGTTGGCCCTTGGGCAATGCCCGGAAGCGGTGCAGAGCGAACCATACTGCCAACAACTTGAGGCAATTGACATGCAGGAGGCGTTGGAGTCCTGTCCAGGAGCCCACAGCAGCATGCTCATTGCTCATGGCACCCCAGTCTGTGACATAGGCATCTGTTGATACAACTTGCCTGGAAACTCGTTCTAAGGGGACTCCGGCCCGTAGAAAGGAGAGGTTCGACCATGGGGTGAAGGTCTAACAGCAGGCCAAAGTCACTGGTACCCAGAGCATAATAGAATCGCCAATAACTAGGGCACTTTCAACGGTGTTTGATGTGTTTGAATAATTGTCCTGTTCATTACTGTAAAGCTGCTTTGAAGCAATATGTATTGTATTATTATTATTAAATTACTGGATGGACCAGAGACTCGGAATGGGGAGTGTCTCTTGAAATGGTATACGTTTCCATTTCTAATGAGGAGTGTTGTAATTTGGTGCTTTTCATTTCCAGTACTGGGATTGGCTGTTGACAACAGATGCGGCACATGGTTAGAACAGTGACTTTAAATTTTTACCCATGCATTGATCAAAGAGATCAAATTTGATTAATCGAATCGAAATGTGGAAGCGATATGAAAAATTTGCCGCTCTCTTTGATTGGGAGTCGTCTGACAAACTGTCTGCGGCCCCTAGACCTAAAAAGAAAAATTTTGTTTTCATCAGGCCGCAAAATTGTGCCATTTCTCTTTAGGCCAGTCAATGTGTTCTTTGGCAAATTGTAACTGCTTCAGCGCATGTCATTTTTTCAACAATGGGACTTTGTGGGGGCTTCTTGCCGATAGCTTGGCTTCACATAGGCGTCTTCTAATTGTTACAGTACTCATAGATAACTTTAGATTTTCTTTGACCTCCCTGGAGCTGATCTTTGCCATTATGGCTATTCTTCGATCCATTCGAATGGTTGTTTTCCGTTTTCTTCCACATCTTTCTGGTTTTGGTTAACATTCTAAAGCATTCAATATCATTTTAGCTGAGCAGCCTATCATTTTCTGCACTTCTTTATTTGTTTTCCCCTCTCTAATCAACTTTTTAATCAAAGTACGCTGTTCTTCTGAACAATCTGGAATGACCCATTTTACTCAGATTTTAAGAGAGAAATACACAGGACAAATGCACAGTAGAGTTTTCTATTACTCTACTACACCTACTAGTAAAATATGTGCCATGTAGAAATATAATTTCTACCAAAAACAGTGATGGATCTGGTTAGTGATTTTGGACTGCTATTATTTTAAACACAACTGTATATGTTTTTTGTTTTATCTTAAATGTTTTAATGTCTTGATATCTGTGTTTTTGGGCCATTAAACTGGGGTTAACTTGTTTTTGTCTCTTTTAGATCTGATGGCACTGAAAGTGGAGAGTCAAGAACTAAATGAAATGGAAGAGAAAGATCCGTATGGGCAACAAAAAAATCACTCAAAAGCCTGGAAAGAGTTTAATTGAAAAACGAGAACTTAAAGTCCACTGGAATTTCCACACTGGAGAGAAGCCGTTCACCCACAAAAAATGTGGAAAGATTTTTATTATAAAAGCAAACCATAAAAAACACACAAGTATCGACACTGGAGAGAAACCTCACACCTGCCAACAGTGTGGAAAGAGTTTCACTCGAAAACAACATCTTGAAGCCCACATGACAGTTCACACTGGAGAGAAGCCTTACACCTGCCAACAGTGTGGAAAGTGTTTCACTCTAAATAAGCAACTTAAAGCCCACAAGAGAGTTCACACTGGAGAGAAGCCTTTCACCTGCCAACAGTGTGGAAACAGTTTCACTCAAAAAAGGCAACTTAAAGCCCACATGACAATTCACACTGGAGAGAAGCCTTACACCTGCCAACAGTGTGGAAAGAGTTTCACTCGAAAACAACATCTTGAAGGCCACACAAGAGTTCACACTGGAGAGAAGCCTTTCACCTGCCAACAGTGTGGAAACAGTTTCACTCAAAAAAGGCAACTTAAAGCCCACATGACAATTCACACTGGAGAGAAGCCTTTCACCTGCCAACAGTGTGGAAACAGTTTCACTCAAAAAATGCAACTTAAAGCCCACATGACAATTCACACTGGAGAGAAGCCTTACACCTGCCAACAGTGTGGAAAGAGTTTTACTCATAAAGGACAATTTGGGCTACACATGAAAATTCACACTGGAGAGAAGCCTTTCACCTGCCAACAGTGTGGAAAGAGTTTCATTTATAAAGGGCATCTTAAAGCCCACATGACAATTCACACTGGAGAGAAGCCTTTCACCTGCCAACAGTGTGGAAAGAGTTTCACTCATAAAGGGCATCTTAAAGCCCACATGAGAATTCACACTGGAGAGAAGCCTTACACCTGCCCACAGTGTGGAAAGAGTTTCACTCGAAAAGAACGTCTTGAAGGCCACATTAGAGTTCACACTGGAGAGAAGCCTTTCACCTGCCAACAGTGTGGAAAGAGTTTCACTAATAAAGGGCATCTTAAAGGCCACATGAGAATTCACACTGGAGAGAAGCCTTACACCTGCCCACAGTGTGGAAAGGGTTTCACTCAAACAGAAAGTCTTAAACTCCACATGGGTGTTCACACTGAAGAGAAGCTTTAAACCTTCCAACAGTGTGGAAAGAGCTTCATAATAGAGAAGGGCGAGCGAAAATAACTATGGTGAAAGGCGTTGTTAAAAGACGAGGAGGAATTTATCGCTAAACGAGGAGCTCTCACCAATCTGAAACTGGTAAACACAGATATACACTATATTGCCAAAAGTATTGGGACACCCCTTCAAATCATTCTGAGTGCAGGTATTCAATCACTTCGCATGAAATAAAGCACTAGTCATGCAGATGCTTCTACAAACATTTGTGAAAGAATGGGTCGCTTTCAGGAGCTCAGTGGATTCAATCGTGGTACCGTGATACAACCCCAAATCAGAAAAAGTTGGGACAGTATGGAAAACGCAAATAAAAAACAAAAGAGGTGATTTCTAAATTTACTTTGACTTGTATTTCATTGCAGACAATATGAACACAAAATATTTCATGTTTTGTCTGGTCAATATGCATCCTTTCCTGTCATTCAGACCTGCAACACATTTAAAAAAATGTTGGGACAGGAGCAATTTAGGGCTAGTAATGAGGTAAAATGGTTAAATAATGATGTGATTTGAAACAGGTGATGTCAACAGGTGATTGTAATTATGATTTGGTACAAAAGCAGCATCCAAGAAAGGTCTAATCCTTTAGGAGCAAAGATGGGCCGAGGATCGCCAGTTTGCCAACAAATACGTGAGAAAATTATTGAAATGTTTAAAAACAATGTTCCTCAAAGAAAGATAGGAAGAGATTTGTAGTGATGGGCAGACCGAGGCTTCGTGAAGCAATGAAGCAGTTGAAGCAAATGTTCCATATTGTTTCGAAGCTTCGAATCAATCTGACACCCGTCTCTACGGCGCCATCTAGTGGTCACTTGCATGTATTGCCTTGACAATGATCCATGTAAAAAAATATATTTTTTAACATCTGTCTGACAACTACATGGTCTTGGTTTTGTAACCTGTAGCCTCGTCATTGTAAAGAACTATATGTTTTGTTTTTTTGTTATACAAAATGAACATTAATAAAATAAATAAAGCCACAATGTGTCACATTTGTTACAAAACTTCTTTATTCAAAAATATGAATTGCTCTGTTGTTGAAGAACTCAGCCGACTTCTTTTTTTACATATAATTTCTCCAGCCTTTGAAAAAATCCTCTCACAAGGGACACTTGTTGCTGGCATGCACAAATATTTTTTTTCAAGTACACACAAATGAGGGAAAATCACTGCTCTCTCTTTCCAATAAATTAATGGATCATGCGTTCTGGGCAAAAACGCATCTTTCAGGTATTTTTTCACTTCTGCAGTTGCATCAGCTGTAGTACTGTGTGTCATCTGGGTTTCACGGATACGACTATCAAATAGTTCCCATAAACTGTCCTGGGTTTCTGCTGGTGTTGTTGATGATGATGATGATGATGATGATGATGGTCCTGATGTTGACATTAGTGGCTCTGAATGAAAATTAAAACAACCATTAGTTACAAAGCATAAACTGACAGCATATATGAAGTATAATGTCCATAATTATTCAGATGAACCATCTCCATAAAGTTAGATGAAGACTGAGACTGCTCACCAGGAGTTGCTGTGTTTGAACGCATCAATGAAGCGCACTCCAGTGTGAGGTTTTTTTTTCAGCTTTTTCAGTTGGTACAATTCCCAAAAGCCACATTTTTGAACCTTGGGTCCAGCAGTGTCAGTAGCAGGCCTAGGTACAGGGGGAGTGTTACCATCCTCTGCACCCTCCAAAATGGCAGGATGAGTGCTCCTCAAATGGCGCATCATGGATGATGTATTGTTGCAGAAGGCTAGCTGCCTATCACAATACACACATCTCACTTTATTTGGTGCTTCCAAATGCAAATGCTCCCACACCACAGATGTACGGCATCTCTTACGTGGAGCCTCCATTTTTATCTATTCTATTAATATATCTATCTATATATCACCTATGAATCTATATCTATATAATTCTATATATCCAACTTATGATGTGCTATCTATCTGTCACTATCTAACTTAGTCTATATGAATGTGTCACTATATCTATCCTAACTATACGTCACTGTCTATACCTATCAGTCAATATATCTAATTTAAATCTAGCCTAAATATAACTAACCAAAGCGCACTATAAATCTCACTGCTATCACAAAATCACTGATATCACAAAATCTCTCTCCTCTCACAAAAACCCACGAGGTGAAGATGGATTTACTTCACTTTTAAACTGGTGAATTAGGTTTACACAGATGTGTGACTGTGTGGTTTGTTCCCGCCCACTTTAATCAACGCAGTTTCGGCAGGCGCCACCTGATGAAACACTTCGAAGCTTCATTTAGCCATAGTCACGTGACATGGGTGTTTCGAATCACAGTTCGGAGCAGTGTTCGAAACATCTGCGCTTCGGGATCTCGGCAAAGCCCCGAAACGTCTGTTTCGCGTCAGCCATCCCTAGAGATTTGGATATTTCACATTCAACAGTGCATACCATAATTAAAAGATTCAAGGAATCTAGAGTCAAGGAATCTAATTTCAGTGCGTAAAGGACAAGGGCGCAAGCCTAAACTGAACAACCGTGATCTCCGATCCCTCAGGCGGCACTGCATCAAGAATCGTCATTCATCTATAAGCCATATCACCACATGGGCTCAGGACTACTTTGGCAAACCTTTGGTTTTGGTTTTGGTTCCGGACCAAAGAAGAAAACGATCATCCAGACTGTTACTAGCAACAAGTCCAAAAGCCAGGGTCTGTCATGGTATGGGGTTGTGTCAGTGCCCTTGGCAAAGGTAACTTGCACTTCTGTGAAGGCACCATTAATGCTGAAAAGTACATAGAGATTTTGGAGCATAATATGCTGCCTTCAAGAAGACATCTTTTCCAGGGACGTCCATGCATATTTCAACAAGACAATGCAAAACCACATTCTGCACACATTACAAAGTCCTGGCTGCGGAGGAAGAGGGTACGGGTACTTGACTGGCCTACCTGCAGTCCCGACCTGTCTCCAATAGAGAATGTGTGGCGCATTTTGAAGCGCAAAATGCCACAACGCAGACCGCGCACTGTTGCCCACCTTAAGACTTGTTTGCAGGAAGAATGGGACAAAATTACACCTGAAACACTTCATCACTTGGTGTCTTCAGTCCCTAAACGTCTTTTTAAGTGTTGTGAAAAGGAATGGCAACATTACAAAGTGGTAAATGCTTTACTGTCCCAACTTTTTTTTAAATGTGTTGCAGGTCTGAATGACAGGAAAGGATGCATATTTACAAATGACATGAAGTTGACCAGACAAAACATGAAATATTTGGTGTTCATATTGTCTGCAATGAAATACAAGTCAAAGTAAATTTAGAAATCACTTTTTTTTTTTTTTTTTGCATTTTCCATACTGTCCCAACTTTTTCTGATTTGGGGTTGTAGGTTGCCACCTGTGCAATAAGTCCATTCATTAAATTTTCTCACTACTAATAAGAGGGACGTGGAGACATGTTCTCTGGATTGACCAATTACGCTTTTCTGTTTGGCAATCCCATGGATGACAAGTGTCGGTCCATAAAGACATGGATGAGCGAGTTTGGTGTCGAGGAACTTGACTGGCCTGCACAGACTCCTGACCTCAACCCGATATAACACCTTTGAGGAACTTGTCTTCACACCTTTGGGATGAATTAGAGCAGAGACTGCGAGCCAGGCCTTCTCATCCAACATCAGTGCCTGACCTCACAAATGTGCTTCTAGAAGAATGGTCAAAAATTCCCATAAACACACTCCTAAACCTTGTGGAAAGCCTTCCCAGAAGAGTTGAAGCTGTTACAGCTGCAAAGGGTGGGCCAACTCCATATTAAACCCTACGGATTAACAATGGGATGTCATTAAAGTTCAACTTTTGCCCTTTTTACTCTGAATGCTTGAGAGTTTCACTCTTGCGTCCTTGGTAGTTTGGACTTGCCAAGTTCGATTCAACAGAACAAACTCCTGAGGACGGGAGGACACAGTCCATTAATGCAGCGAATGAAACAGCATTCTTGATTGCGTCACTCAGCTCACTCTGGCTACTCACGGTTATCTGTATGTATATTTTAGACAACAATAAAACAAAATATGTTTTACAACACTACTCTGCCTCTTCGTTTGTATTCAAACGATCTTAAACATTACTAGCCACACTAATGTGGTCCAGGCAAAGCATACATTGATTTTCTTCGCTGCATGTACAGTGAGGAAAATAAGTATTTGAACACGCTGCTATTTTGCAAGTTCTCCCACTTGGAAATCATGGAGGGGTCTGAAATTGTCATCTTCGGTACATGTCCACTGTGAGAGACATAATCTAAAAAAAAATCCAGAAATCACAATATATGATTTTTTAACTATTAATTTGTATAATACAGCTGCAAATAAGTATTTGAATCAATGTTAATATTTGGTACAGTAGCCTTTGTTTGCAATTACAGAGGTCAAACGTTTCCTGTAGTTTTTCCCCAGGTTTGCACACACTGCAGGAGGGATTTTGGCCCACTCCTCCACACAGATCTTCTCTAGATCAGTCAGGTTTCTGACTGCTGAGAAACTGTCGCTGACAGTCAGGTTTCTGTCGCTGAGAAACACGGAGTTTGAGCTCCTCCAAAGATTCTCTATTGGGTTTAGGTCTGGAGACTGGCTAGGCCACGCCAGAACCTTGATATGCTTCTTACAGACTTGGCGAGACTAAGTCAAGACCAAGACCAGACCAGACCAGACCAGCACTCCTTAAATTCATCTAAAAGATCCATATCTACTCTCTGAGAAATTACTTATATTTAAAAAGACACTATAGCGCTGTTACCGATCAAATCACTAACAATAAAACTCAATTGGTACAATTACACCTGCAAAAATAATGTTCAGATTCATTTAACATTAAAACATTAACATTATTGAACAGTCACACAATCCTTTATTCAACCGATTTGTTCAAAGCAGCTGATTCATTTAATAACAAAACGTTGCAGAATTAGCAAATAATTGTAATTCAATGTTAACTTCTTGTTTATTGAACAATTGTATAAATCAATATCATTTGCAATCACGCTTATATTCATGACAACAGCTCTCTTACTCTTGTGATATTGCTTAATTATACTCTGTTATATAAAAAAAATCTAAATCTCAGAATTTTGTGGGCATTTATATTAATTTTGGGCATTTTTGAGACAATGCTGCATTGATTTTGAACCCGGCAGCAAAGCAACACAATAAATCACATTATAAAGAAGTTATTGACTGCATTTTAAGCTTTACATCAAATCATATTAATGATGTTGAATCAGACAATGCACCGGCGATTTAGTGTTATCCTTGCAGTTGTGGCCTTGACTGGTCTTGAGATAAAATCCAGAGTCCTCTAAGTCCGAGACCAAGACAAGAGCGAGGACAAATGCAGTCGAGACCGAGACAAGATCAAGACCATCAAAAAATGGTCTTAAGACTGGTCTCAAGTACTACGACACTAGTCTGTACTATTGTCTGTATCTCTCACTGAGAGAAAAGCACGTTATCAATGTTTTGGAAAACGTTGTTACGTATTCTGTGTTGAAATATATATCATGCTGTGTATGGGTGAATGCGGTTGTACCAGCTGTCTGTTTCAGGAATGGAACGTGAGTGGAGGAACCGCCTATCAGTCAACGGACGTCAGACGCTGACGTCAGGATTGCGCAACCAATCACCGGTCCTGAGGAGGTTTATCAATGGCGCAAACTTCAAAGGGACAGGCTTGTGACTCTGGGAAGAGTACACACACTCAATGACGATGGTCTCTCGTTCGAGAGTCCAGTCAGAGAGGCTGATCTAGATTTGGGGCTCACTGCGGTTACAACTTCGCAGATAGATCAGTTCTCTGTTTGTTTGTGCTTGTGGGTTGATGTGTGTTACGCTTGAGGTTTGAGTATCATGTTTGAGTATCATGTTTGAGTGACCGCTGTTCTCTGACGCTTCATTCTTGAGTTATCATCCAGCGCTGTATAAACGGGTAAGAGAGGTTGTAAGCAGGTCGCGACCTACATTTACCACACGTAGTTCATTCATGTATTAGCCACATCAGGTTTAGCAGTGGTGCTATTATTGTAAGTTTTGTTTGGGTTAGTTAGGTAGTTTAGTTATGGCGTTTTCGGACGCTGAAGATGTTTCTTTCTACATCTTTTGTTGCTAGTTAGCTTATTTCCCTTAATCTTTAGTTAGATGAGTTTTGGTTATGTTTTTGTTCTTTGATTTAAGCACCACTCGTTTGCTCCTTCCTCTCTCCCAGTTTTTGGTTGACTTTTTGCTTTATCCTGCCTAAATTGTATATTTTGTAAATATTCTTTATTTTCACTACTATATTATTTTCACTTTATTACTTCACTTTATTGTCTAGCAAATTAAATCTTTTTCAATTGAAGTCCTTGGTCTTGGGGTCATCCTTTTGCAGTCTTCCCTATACTGTCTGAAACGCACACACGCTCATCCTGTGTTATGTCTGATAATATACTAGACAATTTAACATCTAATTAACGAGGGACGTAACACTAGGCCTACAATAGAATGTACTTTTATAATAAATTAATAATAATAATAACAAAAATAATATTAATACATAATTTAAACATTTAAGAATATATTTTTTAATCCATGGTTTAATCTGTCTTGCATCATAAAATAAAAGGATAAAAGTTTGTTACATTTTATTTAATTACCACTGTTTCTTGCATTAAATCTTTTTTTTTTAAATCATAGGACTTAAACATTTTAATAAATTAATGATAAAATAAGTTGTTAATCTAATTTATTATCATTTATTGAATTAAGTTGATTAGACATGTTTTATTTAAATTTTAATGAACAAAACAAACAAATGGTTTCAAGTTTGTTATAATAAAGCATTTGTCCAACCTGTTTTCCTTCAACGGCCATTTTAACTCATGATAATAATAACCATAATTTAATATTTGTTTATTTATTAAATAATGGTTTAATACTGTGATGTTTTCTGAGATGGTTATCCTATCGTCTCATTCTAATACAACTCTACACAGGAGAGTCCCCACCCCCGCTATTAAAAAAGTAACTAAGTAACTTTTAATCTGAGTACATTTTAAATGGACTACTTTTTACTTTTGTCGATTTTTAGGCCGGTAATTTTACTTGTACTTAAGTCAAATTTAATTGAAGTAATGGTACTTTTACTTGAGTAGAATATTTTGTTACTCTTTCCAACTCTTTTTGCATGATGGACTGCTGGATGTGCATCAGGATGCCAATCCCTTTATCGTAGTAAGCTGTGGAAATGCTGTGAATTTCAGTTTATTCTTCTTATTGTGAACAACTACATACTTAATCATGAATAACATAAGTGCTTTTATATATTAATAACATTCAGAAACTAGGCTATTTGAAACGAAATTAAAAGATAAGGATCTTAAAAACAAGCAGCTTTACTTATTCTACACTAAAAGGGTAAGATAAAACAAATAAAATAAGAATTTATTTATTTATTTATTTTTATTATTCCTAGATCAGACAAAATCACTGCATGAGGAACGACTTCTGTCTTGATAATTGGCATGGTTTATTGTTTTTGATTAAACTCTTCGTTCTCGGCCCCTTGTATAAATGATTTCTGCGCACAAACATTTGTGTTTAGCATTTACAGAATCTCATATTAGATGTGGTTCAAACTCTTTCTTTGGTAGTTATTTTTAGCACATCATTGACCAACACGCATTTAAATATGTATTTCTTCAAGAATTCAACTGATGTGTGTTTTATTGTCTGTATGTGAATGTCTACACACATCTGTGACTTGAGCATGTGATCAGGACTTTTATTTTGTAGTGGTGTTGTGATGTCATAAGGCTGCGCCACACTCCTGCATCTGTTGTGATTCTGCTGAAGAAAGGTTTGTGTTTTAAGCTTTTAAAGTGTTTAAATCAATGCAAACTGCTCAGGCAATTTTATAGTTTTAACAAGAACCGTTAAATGAATGTTTGATTCTTGAACTTAACATGCGTTATCTAACATTAATGTATGTTGTTTATTGTTAGTAAACCTCATACACACATGAGTAACAGAAAAGCTGTGTCTCATTTCTCTCTATATATCGTGAATCAGTTTATCATAAACATTTACACACAATTCACTATTATCCACAAATAATAAAACATATATCATACACAAAGAATTGGTATCTAAAGCAGTATAGCGCCACAATGTTTGTTTATTTTCTGTCCTTACAAACTATTTTTCATAATAAATAAAACAAAACAAAAAATATAACAGAAAAATATACATAACTGAAACGGGTGTAGGCTGAAGCAACTGCTTATTATACCTACCATGTATACATATTTATCTAATGAGAGTAATTTTGTATTATTTAATTTTTTTCTAATGGATTAGATTAGTACATTATAAACATTAGAGTTACACAAGACATGTACCAACATGTACAAGGATAATTACAAAGATCATTATACATGTATACATTTCAAATATTATTACGATAAATTAAGTATTGCATATACCAATTAATTATATTCTGATATAATTATTTATCACCTTGTTTTTAAACATTTTCTTAAATTTACTAAATGACTTACACCGTTTTATTTCCTTCTCAATATTATTCCATAGGTTTACCCCTTTGACTGATATTTTTTATATTAGTTCTTGACTGTACTTTATTAAACATGAATTCCTCTTAGTTTATGCTGACTTTCTCTTATTTCGAACAGCTTCTGAATACAATTTGGAAGTAAATTATTATATACTTTATAAATTGTCTGAGCAGTATAAAAATCAAATCAACAGATTTTAAAGCTTGTAAATTAATAAACACTTTATTAGTTGGTTCGTAATAGTCAATCCTTATTGCTCTTTTTTTGTAGTATATATGATTTAAATTGGTTTTCTATGTATGGCCCCACACATAAGTCATGTATGGCTATCCCAATTTTTCCCGGAACAATACAAATTTGTGTCATCACCATTTTTAATATATTAAACGTGTTACAAATATAATTTATATATAGTACAAACAATTTCGGGCCTAACACTGAACCTTGTGGAACACCACAAGTTACTTTCAAAATGTAATTGAACAAATTTGTCATCAAGGTAACTTTTTAGCCAAGAATAAGCAATTCCTCTTATACCATATCTTTCTAATGTCATCATTAATAAGCCACGATCAATAGTGTCAAAAGCTTTTTTTAAATCTAAAAACACCTCCACAGTATTTCCTCAAATAAAAGCCTGTAGTCAATTAAACGCCGGGCCTCTGATAGTGGCCAGAGACGTGGCCAGCATGAACAAATAAAGGCCGGGGAAAAATTATTTCCTTTCATTTCATGTGCATTCAAGTTCAGCGTAATGTAGAGTAGGGTTACTAATAAATTATGTTATTGAAATATTGTAAAGTGGTCATTTGAACTACTCGAACGAACATTTAAAAAGCAATATGCAAAATCAAAATGAATAGCTCCATAACGGATTGAGAAAAGTGCGCGCATTAGTTGGGTTAGAAAAATAACGAAATTATAGTTTTTTTTTTAAGTAGAAAATAATATTTATGTAAAGAGATATATATTAAAAATAAAAAGTGCTTAAAGGAACACAACTCTTCTTAAGTGGGAGGAAGCTTTTTTCCCTCACGTGAATATAGAAAGCACATAAGTTGGGTTAGTTAAATAACGAAATTATAGAGTTTATATTGAGTCTATAAAACAGGAAAGAACAACAAATATATCACAAAAACTTTCTTTAAAGTGAATTTCATTTAGTATAAATTGTATCTTAATTTTAATCTATGTTTTATCAACCAAATTGCCCGGATTTAATAAATAATAAGCAAATAGCCTATAACAGACAATGACATGGAGGCGGAGGCAGCAGCGCGGCCTAAATGAACTACTAGAAAAGGAAAAAAAACTTTAGTCAGGGACAGCCCTTACTATTTATTTCAGATAGGCCTATATTTGATCCAGCAGGACACAGAGGGAGTTCTGGGTTGAGCGGCGGTGCTGAGCGGAAAGAGCTTCACCGCAACAGTCACAATATGACCTCATGTATGTTTTAAAAGACAATTCAACTTATAAATAATACTTTTTAATGGGCCACTTAAAATGTTTATTACAAATAAATTATTCAATTCTAAAAATGAACAAACAATTGCATTGCATTTGCAATCCTTTGACCATGTGATCTCCCCCACCCTCACAGAGACGATAGTTCAGTGCAGCGGGACACGGGAGACAGCTCGCGGAAGTTATGCTGAAGTTTAATAACTGTTAGAATATCGCCTTTTGGGTCAAAGTTTTGTGCGTGTATGCAGAAAAAATCACATTAACACATTAATACTATCCAACCAGCCAGTCTGTTGAGTGGTGTCAATAAATGGGTTATTCCCAGGAAACACTTGAATCTTCGTGTGGTCTCTAACCGGATCCTCTTTGGTGGGTCAGCCCCCTGAGCTGGCAACTTGGTGTATAGAGTGACGAGCCACTTAAACCCACAATCATTTTTTCATGGTCCTTCGAGCCGGAGTGTGGATTTACCAAAGAGATAGATGATGTCACACTCTGCAGATGATGAGCCAACTGTGCGAGTCAGGAGGAAGTCTGTCCTTCCCGCACGTTACAATGAGTATGATCTCACTGGCTTCACCATCCATAAGCCTGTTTCACAACCCATGTCACCACTCACTCATTCAACCAGACTGGCTGACGGCGATGAAGCAGAGGAAGGCGCGAAAGGTTTTACTCAGCTGCTACCAGGTTATGAGGCTGACAGTCCACTACAGTGGTCCGATGAGGAGTGTGAATCCGCATCAGACATTGTACGGAGAGATAATAACGATCTCCACCAAGCCCTGTATATGATACAGCAGGAAAGGGACACAGTGCAGAGCGCTAATGACCAATATGCAAAAGAGCTTTCTCAGCTCAAGCAACAAATGAAGCAACTACAAATTCAAATGGACCATCAACGTCCTGGAAGTCAGCCCCTTGAGCATGTCATCCCTCCGAGGCAGTATAGCTCCAGTCCTATACCTGCACCACGTGCTCAGTCACACGAACATTCTGGTGATACTGGTTTCAGACCTGTACCAGCTCCACGTCTCAAACTTCAAAGGGAGCATCAGACTGATGACAAGCTTCGAAGACTTCCACAACGCCCAACTCCAGCATCAGCTTCCATTATTAAACAGAGCTCCTCCTACCATTATATGCCTCAAGGGGGTCAGCGATCAGAGGTGCATTACTCTCACAGACATGACCCCTCAAATTCTCCATACAGGGACTCCCAAGACCCTGTCAGGCGCCGGTCACTTACTCCATCACCTCCCCCTGAACAGGAACTGATGTATCGAGGTCCAACTCCCACGATTCCTGACTTCATGCATCCTAACCCAAGAGAGTTCTCACGATTGAAAATTGCTCTGGAAAATATCCTCCCAGCTCATGCAACAGAACGGTTCAAATTTCAGATACTGATGGAACATCTGAAATTAGAGGAGGCTCTACTAGTTGCTGACTCATACTGCCATTCGCAACACCCTTACACCAGGACAATGGCTGCTTTAGACCAGCAGTATGGCCAGCCACATCAACTAGCTCTACAACGGATTGCAGAGTTAATGGATAGCCAAAACATTGCTAGTGGAGACCAGAAAGCCTTTAGACTTTTCGCTCTCAAAGTCCGTTCCCTGGTTGGCATGTTGGAGCAATTAGGCAGGAAGGGCACGTTCGAGTTACAATGTGGGTCTCATGTGTCTCGGCTGCTTGGGAAGCTTCCACACGACCTGAGATCAGGGTTTAGGAGGTTTGCACATCCGCATAGTGTACCCATTCCTACACTTCTGGATTTCGCAGAATGGTTGGAGTTTGAAATCCAAGTTCAAGAGGACACTACAAGGTATGCAAGCAATCAACGTAGGGGGCCTTTGACACGATCGAGAGAGACTATCCGAGACTCTAAGCCAGCTGCTAAAAGCACCACAATCTTTCTGGGCACTGAGAAGGTGATGTCTGAGTCTACACCGTCTGCTCCATCATCTAGGACTTCTCTGAGTCCCTATTGCCCCTACTGTGACAACAGTAAGCACTCCCTCAACAACTGTACCAACTTCAGGCAGCTTACTAAAGACCAGAAACGAAGCTGGATCAAAGACAACAACAGATGCTGGCGCTGTGGTAGAACTCATAAGTCAGCAGAATGTAACTTAAAAATGCGTTGCAGACAGTGTAGCAGCCGACACCTCATGGCTCTGCACGACATCAGTGCTGGGAAACCAGAGAATCCAAGGCCTGTTCAAGATGAAACTGCTGATACCAACACCTGTCTGCTCAACACCATGAATGAGATTCTCCTGATTCATAAGCCACCTTGCAGCCGAAAGGTCCTACTTAAAATCTGCAAAGTGATTCTCAGAAACGGAAAGAAAAGGATGAACGCATATGCAATCCAGGATGATGGATCTGAGAGAACTATCCTCCTCCATAGTGCAGCTCAGCAGTTGGGCCTCAAAGGCCAGCCCGAAGACCTTATGCTTAGAACAGTCAGGCAAGAGTTACAGGTTCTCAAAGGAGCAGCAGTCTCATTTACGATCTCCCCAATTGCTCAGCCCACTAAACGGTATCACATCAAAGGTGCCTTTACTGCTCAACAGCTAAGCCTAGCAGAGCACTCACACCCAGTGAAGAATCTGAGGGAGAGATATCGGCACCTTAAAGGGCTTCCACTGCATGATTTTGAAGCGGTCTGTCCTGTGCTGCTCATTGGGTCGGATTACCTCCATCTGATTACTCCTGTGGAACCAGTAAGGCTAGGCCCTCCTGGGGGACCAGCAGCAATAAAGACACGTCTTGGTTGGACGTTACAGGGCCCTGTCCAACATTTGCGGAAGGACTTGACTGAACAGCACTGTTTCTTCACTTCAGTTTCGTTCCCAGAATCAGATCTCTTCAAGCAAGTGGAGAAATTATGGCAGATGGATATACTGCCCTGGCGCAATGAAAAGACTTGCATCAGATCCAGACTGGACCAGGAGTCTGTGGAACTTCTGGAAAGGAAGACAGTAAGGGTTGAGGTGGATGGTGTCGAGCGATATGCAACCCCTCTCTTGCGGGTCAAGAATATGCCCGAACTCAAAGCACCCAAAGAAGCAGTCTTGTCACAGCTGAGGGCCACTGAAAGGAGACTGACAAAGATGCCACAGCAAGCAGCCGCTTATACTTCAGAGATTTCAAAATTGGAACAAGCAGGCTATGTTAATAAATTGCCACAGAACGCTGAGTCAGACTCTTCTTGCTCCTGGTACATCCCGCATCACATGGTGCAGCACAACGGGAAAAACAGGATTGTCTTCAACTGCTCATTCCAATATCACGGACAAAACCTGAATGAGCTTTTGCTCCCTGGACCAGTGTTGGGGCCATCCCTACTTGCTGTGCTACTCAGATTTAGGGAACATTCGGTGGCAGTCAGCAGCGACATCAAGGGGATGTTCCACCAAATTAGACTGCTCCCAGAAGACAAACCGCTCTTGCGCTTTCTCTGGAGAGACCTAAACTTACAGGAACTACCCAGCGTGTATGAATGGCAAGTCCTTCCTTTTGGGACTACCTGTAGCCCCTGCTGTGCCGTTTTTGCACTCCAGAAACACGTACTTGACCATAGCCAGCCTGGAGAGGATGTCCACAATTCTGTGCTGAAATCTTTTTATGTGGACAACTGCCTCCAAAGTTTCACCTCAGCAGAAGAAGCAAAAGGTTTCGTTAACAGAATAAGGAACCTGCTGGCAGATGGAGGCTTTGAGTTGAGGCAGTGGTCCAGCAATGTCCCTTCAACGATAAGTCACTTGCCCCATGATGCCATATCAGACAGTGCAGAACTCTGGATCTCACAAGGCCAAACAGACAGTCAGGAGTCGACATTGGGGCTCCTCTGGAACCATCAGGCTGACACAATCTCCTGCAAATACCGTGCCAAGGACAGTAGTAAGACTACCATGCGCAACATATACAGAATCCTGGCCAGCCAGTACGACCCGTTGGGTTACCTCATCCCTTATACCACTCGTGCCAAGATCATTGTACAAAGACTCTGGGACAAGAAACGGGATTGGGATGATCCACACTTGCCCGCAGATCTGCTACGAACTTGGACCGAATGGGAGGAGGAGCTACCTGCCCTACAGAATATAGTTCTTCCTCGGTGCTACTGTAGCCCCACCAAAGACACCAAAACGAGTCTACGGGACATACATGTTTTCTGTGATGCCTCTGAACGAGCATATGGCTCGGTGGCATATCTTCGGACTGAGGACCAACACGGACAAGCAGAGGTAGCCTTCCTAACAGCAAGATCACGTGTAGCGCCCAAAAAACAACAATCCATTCCCCGACTAGAATTGTGCGCTGCATTGACCGGAGCTCAACTTGCTAAAGTGCTCAACACTGAGTTGAACCTGCCAATACGTCACATAATCTTGTGGACGGACTCCACCACTGTCCTAACATGGTTACAATCTGACTCTTGCCGATTCAAAGTATTTGTAGGGACTCGGGTAGCAGAGATCCAAGATCTCACAGAGCAACACATCTGGCGATACGTACCCTCCGCAAGCAATCCAGCCGATGACATCACTCGGGGAAAGAGTCTACTCAAGCTCAACACGGGAAGTCGCTGGTGCAAAGGACCGCTGTTCCTGAAAGATCCACCCAATCTGTGGCCTGAATGCCCCAGTCCAGAGATAATAGAAAATAAAGAACTGCGCAAGTCTGATTCCAGTATTTTGGTCTGCTTCACATCCTCTGATTTCAATCAGTTTAAGACTCTCCAGGAGCTAATCGAGTCCATGGCTCTTCAAGGGGCGGCCGATGGTAAGCCCACAGCCAGTGACTACAGAAGGGCTGAGGTTAGTGTTTTGCAGCAAGCACAACAAGAATGCTTTTCATCAGACTTGGAACAACTACGGACCGGTAAACCACTGGCCCGCAACAGTCGTCTAAAAGCACTGGCCCCAGAAGTCGATGTAGAAACTAACTTAATCAGAGTTGGTGGACGTTTACGGCATAGTCCCTACCTTGAACCTGACAACATGCACCCTATAGTACTGGACCCGAGGCATCCCATCACTAAACTTATCATCCAAAGTTATGATTCTAAACTTTGCCATCCAGGGCCCGAGAGGGTCTTTGCTGAACTCCGTCGAAAGTACTGGGTTCTGCGTGGTAGAGAAGCCGTTAAGAATCTACAGCGAGAGTGTGCACAGTGCCAAAAATGGAGAAAAAAACCAGAGGTACCTATAATGGCGGACCTTCCCCCAGCAAGACTGCGTCTCTTTAAGCCCGCTTTTTACTCCACTGGTGTGGACTGCTTTGGTCCCTATACTGTCAGAACGGGTCGACGAAATGAGAAGAAATGGGGGATAATATTCAAATGCCTCACCACAAGAGCAGTATACATCGATATCATTCATAGTCTGGAAAGTGACTCCTTCCTTATGGCTCTCAGGCGGTTCACGGCTAGACGAGGAAAACCCCACGAGCTCTTGTCAGATCAAGGCACAAACTTCAGGGGAGGCGAAAGAGAGCTAAAGGAAGCTTTTGCAGCCCTTGTTCCAGATCTCCAGAGCCAGTTGGCTAAACAGCAGATTGAGTTTCATTTTAACCCTCCAAACGCACCACACTTTGGAGGTTGCTGGGAGCGAGAGATTCGCTCTTTGAAAAACGCATTGATGGTTACTCTAGGAGCTCAATCAGTGAATTTTGAGGTCCTTCAAACTGTGCTGGTGGAGATTGAAGGAATTTTGAACTCCAAACCACTGGGATATACATCATCTAATGTTTTGGATCCTAACCCCATTACTCCAAATTGTCTCCTGATGGGGCGGCCAGATACTTCACTTCCACTGACAGTATACCCTCAGTCTGAGCTGGTCAGCCGGCGTCGATGGCGTCATAGTCAAATTCTTGCGGACCAATTCTGGAGACACTTCCTTAAATTCTACCTCCCTGGCCTTCAAAGCCGTCAAAAATGGCAAAATGACACTCCAGACATCCAGGTTGGCACCACGGTGCTGATTGTTGATCCTCAACTACCCAGAGCTCTCTGGCCTGTGGGAAAGGTGTCAGAAGTTTTGCCTGGACCTGATACCAGAGTGAGAACAGCAAAGGTTCAGGTGGGAGAAAAAACGTACACTCGGCCAGTCGCACGCCTTATACAATTACCTGCCATCCCTGACTAATTTAATTGTAAACCCCATAGTAGAATAGAAGTCTTTTTCTAGATGTACACATTTCCTTGTGTAAATCTGGGGGCGGCTGTAAAAAAGGCTATGGTTTGCTGTCACTAACCTCTCTCTCTCATAATTCTCCCTCCGTATTCTGAGGCACACACGCATACACAACACCTTGCCTGAGCCAGTCAGCAGCCGGACACATGACCATGTGATCTCCCCCACCCTCACAGAGATGATAGTTCAGTGCAGCGGGACACGGGAGACAGCTCGCGGAAGTTATGCTGAAGTTTAATAACTGTTAGAATATCGCCTTTTGGGTCAAAGTTTTGTGCGTGTATGCAGAAAAAATCACATTAACACATTAATACTATCCAACCAGCCAGTCTGTTGAGTGGTGTCAATAAATGGGTTATTCCCAGGAAACACTTGAATCTTCGTGTGGTCTCAAACCGGATCCTCTTTGGTGGGTCAGCCCCCTGAGCTGGCAACTTGGTGTATAGAGTGACGAGCCACTTAAACCCACAATCATTTTTTCACATACTGATGTTCACTCAAGAGTTTGTGTTTATTTATAAAATTATCAAGTTTGCAACAAATACTTTCTCTAAAGTTTTCGAGAACTGGGAAAGCAGAGAGATTGTCTCGTTGATGACACATTGATGTCTTAAGACATGAAACGATCAGTTTCTGTGAGAAACTGTGAGTAAATTATCACATGTAAATACAATATATGCAATAAAAAATGCACTATTATCCACAAAAAATAAAATATGTATCATATACAAAGAATTGGTATCAAATCAGTATAGCCCCAAACACAGTAGCACTCTTATGTGGCATTCACACCGGACGCAATTTGCGCGAAGGTGGACGCTTGAACATTTTGAGTTTACTCGCTTCATTCGCACGTTAAATTTGCGTTTTCAACTACACAACAGACGTGAATTCGCGTCATGGGAGGGGCTTCTGCCCTATATGAGCCTATATGAGCCAGCTCGTCTCGGTCACTTGACGTCTTTTTTGTAAAAAATACTACTATTAATGTGACAAAACGTAGTTTAAAGACTTTTTCAGGCGATAATATAGTTGTTTAAAGCTCCGGGTATCCACATGCGGCCACCATTATCTTGTCCTCCATTGTTGTTGGGATTTCTGCCTCCGCTTGTAAATGCGTCACTACTTGAGCAAGCTCGTGATTGGTTAACGTGGCGTGAAATATCCGCCAAAGTTCAGATTTTTCAACTTGAGTGATTTGCGCGAATCGCGCTTTCAAAACGCTCAATTCGCATCATTCGCGCCAATCTCGCCGCCTCATTCGCGCGAATCGCGCCACAGAATGCCATTTTGCGTCTCTGCATTGACTTAACATGTAAATCACTCGCGTGAATCGCGTCCGGTGTGAACGCATCATTAGAGATGATAAAATGATATAATTTACGCACGATTACGAGTTTGATTAGCTTTTGGCCATTTCTTTAGTTTCTATTTAAATGTTGAGTTATTTGTACTATCCCTTAATTCAGTTGGTAGAGTATTCCAATAATGAATGGCTCAAACTGAAAAGACTGATCGCCCAAATGTTGTTCATCTAAACTGTTCAACACATTGCTCTCGTTGTTCTGCCATTATTTTCACTCTGCATTATAAACTGGCATAAAGGGGGATGTGCACACCCATTTAAAATCTTAAAATCAAGCAAGCATCAACAAAATGTTTAGTACTATCAAAACTCAATAAGTTATGTATTTGAACTATATTGCAATGATGGTAATTATTAGAGATATTTTGAGTGTCTGTTTGTAAAGAGATTCAATTGATTTTAAAGTTGCTTGTGACAGTAAAGCATGAGCAAAAATCATTGAGTGCATAAAGTTTTGCTTCCTCTGTTGTTAAATATGGTCTTATATGCCTAAAGTTAGCCAAATTAAATGTAATAATGTTAAATTTGTACATGTAATATCTACAAATGGATGTAGCATACAATGTCTAAATTTGATTGTACTCTATATAAATTGTTCTTTATTAATTAGTACTATTTAGAGTGTTTTTAGAGAGTTTTTTGTTGTCTAATCAAGTCATTTAAGGCCATTAACTCTCACTCTGACTCTGTGTTCACTCTGTGTTTTTTATTCCTGTGATTATTCGTATCTTAAAGATGGCGTTTATTAAAGAGGAGACTGAAGACGTGAAGATTGAAGAAACATTGAAACATGAAGAAACTGAGGAACAAACAAAGATGGCGTTTATTAAAGAGGAGACTGAAGACGTGAAGATTGAAGAAACATTGAAACATGAAGAAACTGAGGAACAAACAAAGATGGCGTTTATTAAAGAGGAGAGTGACGACGTGGAGATTGAAGAAACATTGAGAGTGAAACATAAAGAAACTGAGACACAAACAAAGATGCCATTTATTAAAGAGGAGAGTGAAGACGAGAAGGTTGAAGAAACATTGAAAGTGAAACATAAAGAAACTGAGGAACAAACGAAGATGGCGTTTATTAAAGAGGAGAGTGAAGACGCGAAGGTTGAAGAAACATTGAGAGTGAAACATGAAGAAACTGAGGAACAAACAGGTTGGTTTCATTCTCAAAGCTGAACTCAGTCATTTGATCCTTAATCAAATGTCCAGCTCTACAGAAATGAGTGATATGTTTGAAGTGTGCCCTACTTAAAAAAAAAAGTTTTATTTGACATGGAGCGGGTCGCTCCTCATGTGGACAGACATGTTGACATCACATGACCTGACATATACTAAAGCTGGGCAAACACTGTGCAATTTTTGTCCGATTTCTAACCAAATTCTGACTTGTGCGACTCTTTTTTTAGGTCGGGCTGATTTTTAGCTTCATCGTCCGTCGTTTGTCGTGAGGTGTTCGTGCAGTGTACAGAGGGAAACCAGAGGCGACAAACCTCTCCCGATCGGCAATCTGATGGTCGGATGAATTTCTGGCTTGTCAGAAACTCTGGTCGCCCCTCGTGAGGTTATCGCACAGCTGAAGCAGAGCTACGAACTGATTGCCCTATTTCCCCTCACTGCGCCTGCGCAAAAGCAGAAGTTGAACCATTTCATCTTTAATGCAGCAAGAAAGAAAACGAAAAGAGGGAGATCTTTAAGTTCTGTAGGCAGTTATCAAATAAAGCAATTCATCAAACTGTTGCTTACCTCCAGTTCGTGTTGTAAAATGGATAATCTAAGTCTTCCAAACCACCGTGTAGCCTATCCAGTGCCTCTTTTATTCATTTAGCTACTTGATCATTAATTGTTTTACTTTCACAGTTTATTTATTTACTATTTAATATTTACTTTATTATCACGGGAAATGTGAATCGTTGTCCATCCAGTCGGTGAAGTCTCAAACCAATTATTCACTACTGAAAGTGAAAGAAAAATCTGTCGAGCTTTCGACGCATGTTATAAGAGATAAATCTACTTTACCATATGCTGATAACGTAGCCTTTAACTGTCTTAATTTATATTCTTAATATTTCTCTTGTGGCCCATATTGTGAAAAAAATTATAAGAGAAGTATAGGCCCATTTCGATTTGAACAAGTTGTTTTTTAAATTTTCATACATACATTGGAAAAGCTAAATACTCTTGATATCGATAGCTGATCATGCCTTTGATAGGCAATCTCTCGACCATGGTCTACACCATGGTCTATCATTGCAAATAGGCACGGGGGTTTATCGCGCATATTTCACTCGTACAGTGTGAGCAGACAAGTCGCGCTCGACGATCAGGCCGCACAGATCGGGCGAGCACATAAATCATGAGCTTTGGCTTTTACATCGCATGCGATCTACTCGTACAGTGTGAGTAGGTAACCTTGCTGAAATCGCAGTGTATGCCCAGCTTAATGTTGCCTTCAAACTGAGAAAATCCAATATTATGAGAAGATATTAACCCCAATATCTACTTTTTTATAAAAAATATATTTATTGGGAATATACATACATAGTGTGAAATATGTAAGTGCACTGGGAGTATCAGCACATTCCCTTTCTTCATCATAACAATTAACAAGAACAGGAAAGAGATATAAACTATAAAAAGTGCACAATAGAAATAATTTTGCCCCATCTGCTTTTGTAATCACACTCTTTAGCAATTTCACTTATTGTTTTTAATTTAGGTTTTTCCCCCCGTCATGTTCCACATCCAGCATATTTGCTTTGCAAGTTTTATCCATGTGTGATACGGTTCGTGGGGTGTGGGAGGAAGAAGGCAAAGGGTCGGCTGGGTTGGACACGGAACTCAAGTTTATTTGTTGTATAACTCAGTTCACCAAACAGGCCTGCACATTGCACAAATCAAACTCAAAACTCTCTCTTGTTTCTATCATCGGTTTGTTCCTGGCAGTTCCTCTCTGCGGCTCTTTTCCTCGTGTCTCAGTGTCCTTCCAGCTCTCTCTCTCCCTCTTCCCTGTTTGGGGAGCGGCTTTATCCGGTCTTTCCGCGCCAATCACTGCAATCGGACACAGCTGTTTATCGTTATGCACTTGACCTACTTTCTTACCGCTCATCTCCTCACTCTCTCCGTCTGTGCAGACCCCGCGAAACCACGAACAGAGGTCCGAACAGAGGGTGAATTCCCGCCCCAGTAGGTAATAACGGAGGGTGAGAACGGCCCATCGGATCGCCAGACACTCCTTTTCGATGGTGCTATACTTGGTCTCTCTCTTCGAGAGCTTCCGACTCATGTACAGCACCGGCCGCTCCTCACCCTCCACCTCCTGAGACAGTACTGCACCCAGCCCCTGTCCGACGTGTCCGTCTGCAACAGAAATGACAGAGAAATCAGGAGAATGCAAGAGCGGCCCGCCGCACAGAGCAGCCTTAACTTGGGCAAAAGCCTGCTGGCATGGCTCTGTCCACTGGACCGTATCTGGTGCCTCTTTTTTAGTGAGGTCAGTCACCGGGCTGGTGAGGTCCGAATACTTAGGTACAAGCCTTCTAATATCCCGCCAGCCCCAAGAACTGCCTCACCTCCTTTTTGGTCTTTGGACGCGGGCAGGTTGCAATGGCTGCTGTCTTGTTAATTTGGGGACGCACCTGTCAGTGCCCTAAGTTGAAGCCCAGATACTTGACCACCACACGCTCAACCGCACACTTCTTCGGGTTGGCCGTCAGTCCCGCCCCTCTCAGCGAGTTCAGCACTGCCCGCAGATACTGCATATGCCGCTGCCAATCATTACTATAGATGATTATATCATCCAAGTAAGCAGCGGCATATGCAGTGTGCGGCCGAAGGATTTTGTCCATCAATCGCTGAAAGGTTTTTCTTTGGATAATGGAGTTAAGGGGATCTGCCAATATCCTTTCGTTAAGTCCAGTGTCGAATAAAAACGAGCCGAACCTAGCCGATCAAGCAACTCGTCAATCCTCGGCATTGGATAAGCGTCGAACTTCGACACGGAATTCACCTTGTGATAATCCACACAGAACCGCACAGAGCCGTCCGTTTTGGGCACTGTGGGACTCTCAATCGCTGTGGGACTCTTCTATTATTCCCAAGTCCAGCATCGCCTCTAATTCCGTTTGAACCACTTTCTTTTTGTGTTCCGGTAACCTATACGGCCGGCTGCGAACTACCACGCCCGGCTCGGTCTCAATATGGTGCTGTTTGAGATTAGTTCGACCGGGTAGGGACGAAAACACATCCGCAAAATCTGCTTGCAATTTAGCAACGTCAGTGAGCTGGGAGGACGAGAGGTGATCTCCCCCCGGGGCCAGCGCGACTGATTGGCCTTTGAGGCTCGCTTCTGGCCCGAGATCATCCTCGTTAGTTACTACCGTCGCCAGCAACACTGACTCCGCCTCATTCCATTTTTTAAGGAGATTGAGATGGTAAACCTGATGTGCTCTGTTCCTATCCGTTCGCACCACCTCATAATTGAGATCCCCCACTCGTCGTGTGACCTCAAACGGTCCTTGCCACTTGGCGAGTAACTTTGAACTGGACGTGGGCAATAATACAAGTACCTTCTCTCCCGGTGTAAATTCTCGCAGTCGGGTTGCCCTGTTGTACAACCGGCTTTGTGTGTCCTGGGCCTGTAGCAAATTCTCCATGGACAGCCGCCCCAGGGTGTGGAGTTTTGCTCTCAGGTCCAGGACATACTGAATTTTGTTTTTGCTTTCTGACGGTCCCTCTTCCAAAGCTTCCCGCATGACGTCAAGGACCCCTCAGGGCTGACGCCCATACAGTAACTCGAAGGGGGAAAACCCCGTGGAGGCTTGGGGGACCTCCCTCACAGCGAACAACAGGGGTTCCAACCATTTGTCCCAATTTTTGGCGTCTTCGTGAACAAACTTACAAATCATTGTCTTTAATGTGCGATTAAATAGTTCTACCAGACCGTCTGTTTGTGGGTGGTAAACGCTGGTACGAACAGATTTAATGCCCAATAACCCGTACAGCTCGCTTATGGTGCGGGACATAAACGCTGTGCCTTGATCGGTGAGAATCTCTTTCGGGATTCCCACCCGGGAGATTAAACGAAACAGAGCATCCGCCACACTTTTTGTCGAAATGGTGCGGAGAGCTACTGCTTCGGGGTACCGAGTTGCATAGTCCACTATTACTAATGCAAAGCGATGCCCCCGTGCGGATCGTTCTAATGGCCCAATGAGGTCCATGCCAATTCTCTCGAAGGGGACCTGCACAAGAGGTAGAGGGCGCAATGGTGCTTTTGGAGCGGCCGGTGGGTTTACCAACTGGCATTCACGACAAGCGGCACACCACCTGCGCACATTCTCGTGAATGCCCGGCCCCAAAAATCGGGCCATTAAACGATTCAACGTGCCCGTTTGACCCAAATGCCCAGCCATGGGATTACAATGAGCCGTCTGGAAAAGCATTTCCCGGTGGCTCTTCGGTACTAACAATTGGGTTGTATCTCGTTTTGTCTGAGTATCTTGGGTTACTCGATACAACCTATCTTTAATCACGGCAAAATAAGGAAAAGAGCGGGCGGGCGGGTTGAAGAAGCCGGCCGTCGATCGAACGGACCTGCTCAAAGGCATTTTTGAGCGACTCATCTCGGGACTGTTCCAGAGGAAAATCATCACACCGTGCAGGATTAGCCTGTTCACAGCGCTCTGTTCCTCTGACCCAGTTCCCAATGGTCCCGGCTCAGCTTCCCCTAGCTGCGCGACCGCGCTCTTCCCCCGCCCTCTTTTCTCCCAAGAGACATCCGCACATATACACCCCAATAACTCCCTAAATGCCGGCCAATTCGTTCCCAAGATCAGCGGATGTCGGAGGTGGGGACTAACCGCGACCTCCACACTATGTTTTCCCCCTCGAAATTGGATTATGACTGGCACCAATGGGTACTTCACCTCATCCCCGTGCACACACCTTACCGTAACCAGGCGGCCGTTATCCAATGCGTCAGGTTGTATCAGGCTTTGATGAATTGCGGTTTGGTTACAGCCGGAATCTACCAAAGCCTGATATGTACCCCCCTTAATACTCAAGGGTATTTGGTATAACCCGGCTTGATCGGGGGCAGCCTGTGACCCGGACCAGAGTCCCCACTTCCATTACCGGACACCTGTCCATGAAGCCCAGGATCCCGGTCCTCTTGGCGGAGCCCCCTGATCGGTTGACGCCTCCCCCGATCTCCAACGAGCTACCGGTCTCGGTGGCGGGCCCCGGCGTGACCTAGGAGCAGGGACAGGTCTCGCCGAAGAAGGCGAGAGAGAGGGGGGAAGAGGGGAAACAAAAGAGGAGGGGAGAGAGACAGCTGGTAGGGGTTCGCCGACCCCTTGGTACGCCACCATCTGATCCTCCGCCAGTCGGATGGCCGAGTCCAGCGACACGGGACGGTGGCACTGGACCCACTGCGCGGTCTCTCGTGGCAAATGTGCCACGAACTGCTCCAGTACCACCTGGTCGACGATATGGTCCACGTCGCTTCCCTCGACCACCAGCCATCGGCGACACGCATCCCAGAGCTGTTGAGCCAACACGAAGGGCCGCGCACTCTCCCCCAGATCCAGGGACCTGAATCGCTGACGGTGTTGTTCGGGGGAGAGGCCGACCCGCTGGAGGATGGCCCTCCTCAGATCGTCGTAGTTGAGGAGGTTCTGGACCGGAAGTTGCTGCGCCGCCCACTGTGCCTCTCCTGACAGGAGGGGAATCAGCCTCACTGGCCAATGTTCCCTCGGCCACCCACAGGACTCGGCCGACCTTTCGAAAAGGTCCAGGAAGGCTTCGGGGTCGTCCTGGGGCCCCATCTTCAGCAGCGGCACCTGCGCTGGCGGCGTTGCAGCGGTGGCTGGTACCCCGGTCCGAACCCCGTGGCTCAACCAGCCCCGGCTCAGCTCGCGGTCCTCCTGCTGGGCGTTGACGAGGGAGTGGAAGCGCCGTTCCTGGTCCTCCCTCATGTCCAGCAGGGCCTGATGATGTTCTTGGTGCAGGACCGCGAGCGACTGAACCAGGCCCGCCAATGGCGTGGTTGACGGCGGAGTTTGCATGACGGCGGCGTCCCTCTTCTTCCTCCCGGGTTTCGGCACCAGTGTGATACGGTTCGTGGGGTGTGGGAGGAAGAAGGCAAGGGGTCGGCTGGGTTGGACACGGAACTCAAGTTTATTTGTCGTATAACTCAGTTCACCAAATAGGCCTGCACATCGCACAAATCAAACTCAAAACTCTCTCTTGTTTCTATCATCGGTTTGTTCCAGGCAGTTCCTCTCTGTGGCTCTTTTCCTTGTGTCTCAGTGTCCTTCCAGCTTTCTCTCTCCCTCTTCCCTATTTGGGGAGCGGCTTTATCCGGTCTCTCCGCGCCAATCACTGCAATCAGACACAGCTGTTTATCGTTATGCACTTGACCTACTTTCTTACCGCTCGTCTCCTCACTCTCTCCGTCTGTGCAGACCCCGCGAAACCACGCCCTCCTCTCCACACCATGCATTGATCAAAGAGATCAAATTCGATTAATCGAATCGCGATGTCTGTCAGAGAGTTTTAGTTGATTTAGTTGTGTAGCATTTGTGATCAGTATTTTGTGTTTTTGTCAATTTAAAGGACAACTCCGGTGAAAAATAAACCTAGTGGTAATTACCACATGGTTACCGAGTAGATCGTTCTCTGGGATGCGTTTTCATGAAAATTGAATGTAAAGAGTTTTATCTCTAAAAACAGATTAGCTTATAACGCTAGTCTATGGGGCACAGAATAAGTCAAATTAAATCGCAAGTTAATAAATCGCTAGCCTCACACTAACATGGTAGCATAATAAGGGTCCCTACATGCAAACTGAAGCATTGAGAACTTTGTAAGTGTACAAACAGTTTAATAAGAAGATACTTTATAAAGACAATACATTACGCGTATTCAGACAGGAGCCATCTTGGAAAACTGTCTCGACGAATCGAGCCACGAAACGCTGTGCTAAGCTGAACTTAATTCCTATCGACCAGCTCACTTAGCACAGCGTTCGTGGCTCGATTCTAATATTCTAAACAAATAGAAACCAAACATGATGGAAAAAGAATGAAATGTCATGCATTCATTGATTTGTTGATTAACAGCTGAATCTGTGTAAGATTCCAAATAGCTGTCACTGAGAATACTTATTTTTCTGAATAAGTATGAAATGGATGTGTGTACTTTACATCAGTCTTAAGTTTTCCAAACATAGTTATGAATGGATTTGGATGCGGTCTTTCTTTCACCCACTACTGCTAAGGTCCTGTGGAATTTGTATGGCTGTCATAGACCAGGATTTGGGTGAAGAGTAGAAACTGCATGTGGACCAATGAGATGTCCTGTCCTTCCTGGGCTTGGTACCAGAGGTCCTCTTCTTGCCCTCTAAGAGGTGTCTGGCTGTTGTCCTAGCATCTTTATCTGATGGCGTTGGACAGTTTGTTTGTGTCAGTCCACCAAGGTCCAATCAAAAAGTAGCAAACCTTTGTCCACTGTTATGGACAGAGAGGGGCCAGCCATAAACTGGGCCCTGGAATGTGCTGTCCACTACACAATTCTTTTTCTTGAATTAGAATGCATTCTGTAAGCAGCACTGACTGCATTTTGGCAGCAAGAAGCTAACCATCTATCATACTGATAGAAAGGCACACTGCATCTGCTAGACTACAAGGTAGTGGAGGGGTCTGCAGTTAAAGGCATGTTGTTTTCCTTTATTTTAGAGGGTGTGCCGAATACTATTGAGAATATTGAGCTGAAGCTTGACTTTACAAATCCAATCGCAATATCGGTAATAAAAATCACAATTAGATATTTTCCCCAAATCGCACACTCCTCTATTCCAAACTACTTCAATAACATCTGTGGCAGTGTCCTGAACACACAGAATCCAAACATGATTTAAAAAAAAAAAGACTTTGGAAATTGTCATAAAGAAAGGAAATTGTTACGAATATTGGTTCTGAGATTAAATGTAACCCCTCTTTCTGTAGCATAGTGGGTATAAGATCTAGCATACAGTTAGAAAATGCAGTGCATCTGAAAAAGTGAGTAAAGCTCAAAATCCTTATAAGAACTTTTATTTCAATACAAGCAAATGCATCGGGAACACTGCACATTCTATTCTACTGAATTTGGGTTGCCTAGCAACGAGGGAGACCGGAAGCTGGCGTTGTCTGTTAGCCGCTTTTCCACCCGACTTTAGTTTAAACTGTAATGTTCGATTGAGATGTTATTTTAATTTTTTTTACCGTAACTAGTCAAATCAGTCGCCGCTAATATTGGGACTGTTGCTTGGATCTATCGTCTCAGATGACTCCACTCGGCTGTTAAAAGTTGGCAGTTGGTAGTTTGAATGGATTTACTGATGATAGGAGAGGACGCCCGTTGTTACGTCTAAATATGTCTAAAACCTTTTTGTATGGATTGTTACGGCTTGTTTCTAATTTGATGGACATTAACTCACCTACTGCTATCTCTTCTAAATATCGGCTGTTTGCTGCTGATCCCCTTCAGCTGTCCCATTGCAATTTGCCCTCGAGCCTAGGACCGCTGCCCTTGCAGTACTAGCTGGGAGTTGGCTTATCTCATGGTATGGACCATCTTCTCGCTGTGCCTGACAGTGTTCCAGCTCTGTGTTTTGGCTAATGCCTAGCGCTAGTCAAAACCTTCCAGCGGCTGTCATGAAGCTCAAATATTCCATCCCGCAGCTGCTAAATTTCAACAACCGCACCATTCCGGCATGCATTGCGGTCATTAAGGAACATGGACTTCTGCGCCGACCGCGTTACATCCATAGAGGCTCTCGTCGTGGGCTTGTTTACCATCAGCCTGAACACTCTGCTTCAGCCATACCATCCATCTGGACCACTGTCGCACATCTACCGCGTCATCAGAACAGTGTTGCTCTCTGTGTTGGTAATACGGGAAACACCGCAAGGTTTTAGTGTTTTACGGCCAATAACGAGATTCACCACCCCATCAACGCTCAAAATGGAACTTTTTAATGCACAATCCCTCACAAATAAATCATCTTTCATCCAAGACCACATCATGGATAAGGGATTAGACCTTATGTGCTTAACGGAAACATGGCATCAGCCTGCAGTTTACTCAGCACTAAATGAAGCCTGTCCCCCTAGTTACAGTTACCTGGAGAAAGCCCGTAACACTGGCCGTGGTGGTGGCTAAGCTGTAATTCATAGACAAACATTGGAGCTGTCTTTTCTCCCTTTGCCCACAGTGTCATCATTTGAATACCTTGCTTTTAAATGTAAACCCCCTTTTTCTTTGACAATCCTCCTTATTTATCGGCCCCCCAAAACAAATTGAGTTTTTATCACCGAGATGCATGACTTGCAACACTCTGCTCTGCTCAAATTTGCTTCAGGAACCTGAAAAAGATTAACCAAGACACTTTAACTATAGACCTCCAGCAACTCTCCTCTGCTGATCTCTCTCACGGAGTCGGTTGACTTCTACAACCAATCTCTGAGCAACATTCTAGATCTTCACGCCCCTGTCAGAACTAGAATGGTCACTTTCTCGCACTCAACCTCCTGGTACACCGACGAACTCCGGAAGATGAAGACGGTTGGGCGTGTACTTGAGAGGTGTCTCAAGCTTTCAGGACTCACTGTTCATAGGCTAGCTTATAGAGAGCATCAGAAGGCCTACGCAAGGTCCTTGAGAGATGCTCAGTCACAGTTCTACTCTTGCATCATTAACAATAACCCTGGAAACTCCAAGAAACTTTTCTCCACTATAAATCACATCCTCAAACCGCAAACTCACTCTTTTTCAGAAGCCACAGAAGAGAGGTACATTAAGTTCATGACCTTTTTTAGGAACAAAGTAGACAACATCCACTTTAACCTTTCTAGCACCTCCACTCTGCCTGTCCTGACTGTCGATCCACAGCCTGGGACTTTCCAACATCTCTGCTGCTTCTCCATCATCACACAGCGCGAGGTTGAGGACATCATCAGAAAGATGAAACCATCCGCACAGGTGCACAGGATCCTTTTCCCACAGCCTTGGTAAAATCTAACCTCTTGTGTCTTAAGTCCCCTTATTACCAAATCATTAATCATTCCCTCCAGGGCGGCCATGTTCCTTCATCACTCAAAACTGCTATCATCAGACCACTTCTTTAAAAACCCACTTTAGACCCAGATATTATTGACAACTACAGACCCATCTCCAACCTTCCATACCTCTCTAAGGTGCTGGAAAAAGTTGTTGCTGCACAGCTTCAGGTCCATTTAAATCAAAACAATCTTTATGAGAAATTTCAGTCTGGTTTCCGCACAGGACATAGCACAGAAAGAGCTTTGGTCAGGGTCACAAATGACCTATTGATGGCGGCAGATGCTGGTTCCCCATCCCTTCTCATCCTCCTGGACTTAACTGCAGCTTTCGATACGGTTGATCATAACATCCTCTTTCACCGTCTACATTTCACCATCGGTCTCTCTGACTCTGTCCACAACTGGTACTCATCTTATCTCACTGGGAGAACTGAATATGTTGCGTTGGGAGAAGCTACATCCCTGTCACACAATGTCACCTGCGGTGTCCCTCAAGGCTCAGTGCTCGGCCCCATCCTGTTCATCCTCTACATGCTCCCCCTTGGCCGTGTCATCAGCCAGCATGGGATTTCTTTTCACTGCCAGGCTGATGACACTCAACTTTACCTTAGGACAAATTCTTCCCTCTCTGCTGACCTCACTCCATCCACTTTGATGACTTGCCTGGATGAGATAAAGGCGTGGATGAAGCAAAACTTTCTGCAGCTAAACAGCTCCAAGACTGAAGCAATCCTAGTCGGCACTCCACATCAGGTCCGGAAATCCGTTATCACCAGCATTGCTTTCTCTGGTCAGGACATTCCACTTTCTATATCAGTCGCCAACCTGGAGGTCAGAATGGAATCCCAACTTACTTTTGAAGCTCACATCAAACATCTGTGTAAGACCTCCTTCTACCACCTCAGCAACATTGCAAAACTTCGTCCCAAACTAACACTGGCTGATGCGGAGAAGCTTGTCCACGCCTTTGTCTCCTCCAGGCTGAACTACTGCAATGCACTCCTTATCGGGATCCCAGGCAAAAATCTCCAGAAGCTGCAGTATATTCAGAACAGCGCTGCTAGGATCCTGATGAGGGTGTGCAAATACGACCATATCACCCCCATTCTCAAATCACTCCACTGACTTCCTGTCTCGCTCAGGATTGAGTATAAAATCTCCCTCCTCACTCATCAGTGCATCCATGGTGACACACCCCCCTATCTCAAGGAACTCCTCACCACACAAACATCCACATGTAATCTCCGTTCTGTTTCAACTTTTCTTCTCAAAACTCCCACGACCAAACTCTGTACTATGGGAGATCGGGCCTTCTGCTCAGCTGCCCCCCGTCTGTGGAATGCTCTCCTGTAGATTGTAGATGCTTTTAAACGTGGTCTTAAAACCCACCTTTTTAGCAGCGCTTTTGATTGATTTGTTACTTTAATTTTTCAGTTTTATTTATTCTTATTTATTTTTATTTTTTTATTGTTTTAATTCTGTAGCACTTTGAGATTTTGTTTAATGTAAAGTGCGTTACAAATAAAATGTATTATTATTATTTTATTCTAAATCAAAACATGAAGAAAAATGTATCAGATTTATTATTTTACAGAAAGTGAAGAAAAAGTAATATTAGGTTGTTCAAAAATAGCAGTGTCTGCATTTTTCTTTACAAAGTCAAGCATTTACTGTATAAACTGAAAAATGCTTGAAGATTTAGCTTTCTTGTCAATCACTGGACTAATATTTAGTCTTATAACCACGGTTTCTGAGAACTGCTTCACATCTGTGTTGCATCGAGTCGACCAACTTCTGGCATCTGTGAACAGGTATTCCAGCCCAGGACGATTGCACTACATACCACATTTGAGATGAGATGAGATTCAAGTTTATTGTCATTACACATGTACAAGTACAATGCAACGAAATGAAGTTTGGAGCAAGCCTCCGAGCCGCAGCTATTTAAAGCGCCGCCACACGCTCTCCGGAAATAAAGAATGCAGATTGCTAAGCATACATGCAAACATTACATACATAGTACACACAGTACACGTGGTCACGTGATGGGATTTTCTGTTGGGAATAGTAAGGGAGATAGGAAGGAGGAAAGGGGAGGCAGACGGTTGGATGGGGGCAGGGATGGGGTGAGGTGTGTGTGATGCGAGTGAGAGTCTTGAAGCTTCCTGTGTTGTGTGAGAATGTTAGCCATAACTTAAGATGTTTTCAAAGTTCAGTTCTGTGGCTTGTCCTTGAAAGGAGATATGGCCGTGCACAGGGAACGAAAGCAAGATAGCAGGACCCAGCTGTCAAGCTGACCTCCCAACCGAGAGATAGGGACAAGCTGGACGTTGGGATGAGGGAAAATATCTTAATCCATTTAGCTGATCTTCGGTAATTTTCCAGACCATAATCAATCAATCCGTTCTGATCCTCAGCGTCAGTGGCGAGCGTCCGGTTCATGAATGGACCTGGACATTTCATCCAATTTCACGGTCAGACCAGACATACTGCGAAGCAGTTCACTAGCCTGACCCCCGATGGAGCCCACTCTTCCCTGCGTCTCCGCAGTCCGGGCTGAGATGTTACGATACAGCTCCTCAATCAATGTCATTCTTTGATCTAATACCTTCAGTCGGTCACACACATCCACGAAGCACTCTTTAATTTCCACAGACAGCGGCTGGGTGAATTTACTGGCAGCTGTCTTACCAATTTTACGATAGGTCAGGGCAATCCCAAGGCCGAGAAATAGGAACCCCACTATCATAATGCCAATTATGAATAAGTCCTCAATATCCTCCACGGACAGGACTTCCAGGCACAGGCCTTGCCAGCGTCCCGCGTGTAGCCCGCGGGGAGGGTCCCGTCCGGGCAGGTGGGTTCTCCCGGAGCACCTTTCCTCAGTGAGAAAATCTTGTCAATCGCGCTGAGAGACCAGTTAATTAATTCCATTTCAGTATTTTCAGGAGTCCAGCAAGCAGGGAGTCAAGAAAAAAAGACAAAAAGATCAGCGCCAAAGCAGAGCGGGGAGCAGATAGAAGGCACGTCTGCTCTGTATGAGATCAGGAAGTGGAACCATTTCTGGAAGTCGTCTGACAAACTGTCTGTGGCCCCTAGACCTAAAAAGAACAATCTTGCTTTCATTTTTCTTTAGGTCAATATGTTCTTTGTCAAATTGTAACCGCTTCAGCATGTGTCATTTGTTTCAACAATGGGACTTTGCGGGGGCTTCTTGCCGATAGCTTGGCTTCACATAGGCGTCTATACAGTTCTCACAGATAACTTTAGATTTTCTTTGATCTCCCTGGAGCTGATCTTTTTTTTAACACGCCCTTTAGACTGCTATTATTTTAAACACAACTGTATATGTTTTTTGGTTTGCCTTAAATGTTTTAATATCTTGATGTCTGTTATTTTGTGCCATTAAACTGAATTTAACTTGTTTTTGTCTCTGTTAGATCTGATGGTACTGAAAGTGGAGAGTCAAGAACTAAATGAAATGGAAGAGAAAGATCCGGATGGGCAACAACATATCACTCAAAAACCTGGAAAGAGTTTAATTGAAAAACAAGAACCTAAAGTCCACTGGAATTTCCACACTGGAGAGAAGCCGTTCACCCCCAAAAAATGTGGAAAAGCAAACCATAAAAAACACACAAGTATTGACACTGGAGAGAAGCCCCACACCTGCCAACAGTGTGGAAAGAGTTTAACTCGAAAACAACATCTTGAAGCCCACATGAGAGTTCACACTGGAGAGAAGCCTTACACCTGCCAACAGTGTGGTAACAGTTTCACTCAAAAAAGGCAACTTAAAGCCCACATGAGAGTTCACACTGGAGAGAAGCCTTACATCTGCCAACAGTGTGGTAACAGTTTCACTCAAAAAAGGCAACTTAAAGCCCACATGACAATTCACACTGGAGAGAAGCCTTTCACCTGCCCACAGTGTGGAAAGAGTTTCACTCAAAGAGGGAATCTTACAGCCCACATGACAGTTCACACTGGAGAGAAGCCTTACACCTGCCAACAGTGTGGAAAGAGTTTCACTCGAAAAGAATATCTTGAAGGCCACACAAGTGTTCACACTGGAGAGAAGCCTTTCACCTGCCAACAGTGTGGAAACAGTTTCACTCAAAAAATGCAACTAAAAGCCCACATGACAATTCACACTGGAGAGAAGCCTTACACCTGCCCACAGTGTGGAAAGAGTTTTACTCAAAGAGGGAATCTTACAGCCCACATGAGAATTCACACTGGAGAGAAGCCTTTCACCTGCCCACAGTGTGGAAAAAGTTTCACTCAAAATATCCAACTTAAAGCCCACATGAGAATTCACACTGAAGAGAAGCCTTACACCTGCCAACAGTGTGGAAAGAGTTTCACTTATAAAGGGCATCTTAAAGACCACATGAGAATTCACACTGGAGAGAAGCCTTACACCTGCCAACAGTGTGGAAAGAGTTTCACTCAAAATATCCAACTTAAAGCCCACATGAGAATTCACACTGGAGAGAAGCCTTTCACCTGCCCTCTGTGTGGAAAGAGTTTCACTCGAAAAGAACGTCTTGAAGGCCACATGAGAGTTCACACTGGAGAGAAGCCTTTCACCTGCCAAGAGTGTGGAAAGAGTTTCACTAATAAAGGGCATCTTAAAGGCCACATGAGAGTTCACACCGGAGAGAATCCTTACATCTGCCAACAGTGTGGAAAGAGTTTCACTCGAAAAGAAAATCTTAAACTCCACATGAGAGTTCACACTGAAGAGAAGCTTTAAACCTGCCAACAGTGTGGAAAGAGCTTCGTAAAAGAGAAGGGCGATATCTTACCGGTAAAATCGGCATCTCACGTGCAGAGCGAAAAATAACTATGGTGAAATGTGTAGGTAAAGATGAGGAGGAATTTATCGCTAAACAAGGAGATACCTCTACAATCTGAAACTGGTAAACACAGATATACATTATATTGCCAAAAATATTGGGACACCCCTCATCATTCTGAGTTCAGGTGTTCAATCACTTCATGGCCACAGGTGTATAAATCAAGCACTAGTCATTCATATGCTTCTACAAACATTTGTGAAAGAATGGGTCGCTCTTTCAGGAGCTCAGTGAATTCAATCGTGGTACCATGATAGGTGGCCACCTGTGCAATAAATCCATTCGAGAAATGTTCTCACTACTAATGAGAGGGACGTGGAGACGTGTTCTCTGGAGTGACCAATTATGCTCCGTCTGGCAAGCCCATGGACGAGTCTGGGTTTGACTGTTGCCAGGAGAATAGGACTTGCCTGACTGCATTGTGGCAAGTGTAAAGTTTTTGTGGAGGGGGGATTATGGCATGGGGTTGTTTTTCAGGGGTTGGGCTTGGTCCCTTAGTTCCAGTGAAAGGAACTCTTAATTCTTCACCAAGACATTTTTGGAACATTTTATGCTCCCAACTTTCTGGGAACAGTTTGAGGACAGCCTCTTCTTGTACCAACATGACAACATGAAAGCGTCGGTCCCGGATGAGCGAGTTTGGTGTGGAGGAACTTGACTGGCCTTCACAGAGTCCTGATCTCAACCTGATAGAACACCTTTGGGATGAATTAAATTGAGCTTGGTCTGGTGATAGCCAGACAAAGTCTCCGCTCTAAGATTGAACATTGGTCTGGGGTATGTATTTTCTACTGCGCAAGAGGCTTGAACAACCAGCATAAATTAAATGACTCTGTATGTAATTGGATAGTTCTTCAACCAATCAGATCACAAGAGGCGTGATCAACGGGCAATGACCATAGGCAACAGCCCATCGCTTCACTATTCGTCATCGTGTTAAACCCGCCAATAGCGCGCCAGGTGGATAAGCCAGTCTGTGATTGGTTGCCTCAAAAGTGTAACAGAAGCAGAAGAAATTAATGTACAGGTTTCCAGACTGAGTTGCAGGGTGAAATCAAATCGCCGGCAGATCAGGCTGGGTTTACCCAGTCTAGCGGAGACTGTGAGCCAGGCCTTCTCGTCCAACATCAGTGCCTGACCTCACTAATGCACTTCTAGAAGAACGGTCAAAAATTCTCATAAACACAAACCTTGTAGAAAACGTAAACCTTGTGGAAAGCCTTCCCAGAAGAGTTGAAGCTGAAGCTGAGTGCTTGAGAGTGTCACTCTTGGGGTCCTTGGTAGTTTGGACTCGATTCAGCAGAACAAACTCCTGAGGACGGGAGGACACAGTCCAGTAATTCTGCAAATTGAACAGCATTCTTGATAGCATCACTCCGCTCACTCTGGCTACTTGCGGTTATCTGTATGTATATTTTAGACAACAATAAAACAAAATATGTTTTACAACGCCACTCTGCCTCTTCTTTTGTATTCAAAGAATCTTAAAGTCCCTGTAAAGTCAAAACTAAACATGTGTTCTGAGTTTCTCACACCACAGATAAATGTGTTATTAACCACCCAGCCAAATTTGAATCATAAAAAAATCCGGGAAGTACATAAAATAGCTTATCTAATACCTGAAAAAATGAGCAGCATTCTCTGCTCTCAAACGCTGGGGGTGTGTCCGCTGTCGGCGCCGAAACCACGCCCACTCGCGGGAAAGCGGCAGTAGCACACAAGACAACACTCACTGATCACGAGCGTCTATGATCACGACGCACCAGATGTCGGTGGGACGGGAGGATGACGGCCTGGGCGGGGGATAGTCGGTTCTGCAGCGGATTATCAGTGAATCCCAGTTGTCTCCGGTGAAAGTTTGTAAAACGATCCGGTGTAAAGTCACTGCAGAGGTAGGTGTCGTGATGATCCTCAGCTCTCTCCATCAAGGGTGCTGTTCACAAAATTAATCCACCTCTTCATCGTTTTTGTTTTGTAAGCTGTTATGCAAGTTGTTGACTATAGTAACTAACAGTACTAACAGTAACTCGCGATCGAACTGATGCGAATGTGCTCTAGTTATGATCGTGTTAGGGGAGGAGTCAGGCTCGGTGCGTCATCGAGCCACCGTTTTAGCCCCGCCCAGAAAATCCTGAACACAGCAACGGTGAAAAACTGTTTAACGGTCTAACTTCTGAATTCAGTACTTCATAGTTCACAGTCTTTGTAATGTGTTTCAGCAATACATTTCTAACATTTATAATGTGTTTAGAAACAAATCTCAGAATTGCCTTTACAGGGACTTTAAACATTACTAGCCACACAAATGTGGTCCAGGCAAAGCATACATTGATTATCTTCACTGCATGTATATTTAAAACAAACTGAAATATAAAACTCAACCTATTAATATGTGGTTCAGGCAATGTGTGAATATGTATTCTGATTATCTTCACTGTAATAAAATGAAATATGACAAACACAACCCTCTTTTTGTTAAATGTCAGTTTAAATAATCAATAATAGCCTTTATAAAATTGTAAGTAAAAGGTGTAGGAAGCTATCCAATAAGAAGTAAAGCATACAATTCAGTTAAAAGTACAAAGTCAGTGCTCTAGTAGGGTACTATGGTACGCTTCATGTACCCCCAAGTTGTAAGTCGCTTTGGATAAAAGTGTCTGCTAAATGCATAAATGTAAATCCTAAAAGATGGGGGGGCTTGTTGTTCTGGACAAGCTGGCGCCTGCTCCAGAATCTGGAAGGTCATTATGTGCCTAATTCCGGGGTGAAAGCATCAACAAGTGATATCTGTACACGTGAATCTGATTTAACTGACAATGTGTGGAAATTTACCAAGACTGTCCATTTTCTCTGAGCCAATCAGAATCATTCAACTTGCAGTAATGACGTGGCTAAACCTTAAAAACAGTATAACTGTTCAGAAATTGTATGTACGATAGGCGGAGGCGGGTAGGCTGGTAGAGGGAGTGCGGCCTACGAACTCCTTGTGAGACTAAGCTGACTTCTGCTGATGAAACTGCAAACTATTCTTCATTAAATTTATCTTTAATGAATTTAACTCCTGACTCTTGGTCTTCATTTTTCACTACTGGTCCTGGGTCCTAAGCTGTTACCCCAACAACTGGATCTCACAACTCCGAAAAAATTCAGATTAAATGTTTAAACAGTTGCTATCTTTATCAATAAACCACAGATTTGAGCTTTAAACAACTACTTTCTTGCCTGAAAATCTCTCTTTCAACTATAGTTTGGTTAGTGTGAGATGAGTTCTGGGATACCTGGCTGTGTTAAGTTCACACGTCATCTCTAATGCATCCTCGATAAAAGGGGCGGAGCAGGAACACATCTGGGAATTTGAACTAGATTTGGCTAGCTGTGAACTTTGGAACAGTACTTGGGCAGCGACTGATGATACAAGTACACAAATACAGACAAGAACACATATTGAGAAAGCTCAAAAACACGTAGAAAGCAACAAGCCACTTCTGTTTGCATCCTTCATCTCTTTAAAGTTTGCCTTGGTGCTTTTTCTTGTCCTTTGGCATGTAAATATGAAAGTAAGTGGCAACATCTGAAAATATACAACATTTTCAAACGGGGGAGCATTTTCCCCCAGACCCCCTAGAGCAGGGGTGTCCGAACCTGGTCCTGGAGGGCTACCACCCCATAGAGTTTAGCTCCTGAATCAAACACACCTAAACCAGCTAATCATGGTGTTCAGGGCTGCTTGATAATTACAGACAGGTGTGTTGAGCAGGTGGATTACAGACAAGTGGAGCAGGGTAGGAACTGAAATATGCAGGACGGTAGCCCTCCAGGAGCAGGGTTGGACACCCCTGCCCTAGAGGGCCTGATAACCACTTAGAGATTTGGAGATCGGGAAAGATCGGGAGATGGTGGCAAGGAGATGCTCTCACGTTGATGTTATACAGACACCGCATTGCCTCTCATCGGGCTAATCCTGATTTAAATTGGCCACCGCATGAGGAACAACCTCTGCACATTTATTATAACTCAGCCCTGCCAGTGTACAGACTAACTCTTAATAGAGCTCCGGAGGCTGACCTCATGCAGCCTTAACTCTGCCATTTTGGCAGGCAATCGGGGATCGCCAGAGCGGCTGTAGCATTGATATCTATAAAATAATTTAAAACCAGACTGTTTAAACCTTACTATTTCAACATGATGAACAGCTGATGTGCGCCAGAATGCCAAGTTGTTGAAATGCTGTGAATTTCAGTTTATTCTTCTTATTGTGAACAACTACTTTTGCCTCACGTAACTAATGATAAACTTCAACTAAGTTTAATGGTGCAACGCAAAAAATTTAGTAGTGCATAAGTTGCAACTTAGTGCACATTTACGTCCAAACTAGGCTAGTTGTAACTTGCGCACAACTGGAGCAACAAATGTCCTGACTGGAAAGCTATCCGTTCCTTTGTCAGTACATGTGAAAAGCACCCCAGGGGCATTATAGGGATCTTTAATGTTTAATCTATAAAATTTTGCTCTCTACAAGTCTATGTCATTTGAATTAAAGTGAGCAGTGAACTCCGTTGCCTTGAAACTCTTGCCTAGACCTCCTGAGCTCTATTGATTTCACAGACACACAATTTACAGAATCTCATATTAGATGTGGTTCAAACCCTTTCTTTGGTAATTATTTTTAGCACATCATTGACCAACACGCATTTAAATATGTATTTCTTCAAGAATTTAACTGATATGTGTTTTATTATCTGTATGTGAATGTCTACACACACATCTGTGACTTGAGCATGTGATCAGGACTTTTATTTTGTAGTGGAGATGTGATGTCATAAGGCTGCGCCACACTCCTGCATCTGTTGTGATTCTGCTGAAGAAAGGTTTGTGTTTTAAGCTTTTAAAGTGTTTAAATCAGTGCAAACTGTTCAAATATTAAATTAATCTTTGATTATTGACCTTAACATTATAATGCTTAATCTAACATTAATAAACTTTTTTTATTTTGTGAGAGTAAAGCTCATCCATACATTAGATTAGATTAGATTAGATTCAACTTTATTGTCATTACACAAGTACAAGTACAAGGCAACGAAATGCAGTTTAGGTCTAACCAGAAGTGCAATAGCAGCAAGTGCAGGATATATACAATGGTTGCATAAGTGCAGGGCATAAAAATGTACTGAATATATATAAATATGTATAAGTAGAGAGATGGTTATTACTATAAACAGAACTGAATTTACAGATGAATATATACAGTGAATAAATATAAATATACAGATGGCTATTACTATAAACAGAATTTTACAGATAGAGGTATACAATAATATGTTACATGAGTAACAGATGCATCTCATTTCTCTCTATATATCGTGAATCAGTTTATCATAAACATGAATTCAGTCACTGGCGAGTAGAGATGAGAGAAACTGAGCTTATGAAACTCAAGAGTCAACTGAATCAAACGCTGCATAGAATGATTCACTGATTCGACTCACCTCTCACTCACATTCAACACTGACAACTCAAATGCAATGAGAACAAACAAACAACTGTAATGACAACTTCTGTAAACTCACGGAAGTGTAATCTGTTAAATATTATATACAAATAAACAAATGTAGCATAAAATGTCTGAATATGAAGACTCCTTTATTAATTTGTAGTATTTAGAGTGTTTTTAGAGAGTTTTTTGTTGTCTAATCAGGTCATTTAAGGCCATTAGCTCTCACTCTGACTGACTCTCTTAGCAGTGACTGAACTACTGATTTAGTTTGGATGTGTTTTTTATTCCTGTGATTATTCTTATCTTAAAGATGGCGTTTATTAAAGAGGAGAGTGAAGACGTGAAGATTGAAGAAATATTGAAACACGAAGAAACTGAGGAACAAACAAAGATGGCGTTTATTAAAGAGGAGAGTGAAGACGTGAAGATTGAAGAAACATTGAGAGTGAAACACGAAGAAACTGAGGAACAAACAAAGATGGCGTTTATTAAAGAGGAGAGTGAAGACGTGAAGATTGAAGAAACATTGAGAGTGAAACATGAAGACACTGAGGAACAAACAGGTTGGTTTCATTCTCAAAGCTGAACTCACTCATTTGATCCTTAATCAAATGTCCAGCTCTTTTTGTAAAGATATATTTATTGGGAATATACAAGTGTGAAATATGCAAGTGCACTGGGAGTATCAGCACATTCCCTTTCTTCATCATAACAATTAACAAGAACAGGAAAGAGATATAAACTAAATTAAATAAATGAAATGCACAATTATAGAATTAAAATTGCCCCATCTGCATTTGTAATCACACTCTTTTGCAATTTAATATATCATGAAATTAAGCATACACCATTTATCTAGTGTAACATATTAATTTTGTCATAATTTTCTATATCCTGCAAAGTAAACCATCAGATTGAAGAGAGAAAACTAAATATAAAGATGTTCATTCATGTTTATTTTTTGACTGAAGAGATGATTGCGTTCACTTGCGCGCCGTGCTGCCGCTTGAACTGAAGCGCATATACAGTGTTCAGTCACTACAGATTATAAAGAGCATAAAAAACGGCATTTATTGTTTGAGTTTCGTGATAAAATGGACAGAATAATTCATATGTTTGTGTGGGAACTGGGATTGAAGTGTGTTCCATGCATAAAACAAGCCGACTGTTAACTGTTAAAGATTGCATTCGGAACCGTTCGTGACACATGTGCACCGAACCGGAAACAGTTCAGTATGAATACGTGTACCGTTACACCCCTAATGTACATGCTTGTACTTTTGAGAGCATGACGTTGTTGCGTGTTTTTTGGAAGAAAAAAAAGTAAGTCACTGAATTAAAGCCACAATAGATATGTGTCCACAAGACTTTTGACTAATGATGTTGTTGCCTAGAGTTTTTGCTTCAAACAGATGTGAGAATCATTGAGCCTACTCATTCACATAACACAATATATTGATTTAAATTTTGTAAGACACTTTTTCTTTACAAAGGCCATAAGCGAAGGGGTGAGAATGATCATGAGTAATGATGTGATTTACACCTGATTTACAGGAGACAAAAGAACCCTTAATGAGCCACATAATGAATGAGCCTTTGAGTCAGGTATGTGAGAGGGAGCTAAGGAATGGATAAAGTGAGAGCCAAAGGCACATAAAAAAGGCGTTCTATATTTTAAATGATCAAAAGATTGATTTGACATGACTATTTTTAATGTTTTTGAAAGAAGTCTCATGCTGAAAAAACAGTAATATTGTGACAGTGAACACAATTCAGTATTCAGTAAATACAAATATTTGAATAATTGGTAATGATGAATGTTATAAGTAAAATATTTGGGATTTAAAACAACATAATGCAAGGCAATTATGATTTCAAAGAGTATAGGGTGAATTCAGATTGATTGGGACACTTTTTCCCAGTCATTTCAATGGCAAACATTTTCTGAATCGTTTGATTTTGTAAACTGATACACACAATACTCAAACATAATTTTGAGTTTCGGTTCATTCATGAGACGTGCCGTGCAATGCCTGATCGCCAGCGCTATAGTTATTGTCTGCTATATTTGCTTCTTATTTATTAAATCCAGGCAATTGGCTGATGAAACATTGATTCAAATTAAGATACAATTTATACAAAACGAACTTCACTTTAAAGCAAGGCTTTCTACAAAACAAAACTTAATGAAGTGGTCAAAATCATGTCTGTGCATGTTTCCCGACATATTGCACATCTTGGGATGTGTCCTTTCTTACTCATACTGTGCATTTTTCATAATCAGCATAGATGAAATAAAAAAATAACATTAGGCTATAATATTTAAACATCAACATGAAACAAGAAGTATTGTACGCAACACATTTGACATCTGAGCAGAAATGTGAGAACAATAGCTTTATTGATGTGACAGTAGGCTATTTTAATCTCATGGATCGCGTCAGTATTTGACTTTCAAAAGAATGTGCGTTCCGTGGACGTGGTCACATTAACACTAATGAAGAGGACTGACAGAGAATATTTGTTTTCGATTTGATTTACATTATTTCAAAACTCGACATTTCAACGTTTCTTTAGACATATGGCTCATGTTTGTGTGACAAGTATTCAGTAAGTTACAGTTCATTTTCTGAGTATTAGATTGGACTTCATTGACAGAGAGGCTGCAGATCATGTTTGTTTTCATTTAGCAAAAAGCACAACATTTTGTTTTTGTGTGTGTACACAAATAAAAGTAGAAACTTAACAGATTATAATGATTTATAATGCCTGAATGATCAAAATCGACAGATTATTTTGAGTTGCCGGTGACTTTGCCGAGCTCAGAATGTTAACAATCAAAACAAATGTCAAATTGAAGGCTTTTTAAGACCTGAGACCCAGCTCAGAAGGCTGAATTACTTTGTTACAAATTTGTCTCTTGGACAAAATTTAGATCTTTCCATCTTTTCTGGCTCATCACACCTCCCACTCCATGGACAGTATTATGTTCCCCAGACTCAGTGTTATTTTCTTTTGCTCTATGCCTTCCTCCAGTGCCTTTTAGGCAGTGGTTGTACTGTACCATATATGTTCTGTGTTCCAGTATTCAGAGTTTTTGGTTCAGTTCCGGTGACCTAGAGTGCATTTCAATCAGATCCTTAGTTAAGTCAATGGGCTGACTCCCTGATCAGTGCCCTGACTACTGAACTAGGGAGCTGATTGAGACACACCCCTAGTTTTCCCCATCTGTTTAATTAGTTATGTAATTCACCTGTGTCCTGTTAATTATCTGATCAAGCTCCTTTGTTTGCTACATGTATATAGTTCCTGTGTTCTCCACTCTCTGTCTTTGTATATTATATATTTTATACTACAGCATATTTAAATAAATGTGTTCTGTTAATGTCTTATTCTATGTTAGAATAGAAACACAGAATTTTATATTGTGTCTTTTATTATCTTACTGGATGGACTGGAGACTTCCATAATACCTTAAGCAGTGTCCTGAACACATAGAATCCAAACATAATGAAAAAAGAGTTCAGAACATGTCCTAAAGAAAGCAAACAGTTACAAATAATGAGATCGGTTAACACCTCTTTCAGTAGCTTTCAGTTGTGGGTTTAGGATCTAGCATATATGTTTTTGTTTCCCTTTCGATAGTACTCTCGTATTGCTTTAGCTAAACGCTAGGGGAATTTCCTTTCCTGAAGATTTTGAAGCAATTTTTTCTAATATTCCCACAACAAGGGGCAGCAGAATTTGCATAGCCAAGGGTATAAAAGACCCTGTCTCGCCAGGTTCGTCAGATTATTTCTTCTTCAGCGACTCACCTCGCTGAGCTCTGGATTGAAGCCCGCCGTCGAAATGCTACCAGCGGAACTCCCTGCAGCCCTGAGGACACCGGATTCCCGCCTGGTCTCCGCCTTCAGTCGCCTGCTGTTCCAGCTGCGCCATCCAGCGTTAAAATATCCTTTATACTTTGTCTATGTGTGTGTGTGTGTGTGTGTGTGTGTGTGTGTGTGTGTTGCCGCTGCAACGCCACTTCTAAGAGCTTAATAAGCTCTCCCGCTGATAAGCACCGCGGACAGAGAATGCTGTACTCCCGCCACGCTAATGGCACCGCGGACATACGGAGCTCTCCTCTCTTCACTCCTCCTCCTTTCTCGCTCACGCCACTCTAAAAATGGCCGCGGACAGAGAATGCTATACTCCCACCGCGCAGAGAAGCACTGCGGACAGAAGACGAGTGAACTCAAGCCTAAGCTCTCCTCACTCTTCCTCCTTCTACACTTCTTCTTCTCTTGCTCCCGCCGCTCTGATAATGGCCGCGGACAGAGAATGCTAGAGTAGACGAGCGAACTCAGGCTGCTGGATATCGAGAACGCGCTTACGTCACAGCCGTTCTCGCTGCAGCGTGCGCTTGCTGCCAAGGGAGTTATAAAACTGCCTTATGGCAGCGCGCGCGCTCTCTCCACAGCGCGCGTTCGCTGACTACTCTCTGTCTAGATCATAACGGTGTTGTAATATGGCTGCCAGCCTGCGCCCTTTTTTCACTATATCACTTCTCCCATACCCATTTTCCACCAAGGCAGTGCTAGAGCTAGATCGGAGCCAGAGCTAGTCCCAGTTCATAGTTGGTTCAACTGAGGAGCCTGCTAAGAACCGTCTGCGTTTCCACAGGCTAGTAGAGCCACAACAGAGCCAGGTCTTACGTCACTGTATACGTCTCCTCTTTCTCAGCAACGCTAGCGGGAAACACACACACACACCAGGCTTGTTTGAGATGCATCGGCGCTGCACAGACCGATCCACGTATAATATTTAAAAAAACGCATGAGTGAATCAAAAGCATAAGGAGTCGTGTGCTCTCGCTGGACTCGTTATCATACGGAGATCGGTCTCTGCACAGCACCGCTGCCAACAAGCCTTCCATCAACAACTATTGATTCACGTGGCTTTACGATCCTACATCGGCATTAAAACACAACGAAAACACAGCGAATCCAACGCATTCGTGCAGTTCGCCGTAATTAGCATAGACGGAGATTACAAACGAGCAGCAGCTGTTAGCTCCATTAGCTGCTATTTCAACAATGGCGGATCTCAAGTCTGTGTTCGTCTTGTTGACCCCGCCCCCAGCGCCTGACGTAATCGGTTCTTACTTCTAGCCCTGTTCTAGCCCAGCTATGTTTTGGTGCTACTTAAGAACCACTTTTCCTGGCTCGGAGCTGGAGCTTTGGGTGTGGAAACACAAAGAACCGATTTGGAACTAGGCTCTGGCTCCAATCTAGCTCTGGCTCTGCTTTGGTGGAAAAGGGGTACCAGTCCCCTCTATTCAAGTGGCTGAAGTGGTTCAACACTGTAGGTAATGTGTCCACTACATAGTGTGCACTCCTGCATAAGCACTGTTAATTCAGCGCCACAAAATCACTCAATAAATCCGATATTCTCCCAGTTCCCTTGGTTCAGGTGACTGGAGATGGAAATATTGCAATTAACTAGCCTGTGGTCAAACATGCTCGGTTGCACACTAACGATGTTATGCGTTTACCTCTGTGAACTCGCTCACCGGCGTACGCCGTGATGTACACTACACAGTGCGCGCCACCACACATTATTTACAATGAATCAGAGCTTTTTCTAGTGGCCAGGCAGACCCACGCCTGAAGAGCACGAGCTATCCATGAGTGCAAGAGCCCTGCCGCTGAGTGTGCCCGTGGACTAATCTTGCATTTCGACATGGGTGTTGAACATAATAAAACAAGGTTATTCGCTACAGATCTCTCGCAGACCACCGTGCGAAAGAGACAACGGCGAGAAGCGACATGAGTCACGTGCTTTGAACCGAAATATCAAAACTGTTAGTAAAGGGAGCGGTGGAAACCGTGCACCCCTCACAAAGCGAGTCAGGCTTTTACTGTCGCTACTTCCTTGTACCAAAAAAGGACGGTGGACTCAGGCCCATTCTAGATCTCAGACATCTGAACAAGGCCCTTATGAAGCACCCGTTCAAAATGTTGAAAATTAAACAAATCCTCGCGCACATTCGCCCGGGAGATTGGTTCTTCACTGTAGATCTAGAGGATGCTTTCCTTCTGTACATAAAGCACCACCATGTCCTGATCCGAACGGACAGCAGCTCAGTGGTAGCCTATATAAATCGCCAGGGCGGTCTAAGATCTATGGGTCTACACACAATGGCGGAAAGAGTCCTAATATGGGCGGAGCACAACCTGAGTTTGCTGAGAGCGACTCATGTGCCAGGCATTCTGAATCTGGATCCGGACATGCTGTCCAGGGGCAAAGTGTCCCCAGCAGAGTGGTCTCTTCACCCACAAATGATTCAGACAATTTAGGGCATGTTTGGCGAGGCAAAAGTGGATCTTTTCGCTTCACAAGACCATGCTCAATGCCTAATATATTTCTACAAGCACAAGGACGCATTGGCCCACGAAGGGACCAGCCTTCCTCTTTATGCTTTCCCCCCAATCTCAATGTTACCTCAGGTCATAGAGAGGATCAGGGAGGGCAAATGCACTGTGCTTTTAATAGCCCCGCTCTGGAGAAATCAACCATGGTTCTCACTGCTAGTCTCACCCCCGCGACCAAGTGGCTCTATTCAGGCAAATGGTCAGTCTTTTCGGACTGGTGTAAAGCACGAAGCTTGACCCCACATAATTGTGAAGTGTCAGAAGTGCTCACTTTTTTACAAGAGCTACTGGACGCGGGTCGTTCCTCCGCCACCCTCAAAGGTTATGTGGCTGCTATAGCAGCGTACCACATTCAAGTGAATGGATTGTCACTGGGGAAGAACGATCTTATTGTGCGCTCCCTCAAAAGGGCTAGAAGGCTTCACCCACCCACCTATATGGGACCTGTCCACGGTCCTGGATGCTATGAAAGGCTCGACATTCGAGCCTCTGCATTCGGTGAGCTTAAAGCTCCTATCACTCAAGACCGCTTTTCTGCTAGCAATAGCATCAGTTAAGCGAGTGGGTGAGCATCTGCACGCGCTCTCAGTGAGCGCCTCTTGTCTTGAATTTGGGCCAAACGACTCTAAAGTTGTCCTCAAACCAAGACATGGATATGTACCTAAGGTGCTTTCAACTCAGAGCACAGGTCATTTCACTTTCAGCACTCTCATCATTGTTAGATGAGGAAGAAGCTAATTTGCTCTGTCCTGTCAGAGCGCTGAGAATATACATAGAGCGTTCCGCTGCTTTCAGGCAAACTGAACAGCTCTTTGTGTGCTTTGGTGGCCGCACACGGGGGTGCGCGGTTTCAAAGCAGACCTTGTATAGTGGATGCTATCTTGCTGGCTTATGAGTCCAAAGATCTCAGCTGCCCTATAGGCATCAAAGCCCATTCTACTAGAGGCATGGCCTCGTCATGGGCTTGGTCTACTGGCATTTCTCTGAATGATATCTGTGTAGCGGCAGGCTGGGCCTCCCCGTCCACTTTTATCAGGTTTTATGATTTGGATGTCCCTGCCTTACAGGCTGGACTTCTCACTGTGTAATACATATTAACCCCTTACGGCCCGACAGTATGGTCTGGGTTAAGTATTTGTATAAGTTATAAGCACATTCCTTACATGACTCGAATTGTCTGGTCATTCAATATTCTTATTGGCCCGACTATGTCTGGTCTATATATATATATATATATATATATATATATATATATATATATATATATATATATATATATATATATATAATATATACTACACGTATCTTTGTGTGTTATTCTCATTAAATAGCCTGACTCAGGTGTGGCTCATATTGGGGACTTCCATAAATATCATATTTACGGGCCCACTTAGGTCGGCCTGGGTATGGTGTCTCCAGGCTATCAGAGCCGTTAAGCGAGCACGGCGTTTTGCATTGGGTCTCCTAGCGTTTAGCTAAACGCAATACGGGAGTACTCTCGAAAGGGAACGCTTCGGTTACTTACGTAACCTTGGTTCCCTAAGAAGAGGGAACGAGTATTGCGTTTGCTTGCCGTGCTTCGCTTGCTCAACCTGGTGAGACAGGGTCTTTTATACCCTTGGCTATGCAAATTCTGCTGCCCCTTGTGGCGGGAATATTAGAGGGACCTGATTGGTCCTTCTCGCCCAGCGGTCACGCCATAGGTTCCTGCAGTTGCAGTGGCACAGCCAATCAGCGCGCAGCTGCTTCCTGCTGAGAGCTGTGCAGCTGCACTGCGTTTTACATGGTATTTTTAGGATAAAAATTTGCTTCAAAATCTCGAGGAAAGGAAATTCCCCTAGAGTTTAGCTAAACGCAATACTCGTTCCCTCTTCTCAGGGAACCAAAGTTACGTAATTAACCGAAGCGTTTTGATGCCTTAAATGTTTTAATGTCTGTCTGTTTAGTGCCATTTAACTGGAGTTACCTTGTATTTGTTTTTTCCAGATCTAATGGCACTGAAAGTGGAGAGTCAAGAACTAAATGAAATGGAAGAGAAAGATCAGATTGATTTCATAACTGGAGAAAAATCATTTAATTGCTCACAGACTGAAAAGATTTCCTCACAAAAAATTGCTCATGGGACTGGAAAGAGTTTCACTGAAAAACGTAAACTTAAAGTCCACAAGAAAAATCACACTGGAGCAAAGCTATTCAGATGTAATCAGTGTGGAAAGAGTTTCAGGAAAATGAAATGCCTTAACAGGCACATAAAAATTCACTCTGGAGAGAAGCCTTTCACCTGCCAACAGTGTAGAAAGAGCTTTATTAAAAAAGCAAACCTTGAGGATCACATGAGGAGAATTCACATTGGAAAGAAGCCTATTACCTGCAAATTGTGTGGAAAGAGCTTTTCTGATAAAGGAATCCTTAAAGTTCACATGAGAATTCACACTGGAGAGAGGGCGTTCAGTTGCCAACAGTGTGGAAAGAGTTTCACTCAAAAAGGAAACCTTGACAATCACATGAGAACCCACACTGGAGAGAAACCTTTCACCTGCCAACAGTGTGGAAAGTGTTTCACTCATTATGGACACCTTAAAAAACACATGTACATTCACACTGGAGAGAAGGCCTTCACTTGCCAACAGTGTGGAAAGAGTTTCATTCAAAAAGGAAACCTTAAAAGGCACATGAGAATTCACACTGGAGAGAAGCCTTTCACCTGCCAACAGTGTGGGAAGACCTTTATTAACAAAGCAAACCTTGAAGATCATATGAGAGTTCACACGGGAGAGAAACCTTTCAACTGCCAACAGTGTGGGAAGAGCTTCCCTCACAAAGCAAACCTTATAAGGCACATGAGAATTCACACTGAAGAGAAGCCTTACACCTGCCAACAGTGTGGGAAGACCTTTATTAACAAAGCAAACCTTGAAGCTCATATGAGAGTTCACACGGGAGAGAAACCTTTCAACTGCCAACAATGTGCAAAGAGTTTCACTCAAAAAGCAAACCTTATAAGGCACATGAGAATTCACACTGGAGAGAAGGCTTTCACTTGCCAACAATGTGGAAAGAGTTTCACTCAAAAAGAAAACCTTAAAAGGCACATGACAATTCACACTGGAGTGAAGCCTTACACCTGCCAACAGTGTGGAAAGAGTTTCACAACAGAAATAAACCTGGGATATCACATGAACATTCACACAGAAGAGAAGCCATTCACATATAATCGGTGTGGAAAGAGTTTCAAACATAAAGTAACCCAGAATTGCCACTTGAACATTCACTCAAGAAGTGTGGGAAAAGTTTCAGTCTAAACGAACACCTTGAAAAGACACCAGAAAGTCCACATGAGAAGTCACACTGGAGAGAAGCCTTTGTTATATACACTGAAAAAAATGTATTTTGCCCCCATTTTTCATGAGCCGATCTCAGATCTAAGTGTTAGTGAGCACTTCTCCTTTACCGAGATGATCCATCCACCTCACAGGCGTGGCATATCAAGATTCTTATAATTATTGCACAGATAAATCTCTGAACAGGTGACACTCACACTTGACCAAGTTTGACTTTTTCTTTTTCTTTGGCATGTAAATATGAATACCTGTGCCGACGCCTATTGTTTCAAATATTGAGCAGTTGTGTAGACGTCCTCTAATTTCAGTTGTATAGCAGAATACCTCACACCACTGGCCATTTTCGTTGCCCTCTACGAAGGATCTATGGGCGTAATTTTACTTTTTGGTAAAACTTTATATTAGGGTTTGGGGATTTTCTCATTAATATCTAATGACTGTCACTCAGTCACTCAGTCACTCAGTATTTCTTATATATTATATATATTATATATTATATATATTATATATTATAAGTTACTCAGTCCGTATTACCCATTATACCCTGCAAAATGGTCATGATGCCTAATGTATAAACAATTATTTCTTGTTTATCAAGATGAAACAATCAAACTTTTTTTTTTTTTTTTTGAAACATCAGAGCACAACCATAACCATAAACCATGTTTTGAATGCACGAATAAGTGATTCACAGGGATTCACTTAACATTAAACGATTAGTTCACTTCAAAATGGAAATGTCCTGATTATTTACTCACCCCCATCTAATCCAAGATGTCCATGTCTTTCTTTCTCCAGTGGAAAATATATTTTTTGAAGAAAACATTCCAGGATTTTTCTTGAGGTTGAGATCACCTGATATTGATTCTTTATAACTGATACAATACTGATTATTTGCATGGTTATGTGCCGATAACCGATATATAGACCCAATATTTATTGTTTTTTTTTTGTTGTTTTTTTTTTTTTACAATTATAGCAACAGCACAGAACTGAACAAACTTTTTAATCAGTTATTTTTATTCTTTATATAAAGTTAGTTATAAATTAATCTTTTAATTTATAACAACAGCATATTAACAACAGGAAAAATAAATTTACAAAGTCAAATGGAGAACATAAATAAATGACAGGTGAGTCTATCAACTCCCCAAAAATAAGCATTCGTTTTAAACTACAGTTTTAAAAGGTTTATGTTTGATAGACTAAAGAGTGTCAGAAAAATGAACAAAACCGTGAATACATCATCGCTATTACAAAGTCAATCTCATCAAATCACTTTATTGTCACTCTACCATATGCACAAGTGCAACAGTAGGTGAAATTCTTAGGTGCAGTCCGAGCAAACATAGCAGTCATGACATGACATGTACAACATTTAAGCAACAACAGATTACACATCTGATGCGCACACAATTACTCACAGCACAGTATACACTACAATAAACAATAAATAATTTACACAATGTGAGTGTAGTTCTCACAGCTTTAAACAATATACACATACTTACAATATACATATACTTTAAACAGTATACACTAAACATACATTAAACAATAACAGTATACATTAAGCTATAGTAATAATATACAATGTACAGTATACAATATGTTCACAAATTGAAATCCAAAGTGCAATAGATGCTATATGATAAATAAATGTGTATATAATGTGTGTGTATCTACAGTGGGTTGTGCTGAGTGATATTCTGTCCAGTGTGTGTTATGATCCTGATGGATCAAGAGTTAAGGAGTCTGATTGCTTGTGGGAAGAAGCTGTTCTGGAGTCGGCTGGTGCGTGTTCTGATGCTGCGGTACCGCCTGCCTGATGGCAGCAGTGAGAGCAGCCCATGGTTCGGGTGGCTAGAGTCTCTGATGATCCTCTGAGCTCTCTTCACACACCGCCTGGCGTAAATGTCCTGGAGGGAGGGAAGCTCACCTCCGATGATGCAGCTGGCCGTGCGCACTACCCTTTGCAGGGCTTTGCGGCTGCGGGCGGTACTGTTGCCGTACCAGGTGGTGATGTAGCCAGTCAGCAGGCTCTCGATGGTGCAGGTGTAGAAGCGTGTGAGGATGTGGCGGTTCATTCCAAACCTCCTCAGCCGTCGCAGGAAGAAAAGGCGCTGATGAGCCTTCTTCACAACGGCCTCGGTGTGGACGGACCATGAGAGTTCCTCTGTGATGTGGACACCGAGGAACTTGAAGCTGCTGACTCTCTCCACCGGTGCTCCATTGATGGTGATGGGGTGGTGTTCTCTCTCATTCCTCCTGAAGTCGACCACCAGCTCCTTGGTCTTGCTGACGTTGAGGGAGAGGTTGTGCTCCTGACACCACCGTGTCAGAGTGTGCACCTCCTCTCTGTAGGCCGTTTCATCATTGTCAGTGATAAGACCTACCACTGTCGTATCGTCAGCAAACTTGATGATGGTATTGGGCATCTGTCATTTTTGGAAAAAAGAGAAACGTTTATATACTTTATATACACTATATATTTTAACCTCAAATGCGTGACTCTGGTGTTCTGATTTTGCACAACGTACTGTATGACGGCATCACTTCAGAAAGGTTATGGCTGTAACGTACGTGGAAGTGTTAAAACAAACGTGCAAAGACTAAATCAAACACCCATTACAAAAATAAAGTTAAAACAACAAAGTCGGACAATTTTAAAGTAGGAGGAGAACATGAGATGGATTTTTTCGCCACTGGGTCGGTACTTTCCGACGTGATGACGTTATACGCTGTGAAGAAGAACAACATCGAAGTCAAGCATTTTAGGTTTATATCATTTCGAGTATATAAATGTAGATTTTTTTTTTCTCCAAAAATGGACAATGGTTTCACTAGATAAGAACCTATTCCTCAGCTGGGATTCCTTTGAACCTGCAGTGATGTGGACTTTCAACCGTTGGTTGCCATTGAAATCCATTATATGGAGAAAAATCCTGGAATGTTTTCCTCAAAAAACTTAATTTCTTTTCGACTGAAGAAAGAAAGACATAAACATCTTGGATGAGATGGGGGTGAGTAAATTATCAGGTAATTTTCATTTTGAAGTGAACTAATCCTTTAAGGTTCATTTTCACAGGTTTTTAATGTTTGTAACTGTGGTTGTAACCACTTCGTGTGTCTTGTTGTGTGTTTGCAGGGTAAATTTGAGTGACAGGTGCTGAGGATCACCTGTGATCAACTGACTGTTAAGAAGAGCTTGGGCTTGGACTTGAGGCCTCTCCTTCACCAGAATTTTTTTGTGTAATTTTCTTTTCTTGTAATTATTTTACGTTTAATTTATGTAATTGGTGTTATGTATTCGTAATTTGTTACTTTAATAAACATACATTTTGAATTAATTTAGTCTGCGTGTGGCCTCCCTGTTGATTGTTATACCACTCTGAGCCATACGGGATGTAACATAACATAACATAACATAACATAACATAACATAACATAACATAAGAATAAATGGTTCACAGGTGTCCACTTTACATTAAGTTTACTTTCACAGGTCGCCAGAATCAAACATAATGTGATCTCTAAAAGCATAACGCCGCATTCACACGGGGCTTCGGCGTCATCGCTTGACGGAGGGTGTGGCTGAAGCTTGGTGCTGACGCGACCGTCATAGTGACAACAGCTAATCACATACTTGCCGCTTGGACCACAACGCAACAGAAAAAAGCGCCTTTTTTGACAGCTAGTCTGTGAGACTATTTTGTGTATGAAAACTGATCACTTTAATATTTGATTCCTCATTTGGCTGGGGGATAGCGCCTATTTGAACCACACATGATATGATATGATATGCTGCCTGTCATTCAATGATAAACAGAGCACGGACGGAATACAAGCATGATACATTCCAGATTCTCCAACCGTGTCTGCCACCTCCTTCCAGGCCTGGTCTCTCCAGTTTGTGTCCCGGTATGTAAATAATGATTGGTAGTAAAGGACCGGGTGATTACCCACCTCAATTATTAGCTTTTCCTCCATTTTAGATCGTTCTTCACTCTTCATTCACTCTTCATTCACCGGTGTTTTAAACGAACGCGATTGGCTAGCGTCTGCTCTAGGATATTTGCATAGGGTGATCTGATTGGATGACGCCTGCGTTGGCGCTTGAAAAGTTGAGAAATCTTCAACTTTTGCCGCTTGCAACGCGAGTGAAGCGCCACGACGGAACCCACAATTCAGTTCGGCAACGCATGACGTCACCCATTCAAAGTAAACGAGAAGCGTTGACGCCGACGCCCCGTGTGAATGCGGCGTAATGGATAACAGATGATGTGTCATACATTATATTGCCAAAAGTATTGGGGTGCCCTCCAAATCACTGAATTCAGGTGTTCAATCACTTCCATTGCCACAGGTGTATAAATCAAGCACTAGACATACAGACACTTCTACAAACATTTGTGAAAGAATGGGTCGCTCTCAGGAGCTCTGTGAACTCAAGGCACACCTGTGCAATACGTCCATTCGTGAAATTTCCTCACTACTAAATATTCCACGCTCAACTGTTAGTGGGATTATAACAAAGTGGAAGCAATTGGGAACAACAGCCACAAAGTGGTAGGTCACGTAACATCACAGAGCGGGGTCAGCGCATGCTGAGGGTCACAGTGCGCAGAAGTCGCCAACTTTCTGCAGAGTCAATAACTACAGACCTCCAAACTTCTGTGGCCTTCAGATGAGCTCAAGAACAATGCGTAGAGAGCTTCATGGAATGGGTTTCCATGGCCGAGCAGCTCATCCAAGCCTTACATCACCAAGTACAATGCAAAGTGTGGGATGCAGTGGGGTAAAGCGCGCCGCCACTGGACTCTAGAGCAGTGGAGACGTGTTCTCTGAGTGACCAATCACTCTTCTCTCTCTGGCAATCCAATGGACGAGTCTTGAGTATTGCTTTTTCCTTCCCTTTATTTTTGTACAGCTTGTTCTCTTTATTTTTACTGACCTGTGTTCACTGTGAGCTTTCAAATCCATACTATAACTTCTAACACTCGTAAATTATGCTCTGTACATTTGAGGCAGTGCAATCCTAACAATCTGCATAGTATCCATATGTCCTCTGCTAATTTACTCTATTCCAATTGGTCTCTGGAACTGCCAGTATGCTGTAAAACTCATTCAAGCCTCAGCCTCATGGCCCTAACTGAGACCTGGATCAAACCAGAGGACACTGCCACTCCTGCAGCCCTCTCTACTAATTTCACTTTTTCACATAGCCCTCGCCCGATTGAGAGAGGTGGAGGTACTGGTTTGCTTATCTCAATAAGCAAATGGAATGGAAATTGAATCACTTACCATCTCTATCTGGCAACAGCTCATTTGAATCACACTCAATCACTATTTCCCTGTTAACTGGGTCACTTCTTGGAGTAGTTGGATGTGTTACTCTCTAACTTCCCTGCGGATGGTACTCCTCCGGTACTACTTCAACATCCACCTTGAAAAACAACAGGTTGCAGACTTCAACACTATACTGACCTCTTTTGACCTCAAGCGAGTATCTACTACAGCTACTCACAAATCAGGTAACCATTTGGACCTTGTCTTCACACGCTACTGCTCCCCGGACAACACTTTAGTTACTCCATTGCACACCTCAGAGCACTTTCTCATTACTCTTAACCTCATACTGACTCTAGACACAACACACACTCCTCCACAGGTCACCTTTCGGCGTAATCTACGCTCACTGTTCCCCTCTCGCCTATCCACTATCGTTTCATCCTCACTTCCTCCACCTACTCAGTTTTCAGCACTGGACACTAACAGTGCTACTGTTGTCAGACTCCTTGTGCATATAAAATCTCATTTGAATTAGTACAAATAATGGCAAAATGAATGTTTGTAGATGTAAACTGATATTTCCTACTGACAGTTATTTATATCAAAATATATAAATAACTGGCTTAAAACCATTTTTGGAGGGTGAAAATACTAACATGCCTAAGACTTTTGCACAATAGTATATGTTGATGTCCCAGAGATGAATGTGTATGACTTGATATGTTTATTTTATTTCCTTAAATGAAGGCATACTACAGAAACTGGTGGAAACCTCATGCTGAAGTGCTGGCTCTTGCAGCTGATTGTTCAAATAGCAGAGATGCAGAGAGCTCAGTCCAGTGAGGATGAAACTGCCTCTGTCACCTTCAGCTGATGGAAACATCTCATATAATGACTCTGATTCATTAGTGCTGTCTTCTGACACTGACTCTGAAGTTGCTGACAATCTGTCTGAGGATTAGATAGAGTTAGGTTAGTTAGAGAATGCTTCACTACATGAAGGGAGGACCCAACACATGCAGACTGTCCTTTTAGCAAAGAAGTGAGATTTAGGATAAACTGAAGGCGTTGAATGGAGAACTGACTAGTGAGTTTGTTTGGCAGCCTAGGAGTTTACTGGAATTGGACAGTTGGAAGGCTACAGAACTCAGACCATTTCTCCTTTATACTGGACCAGTGGTTCTGAGAAGATTGGTTTCACATGCTGTATACAATCCCTTTCTTTCCTTGATGGTTACAATGTCAATCCTGTTGAATTCTGATAATGCTGAGTGTGAGGAACACTTGTCAGAGAGCTACTCATGTACTATGTGAGTAAGTGTGAGGAGATGTATGGAAACACCTTTGCTGTGTACAATGTGCACTCACTAAATTACTTAGCAGATGATGTGGAACACTTCAAATGTTCACTGAATGGGGTTTCAGGCTTTCCATTTGAAAACTACCTCCAGACTATAAAGAAAATGGTCAGACGATCTCACAACCTCCTTTACCAAACATCTAGTAGAACTAGAACAGTCTACAAAATGTAGGCCCTTTACCAAAGAGAGGTTTACTTGCATCTCCACAAGGCCACAATATTGTTGTTTCATTATTCAGATGATCCTTGTGATTCTAAACTGCTCAACATCGTCCATGCTAGACATCAGCAGAACTAAAAGTTGACTGATCAGCAAACAGCAGTTGAACCGTAAACAGCAGTCTGCCAGTCAACCCTAATGAAGCTGACACAGAGTATATTTTGTTCCACTTGCTGCATCATGTAAAACGTTACTAACTGAATTGTAAATATGTTACTACAACAAATGTTCCTAAGGGCTTTTCCAGAAATTATCCTTGTGAGGGTGTGGAAGTTGTATACGATTGTATAAGTTGTATAGTGTGGAGGAGGAAATGTTGCCCTTATGTAGATTGCATGCAACACATTAAGAGAATTAAGTTGCCTAAAATTGTTGCAGTTGCCTGAGTTACATACTGATTTGTTCTGTTTCTTGTTCAGTTTGGACCCCCACTCTCTTACCCCTTTTCCACCAGAATGAACCGGGTGCTAGTTCAGAGCCAGTGCTAATCCCAGTTCATAGTTGGTTCAACTGAGGAGCCTTCTAAGAACCGTTTGCTTTTCCACATGTTGAGAGCCACAACAGAGCCATGTCTTACGTCACTGTATACGTCTCATCTTTCTCAGCAACGCTAGCGAGGCAGCATTGTTTTTGGCTTGTTTTGAGTAGCAATTGGGCGGGTTTTGTTGTGAAAACCTGGCAACCCTGTGCAGCGGGAAACACAAACACACCAGGCTTGTTCGAGATGCATCGGCGCTGTGCAGACCGATCCACGTATGATTTTAAAAAAACGCATGAGTGAATTAAAAGCATAAGGAGTCATATGCTGGCTACCACTCGCTGCTCGCATCAAGTTTAAGGCGCTGATGCTTGCATACAGAGCCACCACGCGCTCAGCTCCTGCTTACTTTGACTCCATTCTACAAATCCACACCCCCACCAGAAGCCTTCGCTCAGCAAAGGAACGACGGCTTGTGGTACCATCACAGAAAGGGAAAAAAAATCCCTTTCCAGAACATTTTCATTCAACGTTCCCAGCTGGTGGAACGATCTTCCCAACCCCATCCGAAACGCAGAATCATTGACATCATTCAAAAGTCAACTTAAAACTCAGCTCTTCCGTGAGCACTTAACCTCATAAAAAAAAATAAAAAAAAATAAAAATAAAAACCTTTCCTTTCCTCTTTCTCTTCCTTCTTCCCTCACTACTCTAGCCTGTGCTACACTGAGCAATGTACACGGTCTCAGGATTTCAGGCTCTTATTGCGCTTCTCGACTCTTCATGACCAATCGCCAAGTTGTAAGTCGCTTTGGATAAAAGTCTCTGCACAGCACCGCTGCGAACAAGTCTTCCATCAACACTGCAAACGTTGCGCTACTATTGATTCACATGGCTTTACGATCCTACGTCGCATCAAAACACAACGAAAACACAGCGAATCCAACGCATTCATGCAGTTTGCCGTAATTTGTATAGACGGAGATTACAAACGAGCAGCAGCTGTTAGCTCCATTAGCTGCTATTTCAACAATGGCGGATCCCCCAGCGCCTGACGTAATCGGTTCTTACTTCTAGCCCTGTTCTAGCCCAGCAATGTTTTGGTGCTACTTAAGAACCACTTTTCCTGGCTCGGAGCTGGGGCTTTGGGTGTGGAAACACAAAGAACCGATTTGAAACTAGGCTCTGGCTCCGATCTAGCTCTAGCACTGCCTTGGTGGAAAAGGGGTATCTGTGCCACACCAGTGGTCCCACACTTTGCACCAGAGACCCCATACTCTGCTCCAGAACTCCCACTCTCCACGCCTATAGTGCCACACACTCAGCACCAGTGATCCCATCCTCTGCACCACTGCTCTCCACACCAGCGCTCCCTCTTCCTCATCTGTGGTCTCACTCCACACCAGCACAGAGTGACCTATACCCATTAGATAATGGAAGTAAGTATACCTTCTTTTTTTTTCTTACCGACAGTGGTGGGGGTTTTTTTTCATTCCGATTTGACCTCCAAAGTTCCAAAAGTGGCAGATATTTGGGTTTTGCCAAAACTGTGAGCCCCCAGACACTCATTTCCACCTGGACAAGATGAACAGCAGACGTGAGCTCAAGAATCTGGAAGGGCAAATGGTTGATGAAGGAAAGAAGAATCTGATGGTAAGTATAACTATGACAGGCCAATTGTAATACTGTTAATATCCTATTCAGTATTTTATGTGTTCCTGATAGGTAAAAAAATGTCTTCAGATATCACAGTTAGTCAAGATTGGGGGTGCAAACCTTGAGGACTGTGTGAAAAATGTGATGAAAAGGTAAATGAAACTCCATAATACAGTTCTTCTCAGTCGCTTTGGTGCAATTGTCAGATCAGGATTTAAATTCTTAACTTTTAGATCAACTTTCACATAATCTAGTCATTTCTGCACATCATAAAATACATTTCTAATTTCTTTGAACAAATGCTTTCGTCCACCCATGCAATAGCTTGTGTCCAATTTTCTGATGTCTTTTACCTTATCGATCGTGGATGTCGACCAAAATGCATTATACAGGTTAAACATTTGAATTGCATTAGCATTAGCTTTGCCATCATAACATTCATACACATTCTATTTAATTTTAAGTTGAATAAAAATGCAATTACAATTCTCAACCGCTATATGTCAACAAGCCCTACTGAGACATGATTACTGGCAACGCGCAACGTTAATAGAGATCACTGTTGCCAGATCCGGCGATAAACATTTCCGCCATTTGCAATTTTATTTTACACGAGAGAGAGAGAATTTTAAACCTGTTGGAGAGCAATGGGCGAACAACAGCAAACCTTAAAATGTATACTTTGATCTTGTAAGTATGTGTGTTCGTTTGTTTTGACGTTTCACTATTTAAATACATTATTTGTTGTTGTGTAGAAACCGTGACATTTTAGCGGGTAACATTGCAGAGTATTTTTTTCTAACAAGCTACCCGCACGTGTACTGTAACTGTGTTTTTGTGGCCCTTAAACTCTTATGATTTGGCAAGGCAAGTTTATTTGTATAGCACATTTCATCAAAAAGGCAATTCAAAGTGATTTACATAAAACGTAACGGAAACATAAGGCAATATAAAAAGACAACATAAGAAGACATTTAAAAACACTTTAAAAGTGTAAATAGAATGTGTGGCAACGAAGACCCCGTACTGTTGCCCACCTTAAGACTTGTTTGCAGGAAGAATGGGACAAAATTACACCTGAAACACTTCATCACTTGGTGTCTTCAGTCCCTAAACGTCTTTTAAGTGTTGTGAAAAGGAATGGCAACATTACAAAATGGTAAATGCTTTACTGTCCCAACTTTTTTTTAAATGTGTTGCAGGTCTGAATGACAGGAAAGGATGCATATTTACAAATGACATGAAGTTGACCAGACAAAACATGAAATATTGTGTGTTCATATTGTCTGCAATGAAATACAAGTCAAAGTAAATTTAGAAATCAGTTCTTTTTTATTTTATTTGCATTTTCCATACTGTCCCAACTTTTTCTGATTTGGGGTTGTATTTGAACACCTGTCTATCAGCTAGAATTCTGACCCTCAAAGACCTGTTAGTCTGCCTTTAAAATGTCCACCTCCACTCCATTTATTATCCTAAATTAGATGCACCTGTTAGAGGTCGTTAGCTGCATAATTCAATTCAATTCAAATTTATTTGTATAGCGCTTTTCACAATACACATCGTTTCAAAGCAGCTTTACAGAAAGTGCATTTCATAGATGAACAGTAAAAATATTAGAAAGACAATGTTAAAGAAAAATGTTCGAAAAAGTTAATCAGTCGTGTATTAATTTAGGCCATAACAACGCTGGCGTTGAGTCGTCTCTTCACAGGCGGGGAGTCGTCTCATCACAGGTGTTGGGGCATCCGAAGTCTTCATGAGAGGCTGGATACAAACTGGCGCTGACGAACTATTTACCTCGGGACTAGTGTCCCGAGATAACAACAGAAAAGCAGATGGGAAATAATTAGCATAGCTGCTGTTCAGAATATTATATTAATGCTTTTGTTCCGATTTAACTGTAGTATAAAAGTTAATTATAATGTGAATGCTTGGCTAAAGAGATGCGTCTTTAATCTAGTTTTAAACTGGGACAGCGAGTCTGAACCTCGGACAATATCAGGAAGACTGTTCCAGAGTTTAGGAGCCAAATGTGAAAAAATAAAGACAACTGTCCACCCCATACAATCAGTAAGAATCCAACTACTAAAATGGCCAAGACCAGAGAGCTGTCCAAAGACACTAGAGACAAAATTGTATACCCCCACAAGGCTGGAAAGGACGACGGGGAAATTGCCAAGCAGCTTGGTGAAAAAAGGTCCACTGTTGGAGCAATCATTAGAAAATGGAAGAAGCTAAACATGACTGTCAATCTCCCTCGGACTGGGGCTCCATGCAAAATCTCACCTCGTGGGGTCTCAATGATCCTAAGAAAGATGAGAAATCAGCCCAGAACTACACGGGAGGAGCTGGTCAATGACCTGAAAAGAGCTGAGACCACCGTTTCCAAGGTTACTGTTGGTAATACACTAAGACGTCATGGTTTGAAATCATGCATGGCACGGAAGGTTCCCCTGCTTAAACCAGCACATGTCAAGGCCCGTCTTAAGTTTGCCAATGACCATTTGGATGATCCAGAGGAGTCATGGGAGAAAGTCATGTGGTCAGATGAGACCAAAATAGAACTTTTTGGTCATAATTCCACTAAACGTGTTTGGAGAAAGAAGAATGATGAGTACCATCCCAAGAACACCATCCCTACAGTGAAGCATGGGGGTGGTAGCATCATGCTTTGGGGGTGTTTTTCTGCACATGGGACAGGGCGACTGCACTGTATTAAGGAGAGGATGACCGGGGCCATATATTGCGAGATTTTGGGGAACAACCTCCTTCCCTCATTAGAGCATTGAAGATGGGTCAAGGCTGGGTCTTCCAACATGACAATGACCTGAAGCACACAGCCAGGATAACCAAGGAGTGGCTCTGTAAGAAGCATATCAAGGTTCTGGCGTGGCCTAGCCAGTCTCCAGACCTAAACCCAATAGAGAATCTTTGGAGGGAGCTCAAACTCTGTGTTTCTCAGCGACAGGCCAGAAACCTGACTGATCTAGAGAACATCTGTGTGGAGGAGTGGGCCAAAATCCCTCCTGCAGTGCAAACCTGGGGAAAAACTACAGGAAACGTTTAACCTCTGTAATTGCAAACAAAGGCTACTGTACCAAATATTAACATTGATTTTCTCAGGTGTTCAAATACTTATTTGCAGCTGTATCATACAAATAAATAGTTAAAAAATCATACATTGTGATTTCTGGATTTTTTTTTTAGATTATGTCTCTCACAGTGGACATGCACCTACGATGACAATTTCAGACCCCTCCATGATTTCTAAGAGGGAGAACTTGCAAAATAGCAGGGTGTTCAAAAACATAGTTTCCTCACTGTATATATATATATATATATATATATATATATATATATATATATATATATATATATATTAGAACTGGTTGAATAATTTATTTTAATGTGACATCAGGCTGTATTGATACAAATGATATAGTCTCAATCTGTATTGCTTTGGAAATATACATATACATCTTAAACTCTCTATTGCCCAGCTCTAGAAATCATCCAAGCAATAGAGAATGACTTTGTCACAATTAAAATTATGTCTACAATGAATTTGTTCTAAGAAATGCAATTGGGGGGCATTTTAAACAGCCACCAGGGAGAGCAGTGGGGGTGGTTATGGCAATAAAGCCAACAATTAATAAACCCTGATTTCTTGTCCTCTTTCACCTTCCTTTCCTCTCTAACCATGTGTGTACAGTCCATTCCCGTTATCTCTCAACCACGCCCCACTATTACACGCAGGCCTACACGACACCATAACATTGCTAATCTACGTCCTGTTCCCTCCTCCGCTAATGCTCCAGTCCTCCCTCTTTTTCTGTGGGCCTATGGAATTGTCAGTCAGCGGTCAATAAAGCTGACTTCATTCCAGCCTTTGCCACTCAATCCGCTCTCAAAATCTTGGCCTTGACTGAGACCTGGGTCCGCCCAGAAGACTCAGCAACATTTGCTGCTCTTTCTAATAACTTCTCTTTCTCCCACACCCCACGCCAGACTGGGAGGGGAGGTGGCACTGGTCTTCTCATTTATAACAACTGGAAATACTCAACTCACACATCTCTTTGCAATAACAACACATTTGAATACCACGCTATTACGCTTACGACTCCCGTTATAATCCATATTGTAGTCATTTACCGTCCCCCTGGTCTACTGACCACCTTTGTTCATGAGCTAGATGTTGTAGAAGATTTTATTATGTAAATATTAGCAGTTTAAGGCTAATGAAAAGACACTATTATGTTCAAATGTGTAATGATGTTTCAAGGGTGGTCAAATGGTTGCTGACTGTGTTTAAATATATGCTGACTTTGAGAATGCCCTTTAGAAGGACAGGAACAGAATTAGAACTTAGAATGTGGCCATATGTGAGCCAGGTGAAGGGGGTTGTTACCATGTTAGGAAGACAACTATGGTATATATATGACAGAAAAGTCAAGTAGCAGGAGGGCCGGTGGCTGACGGCCCTCCGGCTTCATTGCTGTGTTTGGTGTGAATAAAGCCTCTTCTGAAATCAATGATCCTTGAAGAAGAAATTATTATAGAAAGAGAATTCTTCGACATAAATGGCGACCCCGGCAGGACTCTTCAGGAGCTGATAAAGAAACCATGGCAGGACGTTCCTGGACGAATCAGCACAAACAGTGGCCACAAATTTGAATAGGTAAGCAGTTTTTGCTTAAGTTTGTGTTATTCGCCAGAAATGTACCTGTTATGGTGAGACAGCTTCTCCAAATTTAAAGAACTAAAAAAGGATTTTTGATTTCAGAATAAATGCATGCAGTATAATTTCTAACAATTATGGCCTTGGGAATATTAAGAGATATGTAAAGGTCAGGTAAATTAGCTGTGTTTATTTCTCGCTAAGAGGGCCTGGATGGATAGCAGAAATAATGCATGACACAGGAGTTTAAAAGGATAGATAAAATAGATGTGGTTACGGACGCCAAGTGGGCCTTGATGGATGGCAAAGTAACAAAAGTTAAAAATAAAGTCAGGTAAATTAGATGTGTTCAGGCGCCAAGTGGGCCTTGATGGATGGCGAAGTATTACATGAACACAAGTTTAAAAATAGTCCTATTTTGTTATGTTGAGGAAGTGTATTAACAGGAACAGTAATTTATTTTAATTGTATTTTGATGTGTTGAAAGTGCTGGATTGTCTGTGGCTAAGTGTATGTGAGTGTGTCTGTGTGGAGTTAAAAATAAGTTGTGGAGCAGTGACCCCCTGAACTCTGAAAGAGGTAGGGGAGGGGTGCTTCATTTGAGAGAGAGTATGAGAGAAGACTTGTATGAGTGCTTTGAATATTGTGATTTGAATGTGAGATTGTGAATGTTACATTCAGTTAGGAAAAGTGACATTGCAGAATTAGAATAAAGTAATAAATTATATGACAAGTTGTGAATAATTTTATACTATTCATGCAAAGTAAAGTTAAAAAGTAAAAGAAAAATTGGAAAGTTAAAAATCAGTTGGTGATTAAAATATTATAAAGCTTGCATATGATAAAAATAAAAGGTAAAGTTAAATAAAATAAAAATAGATAATTGATTATTCTTTTGAAAATTAAATTTGAGAACATTAAGTTAAAGAGAAAACAAGTCTAGAAATTGGTTATTAAAATAATTATTGATTAAAGGACAATATGGCCACTCCAGTGGAAATGCTAGTATCGAAATACCAATTGTGTAAAGAATTTATAGATAAGATGTCAAATAAATGGCAAACAAAGAACTAAGGATATGATAACCAAATGGCCAAAGGAAGGGACATTTGATGTAACATTATGCGAAGAAATGGAAACCTTGATAAAAAATTACAAAATCAAGAACAGTTTAAAGAAAAAGAAGAGATAAATTAAAAGAGAAAAGGAAAAAAAACAGTGCTGGCATTGTTTAGAAAAGAAGGAGATGAATTATTAAAAAAATATATATATAAAACAGGCAAGGAAACAAAGAGAAAAGAAAACATGTTTTCAAATACTCATGTCAAATGTAACTCCAGAAGGGTAGTTCCCAATCCTAAATGCAAATGGAAGGACAGGTGGAGTTAGAAAATGAAAAACAAACAAGACAAGATGTGAGACAAAAGGAGAAAAGTAAAACATTTGAGAAAAATGTACCGTTAGATTGTTATGTATTAGAGAAACTAAAAACTAAGTATGTGGTTAACAGACAGGAAGAAGGAAAAAAAATTAAATAAAAGAATAAATAAATAAATAAAAAGGTGAAACAGAAACAAAAATAGAAGACTTAGATAAAAGCATCAAATAAATTGAAGAATTGATAAAATGCGCAGAAATACGGGCGAATGATAGAAAAAAATTATTAGAGAGTTTAAATATAGGAAATGAAGAGGAGGTAACATTTGATGAAGAAAGGTGGTCACAAATAAGAGAAACAGGGAAGTAAAACAACTCCCTATTTTAATTATGGGTGACAAAAGATTTTGAGGGGCTTGTCAACTGCCTTCCTGACATCCAGGAGAGAGCTGGGAAATGGATTAGAGTGTTTGAAGAAGAAACAATGAGCAAATTGTTTTCTGTGGGGGACATTAAAACACTTCTGGCGAAAAATCTAAGTGGATCAAAAATGGAAGAAATTCTTCAAGCTTCTGAACTAGACAGAGCTGTGAACTCTTGCTATGAGACTGTTTTTGATGCATATCGTCCGGCAATATGGCAGGCATTGCGAAATTAATCCAACCAAAGTAGACAGCTGGGGGACACAGAAAGTCCAATCATATATGTGCAAAGACAATTAAAAAAAATGGAAGCAAGAGACTGGGAATCCAGAAGGAGATCCATTGAAGAGAAGAGTCATACCAAATGGCAGTGCTCCTGTGAATGCTTCTGTGAATACCTCTGTAAATAACCCACTGCAGCAATTCCTCCAAATGCACACCAGATTCCTGCACCCACAGTCCGCAACAAGGGCCGGCAGGTTGGAAAAGAAATACACAGCATAGAGGACAGAGGGGTAGTGGACAACTGGGACATATCAAAACCAATTGCCCAAACAATCCATAGCAACAGTCACTCAGGGGTGGAAGGTGGGGTGGTTGGCAACGACCTGCTCAAAATTTGCAAAGACAGGGGACAAATACAGTTAATTCCTCTGACAGCTCCAGTTTGCGTACAGACTAAAAATAAAAGTGTGACCTTACCAGTTCTTGTATCAAATCAAACTCCTGTAAACTTGTTAGGAAGAGATGCATTATGTAAATTAGGACTTCAAATTTGGTGTTCTCCAAAAGGAATGTATATAGACTTACAAGGAATAGGAACTCAAATGATGATTTCTGAGCCAGAAGCTCAGTTACTAAAGTCAGGATTTCACTGTACTATGATATATGATGAATAGAGAGATGAAAAAATAGAAAAGAAATGGCAAAAAGAAATGGACAGTCAAAAGAAAAAATTTAGATTACCTCAAAAGACATCATAATAGGTAAACAGTGAGCAGTAATGAAAATAACTGAAAATGAATTTATAAAAAAGTTGGTTCAATGTACCAAATTCTGTTCCATGTGTATCTTTATACAGGAAAGAATTGGCAAGCCAAAAGATTTACAGCCAATGATGAAAAAAGCTGAACAATGCCAATGGAATTCAACAATAAATCCATTAATCTTACTCTGTTGATAAAAATTTCATAAAAGTCTTGTGTGAAACAAAATTAATGGGGATTACTCAAGAAATAATTATAAATCAAAAAGGACAAACATAAACGATAGCAAAATCCCAATCAATAGAGACTGTTGAGAGTGAGCTATTTAAGGATGTTTAGTGGTGATACTTACTCCAGTAGTTTTGATAGAACCACAACCACAACTGGAAGATATTGTTCGAATACAGCAGCAAGCAGGCCCTTATGAACATTCTATGTGGTATCAGAGGGGGACCAAAAAAGATGAAAAAGATATTTGGCGTTCACATGAAGGACAGATTGTTGCACCAACAATGCTTTTGAACATTCTCATTTCAGATGCGCAGGGATTTGATCACTGCGCGAGGGGGGAAGTAATAAGAAAAATTAAACAATAAGGATATTGGTCTCCATATTAATACGAGATGGTAGAAAATTTTAGACATCTGGTAATGGATTATGTGGACATGATAAATCGAGTACAAGGTAAACGATATATGCTTGTGATAATTGATCGATTTAGCAGATGGGTAGAAGCAGTACCATCTTCAGATGAGGGTTCAGGAACAGTAATCAAAAAGAGGTAAATTCCTAGATTTGGAATACCATCAGAAATAGGTTCAGATAACGGGTTGGCGTTTATTAAAAAAAACCTGTAAAACGAGTATTGCAGCAACTTAGGATAAAACAAAGACTTGGTTGCATTTATAGGCCTCACTTGCACTAATGAGTTGTCGCATGCAAACTAACAGAATCATGCATTTAACACATATCATATCATTTCATCGCATGAAATGATTACGGGTCGACCCATGCCTGTACCATATTGCAGAGGTTGATTGATTAAAATTGAGTGATACAAAGGACCGCCTATAGAACAATTGCAAATGGAATTAAGATCGTATATGAGGAAACTAACTGCAATATGTAAAGCTATATATTTACAGGAAAAAAGACCCAGGTGACCAGGTGTATCTGAGGGTATTCAGGACCATGAGAACCAATGGACAATAAAGACTGGCCTGATAAATCAAACTGGATTTTGCAAGCATTGGAAGTTGATTCAAGTACCTCCAATGAGGACGAAGAAGATGAATGATGAGCCAGACCCTGGGTGTATGTGCCAGCCTAACCCAGGGTGCAACGTATCTGGATTGAAGAAGATGACTACAATATAAAAATAACTTTTGATAGTATAATGTATGATTTGATGTTTGATTATACTACATAACTGTGACAACCACAGGCAAGGCTGAACAAATTGCACACTCACGCTTATAACAATGTACTGATGATAAGACAGATAGGAATTAGGGAAATTAGAATCTTTTACTCCATTCCTGAAAAAGAGAACAAAAACAAAAATTTGGAAGGAGATGTTTGGTTCTAATGTTCCTCCGGAGTGTGGTTGCATAATCTAGTCATTGGTAGTGAAACTGAGTGACTTATTTTAAGTCATTAGGGAGCATAACTGAAAAAAAAACTGGATTCTGAAACTACACATCTGGGAAAAGGTTAGTGAAGGTGGGGCTTAGTTAAGCCCCAGAGGGGGGAATATGTAGAAGATTTTATTATGTAAATATTAGCAGTTTAAGGCTAATGAAAAGACACTATTATGTTCAAATGTGTAATGATGTTTCAAGGCAGGTCAAATGGTTGCTGACTGTGTTTAAATATATGCTGACTTTGAGAATGCCCTTTAGAAGGACAGGAACAGAATTAGAACTTAGAATGTGGCCATATGTGAGCCAGGTGAAGGGGGTTGTTACCATGTTAGGAAGACAACTATGGTATATATATGACAGAAAAGTCAAGTAGCAGGAGGGCCGGTGGCTTCATTGCTGTGTTTGGTGTGAATAAAGCCTCTTCTGAAATCAATGATCCTTGAAGAAGAAATTATTATAGAAAGAGAATTCTTCGACAATGTTCTGCTGTCCTCATTTCCAGAGGATTGTAGCCCATTCATAGTCCTTGGTGACTTGCATCATTTGATCTCAATCGCCTCTTCACTTCACATACCCACAAATCTGGTAACCATCTGGACCTCATTTACACACGCAACTGCTCTACAGACAATATTTTGGTCAAACCCCTACACATCTCAGATTATTTCTTCATCACGTTCAATCTTCAACTCACTACTCATGCACCACCAGTTCCTCCACCTGTTACCTTCAGGCGAAATCTGCGCTCACTTTCTCCTTCTCATCTCTCCTCTGCTGTCTCATCCTCCCTTCCCTCATCCACACAATTCTCCTCTATGGATGTCAACACTGCAACTGACACTTTATGCTCCACTTTAACTTCTTGTCTAGACAGTATTTGCCCTCTTTCTTTTAGGCCAGCACGAGCCACTCCCTCTAACCCTTGGTTATCTGATGTTATTCGTGAACACCGGACGATATTCAGGGCAGCAGAGAGAACATGGCGTAAATCTAACCACCCATCCGATCTAGGTAAGTATCAGTCCCTGCTCTCATCCTTCTCAGATGAAGTACATGCAGCTAAATCTTCTTATTTCCAAAACAAGATCAACAACACCTCAAACTCACGTACACTGTTCAGAACATTTAACTCTCTCCTCTGCCCTCCCCCACCACCTCCCTATCTCCAGACGATTTTGCACAATTCTTCACAAACAAAACAACAACCATCAGCAGTCAGTTCTCACCCACGCACACTGTGGACTTCAGTTCAGCCACATCCACATCCAAACATCCTCTCTTCTCATTTTCTACACTCACTGAGTCAGAAGTATCTAATCTTCTCCTCTCTAGCCATCCTACCACCTGTTCTCTTGATCCCATTCCCTCACACCTCCTTCAAGCCATCTCTCCTACAATCCTACCAGCACTCACTCACATAATCAACACATCTCTCAGCACCGGCATCTTCCCTACCACATTCAAGCAGGCTCGGGTAACTCCACTGCTTAAGAAACCCACGCTAAACTCATCACTCATAGATAACTACAGACCTCTTTCTCTACTACCATTCATAGCAAAAACTATTGAACGAGTTGTTTTCAACCAGGTTTCATCCTTCCTATCACAGAATAATCAGCTGGACATCAACCAATCAGGTTTCAAAAGGGGCCACTCCACAGAGACTGTGGAGACTACTGTCGGTCACTGAAGCCCTGTGGATAGCTAAAGCTGACTCCAAATCATCAGTCCTCGTCCTGCTCGATCTATCTGCGGCCTTTGACATGGTCAATCATCAGATTCTTCTGTCCCGCTCTCATCACTGGGCATCACAGGGACTCCACTCCTTTGGTTTGAGTCCTATCTCACAGGTCGGTCTTTCAAGGTTGCCTGGAGAGGTGAGGAATCCCAAGCACATCCACTGACCACTGGGGTTCCCCAGGGCTCGGTGCTTGGTCCTCTCCTCTTCTCCATCTACACTACTTCATTGGGACCCATTATTCAGGCACATGGCTTCTCATACCACTGCTATGCTGATGACACTCAGCTCTACCTTTCATTTCAACCAGACGACCCCACAGTAGCTGCACGAATCTCCAGCTGTCTGGCTGACATCTCTGCATTGATGAGAAAACATCACCTGCAGCTTAACCTGGCAAAGACTGAGTTTCTCATCTTCCCCGCCAGTCCCACCATACAACATGACTTCACCATCCAGTTAGGTACATCCTTGATTTCCCCATCAAAGTCAGTCAGAAATCTTGGAGTAACATTTGATGACCAGTTGTCCTTCAGAGAACACATTTCTAAGACAGCTCGCTCATGCCGGTTTGCGCTCCACAACATCAGGAAGATTAGACCGTTCCTAACAGAGCATGCAACACAGCTTCTTGTCGAGGCCCTGGTTATTTCTAGACTTGACTACTGCAATGCGCTTCTGGCTGGACTCCCCTCTTGTGCGATCCAAACACTTCGAATGATCCAGAATGCAGCAGCATGTCTTGTCTTCAACGAGTCCAAAAGGACCCACGTCACACCTCTCTTCATCTCCCTGCACTGGCTACCACTCGCTGCTCGCATCAAGTTTAAGGCGCTGATGCTTGCATACAGAGCCACCACGCGCTCAGCTCCTGCTTACTTTGACTCCATTCTACAAATCCACACCCCCACCAGAAGCCTTCGCTCAGCAAAGGAACGACGGCTTGTGGTACCATCACAGAGGGGAAAAAATCCCTTTCCAGAACATTTTCATTCAACGTTCCAGGCTGGTGGAACGATCTTCCCAACGCCATCCGAAACGCAGAATCATTGACATCATTCAGAAGTCAACTTAAAACTCAGTTCTTCTGTGAGCACTTAACCTCATATAAAAAAATAAAATTCCTTTCCTCTTTCTCTTCCTTCTTCCCTCACTACTCTAGCCTGTGCTACACTGAGCAATGTACACGGTCTCATTATTTCAGGCTCTTGTTGCGCTTCTCGACTCTTCATGACCTATTGCTTCATGTACCCCCAAGTTGTAAGTCGCTTTGGATAAAACCGTCTGCTAAATGCATTAATGTAAATGTAAAGATAGCTAAATTAAAACAAAGGCTTATCTTACGTTGTAATTTTGTCTTGTTTCCAGTAAAAATATCTATATTCTTAAATCAAGATGCATTTCCTTGATTAGCAAAACGTAAGATAATTAGTCTTGTTTCATGCTGGGAAAGAAAATCTAAAGTGCATTTTGCTTAAAACAAGTAAAAGGATCTTCCCGGGTAAGTAAGTAAAATACTCTTAAAACAAAGTTATTTTTCTTACTCCACTAGCAGATCGATCATCTTACTAAAAAAATGTACTGAAAGTCTTTACAATTTACGAAATGCTTATTGTTTTCCAGTATACCAAATGTGTGAAAAACGAATCTACAAATACTGAAGCAGAAAAGGTTAATATATATATATATCTCAAAATGTTGCTCATGTGTGTTATACGGAGAGAGTTTTAAAATAAATAATGCAAAAATATAATAATAATAATAACGCAATTACACTTCACAATAACATATTGCAAAATACCTATTGATTTTTGCATACCGTTATTGTTTTTGATAAAACTCTTTAAAAAAAAAAATGCATCAAACAAAATGCTTGTTGCTGAAAAAAGTTCCCGACCCTGTGTATCAATGGTTTCTGCCCTCAAATATGACTATAACAGAATCTCACACATTAAATGCAGTTCAGACTATTTAACTGGTAGTCATCATTGATCAACATTCATTTAGATATGTATTTCACTAAGAATTCAACTCTAAACGCCTATGACAAATGTCTACACACATCTGTTACTTGAGCATGTGATCAGGACTTTTATTATGTAGTGGTGTTGTGACGTCATAAGGCTGCGCCACACTCCTGCATCTGTTGTGATTCTGCTGAAGAAAGGTTTGTGTTTTAAGCTTTTAAAGTGTTTACATCAGTGCAAGCTGTTAAATCTTTTTAATCGTTTTTACAAGCTATGTAAAATAAATACATTAATATTGAATGTAACATTATAATGCGTTATCTAACATTAATGAACGTTATTTTTGGTGAGTAAAGCTCATCCACACATGAGTAACAGAAAAGATGCATCTCATTTCTCTCTATATATCGTGAATCAGTTTATCATAAACATGAATTCTGTCACTGGCGAGTAGAGATGAGAGAAACTGAGCTTTAGAAACTCAAGAGTCAACTGAATCAATCGCAGCACAGAATGATTCACTGAGTCGACTCACTCGAATCACCTCAAACACTGATGACCTAAACACGAGAACCACAAACATGTGTAATGAAAACCTTTACTAATCAGCTACAAATGTTTTCATGGAGCTGTAATCTATTTAATATAAACTGACCTAAACACTGTAAATGCCACGAGAATAACAAACGTTTATAATGACAACTTCTGCAAACCAACTTTTAATGTCTTAATGCAAGTATAATCTATTAAATACAATTTATAAATGTAGCATAAAATGTCTAAATATGAACCTACTGTTCTTTTATAATTATTATTTTTTAAATATTATTAATATTAATGCACTGAACTAGAGCTGATTGAGACGCTCATTCTTATCTTAAACAGGTCAAACACAGAAAAACTCCTGGTGAAGAGACTGAGATCCATGTGACACACTATCATAAAGATGGAGTTTATTAAAGAGGAGAGTGAAGACATGAAGATTGAAGAAACATTGACACATGAAGAAACTGAGGAACAAACAAAGATGGCGTTTATTAAAGAGGAGAGTGAAGACGTGAAGATTGAAGAAACATTGAAACATGAAGAAACTGAGACACAAACAAAGATGGCGTTTATTAAAGAGGAGAGTGAAGACGTGAAGATTGAAGAAACATTGAGAGTGAAACATGAAGAAACTGAGACACAAACAAAGATGGCGTTTATTAAAGAGGAGACTGAAGACGTGAAGATTGAAGAAACATTGAGAGTGAAACATGAAGAAACTGAGACACAAACAAAGATGGCGTTTATTAAAGAGGAGACTGAAGACGTGAAGATTGAAGAAACATTGACACATGGAGAAACTGAAGAACAAACAAAGATGGCGTTTATTAAAGAGGAGAGTGAAGACGAGAAGATTGAAGAAGACCTGAAGATTGAAAATGTCTTCAGTTTGAAACATGAAGAAACTGAGGAACAAACAAAGATGGAGTTTATTAAAGAGGAGAGTGACGACGTGAAGATTGAAGAAACATTGAGAGTGAATAATGAATGTACTGAGACACAAACAAAGATGGCGTTTATTAAAGAGGAGAATGAAGAAACATTTGGAGTGAAACATGAGGAACAAACAGGTTAGTTTAATTCTCAAAGGGGGGTATATATTAGCATTATTACTACTAATAAATAACAATTTCTGGGGACCCAAAAAGTGTGTAGGCCCCTTAGAATCGTCCTAACTTGATCCTCCTTAGCGCCACCCCTGCTACCTGTGGAAAAAACCCATTAAGAAAATGGGATCCTAATTCAATCAAACAGGATACAGTATTTTTTCAGAAGTACTATAGGATATAAATGAATGAATCCAGTGCTTCCTTACAGGGGGCTTTTTAGATATCCAGTGTATGTAAAGTGTTTAGTTTTTTGCTGCAGTGAGATAAAATACTTTTTTATAGATAAAAGAACTCGGTAACACTTTACAATACGGTTGTATGAGTTAACATTAGTTAATGCATTAGTTAACATGAACTAACCATGAACAACACAGCATTAGTTCATCTTTGTTAACGTTAGTTAATAAAATTCAGCTATTGTTCATGTTAGTTCACAGTGCACTAACGTTAGCAGCATTTTAATAATGCATTAGTAAATGTTGAAATTTACATTAACAAAGATAAATAAATGCTTTATAAGATCAGTTCATTATTAGTTAATGTTAACTAATTAACCTTATTTTTAAAGTGCTACCAATAATGCAATACTTTAATACAATATTAATACTTAATTAATTAAAATTACTGATACTACTTATTAATAACTACATTTCTTATGGTCCGCATTCGGTCCTCCTTCCCCGCCAGCATTTATTTTATTTTATTTTTTTAAAAGTTGCCACCCATCACCAGCATTTTTGACGATTTTCACAAATCGTTCATGTTCCCCAGAATATTTTGATGAATGAATATCTGATATGTCAAAACAATGAATGGACCCTCTGCTTTAACCATTTTATTTTAGCATCTAACTTGAAAGTGGGTAAGTAAAAAAAAAAAAGCAACATTTTGAACAAACAGCTGACGAAAGTGTGTTTTTATTAGAGACTATCAGCGCCTCCAAAGTGTGCACAGTCTTAGACCTCTTTCTGTGTTCGAGATCTCATTCAGTAAAAGCTTTGATTTATATGCTGATTAATGCTTAATGGTCACGTTAGTTAAAAATATACTTGATCACACTCCCCCTCCCACGTATTTCAACTTGTAAATATGTACATTTTCTCACAGACATTTTTTGTGATTATAAATTGAGCATTCTGGTGCACACTGACAAGAAAAATAAAGGTAAAGACGGCATTTGCTTCAGGTAAAAAATAAAATAAACTAAAAACATTTACACTCGAGCTGGGCATCGACACAAATTTCACAATTTGATTAAATATTGATTAATCTGGGACCTATCAGGCATAGCAAACTGTTTGTACAGTACCATATGGTATGGTACCATCACAGTGGTCATATCAAATTCTTAAATTAGATCAATAAATTCAGTTATAATAATAAAACAATAGGGCTGTTACCAATCAAATTAAATAATTTACACTGCAAAATTAAGCAATAAATAATAATTCAAACGATTCGTTCAAAATGCTGATCATTCAGTAACAAAACACAGCGCTGAGTGTTGCTTTTCTTTGGAACCATTTTGAAATAGAACAAAAACAGTCAGTATTGTTTGTGTCTAAAATGTAAGTAACTTAATATTAACTAGGCTACTTGTTTGTTGAACTGTAAATTCAATGGAACATTTGCAATCGTGATAATATTCAGCAAAACAGCTCCCTGAGTCGTGTTATGTTACTTAGGCAAGGCAAGTTTATTTGTATAGAACGTTTTATACACAGTGGCAATTCAAAGTACTTTACACAGAAGCAGAATTAAAATATTCGTAAGTGAATAAAATAAAAAATATACAGTGAGGAAAATAAGTATTTGAACACCCTGCTATTTTGCAAGTTCCCCCACTTAGAAATCATGGAGGGGTCTGAAATTGTCATCGTAGGTGCATGTCCACTGTGAGAGACATAATCTAAAAAAAATCTAGAAATCACAATGTATGATTTGTAACTATTTATTTGTATGATACAGCTGCAAATAAGTATTTGAACACCTGAGAAAATCAATGTTAATATTTGGTACAGTAGCCTTTGTTTGCAATTACAGAGGTCAAAGGTTTCCTGTAGTTTTTCCCCAGGTTTGCACTGCAGGAGGGATTTTGGCCCACTCCTCCACACAGATCTTCTCTAGATCAGTCAGGTTTCTGGCCTGTCGCTGACAAACACAGAGTCTGAGCTCCCTCCAAAGATTCTCTATTGGGTTTAGGTCTGGAGACTGGCTAGGCCACGCCAGAACCTTGATATGCTTCTTACAGAGCCACTCCTTGGATATCCTGGCTGTGTGCTTCAGGTCATTGTCATGTTGGAAGACCCAGCCTCGACCCATCTTCAATGCTCTAACTGAGGGAAGGAGGTTGTTCTCCAAAATCTGGCAATACATGGCCCCGGTCATCCTCTCCTTAATACAGTGCAGTCGCCCTGTCCCATGTGCAGAAAAACACCCCCAAAGCATGATGCTACCCCCCCATGCTTCACAGTAGGGATGGTGTTCTTGGGATGGTACTCATCATTCTTCTTCCTCCAAACACGTTTAGTGGAATTATGACCAGAAAGTTCTATTTTGGTCTCATCTGACCACATGACTTTCTCCCATGACTCCTCTGGATCATCCAAATGGTCATTGGCAAACTTAAGACGGGCCTTGACATGTGCTGGTTTAAGCAGGAGAACCTTCCGTGCCATGCATGATTTCAAACCATGATGTCTTAGTGTATTACCAACAGTAACCTTGGAAACGGTGGTCTCAGCTCTTTTCAGGTAATTGGCCTGCTCCTCCCGTGTAGTTCTGGGCTGATTTATCACCTTTCTTAGGATCATTGAGACCCCACGAGGTGAGATCTTGCATGGAGCCCCAGTCCGAGGGAGATTGACAGTCATGTTTAGCTTCTTCCATTTTCTAATGATTGCTCCAACAGTGGACCTTTTTTCACCAAGCTGCTTGGCAATTTCCCCGTATCCCTTTCCAGCCTTGTGGAGGTGTACAATTTTGTCTCTAGTGTCTTTGGACAGCTCTCTGGTCTTGGCCATGTTAGTAGTTGGATTCTTACTGATTGTATGGTGTGGACAGGTGTCTTTATGCAGCTAACAACCTCAAACAGGTGCATCTAATTTAGGATAATAAATGGAGTGGAGGTGGGCATTTTAAAGGCAGACTAACAGGTCTTTGAGGGCCAGAATTCTAGCTGATAGACAGGTGTTCAAATACTTATTTGCAGCTGTATCATACAAATAAATAGTTAAAAAAATCATACATTGTGATTTCTGGATTTTTTTTTTTTTTAGATTATGTCTCTCACAGTGGACATGCACCTACGATGACAATTTCAGACCCCTCCATGATTTCCAAGTGGGGAAAAAAAACTTGCAAAATAGCAGGGTGTTCAAATACTTATTTTCCTCACTGTATGTATGTGTGTGTGTATGTATGTATATATATATATATATATATATATATATATATATATATATATATATATATATATATATATATATATATATATACCGAAATTTTATGGTACTCGACTACTGGAATTTTGGTACCGTGACATCCCTAGCTGGCAACATTTATTACCCAAATTACTGAACTATTTTGGAGGAGTATTGTACACTTCAGGTTTGTCCATTCATAGGATCTTTTGACTTTTGTAAGACAAGTAAAAAAGAGAAAAAGGTCAATTTATAATGTTTTGTTTCATAAAGCAACTGATTTCCAGTTATTTGTTATTTCTACTTCTTTCCAGGCACAGAACACTTATTTTTTGAGAGTTGTTTAAGTGAGAGAAGAATAAATAAAAAATTTGCTTTGAAGAAAAAGTGGATTTTTGTTTGTATATGCTGTCAATAATATTTCTTAGAAATAAAATCGGAATCTGCAAAAATCGGCATCGGCCGATCTCATTAACAAAAAATCGGAAATCGGAATCGGACAAGAAAATTGCAATTGGTGCATCTCTAGAAAAAAGTTTTGTCACATCCAACTGTTAACTTAATCAATGCATTTGTACAGGGAGTCAGTGGGGCTGTAGTCATTAGGTGATAGTGCTAAGTAGATCTGGGTGATAAGCAATTTTGTTCTTTTTCATTATTTGGCTCAGTGGGAGCATGTACAGGTTGAATAGGAGTGGTGCAAAAATTTACCCTTGTGGGACTCCGCATGTCATGGATGTCCACTCAGACTTATGGTCACCTATACTCACATTATAACGTCTCCCTTCTAAGTATGACCTGAAACATTTGAGGACCATTCCGGAAAGCCCAACCCAATTTTCTAGCCTGTCAAGAAGTATGTTGTGGTCAACAGTGTCAAATGCAGCACTGAGGTCGAGTAGTACCAGCACTGATAATTTACCTGTATCAGTATTTAAGCGAATATCATTTATTATCTTTATGAGCGCTGTCTCTGTGCTGTGATGTGGTCGGAAACCAAATTGAAAATTGTCAAAGTATCCGTTTGAGCTCAAGAATTTGTTCAGCTGATTGAAAACAACTTTCTGAGGTTGTGGTCTGATCTGACTGACCCCAGAGCAACTCAAGGATTTGCTGATCGCCTTTCTGATATTGTTGAATATGGTCTTATCTAGATTAACTACTGAGGTTTTAAGCGAGTTTGGAAAAGTCCCAGAAAGACGTGAGGAGTTCACCACTTCTAGGAGATCTGCTTCTAAACAGTTAAACACCCTTTGGAAAAAAGAAGTGGGGAGTGTGTCCAAGGGCGCAGGTTGATGTTTTAAGGTGCTGTACTGTTTCTTCAAAAAATTTTACCATCAATTGCTTCGAAATCAGTCATAGTAACTTTCTGAGGTTGTGGTCTGATCTGACTGACCCCAGAGCAACTCAAGGATGTGCTGATCGCATTTCTGATATTATTGATTTTCTCTGAGAAGAAGGAAGCAAACTCACTACATTTGCTGTCTGAGATCATTTCATTGGGAATGTGACTCGGAGGGTTTGATAGTCTCTCTACAGTCGCAAAAAGAGTGCGCGTGTTGTTTATGTTTCTGTTTAGAATATTTGGGAAGAAAGTCTGTCTAGCTTTGCCTAGCTCCACGTTGAAATCATGATAAGGCTGTCTTTATAAATGTTATAATGGACTACAAGTTTTGTCTTCCGCCACATGTTCAGCTTTCCTGCATTTTCTTTTCATACTTTGGACTGCTGTTGTGTTTCTTCAAGTTGCTTTAGGTCTACCATTCTTTTTCCTCACTTTCTTGGGAGCAATATCATTAATTAAAATGTTTTACTTTTGAGTTGAAGGAGTCAAGGAGAAAATCAACAGAGTCTGCGGATATGCTTGGTGTCAGAGATATAGCCTTCATAAACAGCACACTAGTGTTCTCATTTAAGCATCTCTAATTGGCAGAGACAGATCTAGTTTCAATGGCAGGAGAGATTGATATATCAAAGAAAATACAGAAATAATCAGACAGTGCCACATCCTTAATAACTATCAATGAAATGTTTAGACTAAATCAAATCAAATCAAATCACTTTATTGTCACTCTACCATATGCACAAGTGCAACAGTAGGTGAAATTCTTAGATGCAGTTCCGAGCAAACATAGTAGTCATGACATGACATGTACAACATTTAAGCAACAACAGATTACACATCTGATGCGCACACAATTACTCACAGCACAGTAAACTCTACAATAAACAATAAATAATTTACACAATGTGAGTGTAGTTCTCACAGCTTTAAACAATATACACATACTTACAATATACATATACTTTAAACAATATACACTAAACATACATTAAACAATAACAGTTTACATTAAGCTATAGTAATAATATACAATGTACAGTATACAATATGTTCACAAATAGAAATCCGATGTACAATAGATGCTATATGATAAATAAATGTGTATATAATGTGTGTGTATCTACAGTGGTTTGTGCTGAGTGGTATTCTGGCTAGTGTGTGTTATGATCCTGATGGATCAAGAGTTAAGTAGTCTGATTGCTTGTGGGAAGAAGCTGTTCTGGAGTCGGCTGGTGCGTGTTCTAATGCTGCGGTACCGTCTGCCTGATGGCAGCAGTGAGAGCAGCCAATGGTTCGGGTGGCTAGAGTCTCTGATGATCCTCTGAGCTCTCTTCACACACCGCCTGGCGTAAATGTCCTGGAGGGAGGGAAGCTCACCTCCGATGATGCAGCTGGCCGTGCGCACTACCCTTTGCAGGGCTTTGCGGTTGCGGGCGGTACTGTTGCCGTACCAGGTGGTGATGCAGCCAGTCAGCAGACTCTCGATGGTGCTGCTGTAGAAGCGTGTGAGGATGTGGCGGCTCATTCCAAACCTCCTCAGCCGTCGCAGGAAGAAAAGGCGCTGATGAGCCTTCTTCACAACGGCCTCGGTGTGGACGGACCATGAGAGTTCCTCTGTGATGTGGACACCGAGGAACTTGAAGCTGCTGACTCTCTCCACCGGTGCTCCATTGATGGTGATGGGGCGGTGTTCTCTCTCATTCCTCCTGAAGTCGACCACCAGCTCCTTAGTCTTGCTGACGTTGAGGGAGAGGTTGTGCTCCTGACACCACCGTGTCAGAGTGTGCACCTCCTCTCTGTAGGCCGTTTCATCATTGTCAGTATCGTATCGTCTGCAAACTTGATGATGGTGTTGGAGCTGTGGGTTGCCACACAGTCATGTGTGTACAAGGAGTACACTAGTAGTGGGCATAGATTAATTTTTTTTCTCACTGTAATCTTGGAATTAATCTAGATTAAAATGGCTCATTTGAATTCTGTTGAAGGCATTCAGAATATGTGTGCTCGTAAGTGATCGTTTGTCTTTTTGTAGTTTGAATAATAAATAACTTCTGTCCCTTTAAGACCTGACGCACGCATGTATCCCAAACACTGTTCCTGTTGGTTACGACTGTGTTTACATTAAAACTCACCAAGATGGGCATTGTGACATTTTTGAGTGTATTTGATCATTAATAAGCTGGAAAAAGGAGCTAATTTTTGCACTTGTATGTCAGAGGCGGCTTTATTACGGTGTGTGTGTGTGCGCTTCAGATGCGAGCGCAAAATCTGCTGGAATTAGTAGAATTAACGTTATGTGCAACCCCGCGCGAAATTCAGACCGGTCACACCAATACTAACACGCTGTCATATCGTAGAAAATGAGTATCGTATCGTTTCAGATATTTCAGTATCGATACATAGCGAAATATGGATATTTTTGACAACACTAGTAGGCATACACACAGGTTCGAAGACTCGTTCTCTCGCCCCTACAGTGCAATTCGGCTAGGTGTACATCCGCGCTAAAATATCAAGGTGAAAGTCATCATAGCTTGCGTAGTATAGACCCAGCTCCCAACCCAACTTTAAGAATAGATTAAAGGCGATATTTTTTTTATTGCCTGATAAGAGTCTCACGTTAACGCAGCACGTTAACGCTGATAACGGCCCACCACTAGTTTAGACCCTTACTGATTAGAGATGTTCGATACCCTTTTTCCCTTCCCGATACCGATACCTGGGCTCAGGGTATCGGCCGATACCGAGTACTGATCCGATACCTGGGTGTGTATCTGTATATACAGCTGTATATACTACTAGCCCTGTATGAATTGCTAGAATTATTTTATGGTGTGCTTCAGACTTATCCCTTAATAAAACATGAACAAATACATACAGTGAACTACTGTATTTATTACAGTATTTTGATTATCTGACATGCATTTGACAGTAATATTATTTATTTTTCTTAAGCGAAAAAGAACTTCAAATGCAGCCACAAATCTAACACTACAAACTGAAAAAGGTATTTTAGTTGTACAATATAACTGTATAAAAAAACGTAGGAATATATTAATATATATATTAATCAGAAAATAATCTCTACAACAAAACAAGTGAAAAATAAGCAACCATCTAGGCATTATTATTATTAGTAGAGGCGTATTATTATTAAATAGAGACGTAGCTAAATCTACTGTACAGCAGTAGCCTAATATATTCTGTCAATTTAAAATGTTTTAAACCAAACTTTTATTTTGACGGGTTGCCATAAAGATATTTCAGTGTCTGTGTTCCTTATATGACAGTTTTCCCAAATGAAATGGTAAATTCTCATGAAGTGACAGTTTATGCATTCGTGTTCTCATATAGTGACCATAGACTGGGGGAGGTTGCCGCTTGAAAGTGTTGGGGTAACAGCTTTGGACCCAGGACCAGTAGTGAGAAATGAAGACCAAGAGTCAGGAGTTAGATTAATTAAAGAAAAATTTACTGAAGAATAGTTTGCAGTTTCATCAGCAGAAGCCAGCTTCAAGTCTCACAAGGAGTTCGTAGGCTGCGCTCCCTCTAACAGTCTCCCCACCTCCGCCTCACATACATACAATTTCTGAACAGTTATACTGTTTTCAAGGTCCAACCACGTCATTACTGTCATGTGGAATGATTCTGATTGGTTCTAGCAACATGCACGTAAGCAACTTTCCACACGTAAACAGATAGGAGCACATACCACTAAAAATGCGTAGATGCGTAGACTGGTTGTCCCAGTCCCAGATTTGGACTAGAATGACCTCGGAGGTCACAGAAAAAGCGTCTTCAGGTCTGCAGAAATTCCATCTCCAACACTGAACCTGCACAGATCATGCAACGCACATACACACCAAGCTCCAGAGAATAACAGCTTTTCCCAAGGTTGAGAACATCTTAACTAACTATCAACAAGCACTTCCAAAACATGCTGATACTACATCTTAGTACAGAAGTGAATTTATTCTTTTTTAGTAAGAAAAACATAAAAGAGGTACATTTCTCTGAGTCCCCAAAAAGTCACGTAGACCTGTGACCTATGTAGACATGAGGTCACTTTAGGATGACATATAGCTCAACACATGCAGAGGGGTTCTCCAGGGGTGTTGACACACACCAAGGACATTTGCCTGTCAGCTCGTCTTGACACAGACATCAGAGCTGGCACCTAGAAAATGTGGATTCAAAAGCACACAGCAAATAATACTAAAATCTCCAAAATATAGAGAGGTTATAGATTAACTGATTTATCCAATGTAGAAAATAGTTATAACTTGATTATCATTGATTCTTATTTTAATATTGAACATAAAATCATTCTTGAAGGATATGTGTCTGATGAAGAGACAAGTGATGTTTGGCTTGACCCTTGACCCTTCAATAGTGACACATGGCAGAGATTACAAAGACAGTGAGTGAGTGTCACGCGTGTGCGCGCGTGTGGGCGGCCGTCATCCACACAGAGACGAAATACTGCTAAACAGCCAGTAAACAGCGGACATAGCCTACTGCGTTTTCATTTATTCTTCGCTGCTCTAAACAGTGGGTTCCTTGTGTCAAAACAGCACAGATTTTTTGTGGAATCTGTGATATTTCCGATACTAGTATCGGAATCGGAACAACTCTATTACTGATAAGTAAATCTAGAGTGTGTCCACGATCATGTGTGGATCCGTGTACATGGAAAATCAAATCAAATGTGTTAAGAACAGTCACAAGCTCTTTTGTTGTACTGAATTAAGCATTGTCAATGTGAATGTTAAAATCCCCAGCAATAGCAAAACAGTCAAACTCAGAGGAGATTGCTGATAACTCTTACTTAACTATATCATACATTATATTGCCAAACGTTTTGGGATGCATGCCGTTACATGCATAAACTTTAATGCCATCCCATTCTTAATCTGTAGAGTTTAATATGGAGTTGGCCCACCCTTTGCAGCTATAATAGCTTCAACACTTCTGGGAAGGCTTTCCACAAGGTTTAGGAGTGTGTTTATGGGAATTTTTGACCATTCTTCAAGAGGCACATTTGTGAGGTCAGGCACTGATGTTGGATGAGAAGACCTGGCTCGCAGTCTCCGCTCTAATTCATCCTAAAGGTGTTCTATCGGGTTGAGGTCAGGACTCTGTGCAGGCCAGTCCAGTTCCTCCACACCAAACTCGCTCATCCATGTCTTTATGGAGCGACGCTTTGTGCACTGGTGCGCAGTCATGTTGGGACTGGAAGGGGTCATTCCCAAACTGTTCCCACAAAGTTGGGAGCATGAAATTGCCCAAAATGTATTGGTATGCTGAAGCCTTAAAGAAAAAAAGGAAAATTACTTCATGATTTACTCACCCTCAAGTCATCCTAGGTGTATATGACATTCTTCTTTCAGACGGATACAATCTGAGTTATATTAAAAAGGTCAGGGCTAATCCAAGCATTATAATGGCATTGAATTGTTGCCTCGTTTATGAAGTCCATAAAAGTGCATCTATCCATCATAACTTCTCCACACAGCTCTGGGGGGTTAATAAAGGCCTTCTAAAGCTAAGTGGCGCATTTGTGTAAGATATACATTTAAAATTTAGTAGACTAAGATAACTAACTTCTGGCGAAAAGCCGTATGCATTTGGACTTGTAGAAGCATCGCAAGCTTTGTCGCCTCTCGCGGATAGTGCTAGGCAACAAATTCAAGCCTCCACCATTTCTCTTTAAAAAGTTTTGTTTTAGACTCTAATTCATGACTGGTGTTTTGTTTTGCTCTATCCTCTGTGCTTCTGCATTTGTCAAGACGCATGCGTCAAGGGTTCAGGCATGTCCTGTTCTCCTGGTAGCCCGCCAAACCCAGACTCGTCCATTGGATTGCCAGACAGAGAAGCGTGATTAGTCACTCCAGAGAACACGTCTCCACTGCTCTAGAGTCCAATCGCGGCGTGCTTTACCCCACTGCATCCGGCGCTTTGCATTGCACTTGCTCGGCCATGGAAACCCATTCCATGAAGCTCTCTACACACTGTTCTTTAGCTAATCTGAAGGCCACAGAAGTTTGGAGGTCTGTAGCTATTGACTCTGCAGAAAGTTGGCGACTTCTGTGCACCCTCAGACTACTGTGACCCTCAGCATGCGCTAACCCTGCTCTGTGATTTTATATGGCCTACCACTTCATGGCTGAGTTTCTGTTGTTCCCAATCGCTTCCACTTTGTTATAATACCGCTAACATTTGACCGTGAAATATTTAGTAGTGAGAAAATTTCACAAATGGACTTATTGCACAGGTGGCAACCTATCACAATACCACACTTGAATTCACTGAGCTCCTGACTGTGTCCAGACAGCTTAGGATGACCTCCATCCATGGTCCTTCTGACCTGTCTGGAAGGTATCTTGTGTAGAAATAGTTCACCCCATTCCAAAACAATTTAAAGTCCCATCATCATAGGCAGTGCATTGGACGAGTTGACAGAAACGCAGCAATTATTCCATCAATGAAAACGCCATTCCTGGGCTAGAGTAAATCAGAATCATTCTTGAGTTTTGATGCTTCCCTAGTTTTTTCCCCCCATTTTTTAATCAGACTACTTAACTACTAAAATTCTCTTTCACTTGATTTTTTAATGTTTTACCAGTGCATTACTCGCATTCCAAACCAATTCCGTAATACCTTTGACAGTGGGAAAAAGATTTAGAAAGCAAAGGTTTATGAATAATGAGAACATTATTGAGATTAGAGGCAAGACAAGGCAAGTTTATTTGTATAGCACATTTCATACACAGTGGCAATTCAAAGTGCTTTACACAGAAATTAAATTAAAATATTCGTAAGTGAATTAAAACAGTTATAATAGGAATGAAAAGAAATAAAATATAAAGATGAAATCTATTTGGGGTGGAAGAAAAAATGGAGAGTCAGGTTTACTTTCTTATCAATCGCTCCCCGTCTCTCAACCTCGTCCACCCAGACAGCCTTAACGAAATAAAAAGATATTGAAAGATAAAAATAAAGAGTATAATTAAAACAAAAAATAAAAACAGGGTTAAATTGAAACATGTAAATTAAAATGCAAGCAGTTCGGACAAAGCATATACAGTGGCACAGTGCTCATTAAGTAAAGAGGTAACACCTCTTTCTGTAGATTAGTGGGTATAGGATTTAGCACACATTTTTTTGGTTTTGATGCCTTAATGTCTTGATGTCTGTTGTTTTGTGCCACTGGGGTTAACTTGTATTTGTCTTTGTTGTTTTTTGTTTTTTTTTAGGTCTGATTGCACTGAAAGTGGAGAGTCAAGAACTGAATGAAATAGATGAGAAAGATCAGTATGGGAAACATCGTGATTTGTTCAAATGTGATCAGTGTGGAAAGAGCTTTACTCAAAAAGGAAACCTTAACAAGCACATAAAAATTCACACTGGAGAGAAGCCTTTCACCTGCCAACATTGTGAAAAAAGCTTCACTGATAAAGGACTCCTTAAAGTACACATGAGAATTCACACTGGAGAGAAGCCTTTCAACTGCCAACAGTGTGGAAAGAGCTTCACTCAAGAAGTAGGCCTTAACAGGCATGTTAGAATTCACACTGGAGAGAAGCCTTACACCTGCCCTCAGTGTGGAAAGAGCTTCACTGAAAAAGGACACCTTAAAGTCCACATCAGAGTTCACACTGGAGAGAAGCCTTTCAACTGCCAACAGTGTGGAAAGAGCTTTATTAAAAAGGCAAACCTTGAGGATCACATGAGGAGAATTCACACTGGAGAGTCTCCTTTTACCTGCAAATTGTGTGGAAAGAGTTTCACTCAAAAAGGAAGCCTTAACAATCACATGAGAATTCACACTGGAGATTCTCCTTTTACCTGCCAACAGTGTGGAAAGAGTTTCATTCAAAAAGGAAGCCTTGAGAATCACATGAGAATTCACACTGGCGAGAAGCCTTACACCTGCCAACAGTGTGGAAAGAGTTTCATTCAAAAAGTACAGCTTAAATTCCACATGACAATTCACACCGGAGAGAAGGCTTACACCTGCAAATTGTGTGGAAAGAGCCTCACTGATAAAGAAAGCCTTAAAGTCCACATGAGTTTTCACACTGGAGAGAAGCCGTTCACCTGCCAACAGTGTGGAATGAGTTTCACTCAAAAAGGAAGACTTGAGAATCACATGAGAATTCACACTGGAGAGAAGGCTTTCACTTGCCATAAGTGTGGAAAGAGTTTTGCTCATAAAGGAAACTTTAAAAGGCACATGTCAATTCACACTGGGGAGAAGCCTTTCACCTGCCAACAGTGTGGGAAAAGCTTCACTGAAAAAGAAAACCTTAAAAGGCACATGACAATTCACAATGGAGAGAAGCCTTTCACCTGCCAACAGTGTGGGAAGAGCTTCACAACAGAAATAAACCTTGGATATCACATGAACATTCACACCGGAGAGAAGCCGTTCACATGTGGTCAGTGTGGAAAGAGTTTCAAACATAAAGGAACACTTATTTGCCACTTGAGGATTCACTCAAGAAGTATGGGAAAAGTTTCAGTCAAAATGGACACCTAAAAGTCCACATGAGATGTCACACTGGTGAGAAGCCTTTGTTATTTATTTAGCCATGTCAGGTCTTTATCAGATAATTGTCTGAATAGGTGACAGTCCCACAACTTTGCACTCTGACCAGGTGCGCGAGTCGGCTGCATCATCCAATGCCGAGGGAGTTCTTGAGGAGTTTGGGGATGTGGAATGGAGCCTCACCCACACCTCTGCCACTGAGAGGGAGTTTACGGCCAGCACTATGAACTGTTATTTTGATTTTGGAGAGGTGGATCCCCTACCCCCTTTAATCCCTCCCGTAGCTGTCTGCTCTATTTTGGATGAGCTGGTCCTGCCCAACCTCCCTCTCCCACCTCCTCTCCATACATCTGCCCTGAACTTTTAGTTTTTTGCCAGTCTCTCTGTTCCTCTGCAGTCCCTTCTCCAGCCCTCAGCCTTGCCTGCTACCCAGCCCTGCTGTTCCTCAAAACCCCTCATTTCCTCATCAGCCTCTCCTCAGTAGCGCGGCTACACCTGGGGCCTGCTGTGAGCCAACTTCTCCTTGATGTGGAGGTCCTGTGGCTCTTTCCCCGGCCTTAGAACCCGTTGTAACAACCTCAACCCATCACCCTGACTCCATATGCGCTCCTTCCTCCCTCGACTCCAACAGCGGCCGTCAAGCTTTCAACTCCACTGGACTACCTAGGTCCTTCGGCTCTGCCCAGGTCAGACATCGGCAGCACATCACCACGGACTTGAGGCCATTCGCTGCTCTCCAGCGCTTCTCACCTACAACTGTTTGGCTCCACCTTCCCTCAAGCTATGCCTCAGCCCTCAGTCGTCCAGCTCCACCTCAGTCCTCCGGTACCCTGTTTTCTCCTCGGGGGTCATCGCTGCTGCATTGTTATGGACTCAGGGGCCGTCAGCATCACTCCTTTCTGTCGGCTCTTTGTCTGTGCCTAGGGCTCCACCTCCATCATCTCTATGACCTCCATATGTCCTCAGAGTGATAGGGAGATCTTCCCCACCATGGCTTCTTTCTCCAGTAATGCCGCGGCGGGAAGCTGCCCTGTGCCATGAGGCCATTCCTGCTCAAGGCCGTCTCCTGGATTACACCACCATCTACACCTCCCTGGCTTTCTGTGCCTGTCTGTCTGCCTGCCTGCTCTCACCATCCCTTCACCTGCTCCTCTTAAGCTCGGGCCACAAAAAAATGTAATTGGTAAATGGACTGCATTTATATAGCGCTTTCAACAGACCCATGGCCATCCAAAGTGCTTTAGATATTACCTCACATTCACCCGTTCATACACCGACGGTGGTGTCATCCATGCAAGGCGCCATCCAGCTCGTCGGGAGCAGCTGGGGTTAGGTGTCTTGCTCATGGACACCTCGACACTTGGTCAGGTGGAACCGGGGATTGAACCACCAATCTTCCGGTTTGTAGACAACCTACATGAACAACTGAGCCACTGCCGTCCCACGGTTTAATTGTGAGAGATCACAAACATGACGATAAGAAATTATAAATTTAACTGTTTTGTTCACCTAGTGTGTGGAGTGCCGTGATGTGGATCAGGAAAGCACACCACACACTAACAGATTCCATTCACAAATAACGTGAACACAAAATCTCTCGCCTCAGACGGGTAAAGTAAACAAACATGGCGGACGAGCGGCAAGAAGAAATGACACTTATAGTGTATGGACAGCTTCTTAGAGAAAATTTGCGGGGGAAAAAAGGAAAATGTTTAGATTAAGTTGTGGAAACAGTGTAAAGATTGTCTTTACATGTTACAACGCAAGCTTTTTAATTGGGTATTGTTACGTTTGATGTGATAATCCTCTGGGTTCCACCCACACAACAGGATTTCTGATCGTAAATATTCAACACGATCCGAGATTGGGGCGCCTTCGACATTCTTCCGAGCAGAGTCACTCTTAACACACCTCAAACCACAGGAAAATCTGATATGATCAAGATAATTGGGATTTTACCTAGGATTGTCAGAATTTGGTAGAAATTGTTCTTTGGTAGAAATCTGCCCAAAATTGCCCAAATTATCTTGTGGTGTTTACCCAGCATTAACAGCTCTCTGCCTGCCCCTCATCCACCTCCAAAGCCCCCACCTTCCCTCCCTCCCTCACCCTCTACGTTATGCCGCCAGGTTGCGTCTTTCAGGAGGGGACGTAATGTCAAAATATCACCCTGTTTGGATTTTGTTTTCTGTCTTGCACCATTTCCTGCCACTAGTATGATATCATAGTTATTATTTGATTGATCATTGTCAGCTATGTATTAGTTAATCACCTCCTTTGTCTGTGTATTTAAGTCCTGTGCTTTCAGTTCACACTTGTCTGGTCTTGTTTACGTATGGTTGTGTTTACTTGTGGTTCTATGTGTGAATTTACCCTTTGGATATTATTAAATACCGTTTGAAAACTTTATCTTGCTCTTTGTGCATGTTTATGTAGCCTAACCATGACACCACTTTACATTAAAGTTCACTTTTACAGGTTATTCATATTTCTAACTCATAAATAAATGGTTCACAGGTGTTCACTTTAAGGTTCACGGGTAACTAATATTACATTTTTACTAATTACCCAGCTAACAAGGTCCCCAGAATGTCCCCTAAGGGTCCTTTCACACCTACCTTGTTTGGTCCGGATTTTCTGACTTTTCCGTTTTCAAAATTACAGGTGTGAAACCTTCCCCGGACCACGGTTCGGACCAAACAGACGGGATTTTGTCAGACGAAAAGAGGTAGTCTCTGTCCGGATCAAACTGAACAAAGGTTCGGTTCGTTTCTAGTGTGAAAGCCTTTTCTGTATGGTTCAGACTTTCAGTTCATTTACAGGAAGTTCCTGTTTGTGTTTAAATATTATAATGTTATTTTATAAACACCTTTTCGACCGACAAAAGAGAAAACTCAAAGCTGCTTCTGAGGAAATCCGGCAGGAAAGAATGACGTCACTCTGTCAGGTGCATTTGATCGATACTTGCTTGTATCGGAGTAAATCATTTGTAACTCTGATGAGAGCAGTCTCAGAACCAGGATATGGTCTAAATCCTGGAAATTCTCATAGATACCATTTATTTCTAAAAAGGAGCATAATTGTGAGGACACTGCCTTTTCTAGTATTTTTGACAGAAAGGGTAGATTCGAGATCTGTATCTAATTGATACAGATACAAGTTGCGTTTTTTTAATAAGTGGTTTAAAAATAGCCAACTTAAAAGATTTTGGTACATATCCGAATGACAAGGATGAATAAATGATATAAAGAAGAGAATCTTGACCTCTCGTAGCATCTCTTTTAATAGCCTAGTCAGTATAGGGTTGAGCATACATGTTGTTGATTTTGATGATTTAACGAGTTTAGCCAATTCTTCTTCTCCTATAGCAGTGAGTGAGTGTAATTTTTGCTCAGTGACACTACGATGCTCTGTCTGATGTGATACTGTAGTAGACGGCTGCATGGTTAAAATTTTCTTCCTAATATTATCAATCTTACATGTGAAGAAGTTCATAAAGTCATTACTGCTGTGCTGTTTGCAAACATCAGAAGTTGAAGCTTTATTTTTGGTTAATCTAGCCACTGTATCGAATAAATACCTAGGGTTGTGTTTATTTTCTTCTAAGAGTTGAGAAATAAGCAGATTTAGCGGTTTTTAAGGCCTTTCTGTATGCAATCATGGGGCCCTATTTTAACGATCTGAAACGCAAGTGTCAAAGCGCAAAGCGCAAGTAACTTTGTGGGCGGGTCTCGGCGCTGTTGCTATTTTCCCGGCGGGATAAATGGCTCTTGCGCCCGGCGCAAATCTAAAATGGGTTGGTCTGAAGTAGCTTCATTATTCATAGGTGTGGTTTGGGCGTAACGTGAATAAACCAATCAGAGCGTCATTCAACATTCCCTTTAAAAGCAGGTGCGCAAGTTCCATTATGGATTGCTATTATTATGGCGTATTTACCAGGCGCACGTCAGGAGCGGTTCACAGCCGAGGAGACTGATGTTCTTGTAAGAGCAGTGAAAGACAGAGAAGTTGTGTTGTATAGGGATGGGAGAAACCCACCCAAAATAGCATCGGTTAAATAAATAATTAGCCTGAATAATTTGTAAGCTAGATTTATGCCTATTTTTTCACATCTTCGTGGCACACCACAATGATATCCGTCATCTCATGTGTTAATATTTTTTTAGTGTAACAATTTATGATTTGCAAAAATAACTTGCATCTGTGTAGATTACATGAGCAAAGTGTATGCGCGTTGTGCACGCTATGGTCAAGCATGCGCCCTTAAAATAGCATAATGAACAACGCGCAACGCGCCACTGACTTTAGACTAGGTTTTTTCTGGTCAGTGGCGCAATTGTTTAATGGAACAGCAAAATAGCACCAGGGATTGTTTGCGCCGGAACACGCCTCCTTTTTTGCGCTGAACCGCCCAGGGAGCGCAAGTTCATTCACTAGTTTAGCGACGTGCTTCTGTGGAGGGAAAAGCGCGCTTTGCGCGGGTGCAAAATAGGAATGACACATGCGTCGGTGTACAAAGTCAATTGCGCTGGGTGCAAGATAGGGCCCATGCTCTCTTTCCACAAAATGCGAAAAACCTCTATGGCGTTGGACTATTCAAGCCCCCCTTGAGTAATATTAAAGATATTACTAGAAATTACAGCAACACCTCCTCCTTTGCCTTTCAGACGTGGCTCGTGTTTATAACAATAATCTTGGGGGTGAACTAATTTAAAGTAACGTAAATGTCACGCTTTCTCCTTTTGGGGTCCAGTCACACTAGGTTGCAGGAAGATGAATGACAATGAAGGTTTAGGAACAAAAGCAAAGTCTTTAATAATTTCCACAGAATAATCCAACTAAGGCAGGGAAAACAAACACAACATAGACGAGAACAGACAAATGAGAATTTACAGGAACTTAAATACAGAGATTAACCAAGGAAATTAATAACGAACAGCTGAACAAAATGAAGAAATCCAATCATTAACCAAGGTGACAAACTCTTGTGATGCAGACTGGAATTATAATAGCATTATGTTTGTTCATTTGGCAAATGAAAAATGACACTATTTTGCTTTTAGAGATGCTTTACAGAAGAAATATGTATTGTAAAATAATGTCTTTAAAAGGCACATAAAAATCCACTCTGTAGAGAAGCCTTTCACCTGCCAACAGTGTGGAAAGAGTTTCATTGATAAAGGGCATCTTAAAGCCCACATGACAGTTCACACTGGAGAGAAGTCTTTCACCTGCCAACAGTGTGGGAAAAGCTTCACAACAGAAATAAACCTTGGATATCGCAAGAACATTCACACCGAAGAGAAGCCGTTCACATGTGTGGAAAGAGTTTAAAACATAAAGGAACCCTTAATTACCACTTGAGAATTCACCCAAGAAGTGCGGAAAAGTTTCCCACATGAGAAGTCACACTGGAGAGAAACCTTTGTTATATATTTGGCCATGTCAGGTCTTTATCAGATAATCGTCTGAACAGTTGACACTCCACAACACTGCACTCTGACATGTTCATTCTTATTCGGCCATGGCCACTTCTGTTTGCCTCTATCATCTCCTTAAAGTTTGCCGTGATGCTTTTCCTTTGGCATGTAAATATGAGTCAGTGGCAAAGTCTGTCTGTTTGCATTCCTATTGTTTCAAATATTGAGCGGTTGTGTAGACATCCTCTAATTTCAGTTGTATAGTAGAATACCTCAGAGTCACACCACTGGCCATTTTTGTTGCCCTCTAGGATCTATGGGTGTAATTTGACTTTTGGTAACACTTTACATTAAGGTTTGCTTTGTAAAGAGTTTATAATGGTATTTTTTAATGACTAATAACTAATTTAAAAATGCATTATAAATATAAATGAGTAAAAATAGTGACTTTAACGCAATGCCTGCCAAATAGTGAGACATTTTAACTTGCATTATAAATGCTTAATAAATGTATTTCTAAACACTTTTCTTTTAAACTCAAAACCGGATTCCTGATTTATTACATGATGCAGCAAAAATAGTGAGACTGAAGGTGTTTGTGGTTTTCTCATTAAAATCTCATAACTGCCACTTTTCTTACTATGTTCTTACTATATAGTGAGAAAGTATGTACGTAATTTCGACAGCAGCCAAGGTCAAGAACACAGCACTAAGATCAAATAAAACTTGTGAAATTCAGCCTTGGCCTGATGCTAAATGTAAGTAATTTGTAATTTTAACGAGTACAGTTTCTTTTCTATGGTGGAGTCTGAATCATTTATTTTATATTTTTACAAGGAACACAATTGAACACTTATTCGAAGAATCAAAGTAACAGCTTCGCTTAGGTAAAGACAATACAGGACAACTAAACTGAGGGCTTAAATACAAGGCTAAATAAGGAACCAAACAAGACTAGGAAAGCAAGGTAAACACAATTAACCACTAGAAACCATAGAAACCAACTAGCAACAAAAAAGGGAACAGGAACAGACAAAGAAAACACAGGGACCTAAAGAAAAACAGCATAAGAGTCCACACATATAACATAACCGTTAAAGTACACCCTCTTTCTGTTTAGCATGTCCTCGTGTTGTAACAGACAGTCCAACAGTGGAGGAAGGCCATGTGGCTAAGGACCTGGCAGAACCGGTAAAAGGACAGACTCAGGAGACCAAAGAGATGATGAAGGTTGGAGTCAGAAAGTAGACGATGGAGGGAGGAGCTAGAGAGAAATCTAAAGCAGTATCCTTAGGATAAAGGCCAAAGGTGAAACGTATAGAGGGAGGAGCCAGGGTGGAGCTGGGAGACAAAGACCCAGGGTGATACCGTAGGCCTGGAGGGCCAGGCTCGTGGGACAAACCATCACTGACTGTGGAAACTTTACACTGGACCTCAAGCAACATGGATTATGTGCCTCTCCTCTCTTCCTCCAGACTCTGGGACCCTGATTTCCAAAGGAAATGCAAAGTTTACTTTCATCAGAGAACAACTTTGGACCACTCAGCAGCAGTCCAGTCCTTTTTGTCTTTAGCCCAGGCGAGACGCTTCTGACGCTGTCTGTTGTTCAAGAGTGGCTTGACACAAGGAATGCGACAGCTGAAACCCATGTCTTGCATACGTCTGTGCGTAGTGGTTCTTGAAGCACTGACTCCAGCTGCAGTCCACTCTTTGTGAATCTCCCCCACATTTTTGAACGGGTTTTGTTTCACAATCCTCTCCAGGGTGCGGTTATCCCTATTGCTTGTACACTTTTTTCTACCACATCTTTTCCTTCCCTTCGCCTCTCTATTAATGTGCTTGGACACAGAGCTCTGTGAACAGCCAGCTTCTTTTGCAATGACCTTTTGTGTCTTGCCCTCCTTGTGCAAGGTGTCAATGGTCGTCTTTTGGACAACTGTCAAGTCAGCAGTCTTCCGCATGATTGTGTAGCCTACAGCAGCCTTTCTCAAACTTTTTTCAGTCAGGGCACCTTTCAAAAGTGCATAAAATTTCAAGGCACCCCAGTTTAAAATATAATTTAAAAACACTGCATAACCCAAATTTAAATGCAAATGTCCTGTTTATTTAGACAGGACAGTAATGAACAGAGCATTATACGAACTGTAAATAACAACAATAATAACAACTTTATAGCAACTTTATAGCACCTTTAAAAACACAGGTTTGCAAAGTAATTCACAAAATAATTAATCAGAGACACAAATGCCATAAAACCGTAAGAGGTGGACCGCACAATACAAGAACCCAACAACAAATCCTGACCAGGAGAACTAAACTGAAGTGCAGGATGCAGTTAAAATAAAATAAAAAGTGGCAGACATAACAAAAATAAATAAAATCAGATACAATACGATAAGAAAAAGATCCATGTTCCATGCAGCAGAGATGAGCAGGAATGTTTTTCCATATAGTGCTTGCTTTCATCCGTGCCATATGTGCATGCACACACACCCACATACACCCACACACACACAAAAATAATCTGCAACGAGAAATGGAGAAAGATCTACATGCGCGCATGCAGCGCACATACGCGCTCACACAAGCCGGGGGTGGGGGTGACCACAATCAATGAGAGAATTTTATGTCATTTTTCCTTTTTTATTCAAAATATTCACAAATTTGTTAGATATGGCCTGAAATATCTGATATTCCGATTGTCAAATATATACAAGTGGAAGTGTTTTGTCGTTTAAACACCTTTAAAACGATCGCGTTAGTTGAGCTGTATGCGCGATGGGCGCCGCCATCGCCGCCGCAGGCGCAGTTCAGAAAATCGGATCTGTTGGATTTACAAGACGAATTCATCCACTTCTCCCAAAATACATAAAAGTAAGTGGCAGGTGAACTGGGAGAAAAATAGAGTAAACTTTAAAGTTACTTACACAATGTGTATCTGATATGAATAAAACTAATTATAATGGAAAGGATTATTATTGCCTCTTCATTTTTCATCATTGTGTATTTTACAAACTCTAAATGTATAGTTTTTTTAGTACGTATATGTATGAAACCTAAAATAAACATTATGTGGCTGAAAACACTGAAAAGTTGTGATATATGACAAGTCTGAGCGCGCCTAGCTGTCTCTGGCTCAGTGCAAGCCAACGCGAAAGCACATTTGAATTTACATTTGAATGAACGTGATGCACTGCCGGTCTAATCACATGTGTGAATGTGTGATCGTACGTGCGAAAGGGTTAAAAAGAAGAAGAATGTATTTATGTAAATTCAAATATATTTTATATATGAAATTTCAGATTTTTTTTTTATTTTTTAGCCTACGTAATTTTTTGGCGGCACCCCTGACACAGTCAGGCGGCACCCCAGTGTGCCGCGGCACCCACTTTGAGAAAGGCTGGCCTACAGAACTAGACTGAGAGACCATTTAAAGGCCTTTGCAGGTGTTTTGAGTTCATCAGCTGATTAGAGTGTGGCACCAGCGGTGTTTTCAATATTGAACCTTTTCACAATATTCTAATTTTCTGAGATACTGAATTTGTGATTTTCCTTATTTGTCAGTTATTATCATCAAAATTAAAATAAATAAACATTTGAAATATATCAGTCTGTGTGTAATTAATTAATATAATATACGTTTCACTTTTTGAATTAGTGAAATAAATCAACTTTTTGATGATATTCTAATCCTAAGATTCTAAGATATGACCAGCACCTGTATGCAAATATTGATCCTTAAAAGTTTGCCCAAACAGCCCTGGGGAAAAGATTTAATATATACTACACCACTGTAAGTCATTTTTATTTCAATGGCAGCTTTCCAGAGCAAGCATCACAAGGTACTTTACATCTAAAATATAAAAGAGAAATAAAAAATAAGAATAACAGACATTAAAAACAATCAATAAGAGCACTATTTCACGAGTTCACACTTACATATAATTTGTAGAGAGTTAATTGAATTGCATATTTGGCGTGCTGTCCGGGGGGGAGGGCTTCGAGCTCGGACTTCGGCCCGAACCCAGAGTACCCCCCGTATGTAAGTGGTTTAGAACTAAAAGATAGGGCAAGATGTGGAGAAGGGGTGGTGGAGGGATGCTGAAAAAACTGTCAACAAAATGGAGGTAGGACGGCTGCGTATATATACCTCTTTGTTGATTAGCTGAGTACTCTCCACCTGTGTCAATTATCTGACATGTTCCTCCCGAACCTCGTTTAGTGAAACAGCATTTAGACAAAAGTAGGTTTAAGTGAGTTTTTAGCTGCCTTTTAAAAATGTCCACCGATCTTAGATCCAAAGGGAGAGAATTCCACAACTTGGGAGCAACTACCTCCAAAGCAGTCACCTTTAGTCTTTAATCTAGAGCGAGGTACAGCTAACAAGATCTGTTTAAAGGATCTCAGATTCCTGCTGGAGTTAAAAGCTCTTTTATAAAAATAGGAGCTTGACCATGCAATGCTCTAAACACAATCACAAGAATTATAAATTGAATTCTAAATTTGACTGGGAGCCAATGTAAAGAAATTAAAATCGGTGTTGCGCGTGATCTCTTTGATGACCTAGTTAAAAGCATATCGGCAAGTAAAACAAATAGCAATAATCGAGGTGGGAGGACATACAAGCATGTATAATCATCTCCATCTCCACTGTGGACATAACTGGCCTCAGTTTTGTAATGTTTCTCAACTGATAAAAAATTGCGAACCAGATAATTAACATGTTGATATGAACAATTAGCTTACGAAGGGTAGGTTTAACTGATTGAGATTTTCCATCACCTTCGAGAGAACACCAGAAGGAGCAGAGATAAGTACTTCTGCTTTTTTTTCAGTATTTAACTGCAAGTAATTGTTTTCCATCCATTCTTGCTGTACCAAAAATAGCCACCGGGTGCATTGAAATTCCATTTATAGTTTTTTTGATGCATTTTCCGAGACAGGGGTAACTGCAGCTTGGAGTAATGGGCGTGCCGGACGGTAGGGGGCGTGCCGGACGGTATCTCATTGGTGAAAGGAGTTTCTTTCTGGCAACCGTGTTGGCCAATCAGCGATAACCATACATTGACGTAATTTCCTGTGAGAAGATGGCGGCGGTAAGATGTGGTTTAAATCGTCATAGATAACCATACTTTTATATATGAGATTAAAGCTTTATATATCGTAGATATGTATATTACAATAGCTTATTAAAAAAACGATCATCATTTATTTATTTTGCGGTTATATCTTGCAGCTTTAGTAATTACTTAACTGTTGTTTAACAGACACATGTTACTGTGAGACGCAACGATGACCACGTGTGCATCGAAGACGAGGCTTACAGAGTTGGCAGTTTGTACCGCTGTCCGTTTTGTGCCACCCATGTTTATAGACCAAGTGAAAGACAAAACGTTCTCACTCATTTGCAAAGCCACAGACTTCGCGTGGTTCACCATGAACGTAAGTACAAGTTTAGTTTTGTATTATGCATGTTACATGCATCATTTGAGTCATTCCGTGTCAAATCAACCACATTTCTGTAACTTTTTTTGTTTTTGTTTTTTTTTCTAAAGAGAAATATAAATAGTTAAGAAAGCAAACATATTGAATGCAATTAATGTAGATTTAGTGGTTAATCCGTTTTGTATTTGTATTACCAATTATATTTTGTAGAGGGGGTCAAAATGACCAATTTCACTTGAGATTTGGGCCAAATTACAGGTCTAGTACAAAGTACTTTATACATTATATTGGTCGTCAACCAAACGTTGGTCTCTTTGCATACAGCTGTTACTTTTATAGAGTAATATCTGAACAACAAATAATGTTGACACTAGAAATGTATCCTGTTTTATTTTTCTATTAACACAATTGCATAGATCAGGGGTGGGGAAACGTTGATCCTGGAGGGCCACTCTCTTGCAGAGTTTAGCTCCAAACCTGAAAGAAAAAAAAAATCACCTGCCTGTAATTTTGAAGACCTTGATTAGCTTCAGGTGTGTTTGATTAGGGTTGGAGCTAAACTCTGCAAGAGAGTGGCCCTCCAGGATCAACGTTTCCCCACCCCTGATGTAAATATACACCCACAACATCTAATATTTTGGCTTTTATCACTATTTATGTTTGTCTTTAACAAAATTAACGATTTGAGCCAGGGACCTCTGGTTGAGTTGACAGGGAATGACCCATTTGTTAAGATGACAAATGATAACGTGAACGGGGATATTATGTATTGTTAAAGCTTTGGTCCGTAACTTTTTTTCAGTTCAAAATTTATAAAATTTGCGAGTACATCATGAATCCATTTTCCAAACAGTGTTTTTGTCTTATGCTGAATCACTACCGGGCACCTATAACAAGTGTCTATATTCAAACTATTTCAGACTGATTTGGGTCGGCACTAGGGATGCAACAATACAGTTGGTCCACGGTTCAATACATACCTCGATTTTTAACCACGGTTTTCGGTTTTGGTTCGGTTCTGATGGCTTGTCACATCAGTTTTTTGCTATTCTATTCTTAGGCGACAGGAACAGCAAGAGGTTAAGGAGAAAAAATACTATTTTTTATTGCAATACTCCTTCTTTATTTTACTTAAAAGAATTGAAAACCCTTACTGAAACTTAAAACTTTACTTTAAAAAAGAAAAAACCTTGAACACATTCCTAGTGTATTGTAAGATATAAAATAAATATAGGCCTATATAAAGATTTACACTGGCAGCTCAGAGCTGTACAGCAGCATTTAAGTATGAAATTGAATGAATAAATGTAAAAATAAAAGACTTCACTATAAAATAAACATTGATTCTTATTAAAGCTATACTGTATTAGTTTTTCAGTCAAGAGCAATGAGTGATTTTCTTTGTCTTTTGTTGTTGTATTAACATTAAAGGGATTGTTCACTCAAAAATGAGAATTCTGTCATCGAGAAATGAATACAGGTTTGGAACAATATTAGAGTGAGTGAATAATGACATCATTTTAGAGGTGAACTGTCCCTTTAAGGACAGCGTGTTCACGACTGCACTGCTGTCACTTTAAGACCTGTGCCTCTAATGGCTCTAATAACCTCTTACACCAGCTGGAGGCCTTGCTGATGTAAGATTGAATATTATGAAGGATTTCATTAAACATATTTGTTGTCATTTCAAGTAATATTTGTTTTTAGCTCTGGAAAAAATTAAGAGACCACTTAACATTGATTAATTTTTTCCAGAGCTGAATATTTGTTTATTTATATATTTATATTTTCTTCAGCTTCCATCAGAGCTGCTCAGACGGATTCTTCTAGATGTGGTGTATGAAGAAGGAGATGGAGCTTTCTCACTGTCAGTAGTGTGCAGAAAGTTCAACGACATTGTCAGCCCTCAAAGTTTTAGAAGAAAAGCTCACTTTGCCTGCGGCTGGGCAGTATGTATATTTATTACTTTTATTAAATGAACATTAAATGAATATATATAATTATTTATTTATTTATTTATTTTAAATATTTCGATAGTTTATTGCACCCGAAAGACCCTAGGAGCTACGTTGTCCGGGGCTATATGCCCCTGGTAGGGTCTCCCAAGGCAAACAGGTCCTAGGTGACGGGTCAGACTAAGAGCAGTTCAAAAACCCTTATGATGCCAAGAAAAAGGAGGACCGTGACGTCGCCCGGTATGGCGCAGCCGGGGCCCCACCCTGGAGCCAGTCCTGGGGTTGGGGCTCGTATGCGAGCGCCTGGTGGCCGGGCCTTTCCCCACGGGGTCCGGCCGGGCTCAGCCCAAAGGAGCGACGTGGGGACACCTTCCCGTGGGCCCACCACTCACGGGAGGGACCGTAAGGGGCCGGTGCAAAGCGAATCGGGCGGCAGTCGAAGGCGGGGGCCTAGACGACCCGATCCCTGGACACGGAAACTAGCTCTTGGGACATGGAATGTCACCTCGCTGGCGGGGAAAGAGCCTGAGCTTGTGCGTGAGGTTGAGAGGTTCCGACTAGAGATAGTCGGAATCACCTCCACGCACGGCTTGGGCTCTGGAACCACACTTCTCGAGAGGGGATGGACTCTTCACCACTCTGGAGTTGCCCATGGTGAGAGGCGGCGGGCTGGTGTGGGTTTGCTTATAGCTCCCCAGCTCTGCCGCCATGTGTTGGAGTTTACCCCGGTGAACGAGAGGGTCGTTTCCCTGCGGCTTCGGCTCGGGGATAGGTCTCTCACTGTTGTGTGTGCCTACGGGCCAAACAGCAGTGTAGAGTACCCGACCTTCTTGGTGTCCCTGGGAGGGGTGCTGGAGAGTGCTCCGACTGGGGACTCCGTCGTTCTACTGGGGGACTTCAAAGCCCACGTGGGCAATGACAGTGAAACCTGGAGGGGCGTGATTGGGAGGAACGGCCCCCCTGATCTGAACCCGAGTGGTGTTCAGTTATTGGACTTCTGTGCTAGTTACAGTTTGTCCATAACGAACACCATGTTCAAGCATAAGGGTGTCCATCAGTGCACATGGCACCAGGACACCCTAGGTCGTAGGTCAATGATCGACTTCGTGGTCGTTTCATCTGACCTGCGGCCGTATGTCTTGGACACTCGGGTGAAGAGAGGGGCGGAGCTGTCAACTGATCACCACCTGGTGGTGAGTTGGATCCGATGGCGGGGGAGGAAGCTGGATAGACTCGGTAGACCCAAACGTACTGTGAGGGTCTGCTGGGAACGTTTGGCCGAGTCTCCTGTCAGAGAGATCTTCAACTCCTGCCTCCGGCAGAGCTTCGACCGGATCCCGAGGGAGGCTGGAGATATTGAGTCCGAGTGGACCATGTTCTCCACCTCCATTGTCAAAGCGGCTGCTCGGAGCTGTGGACGCAAGGTCTCCGGTGCCTGTCGAGGCGGCAATCCCCGAACCCGGTGGTGGACACCGGAAGTAAGGGATGCCGTCAAGCTGAAGAAGGAGTCCTATCGGGCCTGGCTGGCTTGTGGGACTCCTGAGGCAGCTGACAGGTACCGGCAGGCTAAACGGACTGCAGCCCGGGTGGTTGTGGAGGCAAAAACTCGGGCCTGGGAGGAGTTCGGTGAGGCCATGGAAAAGGACTATCGGCTGGCCTCGAAGAGATTCTGGCAAACCGTCCGGCGCCTCAGGAGGGGGAAGCAGTGCCCTACCAACGCTGTTTACAGTGGCGATGGGCGGCTGTTGACCTCAACTGGGGATGTTGTCGGACGGTGGAAGGAATACTTCGAGGATCTCCTCAATCCCGCCGTCACGTCTTCCATTGAGGAAGCAGAGGCTGGGGGCTCAGAGGGGGACTCGTCCATCACCCAAGCTGAAGTCATCGAGGTGGTCAAGAAACTCCTCGGTGGCAAGGCACCGGGGGTGGATGAGATCCGCCCTGAGTACCTCAAGTCTCTGGATGTTGTGGGGCTGTCTTGGCTGACACGCCTCTGCAGCATCGCGTGGCGGTCGGGGACAGTGCCTCTGGGATGGCAGACCGGGGTGGTGGTTCCTCTTTTTAAAAAGGGGGACCGGAGGGTGTGTTCTAACTATAGGGGGATCACACTTCTCAGCCTCCCCGGGAAAGTCTATGCCAGGGTACTGGAGAGGAGAATTCGGCCGATAGTGGAACCTCGGATTCAGGAGGAACAGTGTGGTTTTCGTCCTGGTCGTGGAACACTGGACCAGCTCTATACCCTCTACAGGGTGCTGGAGGGTTCATGGGAGTTTGCCCAACCAGTCCACATTTGTTTTGTGGATTTGGAGAAGGCATTCGACTGTGTCCCTCGCGGCGTCCTGTGGAGGGTGCTGGGGGAATATGGGGTCCGGGGTCCTTTGCTGAGGGCTGTCCGGTCCCTGTATGACCGAAGCAGGAGTTTGGTCCGCATTGCCGGCAGTAAGTCAGACTTGTTCCCGGTGCATGTTGGACTCCGGCAGGGCTGCCCTTTGTCGCCGGTTCTGTTCATAATTTTTATGGACAGAATTTCTAGGCGCAGCCAAGGGCCGGAGGGTGTCAGGTTTGGGGACCACACGGTTTCGTCTCTGCTCTTTGCGGATGACGTTGTCGTGTTGGCCCCTTCTAACCAGGACCTTCAGCATGCATTGGGACGGTTTGCAGCCGAGTGTGAAGCGGCTGGGATGGGGATCAGCACCTCCAAATCCGAGGCCATGGTCCTCAGTCGGAAAAGGGTGGCTTGCCCACTTCAGGTTGGTGGAGAGTTCCTGTCCCAAGTGGAGGAGTTCAAGTATCTAGGGGTCTTGTTCACGAGTGAGGGGAGGATGGAACGGGAGATTGACAGACGGATCGGTGCAGCTTCTGCAGTAATGCGGTCGATGTACCGGTCTGTCGTGGTGAAGAAAGAGCTAAGCCGTAAGGCGAAGCTCTCGATTTACCGGTCAATCTACGTTCCTACTCTCACCTATGGTCATGAGCTTTGGGTCATGACCGAAAGGACAAGATCCCGGATACAGGCGGCCGAAATGAGCTTTCTCCGCAGGGTGGCTGGGCGCTCCCTTAGAGATAGGGTGAGAAGCTCAGTCACTCGGGAGGAACTCGGAGTAGAGCCGCTGCTCCTCCACATCGAGAGGGGACAGCTGAGGTGGCTCGGGCATCTGTTCCGGATGCCTCCTGAACGCCTTCCCGGGAAGGTGTTTCGGGCATGTCCAACCGGGAGGAGGCCCCGGGGAAGACCAAGGACACGCTGGAGGGACTATGTCTCCCGGCTGGCCTTGGAACGCCTCGGTGTCCCCCCGGAAGAGCTGGAAGAAGTGTCTAGGGAGAGGGAAGTCTGGGCATCTCTGCTTAGACTGCTGCCCCCGCGACCCGGCCCCGGATAAGCGGAAGAAGATGGATGGATGGATGGAGATAGTTTATTGCATTAATTTCTTGTGTAGGTATTGTTGACTGGAAGTCTGTCAGTCCAGATGTGAGGAAGATGTCCAGAGTGGAGTTGGAGCTCAGCAGATGTGATGGCTGTGGGTGCATCTACAAAAACACCACTGGATACTGGTGGCAATGGAAAGAAGGGGATCTTCAGAGCTCTCTATTCAGACTGAGATTCTGATGGATTCTGTTCTATGGACTGCTACTACAGCATGAATGGATGGATGGATGAAAAAAGAGATTTGTGTGGGTTCTTTCTGTCTTTCTTTCTGTCTTTCTTTCTTTCTTTCTGTCTTTATTTCTTTCTGTCTTTCTTTTTCTTTCTTTCTTTCTTTCTGTCTTTCTTTCTTTCTGTCTTTCTTTTTCTTTCTGTCTTTCTTTTTTCCTTTCTTTCTTTCTTTCTTTCTTTCTTTCTTTCTTTCTTTCTTTCTTTCTTTCTTTCTTTCTTTCTGTCTCTCTCTTTCTTTCTTTCTTTCTTTCTTTCTTTCTTTCTTTCTTTCTGTCTCTTTCTTTCTGTCTGTCTTTCTTTCTTTCTTTCTTTCTTTCTTTCTCTTTCTTTCTGTCTTTCTTTTTTTCCTTTCTTTCTGTCTCTTTCTGTCTCTCTCTCTTTCTCTCTTTCGTTCTCTCTTTCTTTCTCTCTCTCTTTCTTTCTTTCTTTCTTTCTTTCTTTCTTTCTTTCTTTCTTTCTTTCTTTCTTTCTTTCTTTCTTTCTTTCTTTCTTTCTTTCTCTCTCTCTCTCTCTCTCTCTCTCTCTCTCTCTCTGCATGCGGGGAGCGTTTGGGTGTGTGTGAGTGTGGGTGAACGCGGTGAGAGGGCGGTTTTTCCTATTTCTTTTTTTCATTGATTTCTTTCACTTAGAAGTTATGACGGATAAGTAAGGAATTAATTATATTGGATAGGTGAGCTGTAAGTTTCGTGAGTTGTTTGGAAAGTTTGACGGAGCTGGGATGGCATCCCTTCCTGAGGGGAGTGCAGCGTCTCTCTCGCTCCGTCATGGTGTCAGGTGTATGGCGGAACCTGGCGTAAATGTGGAGGATGTATTGATCGCGGCTGGGGAGCAGATCGGTTACGACAATATTTGCTCGGCTTCTCGAATGAATAAGGCGGTGGTGATTTTCGTGAAAGAAGAAAATTTGGTTAATCGTCTGATAAGCAACGGCGTTGTGGTAAGTGGTACCTTTATTACTGTTTCACCGCTGGTTACACCTACTACTAGAGTGACAATATCAAAGGTGCCGCCATTCATTAGAAATAGTGAAATTGAACGAGCTCTTGCGAGTTACGGAAAGTTTGCTAGTCCAGTTAAAATGATTTCTCTTGGATGCAAAAATGAGGCCTTGAAACACGTGTTATCATTCAGAAGACAAGTGTTTATGTTTCTGAATGAACAAGATTTGAATGTTTCTTTTAGACTGGGGCATGAAGGAAAGTCTTATCTGGTGTATGCGAGTACCGGGAATAATAAATGCTTTGAATGTGGAGACATTGGGCATAAGAGGGTTGCATGTCCACATAAGGCTCAGAATGTTGAGAATACGCAGCCGAATGTTGATGATGGGAATCGTGAAATAGATCGAGAAATACAACCTCAGGTTGTGAGTGAAGTACATGATGGTGGCGTTGCTGTGGGTGATAGTAGTACGAGGCCTAGCGAGGAGCCCACTGTTGTTGTGAACCAAAGTGGGGATACTGAGAGAATGATGAGGGCTGATGAAGTTACAGTGACAGCAGAAGTAAGTGGAGTAGGTGTAGAAATGGTGATTAGTGAGGCTGGTGGAAGTGGAATTGAGCCACAACCTGAGACATCACAGGGCTTTGAAATGAGTCATGATGACAATGAGATGGTGGATGACGATGCTTGTTCAGAAACTTCTGAATTTGGTTCCCAAGTTATGGGAGAATTGTACACATTGCAGGAAATAAATGATTTCTTGGATGTAACTTTTGGTAAGATAGTTGAAGTAAATGATTTCTTCCCTGATGTGGATAAGTTTATTGCTTCAGTTATTATGCTACAGAGAACGGTAAGCCATGACGAACTAAGTAAAAAGAAGAGATTTCGTTTGAAGAAACTCTTAACGAAATTACGTCAGAGTAAATCTCGTGCTTCGAATTATTATAGCAATGATTAAGTTGCACAGGGAGTCTCTCTTACAATGGTTTCTTTTTCTATCCTTTCTATCCTTTCATTTTTCTATGGAGTGTTTGAGGGTTGGGTCCTTAAATATAAATGGGGGTAGAGACAGGAAGAAATTGGCAATGGTTTCAGAATTTTTGAAAATAAAACAGATTAATGTTGCATTTTTACAGGAAACACATACTGATAACAATAATGAAATATAATGGGGTATGTGGTGGGGTGGAAAGCTCGTCTTAAGTCATGGGTCAAATAATAGTGCTGGAGTTGCTATTTTATTTTCAAAGAATATGAATGTTAATATTTTAAATGTTGAGGAAATTGAAAAGGGGAGGATTATAATAACAAAAATAGAGTTTGAGGGTTTTTTGTTTGCTTTTGTAAATGTATATTCCCCGAATAATGGGTCAGAAAGGGTGAGGTTTTTTATGAAACTGAATGAATCTCTTAAGAACATTGATGATGGTGTGTGTATTATTGTAGGGGGAGACTGGAACTGTACAACAGATTTCACTGTTGATAGAAATGGTGAAGAACCTCATAATCAATCTAGTTTAGTACTATCCAAAATAATGGAAAAAAGAGGTTTGGTAGATATATGGAGAGTAAGGAATGGAATGGAAAGACAGTACACATGGGTTAAAGTGAGTGAAAATATTGTTTGTGGGGCTAGATTGGACCGTTTTTATCTTGGAAAAATATGGAACAACAGAATAATGAATGTTTTTCATTCACCAAATGCCTTTTCAGATCATCATATGGTTGGTTTAGATCTTAATATGAAAGAATTGTCAAGACGTACATATTATTGGCATTTTAATGTTAAACTGTTACAAGATGTTTTGTTTTGTGAAAGATTTACAATGTTTTGGAATGAGTGGAAAATGAAAAAGAGTTGTTTTGAGAATATTAGTCAGTGGTGGGAAGTGGGAAAAGCTCAAATAAGAGTTTTTTGTCAGAATTATAACTTGCATTCTTCCTCTCAAATTAAAGTAACAGTACAAAGACTGGAAAGAGACATTGTGCAGTTAGAAAAAGAAATTATGGATAATCCTGGAACTGTGCAGAAAGACTTTTTGGAAAAGAAGAGAATGGAACTAGGATCTTTTTTACAGGAACGGACTAAGGGAGCACTGATTAGAGCAAGGTTTTGCTCGATTAAAGATATGGATGCTCCTAGTTCTTATTTTTTTAACCTGGAAAAGAAAAATGTTCAACAGAAACAGATGTATCATCTTCGGCGTGCAAATGGAACTGTAACCTCTGATCCAGTGGAAATCAGGAAAATGGCAGTGAATTTTTATGCGTCATTATATAGTAAAGAATCATGTGATTCTAAAAGTACTGAAGAATTACTGCATGATTTACCAAAGTTACCAGATGGACATAAGAAATTGCTGGATAATGAAATTACTTTTAAGGAACTTACAGAGGCAATGCAGCAACTGTCTTCAGGTCGGTCTCCAGGAATAGACGGATTGCCAGTTGAATTTTATAAGCAATTTTGGAATCTAGTTGGAGTGGATTTGTATGAAGTTTTTTTAATTTGTTTTAAAGAAAAATCACTCCCTTTAAGTTGTCGACGTGCAGTCCTCTCACTGCTACCAAAAAAAGGGGATTTATGTTTATTGAAAAATTGGAGACCAGTGTCCCTACTATGTCTGGATTATAAAATACTGTCAAAATGTCTGGCTAATAGAATTAAGCATTGTTTAGAGTTTTTGATTGAAAAAGATCAAACTTATTGTGTCCCAGAGAGATCTATTATAGACAATATATTTGTGTTACGAGATTTAGTTGACTTTAGCCACCTTAATAATAGTGATCTTGGAATTGTATCATTAGACCAAGAAAAGGCATTTGACAGGGTGGATCATGGGTATCTGTTTAATGTTTTAAAACATTTTGGTTTTGGTGAAATTTTTTTATCATATGTTAAATTGTTGTACTCCGATGTGTTTATCATGGTAAAAGCTGGTGGGGGTCTTAGTGCTCCAGTACCTCTTGGTAGAGGGATCAGACAAGGCTGTCCATTGTCTGGGCAGCTGTATAGCCTAATGATTGAACCTCTCTTACATAGACTAAAAAAACATTTACAAGGTGTGTTACTTCAAAATGGAAGTGAAAGTGTTAAATTAGTTTTGTCTGCTTATGCAGATGATATTACGGTGTTTATCACAAGGCAAGAGGATATTAGAAGTTTAAATGAGAATATTAAGCTTTATGAAAAAGCGTCCACTGCCAAAGTAAATTGGGAGAAAAGTAAGGGTTATATCATGGGTCAGTGGGACGAGGTAGGATATCCACAACTTCCAGGTGGCTTGAGATGGGGAAGGGAAGGTTTAAAAGTGTTGGGAGTTTTTATAGGTAATAGACAATATCAAATGAAGAATTGGGAGGGCATGCTGGATAAGGTGTCTGCCCGATTGTCTAAGTGGGAATGGCTATTACCACAGTTGTCTTATAGAGGGAGAGTTCTGGTCGCCAATAACCTGGCAGCTTCTACACTATGGCACAGGTGTGTAGTCATGGATCCACCTGAGGACATTATATGTGAAATTCAGAGGAAATTAGTCAAGTTTTTCTGGAGTGGCGAGCATTGGGTCCGAGCAGCAGTGATCTTTTTGCCAGTTTGCGAAGGAGGACATGGCCTGGTGGACGTTAAGAGTCGTATCCACGCGTTCAGATTACAAGCAGCAAAAAGATTTCTTTATCAAAAAGACTTGTTATGGACTCCTACAGCATGTGCCATCTTGCAGAGGGCAGGTGGGCTTGGTCTTGATAAACACCTCTTTTTAATGAAGCTGGAGGATATGAATTTGTCTGAAATTACTCCTTTTTATCGGACAATGTTTCACGTGTGGAGAAATGTTTTAAAGGTGGACAGAGATAGGAGCAGTTCTATCCACTGGGCTCCTGAGGAACCATTGTTTTTTAACAACATGATCCAGACAAGACTTTTGTCCTCAGTGAGTGTGCGAGCATGTCTGCTCAGGAATGGTATCGTCAAGCTGGGTCATCTAATGGATAAAGATGGATGGAAATCTGTCGAAAATATTAAGGAAGTGACTGGTTTACGATCACAGAGACTTGTTTCAAAAATGATGGAGGAAATGTATCTGGCAGTACAAAGAATTTATGGAGAAAGTATAGCAACAGGACAAATGTCAAATCAGAATGACATGAAAGTTTTTCCAAGGATCAAGATTTCGTCACTAATGTGTGATGAGAATGAAGGGGAGGTTGCCCCTGATTCTATCTTGAATTTACAGACACCTCAACTGGAGTATCTGGATTGTGCTTCGAAGAAGGCACTTCTTGCCACTTAAGGTGAATCACCAGAGGTCACTGAAGAGACAAAAAGCTTCCAGATGGCTAGAGTTGTTGGGACCAGACTTCCTTGTTAGAGACAGGTGGAGGACCCTGTACAAGCTCCCTGTAGAAAAGCGAACTGGTGATCTGCAGTGGAGGATCATACACGGGGCGATAGCTACGGACAGGCATGTGGCACACCTGAACCCAGCAGTGGGGGGGCAGTGTAGGTTTTGTGGTGAGGGTGAAGATCTAGAGCATCTGTTTTTAAAATGTAATAGATTAAATGATTTGTTTGAATTACTTGCAACTTGGTTTCAGGGGTTTGCAGAAGAATTTTCTGACAAAATATTTATAGGAGGGTTGAAATATAGATTTTTATTAAGGAGGAGAGTAGTTTTATTGAATTATCTAATAGGGACAGCAAAATTGGCCATATGGAAGACTAGAAAGAACAAGGGCCTAGAGTTGGCAGCAACAAATTCTAGAGTAATGTGTATGAGTCTGGTGGCAGCAAGACTGAGAATGGAATTTACATATTACAGTCTCACAAACAATGTACCTGCTTTTTGTGAAATCTGGTGTATCAATGAGGTTCTATGTGTTGTACATGATAATCAATTGGTCTTAGGTTTAAAAAAAAAAAAAAAAAAGCATTTGTTTTTATTTTATGTTTTTGAATATTACATTTTATTATTATTATTATTACTATTACTATTATTGTGAATGAGATATAAATGATGTCTAAATAAAAGTTGTTTAATCCTCTTTCTTTGTCTCTCTTTCTTTGTCTTTCTCTCTTTCTTTCTCTCTTTCTTTGTCTTTCTTTCTTTGTCTTTCTTTCTTTCTTTCTTCTTTTGAACCCAAGCTTGAAAAATTAAATTGATTTAAAAACTGAATTGAAAACTGAATAAATGTTTTAGTGGTTAAAGCTGTGTCTGTGTTGATAAATGTCACTCAACAGAAGGTTACTAAACAATTGTATTTCTTTTTTTTATCAACCATATAATTTGTCTCAGAATCAGACAAAATTGTTTTTAGGGTAAAGCTTAACAAGGTTTCAGGTAACTGAGCAATACATTTGATACAGTAGCCTATTTATTAATCTTTGTTGGTATTAGGTAAAACAAATACAGCTGTTCATGTTCAGAAAATGATTTTAATCTGTATTAGTACTTTAACATTAACAAAGAATATTTTTGTCGTCATTAATTTTGATGGTTAATGAACTTCGACCCAAACCCGCTTTGATGACGTCATTAATCTGCGCCATATGATGACGTCAGTAATCCGCACCATGCAAAAGTTCCGATTGTACTGTTGAAAGTATATATATATATATTTTTTTTTTTTTATCGAATATTCTTATCATTAACGTTGCTTTTATTTTAAAAGAATGGAATTTGTTTGAATGGGATTCGGTTTGATTTATTGCTTCCTTTTAAGAGTATAAGAACAGGCAGCTTTCGCGACCAATGAGAAACCGTCTGGCACGCCCCCTACCGTCCGGCACGCCCCATACCGTCCGACCAATGAGTGACCGTCCGGCACGCCCCCTACCGTCCGGCACGCCCCATACCGTCCGACCAATGAGTGACCGTCCGGCACGCCCCCTACCGTCCGACCAATGAGTGACCGTCCGGCACGCCCCCTACCGTCCGACCAATGAGTGACCGTCCGGCACGCCCCCTACCGTCCGGCACGCCCAGTACTCCAAGCTGCAGTTACCCATACTTGCATTTTCCTGTAAATTTCTGTCCAAATATCACTTCCATCACAAAACAGTCACCAAATATGGACCCTTGAGACTCAGACCTTTCCGACATGCGTTTTTGTAAAGATTGGAAAAGATTTTGAATATAAAGTAGTTCAAATAAATGTTGTAATATGAAACATGACGCCGCCCACTAGGGGAGGAGCCTGCTAGAATAATTTAGAGTAACGTTTCCATGGTAACTCAACGTCCGATTTCAAAACGGTTTTCACAGGATGAATTTTGAGTTTGTAAGCTTTCAAATGATACCTAATTTATGATAATTACTTAAATATATGATACGAAAAAAAGGCATTGCTCCTTTTGTATTTTGCATTTACTTGTACTTTTGTGTGTTTCATACTTAAGTACTATAAATATCACATTCTTTAAAACTCATGTAATAATTAATCAGTGGTGGATGATCGGATGACCTGAACGCCGCTCTTGAGTTAAAGTACAGATATCTTACCAGAAAATGACTATACAAAAAATAGTATACATGTTGTTTATTTGTGCTAAACGGTGAGAGTTTCCCACCACACCCATCCACTAATAATAAATAAATCAGAGGACACGCTCACACAGTCACTATTGATAACTTATGGCAAAATGTTACCTGTTGATTGTTGCATATTTGTTTTAGTTTTTTGTTGTTGTCTGTGGCCCTAAAAAAGGTTTAATTAGATTGACAAACCTTTATTATATATTATGTATGCACAGAAACATTAGTGTTCTCATATATTAGATGTGGTTCAGACTCTGTAAATGGTACTTTATATCATTGATCATTTGATCATTTAAATATGTATTTTCACCATTTCTCTTTATTTGAGAATTTCTATGCACATTTCTGACTGTAGTGTGATCAGGACTTTTATTTTGTAGTGGTGTTGTGATGTCATAAGGCTGCGCCACACTCCTGCATCTGTTGTGATTCTGCTGAAGAAAGGTTTGTGTTTTAAGCTTTTAAAGTGTTTAAATCAATGCAAACTGTTCAGGCAATTTTATAGTTTTAACAAGAATCATTAAATGAATGTTTGATTGTTGGACTTAACATTATAATGCGTTATCTAACATTAATGAACTTTATTGTGTGAGTAAAGCGCATCCACACATGATTAACAGAAAAGATGCATCTCATTTCTCTCTATATATCGTGAATCAGTTTATCATAAACATGAATTCTGTCACTGGCGAGTAGAGATGAGAGAAACTGAGCTTATGAAACTCAAGAGTCAACTGAATCAATCGCAGCACAGAATGATTCACTGAGTCGACTCACTCGAAATGTTGTTTTCAACTGCTAATGTTTTTCATGTAACCTACAAATCAATTGATCTAAAGCATAAATGTCTAAATATAAACCTACTGTGTGATGTGTTCCTTTATTAATTGCTAGTTTTGAGTGTGTGTGTTTTTCTTTTGTCTAATCCGGTGATTTAAGTCCATTAACTGTCACTCACCCTTACCAGTGACTGAACTGGGAGCGGATTGAGACACATTCAGAGGTACAGTTGCCATTTATTTTTTATTTTTGCAATTATTCTTATCTTAAAGATGGCGTTTATTAAGGAGGAGAGGGAAGACGTGAGGATTGAAGAAACATTGAGAGTGAAACATGAAGAAACTGAGGAACAAACAAAGATGGCGTTTATTAAAGAGGAGACTGAAGACGTGAAGATTGAAGAAACATTGAGAGTGAAACATGAAGAAACTGAGACACAAACAAAGATGGCGTTTATTAAAGAGGAGACTGAAGACGTGAAGATTGAAGAAACATTGAAACATGAAGAAACTGAGACACAAACAGGTTGGTTTCACTCTCAAAGCTGAACTTAAGTATATAAATATATATATATTTCTTTTTTTATTAGGGCTGTTAATGTTAACACATGCAATTAATTCTAGAGATTGGGCAATATATCGTTTTACTGATGAGATACGTTACATAAATGTTTATGTGGTTTAAACCTGGCGCAAAAAAATAGAGACAAACTCGCAGAGTCACGTAATCCGTCAAGTCATGTGCCAATAAAGACCTACCTTTACATGAATTAAATAAAGCATGTTGGATCGCTGTTATCTGTCATTAGTCTTGTGAAGTTGCGTTCATGATGCCGTTCACTCACTGGACTGACACTCAGATGGCCACTGTATGCAGCTGTTAACACCATACACAAGTGCTGGGCGGTTTGACCAAAATTTATATCACGGTATTTTTCTAAATTATACCGGTTTCGTGGTACATGACGGTATTTTTTCCCCTATGCATGACAGGGTGTTAAACACATTTTCTACTGATTGAGAGAGGAAATTCTGCAGTAGATCAGGGTTTTTCCTGGGTCAAAAATGGTCTTCGGGGGTGGCTGACAGACATGGTCATCCATACACACACACACACACACACACACACACACACACACAGTAAAAAAGTACCCTACCCACGTGATCTCCAAGCGCAATACTGACAATACATTTTAAATAAATTCAAAGAAAGTTTGTAATTTGTGCTTGGCTTATTTTGATACCTTGATGTTTGTTTTTGTTCCTCCTTTTTACACTATTTACAGATAATTGATTTGGTATATAATCATATCAATATTAAAAAGTAGTATTAAAAAAAAATGAACAAATAGCCTTATTTTCTGCCATATACAATTTCATAAAATTATCAGCTAGCTAATAACAACTTTGTTCTGGGTTCACCTCACTCCAGTCTAAACTAAATGATTTATAGGCTATTTATTTTACTACACATTGTGAACATAAATATGATGAAAGACTGTGGATAATTAAAAATAACTCTAATGTGGCGTTCACACTGGACGCGATTCGCTCGAGTGATTTACATGTTAAAGGTCCCGTTCTTCGTGATCCCATTGTTCAAACTTTAGTTAGTGTGTAATGTTGCTGTTAGAGCATAAATAATACCTGTAAAATTATAAAGCTCAAAGCTCAATGCCAAGCGAGATATTTTATTTAACAGAAGTTCCCTTTCAAAGCCTACAGCGAACGGCCGGCTTGGACTACATCCTGGTACTTCCTTCATTAATGACGTCAGTAGAACAGTAGAACAGACTAACCTCCGCCCACAAGAATACGCAAAAAAGGGGGCGTGGTCCACGTGGAGAGGAGGACGGTCGTGTGGAGAAAAGGAAGTGGTGCGTTTGACTGTGTTTGTCGCCATGTCGTCGAGACGCTGTTATTTTCATCCCGGAGTCAAATCACCTTTGTTTGGCTTTCCCAGGGACGCTGTAGAGATCATTGAGCGCATACATCTCCCATTAAGAGGCGTGACCTTTCCACGTGCGCTAAGCTGCTGTCCAATCACAACACAGGAACCGTGCCACGTTTGCTAAGCTGCGGCCAAATCACAACACGGGAACCGCTGGCACAATCAGAACCCGTTACGTATTTCTGAAGGAAGGACTTCATAGAACAAGGAAGTCATCAGCCGTTTTAGGACAGTGAGAACAGCGGTGTACAGATGAGTAAATTGTGTTAAAAATACTGTTTTTTTTTACATGCGAAACATGAAAACATGGCACACTATATTGCACACTGTAAACACAATCAAAGTGCGTTCACACCGGACACGATTGACGCAAATAAATCGCACTATTCGCACGAAGGTGGACGCTTAAGCATTTTGAGTTTACTCGCTTCATTCGCCTGTGACATTCACTGCACAACAGACGCGAATTCGCATTATGGGCGGGGCTTCTGCCAGCGGCTCGTCTCGTTGAGAAATGGCTGACATTGGCTGTGTTTACATGTCTTTTTTTGTTCAAATCTACTGTTAATGTGTGACAACTTAGTTTTAAGACTTTTTCAGTCGATAATGTAGTTGTTTAAAGCTCAAATCTGTGGTTTATTTATATAAAGAGCGCCTATTTGTACATTTTATCTGGAGTTTTCGGAGTTGTGAGCTCCAGCGGATCAGCGGCGCTCAGCGCTTGTCAACGCAGCCAGTCCTTCAGCCGTCTGCAACTGCCTCTGATGTCTCTGTGGTGTGTCTCGAGCTATAATTAGTCTTGTAACGGGCGATCTTTGGTCTCATGGATCTATAATTTGTTCCCTGGCAAATCGTTTAGGCTGAGGGCAAAGTGAAGTATCATTAATTTTTCTATTTTTAGGCTATTTAACTTTACGTTACCGTTGTAGCCGACTAGCGCTGACTTTGAATGTTTGACTGTATTGTTTGCTTTTTTCATGTATAGCTTATTATCCCTTTTACTTATACTTTTGTATTATTGATCAAACATAAACTTGCATTTAACCAAAAGAGACTAGGTTGTGTTTCATGTCATTTAATGTTATCACAGTGATAATCATATTGTCTGAACCAGATATTAATATACAGATTTTCTCCTCATTGTTGTCACTACTAGAGCACACCGAATGCCATTTCGCATCTCTGCATTGACTTAACATGTAAATCACTCGCGTCCGGTGTGAACGCCACATTACACCCACTCTTGCTAAATTGGGTAAGCACACTTGTGTTCTCATTTCAGATGCGTTCTGAGTAAATTAATAAACTGATTTGTGAGTTCAGCGTTGGACAGATCAGTTGTTCTAACCAGTCGTTAAAATGATTCGGTTCAAAGGAGTCATTAGGTCACGAATCGGACATTAGCAAACGCGTTGTGTGCGAATCCCATCTGTTAAAACATTGCAAAATATTTGTCAACACACAGAAAACACTTCATAACCGGATAGGATTTGTTTCCCGTTTATTCAAAGTATGGTTCATGTCAGCTGGTCAGAGAAGAGTCAACGTTTTTTGAGCGCAATTCACACCCCACGGTAATTCAAGGAAAACATTGTCTGATAGAGGCACGTGCAACATGGATTCGGTCTTCCGACCTTTTGATTTTGATTAACCTAATATGTGAAATATTAGAAAGCTAAGAATGCTTATTTTGAAGACAGAGAGAGGGCGAGCGGGAGAGGTGCTCTCTGATCGTTCGATCTGACACACAGTTAACGCAAGCGCAGCGGTCATCTATTCTACATCACTCATAAATCACAATAACTGATCAAATCAGGCTTTGGCGGGACAAAAATTTGTTTTGGCGGCCGGCAAAACATTTTCAATGTAGGAAAAACCCTGGTAGATTGACCAGAATACCCTATTTAACGGTCATGACAAGTGAATATTGTAGAAGCTTTCTTCTCTTACTTACACCTCCAAAGGTGTGTTTTTGCGCTAATGCATTGTTAAAGGATCAGTGTGTAATTGTCCCATATAAAGCTTTAACGGCCAGTTTAAAATAGTATAATAAAATGTGCTAATTCACAATATTTATTATCCTTTATTAAACCGCTTTGTCGAATTTAATGCATCTTTACGGGTGGTGTTGAAAGCTGAATCGATTCATTCAGTTCTAATAGTGTCACACAGGGCATAGCGTTGCGTTATTTAAAGGCGAAGTTCAAGCGTCAATGAGAAGCAAAGACCGCACTGAATCAATCTTTATTCTTGTTACTTTCATGCGACTGGAACAGCTTTTATACGTAGTTTCCAAATTGTATTTGTACACTCACCTAAAGGGTTATTAGGAACACCATACTAATACTGTGTTTGACCCCCTTTGGCCTTCAGAACTGCCTTAATTCTACGTGGCATTGATTCAACAAGGAGCTGAAAGCATTCTTTAGAAATGTTGGCCCATATTGATAGGATAGCATCTTGCAGTTGATGGAGATTTGTGGGATGCACATCCAGGGCACGAAGCTCCCGTTCCACCACATCCCAAAGATGCTCTATTGGGTTGAGATCTGGGGACTGTGGGGGCCATTTTAGTACAGTGAACTCATTGTCATGTTCAAGAAACCAATTTGAAATGATTGGAGCTTTGTGACATGGTACATTATCCTGCTGGAAGTAGCCATCAGAGGATGGGGACATGGTGGTCATAAAGGGATGGACATGGTCAGAAACAATGCTCAGGTAGGCCGTGGCATTTAAACCATGCCCAATTGGCACTAAGGGGCCTAACGTGTACCAAGAAAACATCCCCCACACCATTACACCACCACCACCAGCCTGCACAGTGGTAACAAGGCATGATGGATCCATGTTCTCATTCTGTTTACGTTAAATTCTGACTCTACCATCTGAATGTCTCAACAGAAATCCAGACTCATCAGACCAGGCAACATTTTTCCAGTCTTCAACTGTCCAATTTTGGTGAGCTTGTGCAAATTGTAGCCTCTTTTTCCTATTTGTAGTGGAGATGAGTGGTACCCGGTGGGGTCTTCTGCTGTTGTAGCCCATCCGCCTCAAGGTTGTGTGTGTTGTGGCTTCACAAATGCTTTGCTGCATACCTCGGTTGTAACGAGTGGTTATTTCAGTGGTGCATTTTAAAAATCATTTCATTTGAAGAAGATGTGATGAAATATGTGTGTGTCCACGCTGCTGGTTCATGTTTAGAGCACTAGAGTATATGAAATATGTCCATGAAACACTTTTTTTTATTTACATTTACATTTATGCATTTGGCAGACGCTTTTATCCAAAGCGACTTACAGTGCCTTATTACAGGGACAACCCTGGAGAAACATGGAGTAAAGTGCCTTGCTCAAGGACACACTGGTGGTGACCGCTGGGATCGAACCAGCAACCTTCTGCATATCAGTTCCATGGTTTAACCCACTGGACCACCATCTCACACTTGTATCCTGTATCTGATCTATATGATCCATGTGGTGAGCATTGTTAATCTCATTGCGGCGTTCCACGCAGAAACCGCTGTTGTTTGAATTCTCCACTGTAATCAAGGGCTGAATCCGAATTCTATACCCTCATTATTTGAGGGAACAGCCTTTTGTAGTGGCGTCCAAAATATCCATAGTGGATGTTATTGAGTGCACTCATTCAATCCCACATTGCACCGTAATAATGAGTGTACAGCCGATGTACACACAGTGGCTGTCCGACTTTACACACTCGCTTTCACTCACCTCTTCAAGTGAACCACATTCGTGGATAACATAGAGAAAAGTGAATGAGGGTTTAGGGGTTGATTTCAGATTCAGCCATAGACTGTAATGCGATCTCAGCGGTGTCCTCACTTCAGTGAAATGTGACCCTTCAAACAGTGTCCGCGTTGTTTAATCGTATCATTCATATCAAAAATCATATCATAACAAAAATATAAACACCGGTATTCAGTATGAACCGGTATACCGCCCACCACTACCATCCACTCATTTAAGACTCCTTAAATTATTATCCCAAATGAAATCTGTAACTGAGCTGATGTATTTGCAGTTTTGTTCATTTTTCGGACAATGTTTGCGTATTCCAGCGAATATCAAACACATTAGAAACATTTTAAAACTGTAGTTTAAAATGAATGCTTATATTATTGGGAGTTGATAGATTTATTTATTTATAATAAATATATTTTTTTTAAATATATTTATTTATTGCTATGGATGATATCATCATGCTTACTTGGTTGATAAGGGAGGGGTCTGTGTCAATTATTTAATCATAGAAATGTTGTAGAATGAGGTATCATGTTACCCTATTCAAAGAGAGATTTTAAAATAATTGTTTTGCCATATTCAAAATAAAGATTTTAAAAGGTAGGCCAAGTGTCACTAATTAAACAAGTATATGTTCAGCTAATTGTCAGCCTCTTACATGTCTTCATCTAGAGAGATTGCAGAATTCAAGAGACAAATTATGTCTTATAAATAAAGTTCGGAAGGAGCACTATCTAATCAGCTCGAGTATACACAGCCGTCTCACCTAGTTACCTTGACAGCTTTCTGCATCCCTCCGCCACCCCGACTCCTCACTCTCGGCCCAGCCGGAGATTCGGGGCAATACTCTGGGTTTGGGCTAAATTACGAGCTCGGAGCCCTTGATCCGCTTGGGACAGCATGCCAAATATCTTATTTTACTCTTTTACTCTATCCGATCATTTGTAAGTGTGAACTCGTGAAACAACTGCCACAGGTAATCAGACATTATTTCCTTTTTTATTTATTTATTTACTTATTTAATAAATCAATATTATTTTTGCCATTTTTGCCTTTTTATTGTGATAGGACAGTGAATAGACAGGAACCGAAGTGGAAGAGAGAAAGGGGAGAAAGGTCCGCAGAAACCATTAGGATTGTTTGGGATTTGGTCTAGTGACTTAGGAGTCCACTTGACTACTTCTAACGATTCACTGATTTAGGAGCTAGTTTTAGCGCTAAAATGCTTTGTGAAATACTCTTAGAGAAAACATTTAGGAGTCCTAAAATTAGGTGAACACACCCATTATTTTTAAGAGTTTCTCCTAAATCGGCAAGTTAGGGGCTACTTTTAGCCTTAAGATGTTTTGTGAATACGGCCCCAGGTAAAGAGTAAAGTGTTTAGGTAAATTGATGCAGAGCCAGTTGTTCTGTGGGAAAACAGTGCATTGAATTTGATGTGAGTGGTGATTGGCAACCAGTGCAGTTTTATGAGGAGAGGTGTGATGTGCGCTCTCTCCGGCTCGTTAAAGACCCCTCTTGCTGCATCCTTCTGGACCAGTTGCAAAGGTTTCAAATCGCATGCTGTAAGGCCTGCCAACAGAGCATTACAATAGTCTAGTATGGATAAAACAAGAGATTGGACATAGAGTTGTGTATGTCCGACAGGAAGGGCATGTTCCTCCTAATGTTGTATGAGGCAAATCTGCAGGACCAGGCAGTTCTAGCAATGTGGTCTGTGAAGCTTAACTGATCAATTGTCACAACTTCAAGGTCCCTGGCTGTCCTGGATGGAGTTATGTTTGATAAACCTAGCTGAATGGAGAAGTTGTGAAGGTGTTTGGTTGTGATGAAGTGTTTGGACCACAATCAGTTCTGTCTTCACAAGGTTGAGTTGAAGGTTATGGTCCTTCATCCAGCAAGAAATGTCTGTCAGACAGGCTGAGATGCGAGCAGCCGCCGGTTGGAACCTCTGGTTGGAATGAGAGGTAGAGTTGTGTGTCATCAGAATAGCAGTAATAGGAAAAATCAAGTTTCTGAATGACAGATCCTAGCGATGACATGTAGATGGAGAAGAGAAGTGGTCACAGCACTGAGCCCTGGGGAACTCCAGTAGCTAGCTGTTGTGACATGGACACTTTACCCCTCCATGACACCCTGAAGGACCTACCTGAGACGTAAGAGTCCCTGCAATGCCCTTTGTGTTGATAGTTGACAGGAGGATCTGGTGGTTAACTGTCGAAAGCAGCAGACAGATAGATCCAGCAAGATGAGTACCGAGGATCTGGAAGCGGCTCTTGCCAGTCTCAGAGCTTCAATAGCCAAGAGCAGGGCAGTCTCAGTTGAGTGTCCACTTCTGAAACCAGACTGGTTGTTGTGCAGGAGGTTGTTCTGTGCAAGAAAGGTAGACTTGGTTGAAAGCGTTTTAGCTCTGAATGGAAGAAGGGACACTGGTCAGTAATTTTCTTCAAGTTTTGGATTTAGAGTGGGGTTCTTAAGCAGTGGAGTAACTCTAGACTGCTTAAATGCTGTGCGAAAGGTACCAGTGTGAAGAGAGGATGATGATGATATAAGTGTCTGTCTAAATCTCTGTTAGTGAGCACTTCTCCTTTGCCAAGATAATCCATCCACCTCACAGGTGTGGTATATCAAGATGCTGATTAGACGGCATGATTATTCCACAGGTGTGCCTTAGGCTGGCCACAATAAAAGGCCACTCTAAAATGTGCAGTTTTATCACACAGCTCAATGCCACAGATGTTGCAAGTTTTGACGGTGCGTGCAATTGGCCTGCTGACTGCAGGAATGTCCACCAGAGCTGTTGCCCGTGAATTGAATGTTCATTTCTCTACCATAAGCCATCTCCAAAGGTGTTTCAGAGAATTTGGCAGTACATCCAACCAGCCTCACAACTGCAGACCATGTGTAACCACACACGCCCAGGACCTCCACATCCAACATCTTCACCTCTAAGATTGTCTGAGACCAGCCACCCGGACAGCTGCTGCAACAATCAGTTTGCATAACCAAAGAACTTCTGCTCAAACTGTAAGAAACCGTCTCAGGGAAGCTCATCTGCATGCTCGTTGTCCTCATCGGGGTCTCGACCTGACTGCAGTTCGTCATCGTAACCGACTTGAGTGGGCAAATGCTCACATTTGTTGGCGTCTGGCACTTTGGAGAGGTGTTCTCTTCACGGATAAATCCTGGTTTTCACTGTACAGGGCAGATGGCATATAGTGTGTATGTGTGTGGGCATTGTGTGGGTGAGCGGTTTGCTGATGTCAACGTTGTGGATCAAGTATCCCATGGTGGCTGTGCTGTTATGGTATGGGCAGGCGTATGTTATGGACCATGAGCACAGGTCCATTTTATTGATGGCATTTTGAATGTGTGAAGAGATTCTGAGGCCCATTCTGTCCCATTCCACTATCCAAGACCATCACCTCATGTTGATAATGATAATGCACGGCCCCATGTTGCAAGGATCTGTACACAATTCCTGAAAGCTGAAAACATCCAAGTTCTTGCATGGCCAGCATACTCACCAGACATGTCACCCATTAAGCATGTTTGGGATGCTCTGGATCGGCGTGTTCCAGTTCCTGCCAATATCCAGCAATTTAGCACAGCCATTGAAGAGGAGTGGACCATCATTCCACAGGCCACAATCAACAACCTGATCAACTCCTTGCGAAGGAGATGTATTGCACCTAGTGAGGCACCAGATACTGACTGATCCCATATGTTTCAATGTGATGTTTCAAATAAAAAAAGGGAAAATGAAATCATTCATACAGCACTATTGTGGCTATTTGCTATTATGTAAGATCTCTTGTCTGTAGAATTTCCGCGCTAAAATCGGCAGGTGTGAGGTCTGGTGATCTGGCCGAATTGTCTAGTGTTTGCATTCGTAGGATTATAATGTTAAAAATCAGCTGAAACTGTCCTTATGTCTGTGGTCTTCCAGGGTTTCAAAATCGGTTAAGATTTGAAAATCGCCTAGGCCTTCATCACATGACTAAAACAGTGACTTTAACGTTTTATCAGTGCATTTCTCATATTTCAAACCACGTCCATTATAACACCTTTGTTAGTGTCCTGAACACGGAATCCAAATATAATGAAAAAAGATATTGAGAAAAGGTTCTAAGGTTACAGGTAACACCTCTTTCAGTATTTTACTGGGTAAAGGATCTAGCATACATGTTTTTGGTTTTGATGCCTTAAATTTGCTAGTATATGTTAAATGTCTTGATATCTGTTGTTTTGTGCCATTAAACTGGGGTTAACTTGTTTTTGTCTCTTTTAGATCTGACGGCACTGAAAGTGGAGAGTCAAGATCTTAATGAAATTGAAGAGAAAGATCAGTATGGGAAACAACATGATTTCATATCTGGAGAAAAATCTTTTAGTTGCTCACAGACTGAAACGATTTCCTCACAAAAAATTGTTCAAAAGACTGGAAAGAGTTTCACAAAAACACGACACCTTAAAGTCCACAGGAAAGTTCACACTGGAGCAAGGCTATTCAGATGTAATCAGTGTGGAAAGAGTTTCACTAAAAATAACGGCCTTAACAGGCACATAAAAATTCACTCTGTAGAGAAGCCTTTCCCTTGCCAACAATGTGGAAAGAGCTTTGCAGACAACGCACACCTTAAAGTCCACATGAGAATTCACACCGGAGAGAAGCCATTCACCTGCCAGCAGTGTGGAAAGAGCTTCGCTGATAACGCACACCTTAAAGTCCACATGAGAATTCACACTGGAGAGAAGCCGTTCACCTGCCAGCAGTGTGGAAAGAGCTTTGCTGAAAAGGGACACCTTAAAGCCCACATGAGAGTTCACACTGGAGAGAAGCCCTTTATCTGCAAATTGTGTGGAAAGAGCTTCACAGATAAAGGAAATCTTAAAAAACACACAAGAATTCACACTGGAGAAAAGCCTTACATCTGCCAACAGTGTGGAAATAGTTTCACCCAAAAAGAGCATCTTATAGGCCACATGAGAATTCACACTGGAGAGAAGCCTTACACCTGCCAACAGTGTGGAAAGAGCTTCACTGATAAAAGACACATTAAAATCCACATGAAAATTCATACTGGAGAGAAGGCGTTCACCTGCCAACAGTGTGGAAAGAGTTTCACCCAAAAAGAGCATCTTAAAGGCCACATGATAATTCACTCTGGAGAGAAGCCTTTCACCTGCATATTGTGTGGAAAAAGCTTCACTGATAAAGGAAACCTTAAAGTCCACATGAGAATGCACAATGTAAAGAAGCCTTTCACCTGCAAACAGTGTGGGAAAATCTTCTCAAGAGAACTAGACCTTGAACATGAACATTCACAATGTAAAGAAGCCTTTCACCTGCAAATTGTGTGGGAAGAGCTTCACAAGAGAAATAAACCTTGAACATGAACAGTCACACTGGAGAGAAGCCGTTCATGTGTGATCAGAGTGGAAAGAGTTTCAAACAAAAAATTAATTGCCACTTGAGAATTGCCTCAAGAAGTTGTTAATTCTAAAAGGACACCTGAACCTTCTGGGGTTGACAAACGCGCCTGAGAGTTCTGTTATGGACTCATTCAATGCTTTGTTGTTTGTTTGAATTCTTTGCAAATTTATTCAAAATAAAAAACAAACAAAAAATCACATGTACACAAGTATTCACAGCCTTTGCTTAATACTTTGTGGAAGCTCCTTTGACACCAATCACAGCCTCAAGTCTTTTTGAGTTTGATGCTACAAGCTTGGCACACCTATCTTTGGGCAGTTTCTCCCATTCGTCTTTGCAGGACCTCTCAAGCTCCATCAGGTTGGATGGGGAGTGTCGGTGCACAGCCATGTTCAGATCTCTCCATAGATGTTCAATCAAGTTCAAGTCTGGGCTCTGGCTGGGCCACTCAAGGACATTCACAGAGTCGTCCCATAGCCACTCCTTTGTTATCTTGGCTGTGTGCTTAGGGTCGTTGTCCTGTTGGAAGATGAACCTTTGCCCCAGTCTGAAGTCAAGGAGCAGGTTTTCATCAAGGATGTCGCTGTACATTGCTGCATTCCTCTTTCCCTCAATCCTGACTAGTCTCCCAGTTCCTGCCGCCGAAAACATCTCCACAGCATGATGCTGCCACCTCCATGCTTCACTGTAGGGATGGGATTGGCCAGGTGATGAGCGGTGCCTGGTTTCCTCCAGACATGACACTTGCCCTTCAGGCCAAAAAGTTCAATCTTTGTTTCATCAGACCAGAGAATTTTGTTTCTCATGGTCTGAGAGTCCTTCAGGTGCCTTTTGGCAAACTCCAGGTGGCCTTTTACTGAGGAGGGGCTTCCGTCTGGCCACTCTACTATGCAGGCCTGATTGGTGGAGAGCTGCAGAGATGGTTGTTCTTCTGGAAGGTTCTCCTCTCTCCACAGAGAAACGCTGGAGCTCTGTCAGAGTAACCATCGGGTTCTTGGTCACCTCCCGTACTAAGGCCCTTCTCTCCTGATCGCTCAGTTTGGCCGGTGGCCAGCTCTAGGAAGAGTCCTGGTGCTTCCAGACTTCATTTCAATGCTGCAGAAATGTTTCTGTACCCTTCCCCAGATCTGTGCCTCGATACAATCCTGTCTTGGAGGTTTCGTGGCTCTGACATGCCCTGTTAACTGTGGGACCTTTTATAGACAGGCGTGTGCCTTTCCAAATCAAGTGAAATCAACTGAATTTACCACAGGTGGACTCTAATCAAGTTGTAGAAACATCTCAAGGATGATCAGTGGAAACAGGAGCACATGAGCTCAGTTTTGAGTGTCATGGCAAAAGCTGTGAATACTTGTGTACATGTGATTTAAAAAAAATATTGATCTCAAACTAACTTCTTTCACGTTGTCATTATGGGGTATTGTTTGCATAAAAATAATGAATTTAATCCATTTTAGAATAAGGCTGTAACATAACAAAATGTGGAAAAAGTGAAGGGCTGTGAATACTCTCCGGATGGACTGTATGGTCTGCATTGTGTTGGATTGATTGATTTTTTTATTTATTGGACAAATACATTCCTTTACTGAAATATAATCTCTTCTTTTGTCCACGAAGGAGTTTTGAGTTTTTTTCCAACCACTTAACACTGTTGAATCAAGTCCATTTTTTGTGTGTTCAGGTGGAAAACTTTTGAAAAGTAACTAAGTCTTGTACTGCTCAGATTAAGGAAACTAAAAAAAAAAAAAAAAAAAAAAACATTCTACCCACATTTGTCCCCAAGGACCATTTAGGGTTAAAATACGATGGCATTTATGGTTGTACAGATAAAAATACTTCCTACGAAACTGTAAAGGGTCTTCTTTTATATGTGTCCACTTACAATCAAAACAAAACATTGTGCTTTTGTTAAATAAAAAAAACAAACTTTGTGCTTTCTGCCATCTCGGTCTCTGTGAACTTTCTTCTGGAGCGTGTCACAAAAATGTCACACAAACATGAAAAATATATCCATAAAACATTTAACATTTGCCTACTTTTAAATTATTTAAATGGAACTAATTAAATAGAATTAGTTAAACAGAAGAATGGTAAAAAATTCCCATAAACACACTCGTAAATTGCTTCAGAAGGCCTTTATTAACCACCTGTGGAGAATGTTTATGATACCAATTTTTATGTATATTAGATTACTTTCAGTGTATTTCTAAACACAGCAATAATCAAACTAACTATCAGTCCCTCCAGAAAAACGCAATTATGCGATCGCGTGATTTAACGCATAATCAGCCAAAGTCCGCATATTTATGCGGGGGGCGCATTTTTTCAAATACGCCGCACTTTCGCCGCATAAATTGCCTATTTCCGCGTGCAAAATATGCGGGGCTAGCATGATTTCATTATCCCCGCATTTTCGTTGCAAAAAAAGTCATATATATTAGCAGAAAGTTGAAAAATGTTTGTTTACTTCACACAAGAGCCGCCATTTCCTCCTGTTGCCATGGGAACGTTTTGAAGTGACGTAATTACCCGTCGCGAACGTCATCGAAAAGCTGCAAACCCCGTGGAGAAACCATAGATATCTGAGAAACCATGATGAAGCGCAAACTCCCATTTGCCAACAAAAATAACAGTAAAAGAGCAAAGCAGTTTCCCGCTGTGATGACCGATTTCAAAACACAGCATCATGAAGCTTCAGAGCGTTATGAATCAGTGAGTCGATTCAGCGCTTTGAAGCGTTATGAATCAGTGAGTCGATTCAGCGCTTTGAAGCGTTATGAATCAGTGAGTCGATTCAGCAGTTTGGAGCGTTATGAACCAGTGAGTCGATTCAGCAACAATCACAAAAAAAGACGCATTTTTCTGGAAGGACTGAACTATACTCTCCTCATGAGCGTCTATTTGTAATCTTCAAAAATGTATGCTCAAAGTTATTCATACCATTATAGTTTCTTTCACTTTCCTCAAAACTTACCTTACAGAAATCTATCATATTAATATTATTATTTTATTTTATTCTTTGTTTTCTAAGTACCAGTACACCAAGACAAATTGCTTGAACATGTAAACCAACAGTACTTAGCAATACAGGTCATTCTAAGTATGGAAATATACAGAGCTACCGCATAAACACAAGTTCAAGCACAAAATTGTAAAGATGGCTGCGTCTTTTTTCCTCTGCCGCATAAGGTCTATATATGTGAATATAAATCTTATGTTGAATCTGCATTTTTTTAAGAAAAGAAAATAATGTTGAAGAATTAGAGGAACTGAGGTCTGTCAGAAAAAAAAAAAAAAAGAACATAAATGCACAATTGCTAAGATATTGCTAAATGTTTTCTATTTATTGTTGCGTGTTTTTTTTGTTGTGTCTGTGTCCCTAAAAAAAGTTTCATATTGACAAACGTTTATTTTTTTTAATAAAGTGCTTTCTAGTTCAGACTATTTAACTGGTCACTAAGAATTCAACTCTGAAGGTCGCTCATATGCGTTTTATTGTTTGTATGTGAATGTCTACACACATCAATGACTTGAACATGCGATCAGGACTTTTATTTTGTAGTGGTGTTGTGATGTCATAAGGCTGCGCCACACTCCTGCATCTGTTGTGATTCTGCTGAAGAAAGGTTTGTGTTTTAAGCTTTTAAAGTGTTTAAATCAATGCAAGCTGTTAAATCGTTTTACAAGCCATGCAAAATAAGTCAATTAATTGAATGTAACATCAAAACGGCGTCAAATTGACGTCGAACATTGACGTCAAAAATGCAAATCAAATTGGTGTCAAAAGCTTGATGTCAATTTGACATCCACACATTGACGTCTTCTCGACCACCAAAATAACGACACGAAAGTAATAATGTAAGAACAATTTTATTCATCAGGCTTATATTTAAAAAATACAAATGCATTTTGGTACATACAATACAGGATTCAGTATCTAGAGACAATGTAAAGCAGATTAAAATAGCATGGAAAAAGATGATTGATGGAGTAGATGGATGTAGATAAATGCACACCTAATCTGAATCTGAACACAGATCAATCGCTGTCTGGCCTTTTTGGCGTCCCATTCCCCCATATCTGTCGGGAGCAGATATACTTCTTCATATGATTTTTTTTACATCAGCCTCTGAAGATGCTGGGCTTGACTGCTGTACACCTGAATGAAGATGGAGCAAATGTTGTATTAATTAATTATAGTAACTAAGAGCAAACATTCACTTGTTTATAATTTATTAACAAAGTGATTTCAACTCTCTAAAGCTAGTTTTATACTTTCTGTGTGTGCGAGGTCATGCATGCCGCAATGCAAAGCCACTGCCATTCTAATCAAACAACTAGAAAACAAGCCATTTTCCATTGATGCATGGAAAAGAAAATCAGTAAGAAATTAAAACAGAAACTAGAGATGTTCCGATACCCTCTTTCCCTTCCCGATACCGATTCCGATACCTGGGCTCAGGGTATCGGCCGATACCGAGTACTGATCCGATACCTGGGTGTGTATCTGTATATACAGCGGTATATACTACTAGCCCTGTATGAATTGCTAGAATTTTTTTGACCATAGACTAAACAGCGGACATAGCCTACTGCTAACGCGTTTTCATTTCTTCTTCGCTGCTCTAAACAGTGGTTCCTTGTGGCAAAACAGCACAACTTCCTGTGTTTGCAATGCATTAAATGTCTTAAGCCTTTACTGCTGTCTGTTTAATGTCAAACAACAAAAGACAAGGACATCACTCACTGCTCTTGATTGAATAGCTTTTGTAAGCTTAATAGGATTCATCTTTAATTTAAACAGTCAAACATGCAATGTTATTTTACATTTGATCATTTTCTGTACCTGAAAACTAATGTTAGACGTACCTGAAAAACCTGAAAAGCATAGTTTATTTTATTAGTATCTTTGCTCAATAGTAATTATTTGTGCTGCTGCTTGTATTTAAATTATTTGATAGTAGTCCTTTTTCCCTGAACATAGCAAATACTGAACCGTACCGAGACCGTGAACCTAAAACCGTGACACAAACCGAACCGTGAGCAATCTGTACCGTTATACCCCTATAATGTGAGATGGTGGTCCAGTGGGTTAAACCATGGAACTGATACGCAGAAGGTTGCTGGTTCGATCCCAGCGGTCACCACCAGTGTGTCCTTGAGCAAGGCACTTTACTCCATGTTGCTCCAGGGGGATTGTCCCTGTAATAAGGCACTGTAAGTCGCTTTGGATAAAAGCGTCTGCCGAATGCATGAATGTAAATGTATAGCGTAACGCATGCGAGGGGGTGCCACAAAATGGAGAACATTTTCAAAGGGTGCCATGACTGAAAAAAAGGTTGGGAAACACTGGCTTAGGCTACTATCGAAGAAGACAGTTGCAGCGGCGGGCAGGAGGAAGAGGGAAAAAGTAGCAGGAAGTGAACTTCAAAGAGATAAGTGTGATGTGCAATGATGGATCAGGACGCTGACGGCCAAAATCAAAATATATTGTGTAGTTATAAACTCTTTAGACTCTTTTTTTTTTTTGTGGGTAAGAATCGTGTAAAAAAAAACTTATTTTGTGGATGGATTCCGGGAAATCTCCCTTATTTTCAATGTTCAATGTTGACAGCTATGCTCAATGCCTATTTATAGTGTTCAGTCACGTGACTGTTGCAAGCCCTGGAGGGCAAAAGATGCAAGTTTTGGGCACTTGTGATCCACATACAGCTCCTGTTGCAGTATTTCAGTCACTAAAACAGCGGGATGTTTTTAAAACGCTTAACGTGAAAAACACTATAGGGTGAGTCGCACCAATAAGGATTAAATCAAAAGGTTACTTCAACCAAAAATGAAAATGTTCTCATTAATTGCTCACCGTCATGTCGTTCGACACACATAAGATCTCCGTTCATCTTCGGAACACAAATGAAGATATTTTAGTTGAAATCCAATGGCTCAGAAAGGCCTCCATTGGCAGTAATGACCTTTCCTCTCTCAAGACCCATAAAAGCACTAAAGACGTCGTTACAAAGTCCATCTCACTACAGTGGTTCTACAATAACTTTATGAAGCGATGAGAATAGTTTTTATGAAATAATGACTTTATTCAAAAAGTGCTTGTCTTCCGTTTGGGCCTCTGACGTGAACTCACGAATCCCCACGATGCATGCGCTAGGATTTCACGGGAGAATAATACTAGGGCTGTAATCTCCCAGTCGATTAGACGATTTATTAGTCGATACATTCTGGCTCGACCAAAATTCTGATTGGTCGATTTTTTGCCGCGTTCATTTCATCAGTTTTGCCGCGTTCATGTCATCAGGTGGAGAGCACTAATTGCTAATGGGGGTGTTTTCAGAGCAGCCCTGTTTCACAGGTAACAGTCTGTCTTCAGAACACCCCCTTGTTTCCACTTCTTTTGGATTAGCCCAACCAAGCGGCAACCTCCCGCAGTTTCTCTTGAAGCCAATACGGAAGTGCCTCAAACTGCAATTCATCGACTGGCCGCTAGGGACAGGCTCCAGAAGAGAGCAGAATCTCATTGAGCCCCATGTTAAAATGGCCAACTTTAGAGCAGAATAAAACATGTTTACAGTCTGGTACAAATTGTGCTTTTGGTCTATACGGCTCATTTTGCCCTTCATGACAACTGTGAGGGGGGTGAATTTTTTTATAACTCATTCGTTTACATTATATAAAGCCTTAAAGTTCAGCATAATTAAGGAGTGTGGCCATTTCGAGTGACAGGTGGATAGCCATTTATCTGCTGTCTGTTAGTCACGCGTCACTTAAGCTCCGCCCACGTCCCGCCTTTTTGCCCATTTTCTGTTATCCGGGAGTGACGCGCGATGACGCGCTGCCAAGATGGCTCGTCCCTACTTTGCGCTTCAGAACGGCTCATCAGAATCCTATGGGTGACGTCACGGACACTACGTCCATATTTTTTTACAGTCTATGAGCCCAACCTACTGGAGAAGATAAATCTCTCCCTTTGATTTTCATTCCCCGCTGGCTCAAACGCACGCCCATAGCGGTAAACTTGAGGAACGCCCATCAACATACACATGAGGGGAAGCGTCACAACACCACGATTCAGTCGTGCTGCAAAAGTGGATCTGTTGTCGGTTTTGCCGCGTTCATGTCATCAGGTGGAGAGCACTAATTGCTAATGGGGGTGTTTTCAGAGCAGCCCTGTTTCACAGGTAACAGTCTGTCTTCAGAACACCCCCTTGTGTTCACTTCTTTTGGATTAGCCCAACCCACTGGAGAAGAGAGACAGATTGAAGAAGGCTAGTTTGCTGTATATTATTTATTTAACTGTGAGTGTTTTTCCTGCTCTTGATCTGGCTTGTTTAATAAATATTCCTTTTTTATTAAAGTGGACGTGCCTTTTGTGTTTAAGAGTATAAGTTAATAGTCTATTCGTGGCTCAGCCGCGAAGCTGAGCTGATCCTGTGTTCACATAGCGGCTGAAATGATAGTGTCTGTCAGTTATTATAAAACATATGACAAAAACAATTGTCTAAATTATGTTGCATATTCCTCAAAAGTTCTTGTGATGATATCACTAGTTGACAGCATAGTACTATATTTTCGGAAATCATAGGCTGTGATGGTGCACGTGATGCAATGCTGTCAGAGCCGAAAGACTCGTGTGTCAGACTCATTTCAGTTTTAATATACTGCAAATAGCCTACTAGTTTATGTTTATTTATAATTAATTAGGCAGACAACAAGGCCACCAAGTACCAAGTACAGTGAGCAGCTAATTAATTTAACGTTTTTTTTCCCTAACGTCATTTTTAGTCTAAAATTTCAGAACTTCAGTCGACCAAGATTTTCATTGGTTGATTACAGCCCTAAATAATACTAACTTTAACTCTCTCTGACTCTCTTACCAGTGACTAAACTAGAGCTGATTGAGACTCAGAGATTTAGTTTTGCGTGTTTATATTTCTGTTAATTCTTCTCAACAGGACAAACACACAGAAAAACTCCTGGTGAAGCGACTGAGATCCACGTGGCACACTATCATAAAGATGGCGTTTATTAAAGAGGAGACTGAAGAACTGAAGATTGAAAATGTATTCAGTTTGAAACAAGAAGAAACTGAGGAACAAACAGGTTGGTTTCATTCTCAGAGCTGAACTTTGATCCTTATTCAAATGTCCAGCTCTACAGAAATGAAGGATATTTTTGAAGAGTGTCTTAATTTAAATGGTTTTATCTGACATGAAACGGGTCGCCTCATGTGGACAGACATGTAGAGATCACATGACCAGACAAATACTAATGCTGCCTTTATCTTGGACATTGGTTATTACAACATGTCACAAGCATTACCCTTCAAATTGCGCAAATTGAAATTGCGAATTGAAAATACAGCAAATGGAAACGCGTCAATTTTGCAAAAACTCCCATATATCAAAAAAAAGGTTTTTACACTCGCATGAGGTGGTTTTTCAGGCAATTCGAAAAAGGAAATTTTCGCAAAACTGCAATGGAAACATTTTTTTCACATTTACAGGTCAGCTGGTACGGTCATGCATTGCTCCCGCACAGGGCCTACATATGATTTTTTTCCCACTCAAGTATGTCTAATAACGAGATCTTATGTCGTTAAAACGACATATATTTTCTCCTAATAAGGAAAGTGGCGTAACTTTATAATGACGGACCCCGGTGCAACCACAGATATCATAACTATCTATAGGCCTACTGTAATTAAGACATATATTCAAGACGTGTATTAAAACAGAAAGACGCTATAGTTTCAGCCTTGCTCAAAGATTGAGGAAACAGGCCAGCACGCCAATCCATTCCCGACGATCTTGGTTTGCTTCTTATTTATTAAATATATAGCCAAAAAGTTGATTAAACGTTGATCAAAATTAAAATACAATTTATGACTTTCTAGAAAACACAATTCAATGAAGTGCTCAATCCATGTCCCCGGACATATGCACATCTGATTCTTACTCATGCTGCTCACTTTTCATAATCAACATATGAAATTAAAAGATTATAATATTTAGACATAGCCTAACTATATGAAACTAAATAGGCTACGTTTTCTTTAACCCTCTGTCCAACGAAGTCGTCGTCGCCTTATGATGGATTTTTTCCTTATTCCAGCGGAAACAACTCCCAATACTCCGTCATTTTTAGCCATACAGATAGGCTAAGTGCAAGACGTGATTATAAACAGTAAACTGTCTACTTTTATTTGTGTACACTCAATAACAGGAAAGGCCGTGGACTCAGGGAACGGATTATTTTGCACTCCACTCCAAACGCTGTCTTCATTTAAAAAATATATTTTGTTTATTAAACGCAAAGTTTGTCATTTCGAAAGCATTTCTAAATTCAGTTTATATTTACAACAAACGAAATTCCAAGCCAAAATAACGAAGTGGTAAAAAAAAACCTTTGAGTTACCACCATGCAAATTCAAACTTTTCTCTCGTCTCTGTGTGTGGCAATGCGTCACAATAACCTGCGTATGTAAAAGTCGGTCATTCTTTATAGATGATGGTATGTTTGGACAGAAGAAGTTCTTTATTAAACTCATAAAAAAACTATAGAATATAAAATGCCACAATTTATCATAACACCTCATGTGTGCCGCTTAAGTATAAGGTGCTTTCCTTGCCATCAGTGATTGGATAACACACACACACACACACACGTCTCATTAATAATAATGGCGTGCGGTGGCTGGGATATACATGAACCTAACAACATATGTAGCATAATTTTTGGAATGATTTATCACGAGAGGAAAAAAATGGTTTTAGTTGTATAACATCAGTTAATGGAAACGCCGTCATTTCGCAATATTTTTTTATCGACTTTTAGTAAATATCTAAACATTAAATCAACATTGAACCCAATATCTACTTCTTTTTATGTAATGATATATTTATTGGGAATAGACATACTAGTGTGAAAAATGTAAATGCAGTTTGGGGTGTTCCAAAACCAAAAGTTTTAAAGAGGTATATCTAAAGAACAAATAATGTTAAAACTAGAAATGTATCTCTTTTTTTTCTGTAAAATTCAACAATTTGAACATGGAGCTGCTTTGAGATCTCAATATCTATGGGACTGAACTATGTAGGGCCTTGAAAATTGAAGATTTCAAAAGGAAAGTTTATTAAGAATGAACATCTCGAAGTATATTAAGATATCTGTAATATTTATGGCACTCAGACAGATATGTTCTATGCAATTGATAGAAAAACACAAGATACATTTTCTAGTTTTAACATTTATTCTTTAGATATTCCTCACCAAAAGAGAAAAGGTATCAGCCGTATGCAAAATTATACTCACAGAGCTGCATTAAAATCTCCATTTCTCTGAGATTGAACCATTCAGGGCCTATAAAATTAAGTCTAAATCTAAAAGGACATTAAACTATCTTTAAAACTTCTTGAGATACAGCTATGCAAACTTGAGGCAAGAAAAGCCGGTAACCCTTTCGATTATGGCCAGGAAAGTACTACGTAAGTACAGAGAATTTACAGCATAACTTTCAGTACGTGTAGGTATAAGGGAACAATATGTAATATTGGGGGAATAAAGGGGTAACTATAATTAAGGGTTAATTATTTGTGTAGTTACAGGGAAAGTGGTGCTTGATCCTCTCTTGTTTCGTGTAGTTACAGGGTAAGTATGAATCTGCGGGCTGTAAATTAAAGTGGTGCTTGTTCCCCTCTTGTTTCGTGTAGTTACAGGTTAAGTACAATAAAAACACGTACACAATCTGATATCACTCGGAAACCTTTATTTGAAAAACAACTTTTTAAAAACAGATTGTGTTGCTAATGTCTCTAGCTATTCTGTATTATGTAACTGTTACACTGAAAATACAGTGCACGCATAAATGTCCTCACCGTTTACTCGTCTTTCACCCCCATGCCATCCGAGATGTACATTGAGGAAAATAAGTATTTGAACACCCTGCTATTTTGCAAGTTCTCCCACTTGGAAATCATGGAGGGTCTGAAATTGTCATCGTAGGTGCATGTCCACTGTGAGAGACATAATCTAAAAAAAAAAAATCCAGAAATCACAATATATGATTTTTTAACTATTTATTTGTATGATACAGCTGCAAATAAGTATTTGAACACCTGTCTATCAGCTAGAATTCTGACCCTCAAAGACCTGTTAGTCTGCCTTTAAAATGTCCACCTCCACTCCATTTATTATCCTAAATTAGATGCACCTGTTTGAGGTCGTTGGCTGCATAAAGACACCTGTCCACCCCATACAATCAGTAAGAATCCAACTACTAACATGGCCAAGACCAAAGAGCTGTCCAAAGACACTAGAGACAAAATTGTACACCTCCACAAGGCTGGAAAGGGCTACGGGGAAATTGCCAAGCAGCTTGGTGAAAAAAGGTCCACTGTTGGAGCAATCATTAGAAAATGGAAGAAGCTAAACATGCCTGTCAATCTCCCTCAGACTGGGGCTCCATGCAAGATCTCACCTCGTGGGGTCTCAATGATCCTAAGAAAGGTGAGAAATCAGCCCAGAACTACACAGGAGGAGCTGGTCAATGACCTGAAAAGAGCTGGGACCACCGTTTCCAAGGTTACTGTTGTGTAATTGTGTGCGCATCAGATGTGTAATCTGTTGTTGCTTAAATGTTGTACATGTCATGTCATGACTGCTATGTTGCTCGGAACTGCACCTAAGAATTTCACCTACTGTTGCACTTGTGCATATGGTAGAGTGACAATAAAGTGATTTGATTTGATTTGATTTTGTTGGTAATACACTAAGACGTCATGGTTTGAAATCATGCATGGCACGGAAGTTCCCCTGCTTAAACCAGCACATGTCAAGGCCCGTCTTAAGTTTGCCAATGACCATTTGGATGATCCAGAGGAGTCATGGGAGAAAGTCATGTGGTCAGATGAGACCAAAATATAACTTTTTGGTCAAAATTCCACTAAACGTGGGGGGGGGGGGGGGGTGGCATCATGCTTTGGGGGTGTTTTTCTGCACATGGGACAGGGCGACTGCACTGTTTTAAGGAGAGGATGACCGGGGCCATGTATTGCGAGATTTTGGGGAACAACCTCCTTCCCTCAGTTAGAGCATTGAAGATGGGTCGAGGCTGGGTCTTCCAACATGACAATGACCCGAAGCACACAGCCAGGATAACCAAGGAGTGGCTCTGTAAGAAGCATATCATGGTTCTGGCGTGGCCTAGCCAGTCTCCAGACCTAAACCCAATAGAGAATCTTTGACTTCTTCTGGAGTGAGCTCAAACTCCGTGTTTCTCTTCTAGAGAAGATCTGTGTGGAGGAGTGGGCCAAAATCCCTCCTGCAGTGCAAACCTGGTGAAAAACTACAGGAAACGTTTGACCTCTGTAATTGCAAACAAAGGCTACTGTACCAAATATTAACATTGATTTTCTCAGGTGTTCAAATACTTATTTGCAGCTGTATCATACAAATAAATAGTTAAAAAATCATACATTGTGATTTCTGGGTTTTTTTTTTATTATGTCTCTCACAGTGGACATGCACCTACGATGACAATTTCAGACCCCTCCATGATTTCTAAGAGGGAGAACTTGCAAAATAGGGTGTTCAAATACATATTTTCCTCACTGTATATGACTTTATTTCTTTATATGAACACAGAAAAATAAATAATCTCTGCTAATGAAAGCTCATTTGGGTTCCTAAAAGTTCAAGCATCAAACAGCAATAACTACAGTAATCCATACGATCCCAATGGATGAATCAGTCTTCTGAAGTGAAACGATACGTGTTTGTAAGAAAAACAACAATATTTAACATGTAGACTATCGCTTCCGACCAGCAGTCATCTGTGCGCGAGGGTTGAGTTCACGCTTGATGTAACTTGAAGCGTGACGTGAACGCGCCGCGAAACTCTGGTTATGCGGATGTCAGATGCTGTCGGTTTTTAATTTTTAACAGTATACAAACAATAACATATGATAATAGCAATGAGAAACAAACCAGACTAGAAGATGTGTGTTTCAGATTAAACTTGCGCGAGAACTTCATGAAAGCTTGAAGCTTCTTTACTCATGCACGCGGTGGTAACAGCTGATCGGAGGCGAAAAGATTAGTCAATTATGAGAGCATTTCTTGGTGTACTTTTCCTTTTAATAAATAATAATACAAAATATCAAAAGACATGGGATTCCTCTTAAGATCCATCAGTGGAAATAACGATAAAGATAAAGAGGAAGACGAGCAAGATAAACAAAAAAGGGACAAAACGTGCCTCTCTGTCAGGACGTTATTATTTAGAATGAAAAGTTTATTTAAAAAAATGAATAAGAAGTGTCAAACCTGTTTTGGATTAAGTTGTTTTTCAAATAAATATTTCCGAGTGAAATCAGATTTTGTATGTGTTGTTTATTGCACTTACCCTGTAACTAGCCTACATGAAACAAGAGGGAGAAAAGCGCCACAATTTACAGCCTGTAGATTCATACTTACCCTGTAACTCCACAGATAATTACCCCTTAATTAAAAAATACTTACAGTATAAATAATGTGTTAATGTTCCAGATAGTTACCCCTTGATTTCCCCAATATTACATATTGTTCCCTTATACCTACACGTACTTACTTTATAGTTACACTATAATTACCGAAAGTTATGCTGTAAATTCTCTGTACTTACACAGTACTTTCCGGGCCGTAATCTAAAGCGTTATCGAAAATTCAAATAACTGTCACCCCCCTTTTTTCATGAAGACATGAAAATGCACTATCCAAACTTAAATGGTTGTCATTCGAGAACGCTTTGGAATATAGACCTAAGCTTAGTCTTGTTTTAAAGAATACACGTGGCAGATTAATGTAGACATAAAATAAATTATGAAAGTGAAATAAAATAAGTTTATGAAAATGCAAAAATATAATTTATTTTATAATATATATTTTACAAAACATGTTTTACTATAAAACTGCAAGAAAATCAAAGACAAAAAAAAGGAACAACGTGTGTTACAGATTTTAGGTTGATATCTAAAAAGAAAATGCTTTCAGTTTTGGCGCAATACCAAACTTTTTCACTAGATGACATCCCAGCTCCACCTCCATATGGTTTGAGTGATCTGAACCATATAATTTTCATACATCCTATTCACAAGTAGTATGGGCAGTTTTGCAGTCTTTCAAATAAACATTATATAATTATAGCTCCCTCCGCATCACAAATGGTGATTTGTGTTTTTTATCATTTATCTTTATTTTAAAAACATTTTCAGACCATTTTACAAATTGTTTGGATGTTATCTTTTGAACTATTGGCATGAAAACAAATTGGTTTTCTACCAGTCTTTCCTGATTTTTTGTGTTTATCGCTATTTCATTTTGATTTAATTTAATTTGCCTTATGAGTATGAAAATAATCTTGTTGTAAATTAATAAATTACTGCCCCTCTGTACTTTTATTTTGAATATCAGTCACCAGATATAAAAACTAGAATTTATAAGTTGCATCACTACACAAGGACTAGCTAACGTTACACTGAAGAGGACATTAAGTTAGTAGTGAAGTACGTTTCCCATTGTTTATCATGGGCATAGTCGCTGAACTTTTGATCACCCCTTGTATGATAGCACAACTAGTGTACCTTGTAGCTTACATTACAGTTCATTTAAGCAAGCAGCTACTTCAGACGCTGTTGTTCTCGTGCTCCGCCATCTTACGATATGACAATGTATTATGTATTTAAAAAAAAAAAACTTTGCATGCCGTAGTGTACACATGACTGGCGGAAAATGTTCATTGATACACCTTCATTCTACATGTTATGTGGTTTATTTTGATGGGTGAACTGTTCTTGTAGTGTTAAGAGAGGGAAAGCTATGGGTGAATTTCTTTTTTTGTTGTTGTTGATTGATATATATATATATATAATATATATATAATATATATATGTCATGTCTGCAGAGCTACTTTATAGCTGAATTGAACTCCTTTCATAATTGATGAAATTTACATTAAATGAATCAAATTCGGGAGGATTGCATTTTGCTGCTTTTCACTTCCAGTACTGTGATTGGCTGTTGACAACAGAGGTGGCACAAAGAGTGTGGCCCACCCTTCTTTCTCTTTGTGGAACTCATTTTCATTGTCTAAAGCACATGGTTTCTTTAACGTTTTACCAGTGCATTACTCACATTCCAAACCACTTCCATAATACCTTTGCACATAGAATTCAAATATGATGAAAAAAGATTGTATATGTCCTAAAGAAATTAAAGAGTTACAAATATTGGGAAAAGGTTCTGTGTCACGGGCAATAAATGAAAACTGAGGTGAGGACTTAATAGCAGGAGAAGTGAATTTATTTACAAAAATAAACAGAAAACAAAACCCCACGAGGGGGAAAAAAAAACACATAATCCAAAACACGAAAACAAACTCAAACATACCATGGGAATCACAGGGAAGGGAGACGTAGACACGACAACGATCCGACGAAGACTGAACACACAAAGGAACTTATAAAGGGGACAAATCAGGGACCAGGGAGGGAGGAACAGACCAGGGAGGGAGGAACAGACCAGGGAGGAACGGGGGGGAACAGACCAGGGAGGGACGGAGGAAACAAAGAGTTCAGGCGGCCAGGGCGGCACGCAGAGTTCAGGATACCAGGGTGGCGCGGGCAGAGCAGGGCGCCAGGGCGGCGTGGACAGAGCAAGGACCACCGGAACAGTCACAGAGGAAGCCTTACTTCTCCTCCTCCTCCCTCTTGGCTTCGAGACTACCGGAACAGGGTCCACCAGAACTGAGTCCACCAGCAAAGGAACCACCGGAACAGAGACCACCGGCACAAGAACCACCGGAACAGAGACCATCGGGTGTGTGTCCACCGGAACAAGGACCACCGGAAGTGAGTCCACCGGAACAAGGACCACCAGAAGTGAGTCCACTGGAACATGGACCACCGGAACTGGGACCACCGGAACACGATCCACCGGAACTCGGACCACGGACCACCGGAGCAGTCGTGGAGGGAACCTTTCGCCTCCTCCGTTTCGGAACAGGGACCACCGGAACTGGGTCCACCGGAACACGGACCACCGGAAGTGGGTCCACCAGAACTGGGTCCTCCGGAAAACAGACCACCGGAAGTGGGTCCATCGGAAAAGGGACCACCGGAAGTGGAGCCACCGGACTTAGGGGAAGGGCCCTCTTCCTCTGGCCAGTGAAATAATCCACCACCACCTCGAATGTTGTCCCCTCCAGCGCTCTCATTACGACCCAATCGAACGGTTCGTCGAGGGCATAATTGAAGAGCTCCTTAAGAGTCTCATCTCTGTATCCAAGTCCCTTAGCAGCCCTTTTAAACTCCAGTGCAAACTCCCTCATATCAGTCCCCTCTTCCCGCATAGTGCTCAAGGAACTGAACTAGACTATGGGAGACAATAGAGCAGGGGTCTCCAACCTTTTTGTGAGTGAGGGCTCCCTGAAGGGATAAAAAAGTCTTGAGGGCTACTTGTTTGACAGACACACGCGCGCGCGCTCTCTCTCTCTCTCACACACACACACACACACACACACACACACACACACACACACACACACACAAAGTTTTAAGTTTTGAAAAATACAACAACAAACAGTAATTTTGTTAAATATTATGACAATTGAATTTATAATTACCGTATATACCCGAATATAAGAGGAGTTTTTTTGTTCTAAAAATAGGCTGAAAAATGGGGGGTCGTCTTATATTTGCGATATAGACAAAATCACGGGGGGAAAGGGAGAAAGAACAACGGCATAATATGAAATAGTGACTGAATGATTTTAGCTATATTTGCATGTAAAATTAGAAAAGCAACATAATATCTGTGTTTAACTAAATTAAAACGCTGCTCCTCTGCCGTGCGAGACGCAGAGAGAACAAGAGAGGTGGGCGCACGAGACGCAGGGCGAGCGAGAGAGAGAGAGAGAGAGAGAGAGAGAGAGAGAGAGAGAGAGAGAGAGAGATTCTTATCTTATATTCAGGGTCGTCTTATAGTCGGGTATTAGGGGTGTAACGGTTCACAAAATTCAATACGATACAATAGTGACACCCCAGCAAACACAGAACGTTGGCACAAAGCCAACCTTCTAACAACGTTTTAACAACATGGCCAACAAGTTGCTATAACTATGTTGTGTGGTGAAGGTTGTTACAGCGTTGTCACAATGTTGACATTAAACCACCGTTCAGGGCCATTGCTTAAGGTTGTGCCAACGGTGACAACCACTGGACTACATAATGTACTCCTCACTACCCTGAAGCGGGAAAATCAGCATTAAATTCCAACCACCTGTTGGGTTCGTTGTGTTCTCATTCATCATCGAGCAAGGATACGCGAGTATTGCGTTTAGCCTACCAGCTATCAAACACAACCTACAACTTTAATTTCTACTGTAATTAATGTAGCATCGCTCACACTGTTAAATGTATGACTTGGAAGTGCAATTTGATTATATGCAGTTTTAATAAAGTTGAATTAATGAAAGCTTGTCATTTTTACTCTTCAAAGTGTAGGCTACACTTGCAGGTGTTGATAGCCCCATTAAATAATAATATAGATAATAATATAGATAAATAATAAACGATAAAAAGTATATAATTATCTAACAAAATACACCATATAAAAATATTGTCAAAACGTTGTCTCAGTTGCTGAATGTCGCGCAACAACGTTGCTACAGCCCTGTCACTGCCACTCCTCGTTGAAATAATGTCTTCTTTTTTGCATGACTTGCATCATCAGCCATAATTAATCTTTTTTCTTTCTTTTTTATAGTTCAATTTATCTCATGTAGAGTATGTACCGTCTGCCCGCGACCAACTCAACTCACAGAAGTGACTTTTTTTTTTTTTTTTTTTGCACAACGTAATTGCCTATGGCTACGTATGTTGACTCGACGTGCAGATTCAAAATATTTTAAATTATTTAATTATTTAATTATGTTTTAATGGTATATGAAATGTCACCAATAGTTATTTTCTCATTTTATGCCATTATCATAAAAAAAAAAAAGAAGAAAGATTACAATTCAGGCTATTTATAGAACGTGCTGCGCGGGCGACTCAGAGACTCCACGCGGGCTACCAGGTGCCCGCGGGCACCATGTTGGAGACCACTGCAATAGAGGGAGATGATTGCGATGACCTCTTTCTCCGCTGAGTCCTCATAGTGGTCGGATCGTTATGTCACAGGCAATAAATTAAAACTGAGGTGAGGACTCAATAGCAGGAGAAGTGCATTTATTTAAAAAAAATTACATAAAACAAAATCCGACGAGGAGGGAAAAAACACATAATCCAAAATACGAAAAATCAAACATACCACAGGAATCACAGGGAAGGGAGACGTAGACACGACAACGATCCGACGAAGACTGAACACACAAAGGAACTTATAAAGGGGACAAATCAAGCAGGGAAATTATGGAACACGTGGGGCAAATTAAACCAATAACAAGATCACAAGGGGGGTGGGATCTAGACAGAGACAGGAAAATAACAAAAACACCACATGTGCTACACAAGACGGGACAGGCATGTGACATTCTGAGATTGCAGGTAACCCCTCTTTCAGTAGCGTAGTGGGTATTGGGTCTAGCATACATGTTCTTGGTTTTGATGCCTTAAATGTTTTAATGTCTTGATGTTTTGTGGCATTAAACTGGGGTTAACTTGAATTTGTCTTTTTTTTTTTAGATCTGACGACGCTGAAAGTGGAGAGTCAAGATCTAAATCAAACGGAAGAGAAAGATCCGGATGGGCAACATCATGATTTCATAGCTGGAGAAAAAACTTTTAGTTGCTCCAAGACTGAAAAGATTTCCTCACAAAAAATCACTCAAAAGCCTGGAAAGAGTTTAATTGAAAAACAACACCTTAAAGTCGAAATGACAAAACTCTGTGGAGCAAAGACATTCACATGTAATCAGTGTGGAAAAAGTTTCACAAAAAAAACCAGCCTTAACAAACACATAAAAATTCACTCTGTAGAGAAGCCTTTCACCTGCCAACAGTGTGGAAAGAGCTTCTATAATAAAAGTCACCTTACAGGCCACATAAGAATTCACACCGGAGAGAAGCCTTACACCTGCCAACAGTGTGGAAAGAGCTTTGCTGAAAAGGGACACCTTAAAGTCCACATGTGTATTCACTCTGGAGAGAAGCCTTACACCTGCCAACAGTGTGGAAAGAGTTTTGCTGAAAATGGACACCTTAAAGTCCACATGCGAATTCACACTGGAGAGAGGGCTTTCACATGCCAACAGTGTGGAAAGAGTTTCACCCAAAATGAACATCTTAAAGGCCACATGAGAATTCACACTGGAGAGAAGCCTTTCACCTGCAAATTGTGTAGAAAGAGCTTCACTGATAAAGGAAACCTTAAAGTCCACATGAGAATTCACACTGGAGAGAAGGCATTCACTTGCCAACAGTGTGGAAAGAGTTTCACTCAAAAAGGATATCTTAAAGGCCACATGATAATTCACACTGGAGTGAAGGCTTTCACCTGCCAACAGTGTGGAAAGAGTTTCACTCGTAAAGGAAGCCTCAAAGTCCACATGAGCGTTCACACTGGAGTGAAGCCTTACACCTGCCAACAGTGTGGAAAGAGTTTCTCAGCAGAAATAAACCTTGGGTATCACATGAACATTCACACCGGAGAGAAGCCATTCAAATGTGATCGGTGTGGAAAGAGTTTCAAACATAAAGTAACCCTTAGTTGCCACTTCAGGATTCACTCAAGAATTGTGGAAAAATGTTCAGTCTCAAAGGACACCTGAAACCTCTGGTTTTGACTAATTTTTTCACATAGCTGCAAAATCGACTTAAAATATTCTGACATTTTTGGCCATACAAATAAAAGCTGTACTTCATTCAAAACCATAAAGGTCTTTTTTTATTTGTGTCCACTTATAATTGTAGTGATGAACAATAGGAGTTCCTTTCATCTGCCATGATGAAAACTCTGGATCTGAAATGTGCCAATTTACAATTCCTCCCTCTCAGGAGAGTATAAAAGGTTCTCTATGAGACAGAGTTGTTCTAGATTTCTGGATTGTTCCAGGATTCTGGTTCCAGTTTCTGGGTTGATCCAGTCCCAAGAGTTTCCAGTTCCAAGATGCTCTAAGCTGAAGGAACACACTGTTTCAATCTCCCACTTGAAAGAGAGAAACCAATAAGTTCAGCAAGAAGTGAATTCGGGGAGTTCACAACAGAATCAACGACCATAAGCTCAGCCCCCCCCCCCCCCCCCCCCCCCCCTTCAAGATCCTCTGCACCAAACTTCAGCATCTCTTCACAGATCCCAGATCTGCATGTTCCAGACTGCCTGGATTTGCACTGACTTCAGATTCTAAAGATCCTTTCATCTGCGTGTTTCAGAGGATAAGGATCGTTCGCACAGAAGTTAGAATCTTAAACTTTAAGGCTCCTTCATCTGCATGTTCCTGAACAAGGACCTTCTCTGTGCTTCAGGAGTTCAACGTTCAAGTACTTCATGTTCAAGGCTGTGAAACGGAATCCAACTCCTTTTATCCCACTGCCAATGCGGCCTAGCTCAGCAAGTGGAAGACGTCGCCGCTCGGCATGTCACCATGCGGAACGTTAATATAACTTCACCAAAACTCTTTCCAGAGACCTTGGCATTAGTGTATATTGTCAGTATATGTTATCTAATTTGCATTAGATTTTGCTTAGCTGATGTCAGTTAATAACAGTAATTTAAGATAAATCATAACATTATCAAAACAAAACATTATGCTTTTGTTAAGTAAAGAAAACAAACTTTGTGCTTTCTGCCATCTCTGTCTCTTTTGAACTGTTTTTTCTGGAGAGCGTCACAAAAATGAAACTCTCTCTCTCTCTCTCTCTCTCTCTCTCTCTCTCTCTCTCTCTCTCATATATATATATATATATACTCCTGTCTTTACATGCACCTGAACTTTAATGACATTCCATTCTTAATTCGTAGGGTTTAATATGGAGTCAGCCCACCCTTTGCAGCTATAACAGCTTCAACTCTTCTGGGAAGGCTTTCCACAAGGTTTAGGAGTGTGTTTAAGAAAAATGCTTAAGAAACCAAAGTTAAAAAACACCATTGTAAAAGGAATGGTCAGAGAACTAGTCTGCTATGGAGAACAGATGAAAATATGGGGGGCTTCGGATGCCTATAGGGGGCAACCCCGAACTAAAGACCTCCACAAATCCATTATATGTCCAATTAACCACTTAAGTGGGCAAATGACCTGTTGACACCTGACAACTGTCGCTGCCCTCCACCCCACTCCCCAGGGCACACCCCATCCCATGAACCCACTGATTACCCACAAAATTTACGGAAAGCACCCCCCTTGGCATCCCGATGGGAACATGTACCGTTGTCTTATTCTGTTTGTTTTTTGACTTGCGCTCTCGATATGTCGTTTCAGGGCACCCCCTGAACTCCCCTGTCAAATTTGGACTACCCCGGGACCTTTCTAAAAAAAATTAATAAAAAAAACACCCGCAGATTCCACAAATGAGTTTGCAGTAGTGGGATCCCGGAAGTATATAATACGGCTTCCGAAGGCCTGATTGACTAGGGAGCGTCATATTTCTTCTCGTCACGGTCCCCTGAGTTGGGCAGGTAAATTGGTGGCCCTTCGACCTCGTTCATAATATAAAGGGAGTGCAGGAGGGCCCCCGTACGGAGACGGAAGGTCTTGGCACCTTGAGATTTGAGTTTCCGACTCTCCAGGGGCCCGCGTCTCACGGGCCTTAAGCGTGAAACCTTCCCGAAAAAAACGCCTCTCCCTGACATCAAACCATTCGAAGGCCTTTGTGTAAGACTGAAAGATGCTTAAGGGAGAGATTATGCAGGGAGGCTCAACATTTTTGCCTTCGCACTAGAGGCCTGTGTTTTCGGTATGTTGCTCGTGCCCCCCCAGGAGCCACCATGCAAAATCTGGGGCCCCTGGGACCTTTCTATAAAAATTCCACCTGCCCATTTCACGAATGGGTTTGCAAAAGTGGGTTCCCGAAAGTATATAAAACGGCTTCGGGAGGGCCAATCTACTATCGATTAGGGGGTGCAATTTTTCTTCTTGTCACGGTCCCCTGGTGGTCCTTCGACCTCATTCAGGGGTCCAAACCTGAACGCGCCCTCCCCCAAGGTCAAAAAGGGACCGAACATCTGGCAGCAGCCTGTGCCTTTAATGGGTGCGCGGCATGGCTCCCGTATGGAGACGGAGGGTTGTGGTGCCTTGAGATTTGAGATTCCGACCTTTGTGTTTTCAGCTCCCGTTCAGCTCTGGAAGGCTCTAGCGTCACCAAACTTGGGCAACACCCTCTTTCAGAATCTATAGTTTCGAGAAGATCAGAGAAACTTTATTTTCCGACCCAAAAAATCTATAAGGCATATCCGTTGGGTTTTTTGGGTGAAAATTTTTAAGTTTAGAAAATATATCATATTATGATTTAACTGTATGGGCGAGGTATGAGGTTTCTGGAAATGGTTAGAGGACAACAGTACAGATAGTACAACAGTACTCTGCTGAAGAACCAGAGAGTTTTCCAGGAAAATCGAACATGTTCGAGCTGGTTAGTGAAATGTTTTTTTTTTATAGTATGGCTGCAGTAATGATCCAGGTGAATGAAGACCAGGTGGCCTGGAATGTCCTTTGAACAGAGTACTTAACTGGATACATGAGTCTTCCAGAAATCAGGATCCGAGAAGCAAGTGGAAAATGATACGTTTCTATGAAGTAAAGCTTTTTAGAAATAGAAGTGTTTGATGTTCATATTGAATGTAAAATATGAGTGACTAAAAGGGTACTTTATTAATGAGGTGTAAGGAAGAAAGATTACCAAAAACAGGACAATTTACAAGAATGATTTATAATATTAAGTGCAAGACAGGGTGTTGTTTCAGATGATCCAAATAATGAGGTGCAGTCTCCTGATATATCCGTGGGTCAAATTCTAAATATATCAAGTGAAATCCTAAATGTACCAGGTGAACTCGTACCTCATGGTCCTTTTATGTTGATTTTCTATTATGAACTTTGTTATTAAAATTAAGCCTTGAATAGGGTGATTTGTAAACCTCTTTAAACAAGTCTAAGCCTAAAAAATGTTTTTAAAAAAATCTTTATCTGTACTTAAATATTAAACCCATCGAGTTCTAAGAGCATCCGGATCCAAGAATTGAGCTGGACTCGGAACGTTACAGCGCATTGATGTTAGATTTATTTTTTATTTATTTGTTTCTGACAGACATGAGAATGACCGTGACCAGATACCGGCCTGCATGTGAACCTATAATATAACCTATATTTCATATAAGGAAAACAAATCAGAGAGGACACAATCACAATTCATGTTTTTTTGTTTTTTATCTGTGGCCTTAAAAAAGTGTTTCATTGTATAGACAAATATTTATTGTTTTTGATAAAAACTTGCATCAAACAAAAATTGGGTTTGTTATCCCGTCCCCGTGTATAAATTATGTTTAGCATTTACAGAATCTCATATTAGATGTGGTTCAAACTCTTTCTTTGGTAGTTATTTTTAGCACATCATTGACCAACACGCATTTAAATATGTATTTCTTCAAGAATTCAACTGATATGTGTTTTATTAATTGTATGTGAATTTTTATGCACATTTGTGACTTGAGCATGTGATCAGGACTTTTATTTTGTAGTGGTGTTGTGATGTCATAAGGCTGCGCCACACTCCTGCATCTGTTGTGATTCTGCTGAAGAAAGGTTTGTGTTTTAAGCTTTCAAAGTGTTTAAATCAATGCAAACTGTTCAGGCAATTTTATAGTTTTAACAAGAACCGTTAAATTAATGTTTGATTATTGAGCTTGACATTGTAATGTTTTATCTAACATTAATGAACTTTATTTTTTGTGAGTAAAGCTCATCCACATATGCGTAACAGAAAAGCTGTGTCTCATTTCTCTATATATCGTGAATCAGTTTATCATAAACATGAACTCGGTCACTAGCGAGTAGAGATGAGAGAAACTGAGCTTTTGAAACTCAAAAGAGTCAATTACTTATTACCCATGATATTCCCAAAAAAACCTCATGATGCCTATCCACAGCAGTGTAAAAAATAAAATGTGCTGTTTATAAAGATGAAACGATCAAACTTTATTTTGAAAACAAGAACACAACGATAACTTGATGAGATATTAATAATGAATTTTTGCGAGCACTTGCGAGCCATTTATTAATGAATTAACCTGTGAAAGTGAACCTTAATGTAAAGTGGAAACCTGTGAACCTATTCACATCAGGAATCTGATATTGACTTAAATAAGTGTGAATAAATACATTTATTAAGCATTTATAATGCGAGTTAAAATGTCTCACTATTTGGCAGGCATTGCGTTAAAGTCACTATTTTTATTCATGCAGTTATAACTGCTTATCAACAATTTATAATGCATTTGTAAATGAGTTATTAGTCATTAACAAACACCTTTATAAACTCTTTACAAAGCAAACCTTAATGTAAAGTGTTACCATTATCAAGTTTGCACAATGTGCATTATGGCTCTAACACTCTGACTCTTATTCAGACACACTCAGAAATTTAGTTGGGATGTGTCTACATTTCTGTTCATTATTCTCATCTTAAACAGGACAAACACACCTGGACAAACACAGGACAAACACACCAAACACCTGGTGAAGCGACTGAGATCCACTGTTATAAAGATGGCATTTATTAAAGAGGAGATTGAAGACGTGAAGGTTGAAGAAACACTGAGAGTGAAACATGAAGAAACTGAGGAACAAACAGGTTGGTTTTAAAAGCAAATGATCTATTCCTTGATATACACTCACCTAAAGGGTTATTAGGAACACCTGTTCAATTTCTCATTAATGCAATTATCTAATCAACCAGTCACATGGCAGTTGCTTCAATGCATTTAGGGGTACGCACAACCATTTCTAGGGTTTACAAAGAATGGTGTGAAAAAAGAAAAACTTCCAGTATGCGGCAGTCCTGTGGGCCAAAATGCCTTGTTGATGCTAGAGGTCAGAGGAGAATGGGCCGACTGATTCAAGCTGATAGAAGAGCAACTTTGACTGAAATAACCACTCGTTACAACCGAGGTATGCAGCAAAGCATTTGTGAAGCCACAACACGCACAACCTTGAGGCGGATGGGCTACAACAGCAGAAGACCCCACCGGGTACCACTCATCTCCACTACAAATAGGAAAAAGAGGCTACAATTTGCACGAGCTCACCAAAATTGAACAGTTGAAGACTGGAAAAATGTTGCCTGGTCTGATGAGTCTGGATTTCTGTTGAGACATTCAGATGGTAGAGTCAGAATTTGGCGTAAACAGAATGAGAACATGGATCCATCATGCCTTGTTACCACTGTGCAGGCTGGTAGTGGTGGTGTAATGGTGTGGGGGATGTTTTCTTGGCACACTTTAGGCCCCTTAGTGCCAATTGGGCATGGTTTAAATGCCACGGACTACCTGAGCATTGTTTCTGACCATGTCCATCCCTTTATGACCACCATGTACCCATCCTCTGATGGCTACTTCCAGCAGGATAATGCCCCATGTCACAAAGCTCCAATCATTTCAAATTGGTTTCTTGAACATGACAATGAGTTCACTGCACTATAATGGCCCCCACAGTCCCCAGATCTCAACCCAATAGAGCATCTTTGGGATGTGGTGGAACGGGAGCTTCGTGCCCTGGATGTGCATCCCACAATTCTCCATCAACTGCAAGATGCTATCCTATCAATATGGGCCAACATTTCTAAAGAATGCTTTCAACACCTTGTTGAATCAATGCCACGTAGAATTAAGGCAGTTCTGAAGGGGAAAGGGGGTCAAACACAGTATTAGTATGGTGTTCCTAATAATCCTTTAGGTGAGTGTATATATATATATATATAGGATTTGAGCGAGTTTGACAAGGGCCAAATTGTGATGGCTAGACAACTGGGTCAGAGCATCTCCAAAACTGCAGCTCTTGTGGAGTGTTCCCAGTCTGCAAATATTGTCCCTTAGTGAAAAAGGTGAGAGTGGAAGAGAGGGATGGGGTACACAGAAGGATGGTAAATGCCTCAGGGAGTACTCCACTCCAAAAAGTTTGGGAACCACTGCCTTAAATAATCCTGGCGACCCATTTTTTTATGGGTCGCGGCCCACCCGAAGGTCGTGACCCAGGGTCTGAAAACCTAGCGAACACGAACGCGCTTGTTATAAACCCACACAACGTGCCAGTGCAATTTTGACATAAATAGTGTCAAAAATTGTATACCCGGGTAAAAAAAGTCACCGCTCGCCAAAAATGCTGTTGCTGATAGGCAACTTTTTTCAAAAATTAAAAAATTTACTGACATATTTTCCAAAAAATAATCTAAAAAATCTCAATCTTAAAAAAATCTCATTACCGCATCAGTCTGAAAACATCAATACCGTTAGAAAAGCAAATACATGTGCATATTTTAAAAAGTGTATTATTAACAGCCATGCACAGTTCTGAAATAATATTGTGAAGGCTAAGGTCACACTTAATGAATATTTAATTTAAATGTTTATAGTTTTCTCCTTTTTATATACTAACCACCAACTAAGTAGTGTAATGTGTATTAAATCTCCCATTTCACACTGTATTTCCCATTGTCTTTTTATCCATATGTTCAAGTGTTTTGAGAACTTACAACCTTCTCTAATCAATAATGTCAATGGAAATGATCCCTAAAATGACACATCACTTCTTTAAAACTAATGGATGAACTGTGCTCAATTTCATTATAATTTTTCTGTAGGTTTTACATGGGCTCTTATCCAGTCTCAAAGCAAATCCGCTCATTATTCATTTGTTTTTAGAGAGAGACTCGCAAGACTGTAACTTACACGGAATGTAATATTAAATGAATTACAACTTAGAACCCTTAAACATTCACGAGCACCAGCGCCTTGAATTTGATTGACAGCCAGTGGAGCTTGATGAAGAGAGGTGTGACGTGCGCTCTCTCCGGCTCGTTAAAGACCACCCTCGCCGCTGCATTCTGGATCAGTTGCAGGGGTTTGATAGTGCATGCCGGAAGGCCCGCTAGAAGAGCATTACAGTAGTCCAGTCTGGAGAGAACAAGAGTTTGGACCAGGAGTTGTGTGGTCTGCTCTGATAGGAAGGGTCTAATCTTCCTAATGTTGTATAATGCAAATCTGCAGGACCGGGATGTTGCAGTAATGTGGTCAGTGAATTTTAGCTGATCATCGATCACAACTCCAAGGTTCCTGGCTGTCCTGGACGGAGTAATGGTTGATGATCCTAGCTGAATGGAGAGATTGTGATGAAGTGCTGGGTTGGCTGAGACCACAAGCAGTTCTGTCTTTGCAAGGTTGAGTTGCAGGTGATGTTCCTTCATCCAGGCAGAAATGTCTGTTAGGCAGGCAGCGATACGAACACCAACCGTGGGATCATCTGGTTGAAATGAGAAGTAGAGTTGAGTGTCGTCGGCATAGCAGTGATAGGAAAAGCCATGTTTCTGAATGACAGATCCCAGTGATGACATGTAGATGGAGAAGAGAAGTGGTCCAAGCACTGAGCCCTGTGGGACTCCAGTGGCTAGATGATGTGACTTAGACACTTCACCTCTCCATGACACCCTGAAGGACCTACCTGAGAGGTAAGACTTGAGCCACTGGAGAGCAGTTCCTGAGATGCCCATCTTCATGAGAGTTGACAGGAGGATCTGGTGGTTAACTGTGTCAAAAGCAGCAGACAATCCAGTAAGATAAGAACTGTGGATTTGGAAGCCGCTCTTGCCTGTCTCAGTGCCTCCATAACCGAGAGCAGGGCAGTCTCAGTTGAGTGGCCGCTTTTGAAGCCGGATTGGTTGATGTCCAGGAGGTTGTTCTGTTCAAGAAACGTAGAGAGCTGGTTAAACACAACTCGCTCGAGTGTCTTTGCAATGAAGGGCAGAAGGGATACCGGTCTGTAGTTTTCTAAAAGTGTTGGGTTCAGAGAGGGTTTCTTAAGCAGTGGGGTTACCAGAGCCTGCTTAAATGCTGTGGGGAAGGTCCCGGTGTGAAGAGAGGTGTTGACAATGTGAGTGAGTGCAGGAGTAACAGAAGAAGAAATGGCTTGAAGGAGGTGAGTGGGGATAGGATCAAGCGGACAGGTAGTGGGATGGTTGGAAAGGATGAGTTTGGAGACATCTGCTTCGGAGAGCAGAGAGAAGGAGGGGAGCGTGTGTGTGACGGTTGTTGAGATGTGCGTGTCGGTTTGTGGTGTGGAGAATTGGTTGCTGATGGAGGAGGTTTTGTTTGTGAAAAATGATGCAAAGTCATCAGCTGTAAGAGTTGATGAAGGAGGGGGGGAGGAGGACAAAGGAGCGAAGAGAACGATCTGAAGAGTGCACAAGAGTCAGAGCAGTTGTTGATTTTGTTGTGGTAGTATGTAGTTTTAGCAGTGGAGACATTAGCAGAGAAGGAAGCGAGGAGAGACTGATACAGGGTTAGGTCACTAGTGTTTTTAGTTTTGCGCCACTTCCTCTCTGCCGCCCGGAGCCCAGAGCGATGTTTGTGGAGAACATCAGACAGCCAGGGGGCAGAGGGGGTGGTGCGGGCTGGCCTGGATGAAACGGGACAGAAGTTGTCTAAGCAAGATGTTAGAGTGGAGCAAAGAGTGTCAGTAGCACTGTTAGTGTCCAGTGCTGAGAACTGAGCAGGTGGAGGGAGTGAGGAGGAAACCATAGTGGATAGACGAGAGGGAGAGAGCGAGCGTAGATTACGCCGAAAGGTGATCAGCGGAGGAGTGTGTGTTGTGTCAGGAGTCAGTAGGAGGTTAAGAGTGATGAGAAAGTGATCTGAGGTGTGCAATGGAGTAACTAAAGTGTTGTCAGTGGAGCAATAGCGTGTGTAGATAAGGTCCAAATGGTTACCTGATTTGTGAGTAGCTGTAGTAGATACTCGCTTAAGGTCAAAAGACGTCCAGTTGTCCAAAAGACGACCATTGACACCTTTCACAAGGAGGGCAAGACACAAAAGGTCATTGCAAAAGAGGCTGGCTGTTCACAGAGCTCTGTGTCCAAGCACATTAATAGAGAAGATGTGGTAGAAAAAAGTGTACAAGCAATAGGGATAACGCACCCTGGAGAGGATTTTGAAACAAAACCCATTCAAAAATGTGGGGGAGATTCACAAAGAGTGGACTGGAGCTGGAGTCAGTGCTTCAAGAACCACTACGCACAGACGTATGCAAGACATGGGTTTCAGCTGTCGCATTCCTTGTGTCAAGCCACTCAACAAACAGTGTCATAAGTGTCGCGCCTGGGCTAAAGACAAAAAGGACTGGACTGCTGCTGAGTGGTCCAAAGTTATGTTCTCTGATGAAAGTCAATTTTGCATTTCCTTTGGAAATCAGGGTCCCAGAGTCTGGAGGAAGAGAGGAGAGGCACACAATCCACGTTGCTTGAGGTCCAGTGTAAAGTTTCCACAGTCAGTGATGGTTTGGGGTGCCATGTCATCTGCTGGTGTTGGTCCACTGTGTTTTCTGAGGTCCAAGGTCAACGCAGTCATATACCAGGAAGTTTTAGAGCACTTCATGCTTCCTGCTGCTGACCAACTTTATGGAGATGCAGATTTCATTTTCCAACAGGATCATGGTATCCCTGTTCTTAATTGGTCAGCCTGACTCGCCTGACCTTAACCCCATTGAAAATCTATGGGGAATTGTGAAGAGGAAGATGTGATATGCCAGACCCAACAATGCAGAAGAGCTGAAGGCCACCATCAGAGCAACCTGGGCTCTCATAACACCTGAGCAGTGCCACAGACGGATCGACTCCATGCCACGCCGCATTGCTGCAGTAATTCAGGCAAAAGGAGCCCCAACTAAGTATTGAGTGCTGGACATGCTCATACTTTTCATGTTCATACTTTTCAGTTGGCCAAGATTTCTAAAAATCCTTTCTTTGTATTGGTCTTAAGTAATATTCTAATTTTCTGAGATACGGAATTTGGGATTTTCCTGAGTCGTCAGTTGTAATCATCAACATTCAAATAAATAAACATTTGAAATATATCAGTCTGTGTGTAATGAATGAATATAATATACAAGTTTCACTTTTTGAATGGAATTAGTGAAATAAATCAACTTTTTGATGATATTCTAATTATATGACCAGCACCTGTGATTACTAACTGATATTTGTATGTGTTATGAATAATTTCAATAGACACGTTCATTTACTGAAGGCCACCTGGAAAGCTAGGTAACCAAGTTTATTAAATTCATCCAAAATATGCACACATTCATTACTTATCTTGCCCAATACAGGCATAAAAAAAGCGGAGCTTTTTTAATTTTCTGAAGGCTACAAATTGAATTATATTGGTATTGGAAGTTGTTTAATTTACAAAACTACAAAAAAACACTTATCATCCTTACAAGATGTTAAGATGTCCTGTATTGTATTACTAGAAATAAATTATAGCTGTTACATGTGTTTCCATGTGTCACTCTTAATGGTTCATGCAGTTAATGGCTGATTCGGTTGTTTAAAAAAACTAAAAGTGCTTCTTCGCTATCTTAAAACAAATTCCTGCTTTTTTTCACTCGCACAATCACACCCCTTCCTAGCTTAATCATCTTATAGCTTATTCTCCCAATGTTTGACTAAATGGCATTTAAAATAATAATAATAATAATAATTTTTAGTTCAACTGATCAGAGCAATGTTAATAAGCCACATTAAATTAAATTGTCAAATGCATTAATGGAAAACAGGGAAACTTGGTCAACTGAAACAAATCATCTCTTCTCTGTGTCTCTCCATGTAGCCCCTCATACTCTGACTGAATAATAATAATACAAAGGATTATGAATATTAATACAAAAGAATAATAAAAATACTTAAAATAACATTTAAACGTTTGTAATAGTATAAATGTCTTTACTGTTTATTTAGACAGATGTAATGCATGTTTTGCAATTTAAAGCAAGACAGAGTAATAATCAACATTTTGAAAGAGTACGAAAGGAGTATGAGAACCATTGGTCTAAATGCTGCTAAATGTGTCTGTCGTGTTACGCCATTAAACTGGGGTTAACTTGCATTTGTCTCTGTTCACTTTAGGCCTGTTGCCGCTGAAAGAGGAGAGTCAAGAATTGAATGAAAATGAAGAGAAAGATCTCAATGAACAGCATCATGATTTCCTAACTGAAGAAATATCTGTTAGTTGCTCACAGACTAAAAAGACCTCCACACGAAAAAGATCTCAGAAGACAGGAACTAGAACTTTCACCTGCCCTCAGTGTGAGAAGAGCTTCAATGAACATGGAGACCTTAAAGTCCACTTGAGAATTCACACTGGAGAGAAGCCTTACACCTGCCAACAGTGTGGAAAGAGTTTCACTGGATATGGAAACCTTAAAAAACACATGGTAATTCACACCGGAGAGAAGCCTTTCGCATGCCCTCATTGTGAAAAGAGTTTCACTGAAAAGGGTAACCTTAAAAAACACATGGTAATTCACACTGGAGAGAAGCCGTTTTCTTGCCAACAGTGTGGAAAGAGCTTCACTCAAGGTGACAGCCTTAAAGTCCACATGAGAATTCACACTGGAGAGAAGCCGTTTTCTTGCCAACAGTGTGGAAAGAGTTTTAACCAAAAAACAATATTTAATACCCACATGAAAATTCACACTGGAGAGAAGCCGTTCGAATGCCCTCAATGTGGAAAGAACTTCACTGGAAAAGGGAGTCTTAGAGTTCACCTGAGAGTCCACACCGGAGAGACCCCCTACACCTGCCCACAGTGTGGAAAGAGTTTCACTCAAAACGAACGCCTTAAAGTCCACATGAGGATTCACACTGGAGAGAAGCCGTTCAAATGCCCTCATTGTGGAAAAGGTTTCACTGAAAAAGGGAGTCTTAGGGTTCACCTGAGAATTCACACCGGAGAGACCCCCTACACCTGCCAACAGTGTGGAAAAACTTTCAATCAAAACGAAAGTCTTAAAGTCCACATGAGAACTCACACTGGAGAGAAGCCGTTCACCTGCCAACAGTGTGGAAAGAGCTTTAAACATAAAAAAACAATTAATGCCCACATGAGAATTCATTCTGGAGGGCAGCCGATCACATGAGATTAGTGTGGAAAGTTTCTGATTTAATTACCACATGAAGATTCACTAAAGAGAGACCTGTTTATGTCGTCATTTTCCTACTTGTTAAATCTTGCTAACTCTGTGAACATTAGTATTATAAGAATCTTGAAGATTCTTCTCTTAAACACCCAATCAACATATTACATATTCAAATGCCCCGCTAGAGGACAAAGGATCGTAAAATTTCCCTACAAGGGAACTTCTTACCTCCAGAGGATGTGACATCTTCACAGTTTAAACCATCACCTTGAGCTCCTGTCTCTGAGAAATCCTGATGTGTAGATGATGCTGAACTAGAAGTCTTCTAAGGACCCCTAAGTTTGTGCCAGGCTGTGGCCTTGTGTTTCCATTCACCGGTCCTCTGACTCCAACTGGTTCTCTCTCATCAAGACAACAACAGCAAAGATCAACTGGAGCCTCAACAAATTGTATGAGTTCAAAACTTAGTCTCATTATTTGATACATTAAGTACGCCACATACACCGTCTTAGGTTTTTGATCGTGGATACCGTGGACATTAATATCTTGAACTTAATCAACAAATGCCTTAGCCAGGGCATCTGTCCAACTGATTTCAAACATGCTGTTGTGACTCCTTTATTAAAACGGCCAAACCTCCCTATGGACGACCCAAATAATTTTAGGCCGATTTCAACGCTAGAAAGAGTTGTTTTTAAGCAACTTCAAGACCACCTGTGGTCGAATTCCATAACGGAGGTGTTTCAATCTGGTTTTAAGTCAAGGCATAGCATAGCACTGAGACAGCGCTGGTGAAGGTGCTAAATTATGTTTTTTTGACTCTGGACAAAGGGGAAAATTCTGTATTGATGATTCTTGATCTCAGTGCTGCTTTTGATATGGTGGACCATAACATTTTACTGCAGCGTCTGGTTAGCTTAAAGGTGAATGTATTAAAGTGGTTTAAATCGTATCTTGCTGATAGATTTGTTTCTGTGTGTGTAAAAGATTGCATGTCCCGGAGGTGTCTGTTAAGTTGTGGGGCTCCACAGGGTTCGATTTTAGCTCCTATTTTATTCTCTCTATATTTGATACCTCTTGGTTCTATCTTTCGGAAGCACAACATGTCTTTTCACTGCTACGAGGATGACCTACAGCTTTATTTTCCGGTAAAACAGTCAAACTGTAATACTTTTGATAACCTATTAGCCTGTATTCAGGAGGTGAAAGACTGGTTGGCAGCTATTTTCTTAAAAATAAATGCGGATAAAACCGAGGTTATAGTTTTCGGTCCAAACTCACACTTAGTGTCCGAGCAACTAAAAGATACTACCCTGTCAGTTGCAATCTCTGACAAAGTTAAAAGCCTTGGTTTTTATCTTAGATTCTGATCTAAAAATGGATAGATAAATAAATTCTGTGGTCAGATCTAGTTTTTTTCAGTTAAAGTTCTTGGCTAAAACCAAACCTTTTTTATCTTCAACGAATTTTGAGAGAGCTATTTCTGCGGTTGTCTTTTCTAGAATGGATTATTGCAATTCACTGTATGCTGGGATTGACAAAAAAGCTCTGGCACGCTTGCAAAACATACAAAATGTTGCAGCCAGATGGATTAAGTCAGCCAAGAAAATGGATCATGTTACACCTTTATTGAGATCCTTAAATTGGCTGCCAGTCGAGTATAGAGTACATTACAAGATCATTGTTCTGGTTTTTAAAGCACTACATAATTTGGCCCCACCATACCTTGCTGAGTTGTTGTCTGTATACATCCCGTCCAGGTCATTGAGATCGGAAAATCTAAATCTCCTTGTGACTGTTCGAACAAATTTTAAACGTAAAGGTGACAGAGCATTTTCGCGAGTCGGTCCTAAACTGTGGAATGACCTCCCGCACTCTGTCAGATCAGCAAAGTCGTTGGCTGTGTTTAAGTCATTAGTGAAAACCCACTTATTAGATGTAGCATGGGGGTCAGTCTGAAGTGGCCTGGCCCGTTGTGTGAAAGTGATCCAGTATATTGTTGTCTCCTGTCTGAATGTTTTGCTTGTATTGTTTGTTTGTATGTAAGTTTTTTAACCGATTGTTTGTGAAGCACCTTGGGCAACATCTGTTGTATTTTGTGTGCTATATAAATAAATGAAAAAAAAAAAAAGTATATTTACCCAAACTGATGGTTTGCTCCAGGCCGTTGATCTGCTGAATTTCAAATAATGCTATAACTTCTTGCTTTTCTGTATTCTGCTTCAGCTCCCTTTCCCTTTGTAAACTGTATGCATGTGTGTATGTTAGGGTCATTTAACTGTTTAGTCTAGTTAATAAAGTTGTTCACGTCATGTAAAGTTGTCCGTGTTTCATGCTCATATACTGGAGTCCCTAATCATGCAGATTTTGATACATGCTCTGAGTAGCACTGTACAGTAAGAAAGTTAATTCCCATACCCCGGAAATTCCCTTACCCCATACCAGTGCACAAAGCATCGGTCCATAAAGACATGGATGAGCGAGTTTGGAGTGGAGGAACTTGCCTGCCTGCACAGAGTCCTGACCTCAACCCGATAGAACACCTTTGGGATGAATTAGAGCGGAGACCACCACAGTGGACCAACACCAGCAGATGACATGGCACCCCAAACCATCACTGACTGTGGAAACTTTACACTGGAACATGGATTGTGTGCCTCTCCTCTCTTCTCGTCCAACATCACGAATGCGCTTCAAGAAGAATCCCCATAAACACACTCCTAAACCTTGTGGAAAGCTTCCCCAGAAGAGTTGAAGCTGTTATAGCGGCAACAGGTGGGCCAACTCCATATTAAACCCTACGGATTAAGAATGGGATGGCATTAAAGCTCATGTGCATGTAAAGGCAGGCGTCCCAAAACGTGTATATGTGAACAGTGCTAGCAAAAGGAGTCGGAATGCGCATGGGTTAATTTCAAGCTACAGGCAAAACAAGTGAAAAATGTCGATTTCGGTTGAATTTGAGGTTTTCAAAAAATTCGCTCCAAATGAAACATCTAAAAACTTTCCTTTGTCCATGGAAAATTATGTTTTTCTCTGCTCGCTTCTCGATGAAGCTTCCCCTCATCGCAAGTTTGGTATCGTTCTAAAGTGCAGCAATCCATCTTTGTAAATCTTCCTTGCGAATTCTCGATTGCATGAGTCTGAACCAATGAAATTTAATTTTCAATTGCATGCTGTAAACAAAACAATCTCGCACTGACTTACGCCTCTCATACAGCGCGCAATCCCGATATACACAGAATTACAATATTTTAAATATCTGTCTTTGTGTTTGAGTATACACGCAAACATTATCGGTTATGCCTTAAATGAACGTTTGGTTAACTGTTGCACAGCTAGGTTTAGTCAAAGATTATCTATTGATGAGTGTAACGGGGTTCGCGTGGGAAGAAGGAGGCAGGAACCGGCGAACATTCAAACAAGTTTAATAAAACAAGTGAACACAAAATGAAAGTAAAAGCAGCAGCCCCTCATGGACGACTGCCGCGCACACACATAACAAAATGTAAACAAAACACAAATTATATTCCAGGCCTGGTCCTCTCTCGTCCTTCACTGGAGTCGCTTGTCCTTATATGCCTCCGTGCTCCTTCATGAGAGGACTCGAGACCGGTGTGCCTCGCAGGTGACGTTCATTCTCAATCACACACACTGATCTCGCTCGCTCCTCCCATGTTTCTCGCTCGTCCACCTTGCCGCAATTAGATTAGATTAGATTCAACTTTATTGTCATTACACAAGTACAAGTACAAGGCAACGAAATGCAGTTTAGGTCTAACCAGAAGTGCAATAGCAGCAAGTGCAGGATATATACAGTGGTTGCGTAAGTGCAGGACATGGATATGTACTGAATATATATAAATATGTATAAATAGAGAGATGGTTATTACTATAAACAGAACTGAATTTACAGGTGAATATGTACAGTGAATAAATATACAGATGGCTATTACTCTAAACAGAATTTACAGGTGAATATGTACTATGAATATAATATATAGATGGCTATTACTTTAAACAGAATTTTACAGATAGAGGTATACAATAATATGTTAGGCTAATATGAGGAATATAGCAGTGGATTAAGGTAGTGCAATAAATTATGGACAGAGCTATCCGAAAGAAAGTGTAAAATTGCAGTGGAAAGTGGTTGCATATTACAGTTAGAAGTATGGTGCAAAATGCATTGGTACTGTAAACATTGGTACTGTAAATACAGTCGGCAGTGCAAATGAGCATAATCCAGTTAAGATATGGTGGTGCAAAATGCATAAGTAAACAGTTGTTACTGTAATAAACAGTCGGTAGTGCAAATTGTAACGGTGGGGCCGCCATTACCTCAATTAAATTATTTAATTTCAAATGTTCGAGCGCCAGACAGTTTTCTAAAACTGCCAAAAATTTACATAACTAACTAACCCAAGATAGCAAATAAATAAAACCCCATTTACATAAAGACACAGAAAATTTCACTTCATTTTCACAGAGGAATTTTTATTCCTTTCAGCAATTTCAAACATGTATCATAGTTTCAGATAAAACATAAATCAAAGAAGAAAAAAAAAACACAATATATCAAGGTGACAAGTCAGTCTGGGTTAAATCACATTCAACAACAGTAGAGGTGAAATCTTGCAATCCCCGCTGACACTGGTCACAAACCCCTGAAAGTTTGCGTCGGCAGATTCGTTCCTCCACCTTCTCGCCAAACAATTTGGCGTGAATGGAGAGTTTAGAGGGACCTCATCAGGTTCCAGGATGGAAAGAACTGCCTTTGAACTCGTCTCGTTTCCAGCCGATCATAGAAGTGCGTCGCATCAGAAGTCACAGACTCCGCGTCGTACCAGACAGCGTGAGATGAACAAGCGGCCGTTTTTCCAAGGTAACCAATTACTTCTCTCAATCAAATTAACTCCTCGCTTATGCTGACCAACAACAACACTGACGGTTCTTTTTTCCAACTCCCAGGTGAAATAGACCTCGCCTTTAAATACTCTTTTTCGCTAATTACTTTACTCCACCCTTTTCATTTTAAAGTGACAGTGAAAGTAAATTCCTATTTGCTCTGTTACACTCTTCCCCCCTGGAAGAAAACAACCCCTGGTTGTTTTAAGGAATAATCAAGATTTAAAATCCTAAGAAGTCTTCCTCATCAGAAACTTCTTGAAATAGATCCAGGAGTTTTCTCTTTTCCTGTAACTCCAACTCTTCAGCCGTTGGATAGCACATTTTCAAATTGCAGACATGAGCTGTACGCATATCCTCTCCGGTGTCTTCCAGAACTATTTGGTAGTTCAAAGGACCCAGCTGCTTGATGATACGGTAAGGACCTTTCCACTTCGGTGCTAGCTTTGCACTGAACTTACGCTGGGTGCTAGACTGTGGGAAGTTACGTAACCATACGCGATCCTTGCGTTGGAATGTCAACTCTCTCCTATTTTTATTGTAATTTCTTAGTTGTCTCATCTTTGCTTTCTTGCTGTGTTCTTTGGCTTGAGTTTGCAGATGATGAAGATGATGAACCACGTCATATGAGGCAGCATCTGGAGTTAGGTTAGATCCATGGAGTATTTTGTCCATGGGACTTTGAAGTTTCCTGCCAAGCTGGAGTTCTGCTGGGGATAGACCAGTGGTCTCATGAACGGCTGAATTCATGGCAAATCGGAATTCTGGCAAGAACTGGTCCCACCTTTGGTGATTATCGTCCACGTAGGCTGCCATCATGTTCTTGAGAGTTCGATTCATTCTCTCCGTCATGTTGGTTTGCGGATGGTAAGCAGTGGTTAGTTTTTGGGAAATACTCCAGTTTTCACATAACTCTCTGAATATAGCTGAGACAAATTGAACACCTCTGTCTGATAGGATGAAATCTGGTACACCCCATCGTGTCAGGATTTCTTTTCTAAAAATGGAAGCGACATTCTGTGCTGTGGCTTTACGAATGGGGAACACCTCAACCCATCGAGAATAATAGTCAACAAACACAAGCAGGTACTCATTTTGGTTTACACTCCTTGGTAATGGGCCCATGATGTCAACTCCTAACATTTGGTTTGGATGGTTGGTTGTGATTTGCTGTAGTTTTCCGGCAGGTTTTTGATTATCATGTTTCACTGTTTGACATTTTACACAGGTTTTCACATGCTGTTTCACGTCAGTCCACATACCAGGCCAAAACGCTACTTCTTGAAGCCGTTTGAATGTTTTGTAGATCCCTCCATGGCCACTCATGGGAGTGGAGTGATAATGCTTCACTAGACAGGATCGGAGACTGGTTGGAATGTAGATTCGATAATGCAGTTGGTTATTTGACAGGTATGTTTTCTGATACAATTTGTCTTCAACAATTTCATACTGTTCCATCAGACTGGCACCATTTTCTGCAACTGCTTGCAATATTTTTGTAACTTCCAGGTCTTTGTGTTGTTCTTCCCACAAGACGACATCAGACACAGGCAGTTCTGGATCTTTTCTGCTGGTGTACAGGTTACATGTGGAGCTAACAGAAGACCTTGATAGAGCATCAGGAGCTACATTTAGCTTTCCCTTTCTGTACTCAATGATAAAATCAAATTTCTGCAATCTCAGTACCCAACGGATGAGACGACTAGTGGTTTTGGTGGAGTTCATTACCCACTGCAGGGCAGAATGGTCAGTGACAACTGTGAAAAGTTTGTGCTCTAAGTAGTGTTGCCACTTTTCCAGGGCCCAGACGACTGCAAGGCACTCCTTCTCCGTTGCAGTGTAGTTGATCTCAGCTCCTGTTAAGGTTCTGCTTGCATAGGCGATAACTTCTTCTCTACCAGCATCCCTCCGTTGTGCCAAAATGGCACCCAAACCAGTGTCACTGGCATCAGTGTATACTATGAATGGGCGGTGAAGATCAGGATGCCCAAGGATGGGGGGTGAGGTGAGGCAAGACTTCAATTGGTTGAACGCTTGTTGACACTGTGTTGTCCACTGAAACTGATGTCCCTTTTTTTTCAGTGCGTTAAGGGGTTCAGCAATCCTGGAAAAGTTCGGAACAAATCGGTGATACCACACGGCTAACCCAAGGAACCGCTGAACTTCCTTCAAGGTCTTGGGCTCAGGGTAGGAATGAATGGCTTCAGTTTTCCCATGGTCGGCTGAAATACCATTTACATTTACAATGTGTCCTAGGAAAGTGATTTCTCGAAGACAAAATTTGCTTTTTGTCAAGTTAATGGTCAGTCCAGCAGTTTCTAATTTCTGAAGCACCGCCTGGAGATCGTGGAAATGCTGGGTTACTGAAGGTGAGTAAATGATGATATCATCTATATACACAAAGCATATTTTCCTCCGTAGTTCTCCCAGAACTGTCTCCATGAGTCTCTGAAAAGTTGCAGGGGCATTTTTAAGTCCAAATGGCATAACGTTAAAATGATATAGGCCTGCAGGAGTAATGAAGGCGGTCTTGTCCTTACTGTCGGGATCCATGGTCACCTGCCAGTATCCTCTATTGAGATCAATAGTGGTAAAGATTGCTGCTCCAGACAGGGATTCGAGAATTTCTGTGATGTTTGGCAGAGGGTACGCATCACTTTCTGTTATAGCATTTACCCTTCGGTAATCTACACAAAATCTTAACTTTCCATTTTTTTTTGGAACTAGGACCACTGGTGAGGCCCAACCAGAGTGAGATGGCTCCACAATTCCTTCGATTAACATCTCCTCAAGCTGCTCTTCCAGTGCCAGTTGCTTCATGGGAGACAATCGATATGGTCGTTGTTTGATAGGTACTTGGTTGGTGGTGTAGAGACAGTGTTGGAGAACCTCAGTACGTCCAGTACGAAGAGTGCACACCCGGGGTCGGCCATCCAGGATTTGTAGCAATTGTTGCTTCCCCTCAAAAGGTAAATGTGCAGCTTCCACAGCATTTTTGATCAGTGTCTTTTCATCCATACTGTCAAGGTGTTGAATTAACAGTGAAGATGATGGAGGGGGAATAGAAGTCAACAAGGAAAGAGTTTGTGGGCTTTGCTGACGGGCTCGTTGTTCTTTTGGTAGAGTTGCAATCGGCACACTGGGATTTCCTGGTTGAAAGGGGTACTCTTTTGTTGGATCAAGCTTAAAAGAATACTTTTGATCAATGACATTGATTTGCAGCCCACTGAAGAAAATGAAGTCCAGCCCCAAAATTACAGCGTAGGCTAGGGCTTGTGAAGAAAGTACAGCAGCAGGTAATACGAAAGCTTGGTCATGCAGATGTATCGTAATATTCATCCATCCTAATGGAATCTCTGCCTCTCCATTTGCCAGATAAAGAGGACCACGCGACCAGGGTTTAAGCTGGTCTGGTGATACAAGTGCTCTCATAAGACTTTCATGAATGAGTGTAAAGCTTGCACCAGTATCCATAATGGCTTTTCCGAACCAGGTATCAATCCGGATGGGAACAACTAATTGTTGAGGAACCACCACTTGTTCATTAGAACTTGGAGAAGAAGAGGTTCTCTTGGATGCTGATGGTGAGAGGTGCATTCTTGTTGCAACAACAGAGTTGTTCGAAGATTGACCACTTGACTTAGACTGATAGGAATGTTTACAGTTGGTGGAATATTGTGGTCCAGATGACTGTGGAAATACATGGTGTGGACACTTGCCTGGTGGATGCTGTCCCCTACATTTCCAACACTGAACTGGAACTTTCTCAACAGATCGATTTACTGGGTTTTTTTGTGTCAGGGGTGGATAGTTGGAACCCATTCGACCTTCATACCGCAGTTGTTGTTCATAATCTTTTTCTAGCTGATGCCCTAGTTTGACAAGCTCCTCCACAGTATTCACTCGGCTACGCAGTTGGCTGGCCAGGTAAGGCTTTATATTTTTAAGTATCATCTTTACCATCTCATCCTCTGTTAGGTCCGTCTTCCATCTTATACAGAGAGCTCTGTAAGAAAATGCGAAGTCTCTAATACATTCCTTCTCACCTTGAATTCTTGTACGAACCCGTTCAGCCAGTTCGTCCTCATAATCTTCAGCCAGGAAAGCAGACAGAAATGCAGTCTCGAACTCACTCCAGGTGTTTATGGTAGAACGTCTGACCTCCCACCAGTCACGAGCTGTTCCGTATAAGACAGTACGGAAGGTAGCCAGGATGTCTGTATCACTGAGGGGATGTAAGGCCAAGAAGTCCTGACATTTTGTGAGATACAGTAAGGGGTCTGCATCATCTGAAGGCCTTCCAAATGTGGGGAAAGTTAATTTTATATGATCACTTTTAACCACAGATGGTGAAGAAGTTGGAGGAATCACTGGAGTAATTTCAGATGGCAAGGAAGGCGTGATGCTGGGAATTGGTGGGGCCAACATACTTAGGTGTTGATCCGCACTGTCCTTCGTGACACTGTGAAAGCCTTTCTCCACTTCATTTTTTACCTCTTTTAAACTAGTGAAACATTTGTCCGTTTGTGTAACACATTGTTGTTGCTTTACTATAATCTGATCATGGCTTGTTTGGAATAAATGTTGAACAGCTTGGATGTCCTGCTGAAACTCTGTCCGGAGCTGATCAACAATGACACGTACTTCAGACACCAAGGTAGATTCCACTTTTTGAAGTTCCCCTGTGATCATTAATTTAATTGCTTTAGTCAGCTTATCTGCTTCAGACTCCTCTTGTTGCTTAGCAGTAGTAAACAGGGTGAAAACTTGATTTTTGTTATCCTCCATTTTTGCAGCAAGATCATCAATCTGGCTCTTGTGGTGAGAATTAGCATCTTTCACTTCATGGGTAAGTTCAGTCACTGTTTTTTCCTGTTTCTTTATTACATCAAACAAGGCATCCCAGTTCCATTTTACCTGAGTAGTAAATTGTTGCATTTCCCTTCCAGGAGTTGGTAAAACATTGGGAAGGTCATGTTGTGCCACAGAAGAATGAGTCTCACCTTCCGATGAGGTGCAAAGTTGCATGTTATCCCCTTGTGGTGCCCAGGTGAGAGTTTGCACAGGAGTGCTGCCAGGCAGAGCAGGAGTGGACATGTGCACATGGGTTCCGGGATAAACAGGGCTGAATGGAGTGGGATGATGATAGAAAACAGGAGCACATGGAGTTGGTGGCACTAGAGGTATTGGAGGTCGCCATACTGGAGTTGATATGTCTGGTGCTGATGGAGGCTCAATTTCTACAAAAGTAGATGGGGAAGGAGGGGTAGATGCCGTTTGTTGTGTTTGTTTGGATGCAAGAGTGTGGTGTGGAAAAATAAAAATCAGTAAATGAATGCCTGTGTTTGTATTTTTCAGTACAAAATACACTTTTCCAAAATAGTCAATTCAATAGTTTACCCCAAAACCAGTATGCAAATAAAAAACAATACGTTTTCACAGTAGGTCACCTTCAATTCCCACAATTACAAAATTACTGTGACACATTGGTGAGGAAAAAGGAAGAGAAAAAAAAATTAACATGAGTACTTAAATTGTATCACTTCAAACAGGTTCAAAAAAACAAAAAAATCCTCAAGTTTACAAAAACAAAGTTTTTCTTTTTCAAAAATCAAGTTGTTCCAATATTCAAGGGCTAAACATATTCAAGTCCCTGTTCGGGCGCCACTCTGTAACGGTGGGGCCGCCATTACCTCAATTAAATTATTTAATTTCAAATGTTCGAGCGCCAGACAGTTTTCTAAAACTGCCAAAAATTTACATAACTAACTAACCCAAGATAGCAAATAAATAAAACCCCATTTACATAAAGACACAGAAAATTTCACTTCATTTTCACAGAGGAATTTTTATTCCTTTCAGCAATTTCAAACATGTATCATAGTTTCAGATAAAACATAAATCAAAGAAGAAAAAAAAACACAATATATCAAGGTCTGGGTTAAATCCCATTCAACAACAGTAGAGGTGAAATCTTGCAATCCCCGCTGACACTGGTCACAAACCCCTGAAAGTTTGCGTCGGCAGATTCGTTCCTCCACCTTCTTGCCAAACAATTTGGCGTGAATGGAGAGTTTAGAGGGACCTCATCAGGTTCCAGGATGGAAAGAACTGCCTTTGAACTCGTCTCGTTTCCAGCCGATCATAGAAGTGCGTCGCATCAGAAGTCACAGACTCCGCGTCGTACCAGACAGCGTGAGATGAACAAGCGGCCGTTTTTCCAAGGTAACCAATTACTTCTCTCAATCAAATTAACTCCTCGCTTATGCTGACCAACAACAACACTGACGGTTCTTTTTTCCAACTCCCAGGTGAAATAGACCTCGCCTTTAAATACTCTTTTTCGCTAATTACTTTACTCCACCCTTTTCATTTTAAAGTGACAGTGAAAGTAAATTCCTATTTGCTCTGTTACAAAATAACAAAGTGAAGGCAGATGTGAGGTAGGAGAGTTAGCAGTTTATGAGGGAAGTGGATCAATGGGGGTTTGAGATCAGTAAAGAGACAGCTCTGGGGAAAAAACTGTTCTTTAGTCTGCTGGTCCTGGTCCGGAGGATCCTGAAACGCCTGCCGGAGGGCAGGAGAGAAAACAGCCTGTGGGCTGGGTGAGAGGAGTCCTTGAGGATGCTGCGAGCTCGATGCAGACAGCGTTTCCTCTGGATGTGCTCGATGGCAGGTAGTGGAGTCCCTGTGATGCGCTGGGCAGTTTTCACCACCCGCTGCAGTGCCTTGCGCTCCGCAACAGAGCAGCTCCCATACCATACTGCGACACAGTTGGTCAGGATGCTTTCTATTGCACAGCGATAGAAGTTCACCAGGATAGCCGAGGAGAGCTGATTCTTCCTCAGTGTCCTCAGGAAGAAGAGGCGCTGGTGAGCCTTCTTGACCAGGCTGGAGGTGTTGGTCGTCCACGACATGTCCGCCGAGATGTGGACCCCCAGGAACTTGAAACTGGAGACACGCTCAACAGCCATTCCATTGATGTGGATGGTGTCGTGTGTGCCTCTTGACTCCTTCCTGAAGTCCACGATGAGCTCCTTCGTTTTGGTGGTGTTGAGGAGCAGGTTATTATCAGTGCACCATGTGGCCAGGTGCTGAATCTCCTCCCTGTAGGCAGTCTCATCGTTGTTGCTGATGAGACCAATCACCATAGTGTCGTCCGCAAACTTGACGATGGAATTAGATCCATACACAGGCTTGCAGTCGGAGGTGAAGAGGGAGTAGAGAAACGGACTTAGCACACAGCCCTGTGCTACACCAGTGTTGAGAGTGTGATGGACGTGGAGCAGGTGGATCCTGATCGAACATTCTGGGGTCTGTCAGTTAGGAAGTCCAAAATCCAGTTACACATTGAAGTGTTGATGCCCAGGTCTCCAAGTTTGGCAATTAACTTGGATGGGATGACAGTGTTGAATGCTGACCTGAAGTCAACAAACAGCATGCGTGCATAAGTGTTTTTAATGTCCAGATGGGTGAGCACAGAGTGCAGTGCCATGGAAACTGCTTGGGCAAGAGACAGGTTGAAAATGTCTGTAAAAACCCCAGCGAGCTGCTCCGCACATGCCCTGAGAACACGACCAGGGATGTTGTCTGGTCCAGCAGCCTTGTGCGCGCTGATCCGGCTCAGTGCCTTGCAGACATCTGTGGAGGAGAGTGTGATTGGTGGGTGGTCAGCTGAGGGTTTGAGCTTGATATGAGCAATGAGTATCAAAATCGTAGAAAACGGTTCTCAATAAATGTACAAGGTGTGTTGCACATTTGAAAGGTGCAACTCATGACTCAAGGATTTTCCAAAACTTCCCTTTGCATGCTCAGTTGGAGGGGGGAAAACATAATGGAATTAACAGCCACATTTCCACCAAAATTACTCAGTCCTAGGAACTTTTCCCCCAGACCTGTTGCTGTCTGCGTTTACCATACCGTGAAGATTAGTCCAGTGATGTAGGACTGTGTATGATTTTCCAGTTCCCGCTGGATTTCGTCCTACCCATATAAGCTTAATAAAGCCTGAACCTTGCCGTCCATTGTTGATTCAAATAGCAAACAACTCTTACTGAACGCACTTTAAAAAAATGGTGGTTGGAATAAAATGCTGCATGAGCTCAACCAATCAGCATGTTCACTAAGTCCCACCTCTGAAAGTTCCTGAACTTTGAAAAAGTACTACCTCGCGAGCAGGACATTTCTGAGGGGGAAATGTTTACCTGGAACCAGGGTTCTAAATTAACTTTTTTATTACCAGCCAATCAGAATTTCCACTAGCCAATTTTTTTCTGGTGAAAATAAAAGATATTATGCACTGAATGGATTTGATCATTTTATTAACATTGTTGGCATGAAAAACACATATAAAGTGCATACATGCAACAAAATGCATACAAAATATACACAGAAAAATATGCACAGAAATACAAAATATACACAGAAAGTGCAAACATTTCATTTCAAGTTTAGTATCTATCTATCTATCTATCTATCTATCTATCTATCTATCTATCTATCTATCTATCTATCTATCTATCTATCTATCTATCTATCTATCTATCTATCTATCTATCTATCTATCATTTGAATGAATAACATGTCTTCAGAGCTCTTCTTCTTCTTCAGAGGTGCGAGAATCACCCTCTGTTCCTTTTGTTCCGACTACTACTGTTGTTTGCGCACAAAGTCAGGCCTGCGTGAGCGCAAACTGTCATTATGCTAAGCCCCGTTTCCACCGAAATTACCCGGAACAATTTTTTACAGGAACTTTTTTCCCCCAGACCTGCTACTGTCTGCGTTTCCACCGCGGTCTAAAGTACCCTGAAGATTAGGCAAATTAGTCCAGAGATGTGCGACTGCTCATCCCAGTCAGCAACGGACAGTAATAATTTACTGTCTGCAACAATAACAAGTATGGAGGAGATGCAAGCAGCGCTGCTTTTGCTAGTTATGTATTGGTTTACTAAATATGTAATTAACAAAATGACGGAAAAGAGACGAGCACTGATACTAGAGCGTATTCTGAAAGCTCGTAAAGCTAGATTTAAAATAAGACAACGCATGTTATAATCAGCCATTACAGACATTGACTGTGAGATTTCTGAGACGAACTCACGCCATCAGACAGAAAGACCAAGACTGATATTTACTGAACGCAGAACGAACCTCGCAAGACTTTTAAAAATGCCTGTTGAAATAAAATGCTGCGTGAACTCAACCAATCAGCATGTTCAGCACTCAAGTCCCACCCCCGAAAGTTCCTGAACTTTGAAAAAATACAACCGCAAGGCAGTTCTGAAGGGGAAAGGGGTCAAACACAGTATTAGTATGCTGTTCCTAATAATCCTTTAGGTGAGTGTAAGTTCTTACATATCGGTGGACGAATAAGTTAAGGTGTAAACATTAATTCTGAATTATTTATAATGTAATTCGAGTCACTTTCATTTGAATTTAATTCCCCTTTGAGTTATCATTTGATCTGATTCATAATCCCTACAATATGAAGGCTTCGAGTGTTGTTCTTTGCTCGGGTTTTAACGAAAAGGAAAAGTTTAAATCGCTTAAAACAGACGCGATAGCTGATTCGAACGAGTGATGCTCCACGGCGGCAAATCTGCTTCACCGTCTCTGCGCTGTCGTCAACGTGTAAAGCCCGCCCCAACGTTTCTGATTGGTGCCACGATTTCGAGAGATTAGAAATGGGCTTGAATGGGCTCTTTGCCAGACTACTTGCGGATCAAATCTAAATTTGCCGGAAGTTGTCTGGGTTTTCCCAGGCTAGTGGTTTGGATTACATTTTTTGGATTACTTAATCAAAGCAAAGCAATTTCTTTTTCATTTGATTAGTAACTAATCGAATTTCAAATTTTACCTCAGTAATACAACTACATTAAGTTTGTAATTTAATAACATAATTTCATTACATGTAACTAGTCACTCCTCAACCCTGCATACATTTTACTCTAAAATATAGATAATGATCAAATTCTTGAAATAAATGACTCCCTCAATGTTGTTTAATTAGTTTTGTTCCACTGTTATTTTAATTTCAAAGTAATCAAATAACACAAAGTCGTTGTAAATGCAGGTATCATTTGTTCCAATGCAAAACTCAATGAGCAACACTGTTGCATCTAATTCTCAATAGTCAAGTCAAATCAAGTCAACTTTATTTATATAGCGCTTTTAACAATGTAGATTGTTTCAAACCAGCTTTACAGTGTTAAACAGGAAAATAATGCAGCATAATTTTATTCAGCCGTATAGCCATTTGATGTCATCAGTTCATTTCAATTTCCATACGGTGACAGTGTGGGCTTTAGATCAATAATTAGATCAGTAATTTAGTTTACATGGTTAATTTAGTTTAATAATTAGATTTATTTCGATGTTTAGTTGAAAGATTTAGTGTCCCCAACTGAGCACGCCAAGCCAGAGGCAACAGTGGCAAGGAAACCAAAACCCCATCAGGTGACCTAATGGAGAAAAATAAACCTTGGGAGAAACTGTTGAAGAATTCTCTTTCTATAAAAATGTCTTCACAAGGATCATTGATTTCAGAAGAGGCTTTATTCACACCAAACACAGCAATGAAGCCGGAGGGCCATCGGCCACCGGCCCTCCTACTACTTGAATTTTCTGTCATATATATACCATAGTTGTCTTCCTAACATGGTAACAACCCCCTGGCTCACCACATTCTAAGTTCTAATTCTGTTCCTGTCCTTCTAAAGGGCTTTCTCAAAGTCAGCACACATTTGTAAAAGTCAGCACATTTGAAAACACTTGAAACATCACTTGAAAACATAATAGTGTCTTTTCATTAGCCTAAAACTGCTAATTTTAAATAATAAAATCTTCTACAAAACCAGGCTCAGTCGGGGTGCCAGTTCTCCTTTCTGGCAGCTTTACAGGTCAGAGGTCATAATAGATCGGAATAGCTCCTCAAATGTTCCACAAAATTACAATCAGTCAAACTTAATTATTTGTTCTGTGACGAGAGCTTTTAACATTCATTGCTGGGGGAAAACATTTCCTGTTAATGTAATCTGTAGATCAAACTAATATCATTTATAGAATATGTAATGCAATCATATCTGACATATACTGTAAAGCTTCATTGTTAAACCCTTCACTTAAAATATGTATATGGATTTCTTTAAATTTTTATTGAATTTCAATTCTGCTTCATTTAATTCCAATTCGAATTGTAATTCCAGATCCTGTCTTTGACATCAATTCAAATTCAAATATTTAATTGGAATTCAGGAGTCAATTCTGAATTGTGCATTTTCCACCACATTCATCAACAATACATTCATCAATACATTATTATGTGCTATTGCATGAGTCTGTGGCCCTAAAAAGTTTTAAGTATTGACAAATGTTTACTGTTTTTGATAGAACTCTAATAGCATCAAACAAAAATTGGTTTGTTGTTGAAAAAGTTCCTGTGTATAAATGTTATTTAGCCATGAACAGAATCTCACATATTAGATGTGGTTCAAACTCTTTCTTTGGTAGTTATTTTTAGCACACCATTGACCAACACGCATTTAAATATGTATTTCTTCAAGAATTCAACTGATATGTGTTTTATTGTCTGTATGTGAATGCCTACACACATCTGTGACTTGAGCATGTGATCAGGACTTTTATTTTGTAGTGGAGATGTGACGTCATAAGGCTGCGCCACACTCCTGCATCTGTTGTGATTCTGCTGAAGAAAGGTTTGTGTTTTAAGCTTTTAAAGTGTTTAAATCAATGCAAACTGTTCAGGCAATTTTATAGTTTTAACAAGAACCGCTATATGGCTGTTTGATTATTGAACTTAACGTTATAATGCGTTATCTAACATTAATGAACGTTATTCTGTGAGAGTAAAGCTGAATTCACGTGCTGTCGGAATTGTCGTAAATACGAGTTTCCTAGTAAACATTGCACATGAACGCCCTCACATTTTGAAACTTGAATGCAATGAGCTCGTAATGAAAACTCAAGAGTCAACAAAATCGTTTTATTTTTTTACTGTTCTTCCACATAAAAACAAACATGGTACATAATCAAATCTGTGAATATAAAAACATTTGTTCAGCCTTCGGTGCAAAAAGCACTATAAAACAAAGCAATCAATTTAAAAATAATCTTATTTCTGTTTGGGACAGAAACAAGATTATTTTTCTCACCCCATTGGTAGATCATTTAGCTTGTTTTAAGCAAAAACACACTTCATTTTGATTTTATTTTCCAGAGAACAAGAAAACATATCATGTCATTTTACTCATCTAGTAAATGCATCTTGATTTAAAAATGATTAGATATTTAGTCTAGAAACATGACAAAAATACTAAATAAGAGCATTTTCTGCAGTGCACACATTGCACCTCATTACAAGGTAAAAAAAAATTAAAAATTATTTAGTGTAAAAAATAAATATATATATATTTCTATATCTAGAGTGGCTTCATGGTATTTAGTCTATAAACATGTTTAATATAGGCACAAAACTGCATGTTTATGAAAAAATAATCTGTAATTTGGCCTTTATTACTCATTTAATACATGTCTACATTAACAATTTAATAAAATGAGAAATTAACCTACATTTCTGACAAATTACCACGGTTTTTTTATTATTTACAAAGGCCTTTGCACACTAATGTGGCGTTCACACCGGACGCGATTCACGCGAAGGTGGACGTTTGAACATTTTGAGTTTACTCGCTTCATTCACGTGTGACAACTACACAACAGACGCGAATACGCGTCATGGGAGGCGCTTCTGCCATATATGAGCCTATATGAGCCCGCTGGTCTCGGTCACTTGACGTCTTTTTTGTAAAAAATACTACTATTAATGTGTGACAAAACGTAGTTTAAAGACTTTTTCAGGCGATAATATAGTTGTTTAAAGCTCAAATCTGTGGTTAATTTATAAAAAGAGTGCCTATTTGAGCATTTTATCTGGCGTTTTCGGAGTTGTGAGATCCAGGCGCTCAGTGACATTCCGCGCTCGTTTACCCGGCGAGACCTGCCTTTCCTCGGCTAGTTCTTCTCACATTTGCCGCTGGCTCTGACTCTTTTTTTTCTGCTCCAGTCTCGTTGTGAAATGGCTGACATAGATTTTGTTGAGAGGGTAACTGACTGTCCGACCTCCTCACTCACTTTCTTCCAAGCAAGATCCTTTTTATTCCTGTTCCTGTAGTGATAGGATGATGTATCATACAGCTCCGGGTATCCACATACGGCCACGATTATCTTGTCGTCCATTGTTGTTGGGATTTCTGCCTCCGCTTGTAAATGCGTCACTACTAGAGCAAGCTCGTGATTGGTTAACGCGGCGCAAAATATCCGGCAGAGTTCAGATTTTTCAACTTGAGCGATTCGCGCGTTCAAAACGCTCAATTCACGTCATTCGCGCCGCAGAATGCCATTTCGCATCTCTGCATTGACTTAACATGTAAATCACTTGCGCGAATCACGTCCGGTGTAAACGCACCAGTGTTAATTTTGGCAGCCATTTTTGATTTAGTCTTAGTCTTCGTCTTCAGACGAAAATGCTTATAAGTCTTAGTCACATTTTAGTCATTTTTTTCAGTTTTTAATCTAGGTAATCTAGGCTGTATTGACATCACACTCTGAGTAGTAGCACTTGTGCAATGCTACATATCCCTTTTCCTTAGTTGGATACTTGCAGTGGCGATTTTTTTAAGACTGCAAGGGAAGCTCGGCTTCCCTTATAATGTCACAAAATTAATGGTCAAATATGTACTATTGTATTAACATTTTATTGACTAAAAATGCGTTAGAAAACGTTCATCTCAAAGACGAGTTCGTTCAGAATCAGTTACATATAGCAGGTCGGCTGACTCGATTTCCTTCTCATACATTCCCGCAGCGTCACAGTGCATTTCCCTATTGAAGCCCAGCGTCCATTGACTTCAATGGGGCTGCTTTGAACGTTTTTTTTCAGCGCTTCGAAACTAGACGGTCATTGGATAAACGCTGCGATTATGTCCCGCCCACGGACGCTCAGCGTCTCTGGGGTGAATGGGGAGTGGGCTGGCCGGGACTCCGAGCTTCTGCGTGATGATTGGAGGGTCTGTCGAAAGACTGCATCTCCCTTTGACTGACAGCGATTCTGTACTATAAGGAATCACTGAAGCTATTCGCGCTCAGTCCCATCGCGGATTTCTCAAGTTCAGTCGAAATAAAAACTGCTGCAACCTATTTCTTTGATATTTGCTTGGCGAAATTGCTTGATTTTCATCATACATTTCACACAATTATACACCACATTCCTTGTTTCAGTTTTACAGAGTTTAATATATTTTTTTTTGATCGTTCATTCATTCATGAGTTCATTCATTCATGAGTTCATCAATGAGCTTCCCCTCTCTGACAGACCAGTAGCCGCCACTGATAGCCTGTATGCTGTGTCGTCCGCTAATTTCTAAGGTAGGATCATATATGAAGGATAGAGAAAATGGTATTATAGTAGAATCAAAACAAACTTTGTTTTTCCCTTTGGGAAAAATACTTTAGTCAGCTTACTTATCGTGATGGTGGCCGCATAAACACTGGGGTGATGTGACTTCAGATGTCTTTTAAGATTCGTCGTGTTTTTTCCGCACAGTTTATAGCCACAGGGCTTCTCTCCGTCGTCGTGAGATTCTGTGACATTACACACTGTTTTCCCTTCAGATAACATATAAGTGAAATGCTTCCAGATATCATCTCTTCTTTTCCTTCCTAAAAATGCAGGTGCCGCTGACGCCATAGTTGCAGCGAGCTTGCTACTCTAGTTCAAATTTGGTAGCCTAGACTACCAGTACATGTGACGTCAGCTGCTGCTGCGTGCCTGCAGCTGGCTGGATACTGTTGGAGACGCCTTCTTTGACGGACACGCATTTTTGACGGCATAGGAAGAGATCATGTATTTTTAATGTCCGATATTCCTCAAATAACTTTCTAGTCTCGTCTCGTCTCGTCAACAAATAAACGGCATACGTTTCGTCATAGTTTTTATCATCAGATATTAGTTTAGCTTGTCAACGTCTCGTTTTAGTCACAGAAAAAGTGGCCGTTAACGAATATTTTTCGTCATCGTCTTCGTTAACGAAATTAACACTGAAACGCACCATGAGTCCGAAATTTTCGCATGCGTTTTTTCCTATTAGTGATCCGAAAAATTCGTCACGCACAGAGACCTTGCACACTGAGTCCGATGCGTATTAATGAATGCGTTATGAAAAAAAAACGCAAAACAATACAAAATGCCGTCTTCAAATAGTGAGGATGATTTTTTTGTCTCTTCTTAAATAGAGAAAAAGAAAGAGGAAATAATGGTTCCATCATCTACTCCTGCGATCGCGTAGAGAGGAAGGAGAGTTCCACCTCCTGATCAAGGAGCTGCGGGATTATCCAGACCGATTCAAAGTTTACTTTAGAATGTCACAAGCCGCGTTTCCATTACCCTTCAAATTGCGCAAATTGAAATTGCGAATTGAAAAAAATACGCCCAATGGAAATGCGTCAATTTCGCAAAAACTCCCATATGAGGAGGTTTTTCAAGCAATTCGAAAAAGGAAATTTTCGCAAAACTGCAATGGAAACACATTTACAGGTCACCTGGTACGGTCATGCATTGCTCCCACACAGGGCCTACATATTATTTTTATCCCACTCAAGTATGTCTAATAACGAGATCTTATGTCGTTAAAACAACATATATTTTCTCCTAATAAGGAGAGTGGCGTAACTTTATAATGACGGACCCCGGTGCAACCACAAATATCATAACTATCTATAGGCCGACTGTAATTAAGACATAAATTCAACAAATGTATTAAAACAGAAAGACGCTATAGTTTCAGCCTTGCTCAAAGACTGAGGAAACAGGCCAGCATGTCAATCCATTCCTGACGATCTTGGTTTGCTTCTTATTTATTAAATATACAGCCAAATAGTTGATTAAACGTTGATCAAAATTAAAACAATTTATACAAAGCGAAATTAATTTTAAAGAAAGACTTTCTAGAAAACACAATTCAATGAAGTGCTCAATCCATGTCCCCGGACATATGCGCATCTGATTCTTACTCATGCTGCTCACTTTTCATAATCAACATATGAAATTAAAAGATTATAATATTTAGACATAGCCTAACTATATGAAACTAAATAGGCTACACTTTCTTTAACCCTCTGTCCGACGAAGTCGTCGTCGCCTTCTGATGGATTTTTTCCTTATTCCAGCGGAAACAACTCACAATACTCCGTCATGTTTAGCCATAAAGATAGGCTAAGTGCAACACGTAATCATAAACAGTAAACTGTCTACTTTTATTTGTGTACACTCAATAACAGCAAAGGCCGTGGACTCAGGGAACGGATTATTTTGCACTCCACTCCAAACGCTGTCTTCATTTAAAAAATATATATTTTGTTTATTAAACGCAAAATTTTTCATTTCAAAAGCATTTCTAAATTCAGTTTATATTTACAACAAACGAAATTCCAAGCCAAAATAACGAAGTGGTAAAAAAAACCTTTGAGTAAATTCAAACTTTCCGCTCGTCTCTGTATGTGGCAGCCATGCGTCACAATAACCTGCGTATGTAAAAGTCGATCATTCTTTACAGATGATGGTATGTTTGGACAGAAGACGAGTTCTTTATTAAACTCATAAAAAATGCAACAATTTATCATTACACCTCATGTGTGCCGCTCAAGTATAAGGAGCTTTCCTTGCCATCAGTGATTGGATAACACACACACACACACACACGTCTCATTAATAATAATGGCGTGTGGTGGCTGGGATATACATAAACCTAACAACATATGTAGCATGATTTTTGGAATGATTTATCACGAGAGGAAAAAAATGGTTTTAGTCGCATAACATCAGTTAATGTCATTTCGCAATATTTTTTATCGACTTTTAGAAAATATCGCAAAAGTTTTATGCAAATCTGTAATGGAAACGCGGCTAGTGACTCGCTAGTTTGGCTAGTTTGATGCTTTGCTAGCAATACTGGAGCCACATATTAAAAAGAAGACCACCAATTTCCGTGAATCAATTGATCCTAGGGATCCGCGCACGCACACACACACGGTTTACATGGACTTGGTGTGCTATAATTATAGCTGTGATATAATTATATAAGTAGTATTTTTGATACAATAATATTTGTAGGCTATATATAATTGTAGGTATCTGAGCACTGGCGATTCATTCACCACCATTGCCAGCAATTTAGGTTGGGCATCAGATTCAGCTGTAGATGGGAAAAACGGATGCGAAAAACGCAGAAAATCAAACCTGTTCCGAATTTTTTTGTGACGGACGGAAGTTTCAGAGGCAGTGTGCAAGCGCGACTGACATAACGTGTGGTCGAATTTATTTTTTGACGTGCGAAAATTTCGCATGCGAATATCGGACTCAGTGTGCAAAGGCCTTTACAGTTAGTGTTACCACAGTAAACACATGATAATTGTTGGTTGAAACTGAATCGGCTCAGTATTTCTCCTGATTTGCACGTTAGTGTTTAGGGCTGTAATCAACCAAAGAAAATCTTGGTCGACTGAAGTCCTGAAATATTTGACTAAAAATGACGTTAGGAAAAAAAACGTTAAATTAATTAGTTGTGCACTGTGCGCAGTACTTGGTGGCCTTGTTGTCTGTCTAAATGAATTATAAATAAACATAAACTAGTAGGCTATTTGCAGTATATTAAATCGTTTTTGACCTGATTATTTTGCACTGAAGTGAGTCTGACACACGAGTCTTTCGACTCTGACAGCGTTGCATCACGTGCACCATCACAGCCTATGACTTCCGAAAATGTTGTCAACTAGTGATATCATCACAAGAACTTTTGAGGAATATGCAACATAATTTAGACAATTGTTTTTGTCATATGTATTATAGGGCAATTCCGCGGAAAACTGTCACATCCATAACACCAACACAATGCCATGGTATTTAGTTGGCGTTATGGATGTGACATTTTTGCGTGGAATTACCCTATAATAACTGACAGACTCTATCATTTCAGCCGCTCTGTGAACACAGGATCAGCTCAGCTTCGTGGCTGAGACACGAATAGACTATTAACTTAAAGCTTTTACTCTTAAACACAAAAGGCACATCCACGTTAATAAAAAAGGAATATTTATTAAACAAGCCAGATCAAGAGCAGGAAAAACACTCACAGTTAAATAAATAATATACAGCAAACTAGCCTTCTTCAATCTGTCACTCTTCTCCAGTGGGTTGGGCTAATCCAAAAGAAGTGGAAACAAGGGGGTGTTCTGAAGACAGACTGTGACCTGTGAAACAGGGCTGCTCTGAAACACCCCCATTAGCAATTAGTGCTCTCCACCTGATGAAATGAACGCGGCAAAACCGACAACAGATCCACTTTTGCAGCACGACTGAATCGTGGTGTTGTGACGCTTCCCCTCATGTGTATGTTGATGGGCGTTCCTCAAGTTTACCGCTATGGGCGTGCGTTTGAGCCAGCTGGGAATGAAAATCAAAGGACCCGTGACAGATTTCTCTTCACCAGTGGGTTGGGCTAATCCAAAAGAAGTGGAAACAAGGGGGTGTTCTGAAGACAGACTGTTACCTGTGAAACAGGGCTGCTCTGAAAACACCCCCATTAGCAATTAGTGCTCTCCACCTGATGACATGAACGCGGCAAAACTGATGAAATGGCAAAACTAATGAAATGAACGCGGCAAAAAATCGACCAATCAGAATTTTGGTTGAGCTGGAACGTATCGACTAATAATTCGACTAATCGACAGGGAGATTACAGCCCTATTAGTGTTGTTGATTAAGTCAGCGCTGTTTAACTGGCTTTAAACTAAAATAAATCAAATCACAGAGAGATTCGCAGCTTGTACCGGAGACCTCTACGCCCAACTCGAACACTTCTCACAGGCTGTTTAGTGGTCGCGTCAAAACACTCAGCAAGTGTTAATGTTTCCCTGAAAGCTACAGAGATATTGATCACTGATAAAATGTATAAATCTCACTCCAAAACCAAAATGTTGCAAGGTTCTCAAAATTAATCAAACGTGTTGTAAAAAATAAGAAACCCACTCCCTTGAACCATATCACTATAATCGAGTAAATCTAAAACCAATCTAATATTATGAATTCCCGGATTGTGTCTCACTAATTATAGTAGAAATACTTTTTTTTTAATTAGCCTAGCAGTGATAGCCCCAGAAAAGAAATAAAATCTGTGTTAAGCAAAAGTGATAGGCCTCAGATTGTCTAAATTTTATTAGCTTTGGGAATAAATGTAATAAAGCCTTGTTTCATACTTTCTATCAACATTTTTTAGGGCACTGAATAAAACATTTCTCAATTTTTTTTTTTTTTTTTTAATTGTTTAAATTGACACCAACATCTGTCCCTGGGGATTTGTTTAAATGCCATCTTCTCAACAACTGAATCCAATTCTTCAATCTGAAGACCTGAATCACATAAAACTTTAATAATATGGAATATTGAAATATTGTTCTGGGTTTTAGCAACAAAAAAACAATTGTCTGAATAATATAGTTTAGAATAGAATTGAAAAACGTCCTTTTCAATTCTTCTAAAATCTTCGCATTCCTCTTCTTGGATCATTAAACTACTCATAGAGTTATTTTGCCGTCTGTTTTTTCTAAATGACTGAAATATGTAAAGCTATTTTCACCTTCCTCAATCCACTTGGCTTGCGATCTTATAAAAGCACCCTGTGCCCTCTCAAGATACAAATGATCTGATTTAGCTCCATCACCCTATTATTTTCATATTTATTTAAAACAGGTTTGACTTATTTCACAAATTAAATTCATTTCATACTCCCTTTTTTCTTTGTTTAGTTTCTTAGGCCACATCCACACCAAGCCAGACCTTTCCCTATCCAATCTTCTTTTCCCCTCATCTCAAGAAATATCTGCGTACACACGAGAGCACTGAAACCGACTCAAAACGATGTAGTATACATGCCAGACCAGTGTGTGGCGCTGTAATTCTGCCACAGAGATGCACTAAAAACGGACAAGAGTTGTGGCTATAAGGGGTTCAGCAACGGTCGGAGGCAAAATCTCACAATAAAATAACAACAAATAAATGTGCTACTTACCAGATTGTGTTTTATTAACACCTACCCCAACCCTAAACCTACCCTTACAATAATGCAAATGCAGTCATTAAATGAGGCAATATTGATGTGCGCATGCCCAGGGACCGTAGTTGTATCCCTTCTAGTCTTTACCGTGCGGGACGTGGTGTGATGACATCGCCGTTTCACAAAATATACGGATTGGCTGTACACATGAAAACACAAGGGGTCGGTTTCAGTTTTAACCTCTCTCGGACCCGGTTTAAAAAAATACCGGTTTCAGGCTCTCAAAACGCCAGATCTGTGTGGGCGAAACGCTGATAGGGTACAAAATCTTGACGTATACAGCTGAACGCATCTCTGTGTGGACGGGGCCTTAGAGAAACCTATGGGAAATTCCCTCGTTTTGAATTTGAGAAATTCCTAATGTTACAATCAAAATAATTTTCTCTATGTACCCCTTATTAACTCCTTACTTTTACTGCAAAATTCTTCATTTTGTAAGAGAGAGGCATTGCACTTCCAATAACCTTTGTTTCTTAATTGTTTAAATATGGGTTCTGAAATTAGATCTACACTCACCTAAAGGACTATTAGGAACACCTGTTCAATTTCTCATTAATGCAATTATCTAATCAACCAATCACATGGCAGTTGCTTCAATGCATTTAGGGGTGTGGTCCTGGTCAAGACAATCTCCTGAACTCCAAACTGAATGTCAGAATGGGAAAGAAAGGTGATTTAAGCAATTTTGCGCGTGGCATGGTTGTTGGTGCCAGACGGGCCGGTCCGAGTATTTCACAATCTGCTCAGTTACTGGGATTTTCACGCACAACCATATCTAGGGTTTACAAAGAATGGTGTGAAAAGGGAAAAACATCCAGTATGCGGCAGTCCTGTGGGCGAAAATGCCTTGTTGATGCTAGAGGTCAGAGGAGAATGGGCCGACTGATTCAAGCTGATAGAAGAGCAACTTTGACTGAAATAACCACTCGTTACAACCGAGGTATGCAGCAAAGCATTTGTGAAGCCACAACATGCACAACCTTGAGGCGGATGGGCAACAACAGCAGAAGACCCCACCGGGTACCACTCATCTCCACTACAAATAGGAAAAAGAGGCTACAATTTGCACAAGCTCACCAAAATTGGACAGTTGAAGACTGGAAAAATGTTGCCTGGTCTGATGAGTCTGGATTTCTGTCAGAATTTTGGCGTAAACAGAATGAGAACATGGATCCATCATGCCTTGTTACCACTGTGCAGGCTGGTGGTGGTAGTGTAATGGTGTGGAGGATGTTTTCTTGGCACACTTTAGGCCCCTTAGTGCCAATTGGGCATGGTTTAAATGCCACGGCCTACCTGAGCATTGTTTCTGACCATGTCCATCCCTTTATGACCACCATGTCCCCATCCTCTGATGGCTACTTCCAGCAGGATAATGCAACATGTCACAAAGCTCGAATCATTTCAAATTGGTTTCTTGAACATGACAATGAGTTCACTGTACTAAAATGGCCCCCACAGTCCCCAGATCTCAACCCAATAGAGCATCTTTGGGATGTGGTGGAACGGGAGCTTCGTGCCCTGGATGTGCATCCCACAAATCTCCATCAACTGCAAGATGCTATCCTATCAATATGGGCCAACATTTCTAAAGAATGCTTTCAGCACCTTGTTGAATCAATGCCACGTAGAATTAAGGCAGTTCTGAAGGCGAAAGGGGGTCAAACACAGTATTAGTATAGTGTTCCTAATAATCCTTTAGGTGAGTGTATAAAGCAATGATCCGTTAACGGAGCTTTTGAAATTAAAGATTGTGAAGTGTATTTTAGAATAACCGTCCAATAATCAATTCTAGATTTGATCTCCCCATTAGGTTTAAACCAAGAGAAACATTCAACCTCAGGATATAAATACATCCCTCAAATTATTTTCAGTCTTCTAAAAAACCAACTTGCATTAAGCCGCCCCTAGTTAAGTCTGGGAGGCCATCTATCAACCATAATCCAGTCTCCTCCTACTAAAATATTAGCAGATGGGTACCGCACTTTAGTTTCTGAGATCATATACTCCTCCAGAATGGTTAGAACCAATATCTGAAAAAAAGTTGTATCCATGGCCTAGGAATGAATCTCTTGTTGAAACACACAATGAGCCTTTTGCTCTTTTCAACAAAAAAAAAACCCACTGCCTTCCTTTTAACAATGTCCTTTAAGCCACTAACATTCAGAGAACCAAATACTATTTTGTCCTTAAAGGATCAGTTCACTTCAACATGAAAATTTCCTGATAGTTTCCTCACCCCATGTCATCCAAGATGTTCATGTCTTTCTTTCTTCAGTCGAAAATAAATCAAACATTTTGAGGAAAACATTCCAGGATTTTTCTCCATATGATAGACTTTAATCCTGTAGGAAAGGTCACGCCTGTGACGTAAGTGGAAGTACCGACCCAGTGCCGAAAAACTCTCATCTCATGTTCTTCTCCAACTCCAAAATCGTCCAACATCGTTGTTTTAAAGCTACACTGTGTAACTTTTTTAGTTTATTCTTAGCTAAAAACACTTAGTTCTTTCAAAAATATGTGTGTTCATTAATGTATATTTACTTCTTTCAAGTAATAAAGTATTCTCGTAAGTTTATAATATGCCATTGAAAATACATACGGGTAAGGGGTTCGAATGGGGGTCGCCATGTTGCCCCTCCATCTTGAAAGTACGTTAGCCAAAGAGGGACATACCCGTAAATTCAAGCTTCGCCTTTCGTGTTTTAACACTCGATGGCACCGTGTCGAATGTGAAGAGGGGGTGTTGTGAATTCTTTAATTATATGGCTTTCAATATTATGTATCCCGCTGTATTTTATATGTAAGCAGGGTGTATTATGCAAAATACTTAATCCATATGGAAAGAACGTACTACGCAATTTATAATGGATACGGTTTTGGCGTAAGTGATGCGTTCTCTGTTACGTTTACGGAGCTGTCAGAATATGACGCAGTTTTCACCCGTGCAGCATCTCTGAGTGCAAGACAAAGTTATTGATGCAGTAAGTTTATCTATGACTTTATGGTTGTAATACTGGATGTTTATACTGCTGAGACTGTCTCTGGCATTAAGCCTGTTAGTCGCGGGTGTTTCGCGATCTTTATGATGATTAGTTCGCCACGGGAAACACACGTGAAACGCACGTGAAAGTGCCGCTAGCATCGCGGCTTATCTTACTAATAGTGGCTACCTCGTTTAGTTATGTTTATGATTCTCATATATTCTATATTTGTTATACTTTAATACCAAAATGAGGATGGTGTAATGTACCTGAAGTGGTTTATATGCTCTTTTTATATTCAGTTTATTTCCTTGTTCTTATACTGCTAAAGAGACTGAGCTAGCTGGTAATATTGTTTGATTTGTAATTTGCTGTTTTATCACAACAGTATGTGGACATTTAAGTTTGGCATTTAGTTATTTACTTCTGTTTAATTTGTTTATTACAGAAACTACCTGGGTCATTGACGGATAAGACTTTTTAATAGGCCAATTTTAAAATACCAAAAATATGGATATGTTTGGCCATTTTCTAAACATTTGGAATGTAGTGTACACATGCCTTTATAAAGAAAAGTAAAGAAATTGACATTTTAGTGTTTTTACACTTAAGTTAATAATACATAGCCTTAAAAAAGTCATCTGGGGCGACCGTAATATATCTCAAAATTCACATTTTTATGTATCATTAAGACTAGTTGAACTCATATCAGTAAGTAGATAAACTGATGAAGAAAGATAAACTTTAGTGCCCTTTCATTTTATGAAAACCATTACTTCACAAGTTTATTCTATAATATCAGAGTCTCCCTCATAATCCAGTTACAATACTGATTTTTACTTTAAAAGCAAAAAAACTGAATTAGCATTTATACAGATATTACACATTCAACAATAGCATACCACTGATTAATATTTGAGGCTAAACTGATGGATATTTGGTTATGAATGTATTCATTTATTCATTTATTTGTTGGTTACCCCACATGACATATGGTCGCCCCAAATGATAAGAAAACCACAGGTATAAAAATTTCAGATAAATTGTACACAAAAGAGTTCAAGACGAAAGAAAATGTAACTCTTTTTATTCAAATAACATGTCAACATTTAAATATAACAAATCAGAAGGACATTAACATTTAAAATTATATAATTTTTATTGCAACACACATTAAATGCTTCAAGAACTTAAGAAGCTGAGTAAAGAATCTTTTTTATGGAACCTTTTTGATTCATTCAATCAAATCAAATCACTTTATTTGTCACTCTACCATATGCACAAGTGCAACAGTAGGTGAAATTCTTAGGTGCAGTTCTGAGCAACATAGCAGTCATGACATGACATGTACAACATTTAAAGCAGCATCAGATTACACATCTGATGCGCACACAATTACTCACAGCACAGTATACACTACAATAAACAATAAATAATTTACACAATGTGAGTGTAGTTCTCACAGCTTTAAACAATATACACATACTTACAATATACATATACTTTAAACAATATACACTAAACATACATTAAACAGTATACATTACGCTATAATAGTAATAATAATATACAATGTATAGTATACAATATTATTCACAAATTGAAATCCAAAGTGCAATAGATGCTGTATGATAAATAAATGTGTATATAATGTGTGTGTATCTCCAGTGGGTTGTGCTGAGTGATATTCTGGGGCAATTCCAGCGTTATGGATGTGACATTTGAACTCATAATGACAACTGAAATGTCTCAGTAAAAATCTATTTCTAACCATATTTAATTCGGCATTGCATATTCTCAGAGCACCCAATCTGGGGAATTGACAGCAAAAATTTTTTTTTCAAAAATATATTTAAGACCCCCCAAAAAAGGAAAACAGCTATGCGTTATGGATGTGACAGGAAATGACAGAGTTTTCAGTAGACTGTTCGATTTTCTTTAAAGTCTGTGAACTTTTAAGTCTAATGTTTAAATATTGCTATCCACATGATGAAGGGGTCTTATCTGAACATAAAAATATCAATGTTTAAATTGTACATTTTTTTATGAAGGGTATCATGAGGAAAAACCAACGTTATGGATGTGACGAGTCTGAAATACACATAGAATCTGTTTGGAAAATCAACAAACAAACTATCATGGCACTTTTGTCGACACATAAAATAACTCTAAATGCCAGTTTTGATATTAAGAAATATGATTGCAATATGATATATAAAATAATTGACAATGAGAGAAGATGAATTTATTTATTTATTTAATTTGTTCATGCTTAACACTTTCTTCTGTCATTAATATTATAATTACTATAATTCATGAACATATATATATATATATATATATATATATATATATATATATATATATATATATATATATATATATATATATATATATATATATACATATATATATATATATATATATATATATATATATATATACATATATATATATACAGGGAGTGCAGAATTATTAGGCAAGTTGTATTTTTGAGGATTAATTTTACAACATTCATAATTAAACAACAACCAATGTTGTCAATGAACACAAAAAACTCATTAATATCAAAGCTGAATATTTTTGGAAGTGGTTTTTAGTTTTAGCTATTTTAGGGGGATATCTGTGTGTGCAGGTGACTATTACTGTGCATAATTATTAGGCAACTTAACAAAAAACAAATTTATACCCATTTCAATTATTTATTTTTACCAGTGAAACCAATATAACATCTCAACATTCACAAATATACATTTCTGACATTCAAAAACCAAACAAAAACAAATCAGTGACCAATATAGCCACCTTTCTTTGCAAGGACACTCAAAAGCCTGCCATCCATGGATTCTGTCAGTGTTTTGATCTGTTCACCATCAACATTGCGTGCAGCAGCAACCACAGCCTCCCAGACACTGTTCAGAGAGGTGTACTGTTTTCCCTCCTTGTAAATCGCACATTTGATGATGGACCACAGGTTCTCAATGGGGTTCAGATCAGGTGAACAAGGATGCCATATCATTAGATGTTCTTCTTTTATACCCTTTCTTGCCAGCCACGCTGTGGAGTACTTGGACGTGTGTGATGGAGCATTGTCCTGCATGAAAATCATGTTTTTCTTGAAGGATGCAGACTTCTTCCTGTACCACTGCTTGAAGAAGGTGTCTTCCAGAAACTGGCAGTAGGACTGGGAGTTGAGCTTGACTCCATCCTCAACCCGAAAAGGCCCCACAAGCTCATCTTTGATGATACCAGCCCAAACCAGTACTCCACCTCCACCTTGCTGGCGTCTGAGTCGGACTGGAGCTCTCTGCCCTTTACCAATCCAGCCACGGGCCCATCCATCTGGCCCATCAAGACTCACTCTCATTTCATCAGTCCATAAAACCTTAGAAAAATCAGTCTTGAGATATTTCTTGGCCCAGTCTTGACGTTTCAGCTTGTGTGTCTTGTTCAGTGGTGGTTGACTTTCTGCCTTTCTTACCTTGGCCATGTCTCTGAGTATTGCACACCTTGTGCTTTTGGGCACTCCAGTGATGTTGCAGCTCTGAAATATGGCAAAACTGGTGGCAAGTGGCATCTTGGCAGCTGCACGCTTGACTTTTCTCAGTTCACGGGCAGTTATTTTGCGCCTTGGTTTTTCCACACGCTTCTTGCGACCCTGTTGACTATTTTGAATGAAACGCTTGATTGTTCGATGATCACTCTTCAGAAGCTTGGCTATTTTAAGACTGCTGCATCCCTCTGCAATATATCTCACTATTTTTGACTTTTCTGAGCCTGTCAAGTCCTTCTTTTGACCCAGTTTGCCAAAGGAAAGGAAGTTGCCTAATAATTATGCACACCTGATATAGGGTGTTGATGTCATTAGACCACACCCCTTCTCATTACAGAGATGCACATCACCTAATATGCTTAATTGGTAGTAGGCTTTCTAGCCTATACAGCTTGGAGTAAGACAACATGCATAACGAGGATGATGTGGTCAAAATACTCATTTGCCTAATAATTCTGCACTCCCTGTGTATGTGTATGTGTATATATATATATATATATATATATATATATATATATATATATATATATATATATATATATATATATATATATATAATATAAAAATATATGTCTTTAGCCTACATGTTTATTTTTTTAAACCCATCTTAGGTAATGAAAGAATGGGCTATCTCAACTGAACTATCAGGTCAAGCTACTTGATATAAGACTTGATATAACTAGATTTCTATTCAAATTATTTTCCCGAATTGTGTGCTGTTAGTATCTTACCATTTTATCAATCTGTTGTGGTAGGCATTCAGCTTTAAGAAAACGCTATCTTCGAGCTGTCAAAACCTCCTGAAGGACAGGAAGAGCGAGCGAATTAGAGGCGCCTGTTTCACGCCTAAACCAATCAGGTTCCTCATGCACTTTCAATACGCCTCTCTACTAGGAAGTGAATACTATGAACACACGGGACATTACAGCAGAGTCGATTACGGAACATAGTCAGATTTTGATTATTGTTTGAGATGTCGATCGCAATCTAATTTATTTATCACATCATAAATATGTCCAGAAAGCGACCATTTGTTTTGCTAAAGTTTACTTATGATTGTACTTCTAGCCTAATGACCTAAGGCAATATTATGTTTCACTGAAACACAGAGGAGAAATGTGTTTATCACTGCCATGCCGCCAGCAACAGGAACACACGTTATGTCACGTGGGTTTGATTTTAGAATTTTCTTTAAATGTAACGTCCGTAACGTCACGTCCATAACGTCACATCCGTAACGTCACATCCATAACGTCACATCCATAACGTCACATCCATAACGCAAAATTAAAATGTTTACAAGAAACAAAAGGGCACGAAATGTTCATCACATTATACATACATATAAGTTAGCATTGCACAGAAACGTTGGACATTTTTGCATCAACACTGTATGTGTAGCATGAACTTATCCTCTAAAACGTTATGGATGTTACTTGGCCCTGGAACTCACGACACATTTAACAAGAGGCTTATAAATTTCTAGAGCTTTACTGTTAAAGCAAGCTAAGTGTACACAATGCATAATCATCCCCGTGTTCAACAGGAAATCGACAAATAATAACATTTTGTTGAACCATTGAATCTATCTATTCCCTTTCTTGAAAACGGTAAAACACAGACATTTTAAAAACTCTGCTTGCATTGGCACACACCTTGTATATGATGTAATAAAACAGTAAATATCTATACAATTCAATGAGAGAGGTTACATACAATAAAGTATAGACCTAAATAAACATTTTAAGAATAAGTATGTTTGTGTGTGGCCAACTTTTTTTTTTCATGGTAAAGATGACCTTTGCATGGAATTGCCCTCTGTCCAGAGTGTGTTATGATCATGATGGATCAGGAGTTAAGTAGTCTGATTGCTTGTGGGAAGAAGCTGTTCTGGAGTCGGCTGGTGCGTGTTCTGATGCTGCGGTACCGTCTGCCTGATGGCAGCAGTGAGAGCAGCCCATGGTTCGGGTGGCTAGAGTCTCTGATGATCCTCTGAGCTCTCTTCACACACCGCCTGGCGTAAATGTCCTGGAGGGAGGGAAGCTCACCTCCGATGATGCAGCTGGCCGTGCGCACTACCCTTTGCAGGGCTTTGCGGCTGCGGGCGGTACTGTTGCCGTACCAGGTGGTGATGCAGCCAGTCAGCAGACTCTCTATGGTGCTGCTGTAGAAGCGTGTGAGGATGTGGCGGTTCATTCCAAACCTCCTCAGCCGTCGCAGGAAGAAAAGGCGCTGATGAGCCTTCTTCACAACGGCCTCGGAGTGGACGGACCATGAGAGTTCCTCTGTGATGTGGACACCGAGGAACTTGAAGCTGCTGACTCTCTCCACCGGTGCTCCATCGATGGTGATGGGGCGGTGTTCTCTCTCATTCCTCCTGAAGTCGACCACCAGCTCCTTGGTCTTGCTGACGTTGAGGGAGAGGTTGTGCTCCTGACACCACCGTGTCAGAGTGTGCACCTCCTCTCTGTAGGCCGTTTCATCATTGTCAGTGATGAGACCTACCACCGTCGTATCGTCAGCAAACTTGATGATGGTGTTGGAGCTGTGGGTTGCCAAACAGTCATGTGTGTACAAGGAGTACAGCACAATTACAATATGAAATGATGCATTAGTCCTTAAGGTTTCCATCAAGATAACAGAGAAAAGGGCGCCAGATTTTGTCAAACTGCTCAATTTTGCCATTCAAACAGTAGCAAATTTTTTCCAAATGTAGAGTGGAAGTCATCTCTCCAAGCCATAGTATTTAAAGCTGCAGTCCATAACTTTTTGCGCTCTCGCGGTTAATAAACAGAACCGCAAGCGTCTTGCGGAAGAACATTGCAGCCGGATCTACTTCTCTCTGTTTATGTCTATGGCGAGTCACCCAGGGACGGTTCTCCACCTCCGCAGCCGTTCCTACCAGACCGGTCTGAAATAGTCCCAATGTAAACACTTTTTTGGCCAGCAGGTGGACATTTTCGTGGTCCATGCATGCACATGTGTCCCGATCCTTGGCTTTTGGCTCAGTGACATAGAAGGGGCGTCTTCTAGCAAACTGCCTGTAAGATAGGTGGAGGCTCTTCTTCATTTCACTATTGTACAGCCCATGGAGCTCTGTGAGTGGCTTTGTGAGAATTCTTCGCTGTTCTTTTATTTTGTTTTTTGTGATGGTATCTTTTTTCCCTGGTAAAAGTCGACTATTCTCATCTCTAGTCAGAAAACTAACAACAGCCAGCTTTCTCTCTTTTGCCAGTTTCTTCCCCCCTTTTGGCTTGAGCCTCTCACTGTGGCTTAACTGTTCTTTTGCCCTCGTCTCACCTTTTCTGGCCCTTTTCTTTTCTCATCTTTGCAAGTTGTTTCCTCAGATTTATGTTTAGCTTTCTTAATTCATGTTTCTCAGCCTGCAGTCGTTTACAACGTTTCTCAGCTTTCTTTTCTCTGTCTTTTCTCTCTGGTGTGGAGGACATCTGTGGATGGAAATCCTCATTTTGAGGTGGAGCATCCACCACCACACACCCCCCTGGACTCTCTTGCTGCCTCTCCACTCCTTCTACACCTGCTGGATCTGGCAGAGTGTTCTCTATGGATTGAGGTGTCAGGTCCAACATTGCCTTCTCCATCTTTCTTCTCTCCCTGTATCTTCTGGATGCAGCCTTCCACTTGTTTCTCAGATTACTCCTTTCCCTCTCTGATAACTCATCTGACTTCACATTTGGATTCTTCCCCTCATGCTTTCTTTTTTGGTAGCTGTAGTGTACAGAGTTGTTCATCAACAACAAGATAAACATTCTACACCTGTGCTCTTTCCTCCTTATCCTGAACCTACTCTCTTTAGAGAACAGCTGTTTCGGTGACCAGTGTTTAATAGCTCATTGTAGCATACAGTCTAAACTGTTTATTTGATCTACCCTGGTCTCCTACTTTCTGTAGCTCTAGTGACTCTAGCTCACTGCCACAGAAGCTCTGTTTTTCTTTACCTCTCTCTTTTCCTTGCAAGATACTCTGCTCTTGCTGCAGGGTCGGAGTTGACTTTCTGTCTATAACGAGCAGTCTTCTCTTTGCTTGTTAATCGTGCCATCTAGGAAATAGGTAAAATAGGTTAAAACTTGTTTTAAATGACTAATACATGTATAGTCACACAAATAGAATGTCATTGTGTAGTTTTTTATTTTTATTTTTGTTACATTTTTCCTGTAGGATTGTACTACAACAAAAAATAAATGTTTATCCATATAAAAGGAATGGAAAATAGCTGAATTAAAAAAAAAAGATAAAATATACAAATAATTATGCTTAAACAATTAACTCTACAAATTTACAAAATTAAAACTACAAATATAGGACATATATCTATGATTTAAAACACTCAGCAGTGGTCGCCCCACATGATACTCGGTCGCCCCATATGATGTTTTCAAGTTCACTCAAGTATAACAGGCTAACAGTTAGCCTCAGAAACCAAACTAGCTTCTTCTAGTGACAAAGCACTATCAAATTTATTATCAAAATATAGATTTGTGGGAAAAAAATTATAATTCACAGTTTTGGGGTGGTCGCCCCACATGATGACCAAAAGTGACTACGACAATACAGCAGTTAAAAAACAGCTTTTTCTTACTATATGAGAGAGACTGATTTACCTTACAGTTGTTTCCAGGGGGTCTTCACTTGTGTCTGGCTGATGCAATATCCCATCCTTGAGATGTTTTTCAAAATAAAGGTCCCAAAATTGTGGTTTGTTGATGGTCGCCCCGGATGATATGGATAGAATCAACTTAATTCGGACAACATTCGTTTGTATATCATGATAGAAATATATGTGCAAATGCTTTATAGTTTTGTCAATGGATGTAAAACATGTTTGAAATTATGCCAACTAGGAAAAGGGATATATTTAAGTTGATTTAAACAGTTTTTAAACCAGTTGTCCTAACAAAAGTCAAGGCTGGACGGTCGCCCCATATGATGTTTTGGCACTTCGGATAGCAGAAAAATTATGAAAAACTTAAAAATTTGGAGAAGTTAGAGTGGTTTAGTAGGTGAAGAAGGTATAACAAGTAGATGAGACATTTTTATGTATTTTTTATTTTTTTCTGCAAAATAAAATTAACCCAGACAGAAAAAGGGGGCGTCACGTCATTGACCCACCTACAGTTGTATACTGCCATGTGTACAAGGTTGAAACTTGCCCTATTAAAAGGTGGAAACGAAATCTGATGACTCCTCCTCTCTGATCAGAGTGCTGAAGTGGTTAACACCATTAAAGAACTGGCATTCAGTGGGGCGATCCCCAACAGGGGGATTGCTTGAGACTGCTAAATCTGAAAGCTTTTTTGAAAGTCTGTTGCTGATGGAGGATCACTCTTATTCTCGAGGATATGTAACAGAGTCACCAAGGAAGCAAAAAAGAGAATTAAGACGGCAACACAACAGGCAAATCAACACTAATGGGCGAGGTCGAACTGGAAGCCATGTTAATCTTGGACTAAATCGGCCACCGTAGGAGTTAAAACGAAATCGGAATTGGGAGGAACAGAAACTAATATTTTCTTGATGGTCATATACCTTTTCACCGCTAGATGGGGGAAAATATCACACAGTGTAGCTTTAACTTTATTTTTGTAAAGGGCATTTGAGAGAGAAAAAGAGAACTAGTACCTAACACGAATTGAGGCGCCACTTGTAAACTCAAACTCTGTCTCTATATGAACCATATATTTCAGATAGAGCTTCGGTGCCCCATTGAAAAGTTTCCAACCACTTGACAATTAAAAACGTAGCTCTTCACCCGTCAACATCAATCCGTTGTTCTTCTATGAAGCCGTATGGACCACGAAAAAAGGCAAGCTCTCCTTGCTTGTTTGATTTGAGGCCACAGCTTTCGTCTGTCTTCCAAATCCCCTCGAGGAAGCATCTCCACGAATCGAACTCCTCCATCTTTGCATCTTTGTCTCCAGCTCAGGATCTGAATGACATGTGATCTGATGTCTTCATCTTTTTTCTCTTCTATGCCTTTGATACGAAGACACCATCTCATTCTATATACCTTTCTTGTTCTCTCACCCTCTTCTTAAAATCACAGTTTTCCTTTCAAAGATGCTCGTTTTGTATCTCCACTTATTCACATCTTCCGAGTTGAACTGAATCGCCTTCGTTAAGCTTGCAATCATGGCGCTGCTTTGCTTTGATTGCTCCTGTAAACCGCCAGCTTCTCATCCACCCAAAAATTGATTCAAAATTGCCTCCAATCTCTCTGTAAGCTGTTGGTTTAACCCTTTTTTTTCTGAAGTAGTTTTACTTGGTGTTGAAGGACAGGAGCCTTCTCTGTTCTCTTTTACTTGAACATAAACCTCCATTGCGTAGTCGTCGTGCTCCGTTTCTCTGGCCTCATCTTTCTTTTCAATATTAGGCGACATATCTTTCCTTTTGGGGTCTAGTTTTACTTTGGCAGGTTCAATCAATTTTTGTGAAGGCGTCTTGACATAAAACAGTTGGAATTACTCACGTCAAGTAAACTTTTGGGAACAACTATCACGAGCTTCGGAAAACACAACTGCTCAACCCGCCATCTTCCCCAGTCAACTGAATCAATCGCCACACAGAATGATTCACTTGAATCACCTCAAACACTAACGGCTCCCGCTGGTCAAACAGCGTGAATGCAATGAGAACTCATTATTGTTTGAACTTTTACTAATCAGCTACAAATGTTTTCATGGAACTGTAATCTATTTTATATAAACTACAAATCAATAAATGTAAAGCTCTATTACCAGTGACTGAACTAGAGCTGATTGAGACACTCTCAGAGATTTATTTTGGATGTTTATATTTCTGTTAATTATTCTTATCTCTAACAGGTCAAATACACAGAAAAAAGCTCCTGGTGAAGAGACTCAGATCCCCGTGACACACTGTTATAAAGATGGCGTTTGTTAAAGAGGAGAGTGAAGACGTGAAGGTTGAAGAAACATTGAGAGTGAAACATGAAGATACTGAGACACAAACAGGTTGGTTTCATTCTCAAAGCTGAACTCAGTCATTTGAGCCTTATTCAAATGTCCAGCTCTACAGAAATGAGTGATATTTTGAAGAGTCCTAATTAGTGGTTTTGAAAGTGGTTTTTATTGAACATGAAACAGACATGTAGAGATCAAATGACAAGACAAGGACTAATGCTGCCTTCACGGTATGTCGTAATTAATTTAAAATGCGTTCACATCCTTGTAGAACTCTTAATTACAACTTGTAAACTCAGATTTTTCTTAGAGTTTTCCCAAATTAGGAAATGTAACAGCCTTTGTGATGAAGTCCATCGGTTTGGACACAGGGCAGCTCATTTGTCCTATATGCAAAATTTTAGGGTCCATTTAAAAAAGATTGGTACATTCTTGTCTGTACTTGTGTTCTTCTGAAACATCAGCAGTACTGTCACATCTAGCTAAGTACAGTTCAAATCCCTGAATGTGTTCTTGATCCGTCCCTTTCATCGAGGATTCATCGAGAGGTGACTTGTGCGGACTTGAGCATCCCAGAATGCATCTTGCACCAACCAGCAAGCATCAGTAGTGGATGAGAGAACCCGCGTTATTTAAAAATACTACTGTTATTTTGTGACCAAAAAGTTTTTCAGGCAAGAAAGTAGTTTTTGAAAGTAGCTCAGATCTGTGGTTTATTGATAAAGATAGCACCTGTTTGAACATTTAATCTGAAGTTTTTCGGAGTTGTGAGATCCAGTTGATCACCGGGCGCTCGTGTACTTCACTGAAAACAGCCTTTCCTTGGCTAGACCCGTTTGCCACTGGATCTGATGTCTCTGTAGTGGTTAAACACAAGATATTATTTATCTTTTGTAGACCTAATGGGCAATCTTTGGTCTCATGAATCTATCATTTGTTCCTGGGCAAATCGTTTTGACTGAGGGCAAAGTGAAGTATCATAACTCTTTTTATATATAGGCTAGTACGACTTTACTGTCGTAGCCTACTAGAGCGCTGACTTTGTACGTTTGACTGAATCGTTTGCTTTATTTCTTATTGGATAGCTTCCTATACCTTTTAACTTTTATAATGGCTATTATTGATCATTTAAACTGACATTTAACAAAAAGACGGTTGTGTTTGTCATATTTCTGTTTTATTAAAGTGAAGATATATTCAGATCAAATATTCACTTTTACTCATCCTGTTTCTTAAAAATGGTTTAAAAGCTAGAATGTTAAGTTAATAATTTTATAAGACATTTTGGCCAATTCTATATTTGAACATTTAGTAGGCCTACATGTTAGTAGATAACATTATGTTGTAAGTCATATCCGGCTGTTGTAGTTAATGCTATTATTTGAATGTTTTGCTGTTGCTGCATTTATAACACTTAACAACAGATTTTGAAACCCCGTCAATAAATAAAATGTGTGTCTGCATCAAACCATCAAAAAAAAAAACATTTAGTCCTGGTCCGCTTAACATTCACAACCTGGTCTGCTTTTATGATGCATTGTCTATTTTGAGGCGGAACTTGCAGAACATCCAAAACAATGCTGTGTGCTCGGATAAATGCACTCGTTGTGTGTGTGTGTGTAGCCTGTATATAACTTGTAAAGAGCTTATAAAATGTGTAAAGTTGTCTAAACAGCAGCAGGAATCCCTCCATCATACGCACAAACGATCTGCTGTGAGGAGACGCATTTCTGATGCCTGTACTGAGTTCTGAAACGCAGTTCTCCAATAAGTAAGAGTTTGTGCAGAGAATTATACTTAGTACTCTTGCATGCGTTAATCCATCGATCAAATGATATACCTGTCTCTTGAGCAAATTCAACTTGCGTTTGAGAACTAGACTCCTTAGTCATTCTAAAACTATGGTCCTCAAGCACTTGCCCATTTGAACAAAGAATGCCATTTTTAATACTTCGCACTGAACTCTCTAATCCAAAGGGAGCGTTGGGCACACCTCCTGCACTTTTCCAGTGAGCTTATACTGCAGCATTAAACACAAACTCTTGCTTGGCCATTTCAGGGCTGTAGATATGCGCTCAAAAGCATGCTGCGACCTCTTTTTCTCGAAAAAGGCGATATTCTATGCCACATTGAACATGTCAATGCAGAATCCCTCAATACAGTTGTAGACACATGCATCATATTAACTGGATCAGTTGTAACAAACAGAGATTACATTATCCTGCAGCTTATCAACTAAACCATCTCCTTTTTTCCTCCCTGTAATTCCATGTAAATCAATATGATTGCCTTCCAACCGATGTTAAAGCTCCTCTTTATGTGCTTAAACTTTATCCTGAGCTTCGAACTGCAGTTGAGCTAAGCTTACTTTTAAACAAACTTCTACCTGAGACATCGGCGTTACATCAGTGGGAAGTGACAGAGGTTCAAACTTTGGCATTGACAATGATGGTCCTACCTCATGATCATCAGATGGAGTAACATGACCTGTAGGAGATCTCAAAAACTCTTGCTCTACAACGCAGCTGATGACTGTTATCTCCTCCTCAGCAGTCGGTAACTCCCCTTTATCGACAAGACCAGCCAGCAAACAAGCCTTTAAATCTCTTAAGTAATGCTCTAGAGACAGATATGTCATAATGCTGAGCAATAACAAACAAATCGTCCTTCTACAATCATCTAATATCTCAACATTCGGCCCAGCTAAACTATTATAAATACTCAGAGAGGTATTCCTAATTCACATCCTGGACAAGCCCCCACTTTATATTTAGGTCCTCCCTCTAATGAAGTAATTTAAGAAAGAAAGGTAACACAGTATTCATTCAAGACAATGTATAAACAAATTCAAATGCGGTACCATCCAAGGAAAATTTTAACATAGCTGACAACAACTAATAAAGAAAAAATATAAGCCGCTAACTCTCAAATGGTGACCAGGTGCGTCAACCTAAGAGAAGGAGAGCATGTGCGTGTTCTTAGAGATGGAGGGATGCCAAAGTAAACAAGGGAGGCACAACAAAAAGAAGTAACATATGTGACAATGTGGCTTTTTTTAGCAATGATGTCATCACACGCACCACTTTTTTGGTAAAAGACCAACTGGATGGGCTAGAGACTTTTGCAGAGTTTTTAAATGTTGTTGTTTAAGAGTTCAAGATGAGTTCAATGCCTCTGCAAGACATTGGCAGTCGACTCATCTTACCTTTATCCGCATACATCCATGAATCGGCCCCGGGCGACAGAGTCCGCTCGGCTTTACAGGCTTCAGCACTGACCTACATCTGACAGAACATCCTTCTTCAGGCTTTTGAGACTCACCACAGCCTGTTCTTAGAGAGCCTGGCCAACAGAAATCTGTTTTAACGTTTCGCTAGCGTTCCTATTAGGTTATGAAAACGTTCAGTTTTTTCCTGTTTAACACGTTAAACAAGGGAACATTCATTTGTATCATTCTTCAGACATAAAGGGAACGTTACTTTTGAACGTTCTCTGAACGTTATGGGGGAATGTGCCTAAATGTGTCTGTCGTGTTACGCCATTAAACTGGGGTTAACTTGTATTTGTCTCTGTTCACCGTAGGCCTGATGCCACTGAAAGAGGAGAGTCAAGAATTGAAAAAAAAGAAAGATCTCTCTGAAAACGATTGCATAACTGAAGAAATATCTGTTAGTTGCTCACAGACTAAAAAGACTTCCACACGAAAAAGATCTCAGAAGACAGGAACTAGAACTTTCACCTGCCCTCAGTGTGAGAAGAGCTTCAATCAACATGGAGACCTTAAAGTTCACTTGAGAATTCACACTGGAGAGAAGCCTTACACCTGCCAACAGTGTGGAAAGAGTTTCACTGCAAAGGGAAACCTTCAAAAACACATGATAACTCACACTGGAGACACCCCCTACATCTGCCAACTGTGTGGAAAGAGTTTCACAGGAAATGGAAACCTTAAAAAACACATGGTAATTCACACCGGAGAGAAGCCTTTCGCATGCCCTCATTGTGAAAAGAGTTTCACTGAAAAGGGTAACCTTAAAAAACACATGGTAATTCACACTGGAGAGAAGCCTTTCACCTGCCAACAGTGTGGACAGAGCTTCACTCAAGGTGACAGCCTTAAAGTCCACATGAGAATTCACACTGGAGAGAAGCCGTTTTCTTGCCAACAGTGTGGAAAGAGTTTTAACCAAAAAACAATATTTAATACCCACATGAAAATTCACACTGGAGAGAAGCCGTTCGAGTGCCCTCAATGTGGAAAGAACTTCACTGGAAAAGGGGGTCTTAGAGTTCACCTGAGAGTCCACACCGGAGAGACCCCCTACACCTGCCCACAGTGTGGAAAAACGTTCACTGAAAACAAACGGCTTAAAAACCACATGAGAATTCACACTGGAGAGAAGCCATTCAAATGCCCACAGTGTGGAAAGAGTTTCACTGAAAAAGGGAGTCTTAGAGTTCACCTGAGAGTTCACACAGGAGAGACCCCCTACACCTGCCCACAGTGTGGAAAAACTTTCACTCAGAACGAAACCCTTAAAGTCCACATGAGAATTCACACTGGAGAAAAGCCGTTCACCTGCCAACAGTGTGGAAAGAGCTTTAAACATAAAAAAACAATTGATACCCACATGAAAATTCACACTAGAGAGCAGCCGACCACACGTGATTAGTGTGGAAAGTTTCAGTTTTAAAGTAGACCTAAATTGCCACATGAAAATGTTGTTACATTGTTCATTTTAACATATTTTATTTAAGTGTTTAGACTGTATGTTACTAGGTCTGGAAGAAACTTTTGGTTTTTGAGATAGTGTAGCTGAATTTTCGTTTAATCAGTTCGATTTAGAGGGCATTTTAAAGTTAGACTTCCTTTGGTTTTATTATTTTCTGTTCTTTGGCACCGCCCGCGTCCCTACTTCCTCCCTGTTGCACCACACTGTAAATACTGTACATATCATCTATATTCTATTTTGTTTTCTCCATTAATATTTTTTACTTACTACCTTATGTACTCAAATGTAACGGTTTGTTTTACGATACTCAATTGGGCTTGTGGTTCTTTGTACAGCACATTAATTGTATGTATTTCTTTTTAATGTCGATTTTAAATGTTAAACCCCTGTACCCCTAGACCAATTTGGGAGCTCATCCGGGATGCAAAATACCCATCCCAAAGTGACCTTGTTTTCCATATAGTGGATTGTTTTGGACGCAGTGATGCGTGGTTTTGTGCTGACTGTGGTTTACCTGATAACACTAGTAAACATGGCCTTGTTTGATTTGCAGTCCTTTATTGATCACCCATCCATAGAACAGTCTGATAGTTGCAGTTATTGATTGTGTCAGGAAATCAGTTCCTGTTAACGATAATGTGTACAGCCACCCGGTTCTCTGAGGTAATGTACAGTTGTAAGATAATGCAAATCACGCAATTAGCTAACATGGGCAGTAACAATGAGCTCATTAAAGTAATTATTACAAGTTGTGTAATTACAATGTATAGTATTTAGCATAGGTATTAGCTACAATTATTAGGCATGTTGATTTTCTGATCATATTTTTTTTCCAGGCACATATGACCAATTCCAAACCACAGTAATCCTAATAACTACTATTAAATTAGTATTTAATAATGTATAAGTGATATATAATTGTTCATGAAGGCTGGAAATGAAAAACACCTTATATTCCCTCCCTTGACGCGTGAGAATAGGCTCATTTGAAAGGTCTTAGTCATGAGCTGTCCCGCTTTAGATGACTATCTAAGCCTCTGATCTACAAGGATTTCTGGCTTTTGAGTTAAATTCATTGCCAATTTTACTCCAGGCATTATTTGTCCTGTTTTCTGTTGATGAGTCAATATTGTTCTCAAGAATCGGTGGTTTGACACAATTTGCTTCGAGATTTTTTTCAAATTCACAGAAATTCTTTGAATGTTTTCTTTGTCCATTGTTTGGACTCGAGTTCCATGCAACGCTACTGTCTGTTTGTTAGGGTTTCATCCAAGTGTCTACATCATTAAACTAATCAGGCGTCACAAAGAGCAGCTGATTAGTCCTTATTCACCTTAGTGTGTGACCCCCTTGTCTAGAAGAAATTAAGAGATGTCCCATAAAGCCATTTATAGTCTGGATTAATTTAAGTAGAACTAGCCTAGTTTTGACTTAAAAACTGCCCCTCTGAGTTTGTGTCATTTGAAGAGTTAGAGTCGCCTCTTCACAGGTGTTGGGGCATCTGAAGTCTTCATAAGAGGCTGAATCCAAACTGCAGCTGACGTACACATAATATTTATACTTCACCAGCTAATTACTCTTCAACAGCGACACCATAGAAACATACAGAAGAAAACACAAGTTCAAAGACAAAATTGTAAAGGTCACTGTGCGCTTTTTTTCTCTCTGCCGCATAACGTCTATACATATGAATATAAATCTTATGCTGAATCTGCATTTTTTAAGAAATGAAAAGATTGTTGAAGAATAAGATGAAGTGAGATCTGTCAGATTTCTTCATTGAGAAAAAAATGATAATCAGTTTTCCACCACATTCATCTATACTGTACTATTGCATGCTTGTCCCTAAAAAAAAGATTTCAATATATTGACAAATGTTTACTGTTTTTGATAAAAAAAACTCTCTAAAAACAAATTCACACACAAATTGGTTTGATATTAAAAAAAGTTGCGCCCCCATGTATAAATGTTGTTCAGCCATTAACAGGATCTCACATATTAGATGTGGTTCAAACTCTTTCTTTGGTAGTTATATTTAGCACGTCATTGACCAACACGCATTTAAATATGTATTTCTTCAAGAATTCAATACCGGTGATATGTGTTTTATTAATTGTATGTGAATTATATGCACATTTCTGACTGTAGCGTGTAATCAGGACTTTTATTTTGTAGAGGAGATGTGATGTCATAAGGCTGCGCCACACTCCTGCATCTGTTGTGATTCTGCTGAAGAAAGGTTTGTGTTTTAAGCTTTTAAAGTGTTTAAATCATGCAAACTGTTCAGGCAATTTTATAGTTTTTGAACTGTTAAATGAATGTTTGATTATTGAATATAACATTGTAATGCGTTATGAAAGCTATGAGTAACTATAGCTGTAGCTATAAGATGCATCTCATTTCTCAGTTTAAATCAGTTTATCATAAATGGATTCGGTCACTGGCGAGTAGAGATGAGAGAAACTTGAGGTTTAAAAAAAAAAATGTATTCAACATGGCAAAACATCACAGTATTAAAGCAATACAGATAGACATGGAAACAACAAAACAAAAAAGACAAAAAGATACACAGATAAGCTGCCAGGGTAACATAAAAAACAACAACGTAAAAGAAATGTACACCTTAAGAGGACAAAAAGGTTGAATATAGCGATGCCGTTTTAATTGCTTGGGGATTAACAGAGCTTTCGATAGCTTCCATATACTTGTATTATGTAATATTTCCTTATGTTCTCTTTTGAGTAGTCAAACAAACCAAAGAAAACATATTTAAAAGAGAAAGAAAAGTCACTCACAAAATACGATTGGATAAACATGAACAAATCTGACCCAAATGTCAACAAGTGAATGACATCTTCCTCAGAAGAGTGACAGAAACTGCAATCCACTTCAATGTCTGATTTATATTTACTAAGACTGACTTTGGTTGGGTAACAATTGTCGATTAATTAAAATGTTATTTCTTTTATACTTTATTGGTAAGCAGATACTAATGAGACAAAGACCATACTTTCTCCCACTGTAAATTCTCTACAATACTATTCCAATATGGTATTATATAAGGAATTATCTCTCTCTGGAAGAGAGCTCTGATTTAAAAAAAAAAAAAAAGAAGATAATTGTGTCAGTTAGGTTCATGGCCATGGAAATGCAGAACCTTGCAACAGAAAAGACACTCCAGAGGGAATAGCATTGAAGACAACAGCATATTCATTAGCAGTTATAGGAATCTTATATTTCTGTAAGAAATCAGAAGAGTTATAATGTCTGCCCTGTGAGTTAAAAAGATGTCCACCTAAAAGAAGGTCATTTTTGAACCAGTTGTCAAAGAAAAGCGATTTATACTTTTATAGAATATCCTTATTGTTCCATAAGTAATATCTGTGGAGAAAAGTTATTGTATTGTTTGTATATTAGGGACCATGCCAAGAGCATCTGCTTATGGAAATCTTTTCTAACATCATAGTTACAGAGTAGAAGAAAATTCAGACCATTAACTTGAGAGAAAATATAGTTGGGGATAATATTCCAAAGTGAAGAGGGATTATTAAGGAAATTTCTAAGCGAATTAATTTTAAAAGTGTTGTTTAAGGTAGTAAAATCTTTTTTTTAAATCCACCCCCCCCCCCCCCCCCTGTTTTAATGGATTCATCATTACTGATTTTCTAATAAAGTGAGTTTTATTTTTCCAAACAAAATTATTTAACATGCTATCAACCTTTTTTTTCTTATAGTTACTTTATCAACCTCAAAGGAATTTTAAAGTAGAGGCATCATTCAAAAACAAAGTTGTGTCTTCAGCCAGTTGGCTAATAATAATTTCTATAGTAAATAGTGATACGTTGTAAATTACCACTGGAAATATGCAGATTTAAAAATTGAGAGGCAAGCAAGAATAAATATGGAGATATATGACAGCCTTGTCTTACTCCACATGACAAATCGAATCTTGGTGAGGTTCCAAATTTTAATTTAATAACACTATTATTATTATTTCTATATAATGTCCTGATGGCGCTACAAAACGAATCTCCAGACCCAAATTTGGCAAGAGCTTGAAATATGAAATTATAGTCAAGTGAATTAAAGGCTTTGTAGAAGTCTAAGAAAAGTAAGTAGCTGTCGTTAGGGATGAGATCCTCGTAATCTAAAATATCTAGAATCATATTATTCGTTATGTGACGTTATTCCATGAAACCTGATTGTGATTCATTGATAATACAGTTAAGAACATCTTTAATACTTTTTGTTAAAATTAAAGATAGAATTTTGTAATCATTATTTAAGAGGGTAATTGGTCTCCAATTTTCTAAACATTCATCATCGGGTTTGGGTATCAAGGTGATGACCCCTTGTGTCATGGTTGGTGGAAGCGCTTCCAATTCCAAACTTTCCTCGAACACTTTTAATAAGAAAGGCGATAAGCTCTCAGCAAACATCTTGTATAGCTCAGAGGTTAACCCATCATAGCCGGGACTTTTATTATTCTTTAAACTCTTAATAGCCTGTAGAATTTCTTACATATTTATGGAGGGAGCTATTTAATTTCCAGAGAAATGGTTTGGAGGTATTAATTGCAATATTTTACGATTAAATTTAATAAAATATAAATGGCATTATGGTCAGTGAGTGGACTGTTGTTAATAAGCAAACGGGCCTCTGAAGCCTGTTCTCTTCCCCTCCTTTCTTGCTCGCTCCACAAGTGGCCAAAGTTTGTTCCTGGCGTCTTTGGTGCTTTGCATCAAGTCTTAAAAAATCCTGATTTTCTGTTCTTTAAGAATGGCTTTGATTCTGGAATCCTTCCAGATCTTATCTAGAACATTGCATGACAGAAACTGCACGATGATGCACCGGTTTGCGTGAGCTCCCTCCGAGCGCGGTACACAAGCTGGTCTGCTATCTCCGGAGAAACTGTGCCGAATAGATCGATTAGAATCTTCTCGCTGCTCCTGAATACCAGACACTCGTAGATTCAACCTCCTTTTGTAAGCGTCCAGCTCCTCGCATTTGTCACCTAGCATACCGTTCTCCTTTTCGAGTGATTCCACCCACTTCTGTAACGAGCTCATCTTGATTGACACCTCTTCTACTTGGTTTCTCATAAAGCCAAGCGACCAAATTTCGACTTTTTAGACGGCTGTTTAGGAGTTTCAGGCAGGGGAACTTTAAATCCTGAGGGATTCTTAGCATCATTCACTTTCAACACGGCATCCAGAGATTTCTTTGCGTAAGAATGCATGGCACCTCGAGTGGGCTTATCTTCATCCTTTGCGCTTGTTGAAAGTTAGGAAAACGAAAGAACAAAAAAAGACTTACTCAAAACAATAAAGGAATAATGATTTAGTGCCCTTTTACATATTAGTCTTAAGTCTACTATAGAATGAATGCAGAGCTTCGGCACATAGATGTTACTCCATTGAAACTGAGCTTTATGAAACACAAGAGTCAAATGAATCAATCAAAACTCACTCAAATCACCTCAAACACTAACGACTAAAACACTGTAAATACAACAAGAACAAACAAACATGTGTAATGAGAACTTTTACTAATCAGCTACAAATGTTTTCATGAAACTCTAATCTATTTAATATAAACTGCAAATCAATAAATGTAAAGCTTAAATGTCTAAATATGAGCCTACTATATAGTTCTCTCTCTCTCTCTCTCTCTCTCTCTCTCTCTCTCTCTCTCTCTCTCTCTCTCTCTCTCTCTGACTCTCTTATTCAGAAATTTATTTTGCATTTATTTTTGTAATTATTCTTATCTTAAAGATGCCGTTTATTAAAGAAGAGAGTGAAGACGTGAAGATTGAAGAAACATTCGGAGTGAAACATGAAGAAACTGAGGAACAAACAGGTTGGTTTCATTCTCAAAGCTGAACTCAGTCATTTGATCCTTATTAAAATTTTCAGCTCTACAGAAATGTGATATTTTTAAAGAGTGTTATAATTAAAGCACTTTTATTTGACATGAAGTGGGTTGCCTCATGCGGACAGACATGTAGAGATCAAACCAATACTAATGCTGCCTTCACGCCATGACCTAGGCATTTTATTTGTTATTTTTAAATGGTCTACGCAGCTCGAATGATGCTGTCTTCATCCTCACAAAAAAAAGGGTCAAGGTACGCACGTCCAAAGCATCTTAGCCAGGTGCAAGATCAAATAAATATATATAAAATATAATACAAAAACATTTTTGCACGATGTTATTCTCCCTTTATTTAAAAGTGGCAACATTTCGGTCAAGCACGCACATATATATTTGTAGTACTTAAAGGGGGGGTATCACACCCCTGGGTTTCTGTCAATCTCATGTCAATTTTGAGTATCTATAGAGTAGTATTGCATCCCTCATCCCTCTGAAAAGTCTTTTAGTTTTATCATATTTATAAAAGACAGATACGCTGTACAGAGTTTTTCTGGAAAAAAAAACAAAGCGGCTGGAGGCGTATCGTGTGGGCGAAGCTAAAGAGTCAACTTTCATGTTGTTTACTTGATGTGCACTTATGCGCCGATAGCCAACAACACACAGACATTTGAAGCAGTTTTACTTACCGCCTTTACTCCAATGCATGACCGTGAACCTTTATCGTTGGGGCTGCTCCATCTTTCAGCATTAGACGATCTTCAAATCCAGAGTTGAACTGGGCCTTGTTTATAAAACAATCATCGTCGATATGTAGGGAACGAACAAACACACTTGCAGAACTCCGTTGCTGCTCCAGAAAAACAAACTTCATCCACTGTCCCCTTAATGCTGGGTTCTTTGGTAAGCTGAACAGGGTCGTCTTGCCCTGGCAACCAAAAACTTAGGTGAGATTGTTGATTTTGTGAAGTCCTATGAACTGTGCTACACAGCCAATGACTTGTCTGAAGCCAAGCAAAGCGCATTAATGCCCGTACAAGGAAATTGCCCTTGTTGACTCCAGGGGGATTGTCCCTGTAATAAGGGCCCTTATTACAGGGACAATCCCCCTGGAGAAACGTGGAGTAAAGTGCCTTGCTCAAGGACACACTGGTGGTGACCGCTGGGATCGAACCAGCAACCTTCTGCATATCAGTTCAGTGGTTTAACCCACTGGACCACCATGTGGTGGTGCCCTTAAGTCGCTTTGGATAAAAGCGTCTGCCAAATGCATAAATGTAAATGTAAGAAATGGCCTGAAGGAGGTGAGTGAGGATAAAACATTGCTGGGCTAGAACAGGGCTAGAAGTAAGAACCGATTACGTCAGGCGCTGGGGGCGGGGTCAACAAGACCAAAACAAACTTGAGATCCGCCATTGTTGAAATAGCAGCTAATGGAGCTAACAGCTGCTGCTTGTTTGTAATCTCCAGCTATACAAATTACGGCAAACTGCGTGAATGCGTTGGTTTTACTGTGATTTCGTTGTGTTTTGATGGCAGTGTAGGATCGTAAAGCCATGTGAATCAATAGTAACGCAACGTTTGCATTGTTGATGGAAGGCTTGTTCGCAGCGGTGCTGTGCAGAGACCGATCGCCGTATGATAATGAGTCCAGTGAGAGCACACGACTCCTTATGCTTTTGATTCACTCATGCAGGGTTTTTTTTATATCATACATGGGTCGGTCTGCGCAGCGCCGATGCATCTCGAACAAGCCTGGTGTGTTTGTGTTTCCCGCTGCCCAGGGTTGCCAGGTTTTCACAACAAAACCCAATTGTTACTCAAAACAAGCCCAATCGCTTTTCAGGGGGCTTCCCCGGTAAAAATCACATTTGTTTTTTTTGGCATGGTTGCCTACTAGAATTCGCATTCCCAGGGTTAAATATCACATAATTGGGGCCGCTTCAACCCGCGGCAACAGTGCTGAAGTAGCCCAATTCCGCGGGAAAACCGTGGACTTGACAACACTGCCGCTGCCTCGCTAGCATTGCTGAGAAAGATGAGACGTATACAGTGACGTAAGACCTGGCTCTGTTGTGGCTCTCAGCATGTGGAAAAGTAAACGGTTCTTAGAAGGCTCCTCAGTCGAACCAACTATGAACTGGGATTAGCACTGGCTCTGAACTAGCATCCGGTTCATTCTGGTGGAAAAGGGGTATGTGTGATGGTTGTTGAGATGTGTGTGTCAGTTTATGGTGTGGAGAATTGGCTGCTGATGGAGGAGGTTTTGTTTGTGAAGAATGATGCAAAGTCTTCAGCTGTAAGAGCTGATGAAGGAGGGGTGGGAGGAGGACAAAGGAGCGAAGAGAATGTTTTGAAAAGTGTGCGAGAGTCAGAGGAATTGTTGATTTTGTTATGATAGTATGTAGTTTTAGCAGTGGAGACATTTGCAGAGAAAGAAGCGAGAAGAGACTGTGAGAAGATATCTATGGGCAGGGCATACTAGTCGATCAGGATCCGCTATACATGTTATGAACGCGTATTAAACACGTTGTGAATTGTGAGTTGTATGATTTGGTCATAATTTTATGACAAATGTACTATATTAGTTTATATAGTCGTTTTGACTGTTAGTAATGTCTTAATTTTTTATATATGATTAAATAAACTTGAATACAGGTTATGAAAGTAACTGTGTAAATGATTATATTTAAAATAATTGTATAATTGGATTTAGAAGTTAATACTAAACCTGCTTTATGTGCAATTTAAATGTTAGCTGATATAGATTTAAATGTTAATTATAATTTAATTTATTTAAAGAAAGAGATACAATTTGTTCAATGAACCTCTGTTTAATAAAAATAAGCTATTTTATGTTTAGTTTTCTCCCCCCTGCTGTGCCGAACCTTCACTTAAATACCAAGGTACTTACCGGAACTTCATGTTTGTGTATCATTACACCTGCTGAGATTCAATTGTAATTTGCTATCTATGAATTATGTATGGAAACAGTTGTTTTTTAGTGATACAACAAGCTTGATGCTTTAGTTGGCCTGAGTTTTATTCACACATGGTGAATAACCATTTCATTTCATTAACCAATCTTCATTGTGAGGAAAATGCTCCAAAATATCAGGTTGAGTCAGTATCCAGATTCTTGTGGGGAGTATGGGACCACATTGATCTAAATGCTGCTAAATATGTATGTTGGCTTACGCCATTAAACTTGTATTTGTCTCTGTTCACCTTAGGCCTGATGCCGCTGAAAGTGGAAAGTCAAGAATTGAATGAAAATGAAAAGGAAGAGAAAGATCGCTATGAACAGCATCATGATTTCATAACTGAAGAAATAACTTTCAGTTGCTCACAGACTAAAAAGACATCCACACGAAAAAGAGCTCAGAAGACAGGAACTAGAACTTTCACCTGCCCTCAGTGTGAGAAGAGCTTCAATGAACATGGACATCTTAAAGTCCACATGAGAATTCACACTGGAGAGAAGCAGTTTACCTGTCCTCAGTGTGAAAAGAGTTTCACTAATAAAAGAAACCTTGAAGTCCACATAAGGATTCACACCGGAGAAAAGCCTTTCACCTGCCAACAGTGTGGAAAGAGTTTCTCTGATAAAAGAAACCTTCAAAAACACATGAGAGTTCACACAGGAGAGAAGCCGTTCACCTGCCAACAATGTGGAAAAAGTTTCACTCAAAGTAACTGTCTTAAAGTCCACATGAGAATTCACAATGGAGAGAAACCTTTCACTTGCCAACAGTGTGGAATAAGTTTCACTAGAAGTAACTGCCTTAAAGTCCACATGAGAGTTCACACTGGAGAGAAGCCTTACACCTGCCAACAGTGTGGGAAATGCTTCACCAAAAGCAACAGCCTTAAAGACCACATTAGAATTCACACTGGAGAGAAGCCTTACACCTGCCAACAGTGTGGAAAGAGTTTCACTAAAAGTAACAGCCTTAAAGTCCACATGAGCGTTCACACTAGAGAGAAGCCGTACACCTGCCAACAGTGTGGAAAGAGTTTCACTGGAAAACGGTGTCTTAATGCCCACATGAGAATTCACACTGGAGAGAAGCCGTTCACTTGTGACCAGTGTGGGAAGAGTTTCAGATTTATAGCAAACCTTAATTTCCACATGAGGAGTCACTAAAGAGAGAACTGTTTTAAATGTTTTCAATGTGGAAGGAGTTTCACAGACAGGAATCATCTTAAGAGGCGCGTAATAACTCACACCAGAGAGAAGCTTTTCATGAGCCATCATGTGGAGAGTTTCAGATTTAAAGGAAAACCTACAGACGCACATAAGAGTTCACACTGAATATACACCTTTTACATAAGTTTCACATATATCAGAGACCTGAAACATCATTTGGAAGCTCATTCTGAAAATAAATGTTAATGTTCCCCAGTGTAATTTTCTGTTTTTAAAATGGCACCATAAAATATGTATCTGATTCTACCTTTTTGTTGCTTCAAAAAGTTCATAAAGAGAACATAAAGAGATTAAAAAAAAACCGAATTAATTTGAATAAAGTGGTTTGGTGTATATTTACTGAAGAGACACAATCACTATTATGTGATGAACAGATTGAATTTAGTCTTTTATTCACGTACTGTATAAACATTGATCAGCGAACATAAACGCAGCCATTTTTGATATCAACACACAAGAATGAACCTCATTGGTTCTTGCTAAAGATCAAATGTGCTGTGTACCACAAGAATGAACCTCGTGTTCAGCAAGAACCAGTGAGCACCCTCAACTCTCCCCCTAGGCGCTTGAAACCAGATTCATTTAACCCCTGGAGAGGACTGCGCTTAAAGAAAGAAGATTAAAGAAAATAGTCCAACGCCGTGGTACAACGAGCACACTCGAGCCTTTAAAACAGCAGCCAGAAAAATGGAGCGTAGCTGGAAGAAAACAAAACTAGAGGTCTTTCGCATTTCTTGGAAAGAGAACATGATCGCATACAGAAAGACCTTAAAACTGCTAGATCTGCTTATTTCTCGACTCTCTTAGAAGTAAACGAACACACCGGGTATTGCTTTTCACCCTGTACATGCTATATCATTCGGAAGCATGGCATTAGTTTTCATTATTATGCTGACAATACTCAGCTCTATATTTCTTCACGCCCTGACGAAACAGAATTTTTAATTACTGGACAAAAAACCTTTGCAGGTGGTAACCTAGAATACTGACTAACACTTGATGATTGTCAGTGAGGAACCTGGGTGTGCTCTTTGATAGCAATCTCTCATTTGAAAGCCACGTTTCTAGCATCTGCATTCTACCATCTTAAAAATATATCTAAATTTCGGCTCATGCTTTCAATGCAAAATGCTGAACAGTTATTTCATGCGTTCATGACCTCAAGGCTAGATTATTGTAATGCTCTACTGGGTGACGGGAGCGGAGCATAAAAGGTGGAGCGACGACGGTGAAGGACCAGAGAGAGAGGACCAGGGGCCTGCTCCTCATACGTGGCTAACTCAGTTAGCTGGATTTGATTGTTGACGTTTTGGCATGATCTTGGATTGTTCGGTTCTTCGACGCTCATCCTGGACTTGCTGTCATAGCAACAGGTCCGTAAGCTTAAACTTGCTCGCGAGCAGCTTATTTCATGTAAACAGGATTAGATTGCATCTTGAGGTGATGCTTAAAATCTGTCCCAGCCACTGCTACTTTATTACAAGAGTTCATTACTGAACCAGGGGCAATAATAATCATTTTAAATAATAATAATATAAACATTTTAAATTGTATATGTATATGAGAATGTATATAATTATTAAAATGTTGTGTATAATATTATAGACACAGCCACTTGATTGAGCGATTTATTTGTGATGGAATAATTTCTTTATAATTTTATTGGAGGTTTGCACACGTTGTACAGTTAATCTGAGCCGTGCATTAATTTAAGTGATGACGGCTATTATGGGAGTGGCTTGATGCAGCGCAGGAGATGCAGAGAATTTGATCTTGACCCTTAAGAAACTTTAATACTGTCACGTTACAATTCTGCTTCAAATTGAATTAAAAATTGAATTACAACATTGAAATAAAAATGTAAAGGGTGTACAAATACTGTATAAAATCGTGAATATAAATAATTGGTAATCATGAAAAAAAAAAAAACACTTCTATCATTGATCTATTATGTTGGTTTGGTCGTTTAGCTGTTTCCTTATAAAGGTCCTTATTTACATTGTGTTTTGTTATGCATGTGCGCGGCAGTCGTCCGTGAGGGCCTTTCGCTTTTACTTTCAGTTTGTTTATTTATTAAAGTCTTTTGAATATTTGCCGATTCCAGCCACCTTCTTCCCTGAACAAAGAACTGCTTTCACCTGTATTTTTTGAAACCGACCCCCTGTGTTTTCATGTGTACAGCCAATCAAGTGTCTACACAAAGATGCTTCACAAAGAGTAGCTGATTAGTCCTTATTATTTTTATTCTGGATTAATTTAAGTAGAATTAGCCTAGTTTTGGTTTTAAAAACACTGTTTTCTGTATATACTGTATAACACTTAATCACTATTACTCACCCTGTTAAAATCCATGTTGTAGTTGTTTATCATCACCCAGGTCAACTTCTTGGAGTTGTTGTATGTGTTACTCTCTAACTTCCGCAGATCACCTTTCGGTGTAACTTATGCTCCCTCTCGCCTATCCACTATGGTTTCATCCTCCCTTCCTCCAACTGCTGTTGTCCCTTGTTTTTGTCTAATTGCTTCTATTGCTCTCCTCAAGTCGCTTTGGATAAGCATCTGCTAAATTATTAAATGTATTATGTACTATTGCATGCTTGTTTTTTTTCCTTCTGTTTTTTAGCCCTAGACTAAAGTTTTCAATATTGCCAAATGTTTACTGTTTTTGATAAAACTCTAAAAGCAAATCATTGAACAATGCGCATTTAAATATGTATTTCACCAAGAATCCAACACCACTGATATGTTTTATTAATTGTATGTGAAATTCTATGCACATCTGTGACTTGAGCATGTGATCAGGACTTTTATTTTGTAGTGGAGATGTGACATCATAAGGCTGCGCCACGCTCGTGCATCTGTTGTGATTCTGCTGAAGAAAGGTGTGTTATAAGCTTATAAAGTGTTTAAATCAGCGCAAACTGTTCAGGCAATTTTATAGTTTTAACAAGAACCGTTAAATTAATGTTTGATCATTGAATGTATTTGCAGTACTTTATCTAACATTAATTAACAATTGTTTTGAATATTTTTTGTGAGTTAAGCTCATCCATGCATGAGTAACAGAAAATATGCGTCTTATTTATGTCTATATATCTTGAATTAGTTTATCATAAGCATGAATTCAGTCACTGGCGAGTATTCAATCGCTACACAGAATGATTCACTGAGTCGACTCACTCGAATCACCTCAAACACTGACGGCCAAAACACTGTAAATGCAACGATAACAACAAACGTAATGACAACTTCTGCAAACCAACTGCTAATGTTTTCATTGAAGTGTAATCTATTAAATGCTTTATAAATGTAGCATAAAATGTCTAAATAGGAACCTACTGTCTAGTTTGTGTTCTTTTATTAATTTGTAGTGCTAGTTTTGAGTGTTTTTAGTCTAATCATGTGATTTAAGTCCATTAACTCTCTCTCTGACTGACTCTCTTACTCAGAAATTTAGTTTGCATTTATTTTTGTAATTATTCTTATCTTAAAGATGGCGTTTATTAAAGTGGAGTGTGAAGACGTGAAGATTGAAGAAACAGTGAGAGTGAAACATGAAGAAACTGAGGAACAAACAAAGATGGCGTTTATTAAAGAGGAGAGTGAAGACGTGAAGATCGAAGAAGACCTGAAGATTGAAAATGTATTCAGTTTGAAACATGAAGAAACTGAGGAACAAACAGGTTGGTTTCATTCTCAAAGCTGAACTCACTCATTTGATCCTTATTCAAATGTCCAGCTCTACAGAAATGAGTGATATTTTTAATATTTTAATATTTATTTTTCATATTTGTTAATTACATTTAAATGCTACTTTTTAATATTGATATGATGATGATTTGATTATATACCAAAAAAACTATTTTTAAATTAAGACAACTGTAATCAACAGCGAATATTGGAAGCTTTGGAGGGAAGGGGCTGAACATATTCTCTCTAATAAAGGCGGGAATCTGGAGAAGCGGCACTGCCTCCACCGTCATTTTGATATTTTATAGTAATAAAAATCATTAGTTCAGTTAGAGAATTAAAAACAACGTGCAGTGTGAGCCAAACGAGAGTCAGATTTCATTCATCGCGAGAGTGAGGAGCTGAATGACAAGATGATCGCGGAAGATTTGGTTTCAAAGCAAAATGTAAAAGCGCCTGTTTAAGGGAGTTTGTCATTAATTTGTACCGTTTTTGAGTGTCCATCCATCATCCGCTTATCCAGGGCTGGGTCGCGGGGGCAACAGTCTAAGCAGAGACGCCCAGACTTCCCTCTCCCTAGCCACTTCCTCCAGCTCTTCCGGGGGAACCCTGAGGCATTCCCAGCCCAGCCGGGAGACATAGTCCCTCCAGCGTGTCCTAGGTCTTCCCCGGGGCCTCCTCCCAGTGGGACGTGCCTGGAACACCTCCCTGGGAAGGCGTCCAGGAGGCATCCGAAATAGATGCCCGAGCCACCTCAGCTGGAAGAGGTGCACGAAGAGCCCTAAGCAGGGGGCCGCTGACCCCATACTCACAGAGAACCCTCCACAGGATGCCACGAGGAACACAGTCGAATGCCTTCTCCAAATCCACAAAACACATGTGTACTGGTTGGGCAAACTCCCATGAACCCTCCAGCACCCTATAGAGGGTATAGAGCTGGTCCAGTGTTCCACGACCGGAATGAAAACCACACTGTTCCTCCTGAATCCGAGGTTCCACTATCGGCCGAATTCTACTCTCCAGTACCCTGGCATAGACTTTCCCGGGGAGGCTGAGAAGTGTGATCCCCCTATAGTTGGAACACACTCTCCGGTCCCCCTTCTTGAAAAGAGGGACCACCACCCCGGTCTGCCAGTCCAGAGGTACTGTCCCCAACCGCCATGCGATGCTACAGAGGCGTGTCAGCCAAGACAGCCCCACAACATCCAGAGATTTGAGGTACTCCGGGCGGATCTCATCTCATCTTTTAACTACCTCGATGACTTCAGCCCGGGTGATGGACGAGTCCTCCTCCGAGTCCCCAGCCACTGCTTCCTCAACGGAAGACATGTCGGTGGGATTGAGGAGATCCTCGAAGTATTCCTTCCACTGCCCGACGATATCCCCAGTTGAGGTCAACAGGTGCCCATCTCCACTGTAAACAGTGTTGGTATGGCACTGCTTCCCCCTCCTGAGGCGTCGAACGGTTTGCCAGAATCTCTTCGAGGCCAACCGATAGTCTTTCTCCATGGCCTCACCGAACTCCTCCCAGCCCCGATTTTTTTTTTTTGCCTCCACGACTACCCGGGCTGCAGTCCGCTTGGCCTGGTACCTGTCAGCTGCCTCCAGAGTCCCACAAGCCATCCAGGCCCGATAAGACTCCTTCTTCAGCTTGACGGCATCCCTTACTTCCGGTGTCCACCACCGGGTTCGGGGATTGCCACCTCGACAGGCACCGGAGACCTTACGGCCACAGCTCCGAGCGGCCGCAGCGACAATGGAGATGGAGAACATGGTCCACTCGGACTCAATATCTCCAGACTCCCTCGGGATCCGGTCAAAGCTCTGCCGGAGGTGGGAGTTGAAGATCTCTCTGACAGGGGGCTCGGCCAAATGTTCCCAACTGACCCTCACAGTACGTTTGGGTCTGCCGAGTCTGTCCAGCTTCCTCCTCCGCCATCGGATCCAACTCACCACCGGGTGGTGATCAGTTGACAGCTCCGCCCCTCTCTTCACCCGAGTGTTCAAGACATATGGCCGAAGGTCTGATGACACGACCACAAAGTCGATCATCGACCTCCGGCCTAGGGTGTCCTGGTGCCTCGTGCATTGATGGACACCCTTATGCTTGAACATGGTGTTCGTTATGGACAAACCGTGGCTAGCACAGAAATCCAATAACACTGCTCGGGTTCAGATCAGGGGGGCCGTTCCTCCCAATCCCGCCCCTCCAGGTGTCACTGTCACTGCCCACGTGGGCGTTGAAGTCCCCCAGTAGAACGACGGAGTCTCCAGTCGGAGCACTTTCCAGCACCCCTCCCAGAGACTCCAAGAGGGCCGGGTACTCCGCACTGCTGTTCGGCCCGTAGGCACACACGACAGTGAGAGACATATCCCCGACTCGAAGGTGCAGGGATGCGACCCTCTCGTTCACTGGGGTGAACTCCAACACATGGCGGCTGAGCTGGGGGGCTATAAGCAAACCCACTCCAGCCCTCCACCTCTCACCATGGGCAACTCCAGAGTGGTAGAGAGTCCAGCCTCTCTCAAGAAGTGTGGTTCCAGAGCCCAAGCTGTGCGTGGAGGTGAGCCCGACTATCTCTAGTCAGTACCTCTCGACCTCCCACACAAGCTCAGGCTCCTTCCCCGCCAATGAGATGACATTCCACGTCCCTAAAGCCAGATTCCGTGTCCAGAAATCGGGTCGTCGGGGGCCTCGCCTTCGACTGTCGCCCGATCCACTATGCACCGGCCTCTTACGCTCCCTCCTGCAGGTGGTGAGCCCACAGGAGGGCGGCCCCACGTCACTCCTTCGGGCTGAGCCCGGCCGGAACCCATGGGGGGAACCCACCAGGCGCTCTAATACGAGCCCCAACCCCGGGCCTGGCTCCAGGGTGGGGCCCCAGCTGCGCCATGCCGGACGACGTCTCGGTCCTTGCTGTAGTTGTCATCATAAAGGGTTTGTGAACTGTTCTTAGTCTGGCCCGTCACCAAGAACCTGTTTGCCTTTGGAGACCCTACCAGGGGCATATAGCCCCAGACGACATAGCTCCCAGGATTATTCGGGTACTCAAACCTTTCCACCACGATAAGGTGACAGTTCAAGGAGAGGTTTTTGAGTGTCTATAATTCTATTTTACACAATGTCAAACCAATATAAGCTCCATATAAGCTTGTGTAGTTGTGCGCCCTAGAGTCTAGACAGAGAATACTCCATTGCAGGGAACACTTAGGCTAAGAAGAAGCAAATATATTTATTAAGTATAACTAGTTTGGATTCCTATTCAACTGTTGGCTAGGCTATAAGATAATTGTAAAGAAAAAAAGGAGTATTGTATTTCGCCAGATTTTATAGTATAAACATATTCAAGCACAAATGAGAACCGTTTCGTTTGCTCGCATTCCAGCGGATACTCCTCTGTGTGCTGTATAAGTTGTCGGCGCTGGTTTAGGTTATTTAAGAAATGTAATTTCACAGAGAAAGATTTTTTTAAAGCAACCTACTTCAGTGTAGTTTATGGTACGATAGCATCGCGTTTAACACTGAGAATTTGAACAATTTGTAGCAAATTAGCTCAGAGGGGAAATATTAATAATTATTCATAACTCATTTTGATTATTCATTATGATTAATTATTCATATTTGAATCAGTTAATGAGATTAACTTGATGTAGCTACATTATCATTACAATCAATCAGTAAGTTCATCCTGTGAATACTCAGTATTGATTATTAATTAATTCTAAGTAAATTATATTTTTCATGGCCACAGAAAAAATATTCTTCCTTTGTATTTACATAAGCGCTTAGAGCACATAACAAGATCGATCATTTAAGGGACAATTTGTTTGCAGGCAGGGAGTCAGAACCACACATATATTGTGCACAAACTATACTGTAGCTATTGACTCTGCAGAAAGTTGACGACTTCTGCGCACTGTGACCCTCAGCATGCGCTGACCTTGTTCTGTGATTTTACGTGGCTGTGTTGCTGTTGTTCCCAATTTTTTCCCACATTCAGTGATTTGGAGGGGTGTCCTAATACTTTTGGCAATATAGTGTATTATGATGAACTCTGGAAGTGTGCGTTGCGATCCCCAGGGACAACTAGGAGAATAAAGGGATGATGAGTGAATTTCCGTCTGGAAACATCTAAGCTTTATTAATCAATCATGCTTAAAATGAATCCATGTTAAGGCCAGCTGTGGAAAATACAGACGCAACACGTTACGCCATTAAACTGGGGTTAACTTGTATTTGTCTCTGTTCACCTTAGGCCTGATGCCACTGAAAGAGGAGAGTCAAGAATTGAATGAAAAGGAAGAGAAAGATCTCTATGAACAATATCATGATTTCCTAACTGAAGAAAAATATGTTAGTTGCTCACAGACTAAAAAGACATCCACACAAAAAAAAGCTCAGAAGACAGGAACTAGAACTTTCAGCTGCCCTCAGTGTGAGAAGAGTTTCACTAATAATGGAAACCTTAAAGCCCACATGAGAGTTCACACTGGAGAGAAGCCTTTCACCTGCCAACAGTGTGGAAAAAGTTTTAATCAAAGTAACAGCCTTAAATCTCACATGAGAATTCACACTGGAGAGAAGCCTCACACCTGCCAACAGTGTGGAAAGAGTTTTTCTGCTAAAGGAAACTTTCAAAAACACATGAGAGTTCACACTGGAGAGAAGCCTTACACCTGCCAACAGTGTGGAAAGAGTTTTGCTCAAAAAGGAAACCTTGATGAACACATGAGAGTTCACACTGGAGAGAAACCTTTCACCTGCCAACAGTGTGGGAAAAGTTTCATTCAAAATAACATCCTTAAAGCCCACTTGAGAATTCACTCTAGAGAGAAGGATTCCACCTGTCAACAGTGTGGAAAGAGTTTCCCTGATAAAAGTAACCTTAAAGTCCACCTGACAATTCACAAGGATTTCACCTGCCAGCAGTGTGGAAAGAGTTTCAATCAACATGAAGACCTTAAAGTTCACTTGAGAATTCACACTGGAGAGAAGGCTTTCACCTGCCAACAGTGTGGAAAGAGTTTCACTAATAAAGGACACCTTAAAGTCCACATGAGAGTTCACACTGGAGAGAAGCCTTACACCTGCCAACAGTGTGGGAAAAGTTTCAATCAAAGTAACAGCCTTAAAGCCCACTTGAGAATTCATTCTAGAGAGAAGGATTTCACCTGTAAACAGTGTGGAAAGAGTTTCCCTGATAAAAGTAACCTTAAAGTCCACATGACAGTTCACAAGGATTTCACCTGCCAGCAGTGTGAGAAGAGTTTCACTTATAAAGGGCATCTTAAAGCCCACATGAGAGTTCACTCCGGAGAGAAGGCTTTCACCTGCCAGCAGTGTGGAAAGAGTTTCACTCGAAGAGGGCAACTTAAAGTCCACATGAGAATTCACACTGGTGAGAAGCCGTTCACCTGTCAACAGTGTGGAAAGAGCTTCGCTGAAAAAGGAAACTTGGAGAAACACATGAGAGTTCACACTGGAGAGAAGCCTTACACCTGCCAACAGTGTGGAAAGAGTTTCACTCTAAACGAAAGCCTTAAATTCCACATGAGAATCCACACTGGAGAGAAGCCTTACACCTGCCAACAGTGTGGGAAAAGTTTTACTCAAAAAGGAAACCTTCAGACGCACATGAGAGTTCACACTGGAGAGAAGAAGCCTTACACCTGCTAGTAGTGTGGAAAGAGCTTTACTCATGAAGGAAACCTTAATGCCCACATGAGAATTCACACTGGGGACATGCCATTCACTTGTGACCAGTGTGGAAAGAGTTTCAGATTTAAAGCAAAGCTTAATTTCCACATGAGGAGTCACTAAAGAGAGAACTGTTTTGTCGTCAGTGTGGAAGGAGTTTCACAGACCGGAATCATCTTAAGAGGCGCGTAATAACTCACACCAGAGATGTGACTCATGTAAGAAATTTAAGAAAAGCCGCTGCTCCTAGGCTGTGGAATGGGTTACCTCAATGTATCCGGCAGTGTTCCACTCTTAGAGAGTTTAAACGAGACTTGAAATCGTATTTTTTTTTTATTTTGCCGTTTGATCATACATGAGTGTTGTGCTAGTGGTGATAACTACACTCATAGATAACTACAGACCTGTTTCTCTCCTACCATTCATAGCAAAAACTATTGAACGAGTTGTTTTCAACCAGGTTTCATCCTTCCTATCACAGAATAATCAGCTGGACATCAACCAATCAGGTTTCAAAAGGGGCCACTCCACAGAGACTGCACTACTCTCGGTCACTGAAGCCCTGCGGATAGCTAAAGCTGACTCCAAATCATCAGTCCTCGTCCTGCTCGATCTATCTGCGGCCTTTGACACGGTCAATCATCAGATTCTTCTGTCCACCCTCTCATCAAATCAAAATCAAATCAAATCAAATCACTTTATTTGTCACTCTACCATATGCACAAGTGCAACAGTAGGTGAAATTCTTAGGTGCAGTTCCGAGCATCATAGTAGTCATGACATGACATGTACAACATTTAAGCAACAGCAGATTATACATCTGATGCGCACACAATTACTCACAGCACAGTAAACTCTACAATAAACAATAAATAATTTACACAATGTGAGTGTAGTTCTCACAGCTTTAAACAATATACACATACTTACAATATACATATACTTTAAACAATATACACTAAACATACACTAAACAATATACATTACGCTATAATAATAATAATAATATACAATGTATAGTATAAAATATTATTCACAGATTGAAACATTGAAATCCAAAGTGCAATAGATGCTGTATGATAAATAAATGTGTATATAATGTGTGTATCTACAGTGGGTTGTGCTGAGTGATATTCTGTCCAGTGTGTGTTATGATACTGATGGATCAGGAGTTAAGTAGTCTAATTGCTTGTGGGAAGAAGCTGTTCTGGAGTCGGCTGGTGCGTGTTCTGATGCTGCGGTACCGTCTGCCTGATGGCAGCAGTGAGAGCAGCCCATGGTTCGGGTGGCTAGAGTCTCTGATGATCCTCTGAGCTCTCTTCACACACCGCCTGGCGTAAATGTCCTGGAGGGAGGGAAGCTCACCTCCGATGATGCAGCTGGCCGTGCGCACTACCCTTTGCAGGGCCTTGCGGCTGCGGGCGGTACTGTTGCCGTACCAGGTGGTGATGCAGCCAGTCAGCAGGCTCTCTATGGTGCAGGTGTAGAAACGTGTGAGGATGTGGCGGTTCATTCCAAACCTCCTCAGCCGAAAAGGCGCTGATGAGCCTTCTTCACAACGGCCTCGGAGTGGACGGACCATGAGAGTTCCTCTGTGATGTGGACACCGAGGAACTTGAAGCTGCTGACTCTCTCCACCGGTGCTCCATCGATGGTGATGGGGCGGTGTTCTCTCTCATTCCTCCTGAAGTCGACCACCAGCTCCTTGGTCTTGCTGACGTTGAGGGAGAGGTTGTGCTCCTGACACCACCGTGTCAGAGTGTGCACCTCCTCTCTGTAGGCCGTTTCATCATTGTCGGTGATAAGACCTACCACCGTCGTATCGTCAGCAAACTTGATGATGGTGTTGGAGCTGTGGGTTGCCACACAGTCATGTGTGTACAGGGAGTACAGGAGTGGGCTGAGAACGCAGCCCTGAGGGGCTCCAGTGTTGAGAGTCAGTGATGAGGAGATGTTACTGCCCATTCTGACCACCTGGCGTCTGTTTGACAGGAAGTCCAGGATCCAGCTGCATAACAAGCTGTTTAAGCCTAGAGCCCGGAGTTTAATGTCAAGTATGGAGGGCACAATGGTGTTGAATGCTGAGCTGTAGTCCACAAACAGCATTCTCACATATGTGTTCCTCTTTTCCAGGTGGGAGAGAGCAGTGTGTATAGTGGATGAAATGGCATCATCAGTGGAGCGGTTTGTGCGGTATGCAAACTGCAGTGGGTCCAGTGAGGGGGGGAGAACAGAGCAGATGTGGTTTCTGACTAGTCTCTCAAAGCATTTACTGATGATGGGGGTCAGAGCAACAGGACGCCAGTCGTTTAAGCAGGTGGTTTTTGACTGCTTAGGTACAGGAACAATAGTGGACGTTTTAAAGCATGTGGGGACCACAGACAGGGAGAGGGACAGGTTAAAAATGTCCGTGAAGACTCCAGCCAGTTGGTGCGCGCACGCTCTGATCACGCGGCCGGGAATGCCGTCTGGGCATCACAGGGACTCCACTCCTTTGGTTTGAGTCCTATCTCATAGGTAGGTCTTTCAAGGTTGCCTGAAGAGGAGAGGAATCCCAAGCACATCCACTGACCACTGGGGATCCCCAGGGCTCAGTGCTTGGTCCTCTCCTCTTCTCCATCTACACTACCTCATTGGGACCAATCATTCAGGCACATGGCTTCTCATACCATTGCTATGCTGATGACACTCAGCTCTACCTTTCATTTCACCCAGACGACCCCACAGTAGCTGCACGAATCTCCAGCTGTCTGGCTGACATCTCTGCATGGATGAGAAAACATCACCTGCAGCTCAACCTGGCAAAGACTGAGTTTCTCATCTTCCCCGCCAGTCCCACCATACAACATGACTTTACTATCCAGTTAGGTACATCCTTGATTTCCCCATCAAAGTCAGTCAGAAATCTTGGAGTAACATTTGATGACCAGCTGTCCTTCAGAGAACACATTTCGAAGACAGCTCGCTCATGCCGGTTTGCGCTCCACAACATCAGGAAGATTAGACCATTCCTAACAGAGCACGCAACACAGCTTCTTGTCCAGGCCCTGGTTATTTCTAGACTTGACTACTGCAATGCGCTTCTGGCTGGACTCCCCTCTTGTGCGATCCAAACACTTCGAATGATCCAGAATGCAGCAGGACGTCTTGTCTTCAACGAGTCCAAAAGGACCCACGGCACACCTCTCTTTATTTCCTTGCACTGGCTACCACTCGCTGCTCGCATCAAGTTTAAGGCGCTGACGCTTGCATACAGAGCCACCACGCGCTCAGCTCCTGCTTACTTTGACTCCATTCTACAAATCAACACTCCCACCAGAAGCCTTCGCTCAGCAAAGGAGCGATGGCTTGTGGTAGCATCACAGAGGGGGAAAAAATCCCTTTCCAGAACATTTTCATTCAACGTTCCCAGCTGGTGGAACGATCTTCCCAACGCCACCCGAAACGCAGAATCTTTGACATGATTCAAAAGTCAACTTAAAACTCAGCTCTTCCGTGAGCACTTAACCTCATAAATTTAAATAAAAAAAAACTTTCCTTTCCTCTTTCTCTTCCTTCTTCCCTCCCTACTCTAGCCTGTGCTACACTGAGCAATGTACACGGTCTCAGGATTTCAGGCTCTTATTGCGCTTCTCGACTCTTCATGACCAATCGCTTCATGTACCCCCAAATTGTAAGTCGCTTTGGATAAAAGCGTCTGCTAAATGCATAAATGTAAATGACACAAATAAGAATATATAGTTTAAAAGCTGCATGAATAAGTTTGAAAGTTAAGTGATTCATTTAATGTAAGTTAATTCATCAGAGTTAAAAATGTTAATACAACTGTGGCGAGCAGCGAGGCTGAGGGACCGTGAGAGCGGGACGGTCTCGTGTCTCACGGAGGAGTGACGGGAGTATAAAGGAGGAGTGACGACAGTGAAGGGTGAGAGAACCAGGCCTGGATTTTAATTTGTGTTTTGTTTTCGTTTTGTTATGTGTGTGCGTGGCAGTCGTCCGTGAGGGGCTGCCGCTTTTACTTTCATTTTGTGTTCATTTGTTTTATTAAAGTCGTTGAATGTTGGCCGGTTCCCGCCTCCTTCTTCCCATACGAACAAACTCCATTACAACAACAATTTAATGTTTAAGATTAAAAGTATGCGGACAGAAAATTCATGTCACTGCCCCTTTAAGGGACGCAGTACTTTTAGTGACGCCGCAGCAGAGGCCTGCGTGAGGGAGAAGAGGAGAAATCGGAGAGAACGAGCTGTGTTTAATAGAGAGAACACCGCCCCATCACCATCGATGGAGCACCGGTGGAGAGAGTCAGCAGCTTCAAGTTCCTTGGTGTCCACATCACAGAGGAACTCTCATGGTCTGTCCACTCTGAGGCCGTTGTGAAGAAGGCTCATCAGCGCCTTTTCTTCCTGCGACGGCTGAGGAGGTTTGGAATGAACCGCCACATCCTCACACGTTTCTACACCTGCACCATCGAGAGTCTGCTGACTGGCTGCATCACCACCTGGTACGGCAACAGTACCGCCCGCAGCCGCAAGGCCCTGCAAAGGGTAGTGCGCACGGCCAGCTGCATCATCGGAGGTGAGCTTCCCTCCCTCCAGGACATTTATGCCAGGCGGTGTGTGAAGAGAGCTCAGAGGATCATCAGAGACTCTAGCCACCCGAACCATGGGCTGCTCTCACTGCTCCCATCAGGCAGACGGTACCGCAGCATCAGAACACGCACCAGCCGACTCCAGAACAGCTTCTTCCCACAAGCAATCAGACTACTTAACTCCTGATCCATCAGGATCATAACACACACTGGACAGAATATCACTCAGCACAACCCACTGTAGATACACACACATTATATACACATTTATTTATCATATAGCATCTATTGCACTTTGGATTTCAATTTTTCAATCTGTGAATAATATTTTATACTATACATTGTATATTATTATTACTATTATAGCGTAATGTATATTGTTTAGTGTATGTTTAGTGTATATTGTTTAAAGTATATGTATATTGTAAGTATGTGTATATTGTTTAAAGCTGTGAGAACTACACTCACATTGTGTAAATTATTTATTGTTTATTGTAGAGTTTACTGTGCTGTGAGTAATTGTGTGCGCATCAGATGTGTAATCTGATGCTGCTTTAAATGTTGTACATGTCATGTCATGACTGCTATGTTGCTCGGAACTGCACCTAAGAATTTCACCTACTGTTGCACTTGTGCATATGTAGAGTGACAAATAAAGTGATTTGATTTGATTTGATTTGATTTGATTTGATTTGATTTGATTTTCAAGATGGCGAGCCAGACCCAGACATTCAACTCATCTTCTCCATCGCATCAGTAAGGAAATCTCCTGCGTATAGTGACTTGCTGCCAGAGTGGTAGGAGTATCAGGAAATGTTTTTTTGAACTGAACTGGAAACTGATTGAACTATTATTTTTGGACTGAATCGAACTGAAACTTTTCATTGAACTGAATAATTGAACTCACATTTGGACTTGAACTTGAATTAAGGTGTTATACTTTTATTTTTCATATTGAGTTCATATTTTTGAATGTGATTTGAAACGCTTGTGGTCCACTTTGATTTGATTGTGTAAATTGAAGGTATTTTCTTACCTGTAAAAGAAAGGAAAGGAGTTAACTCAGGAAGAAAAATAAGAATTCTAAATAGGTGCAACCTAGAAAAGACCGGTCTAACTTAGATTAGCCTGACTAAAATAACTTAGGTGAACTAAAGAACAAAAAGAGAGTGAAATAAATTGCCGGCCTTTTGTATTTAAAGCAACGGTCTCTGGTGTAATTATTTTTTTGCTCCCTACTCCTCAGAACATAGAACTGGTCCAGTTGCGTAGTAAGTGGTGTGATACCGGTGCTACACATTTATTTCTCCTCCGCTATCAGAGCAGACCCGAGTGTGAGGCCGCCTTCGCAGACGGTCATGCCCCTCCCTCTCTTTTCTTTCTCCGCCGCCATTGGAGCTGATCCAAGCGTGGGGTTGCGCTCCGCTTGATGCTGCAGTGCTCCGCTTGATGCTGCAGTGCTCCGCTTGATGCTGCAGTGCTCCTCCTGATGCTGCAGTGCTCCTCTTGATGCTGCAATGCTCCTCATGATGCTGCAGTGCTCCTTTTGATGCTGCAGTGCTCCTCTTGATGCTGCAATGCTCCTCATGATGCCGCAGTGCTCCTCTTGATGCCGCAGTGCTCCTCTTGATGCTGCAGTGCTCCGCTTGATGCTGCAGTGCTCCGCTTGATGCTCCAGTGCTCCGCTTGATGCTGCAGTGCTCCGCTTGATGCTGCAGTGCTCCGCTTGATGCTGGAGTGCTCCTCTTGATGCTGCAGTGCTCCGCTTGATGCTGCATTCCTCCGCTTGATGCTGCAGTGCTTTTCTTGATGCTACAGATGTCCACAGATGCTCAAGATGGCGCCGAGGATGGCCGCTACGTCGCAAGCTCCGCTGAATCATTGTAGTTTTTTGTTTGTTCTGTTTACAGTTTTTGTGTTTTTTGTCTTGGATGTTGTCTGCCTTACTACGTACGACAGACAGACACTTTTGGACATTGGTTCGGCAATCGCACACCGAAAACCGGACTTTAAATTCATCAACGGCGACACGCTGCTTACAAACACGGCAGCGGAACCTTTTGTCTGGGCGGCCCGACCGCGCAAACGCAGCCGGAGACGGGGAAGCAGAGCCGGCGTGCTCATCAGAGTAAGACGCCGCGCAAACCGACCCCCGCTTCCCAGTATCTTACTGGCTAATGTTCAGTCTCTGGACAATAAACTCTGCGAGCTGAGAGCACGGATCTCTTTCCAACGAGAGACGAGGGACTGCTGCATTATCTGCCTTACAGAAACTTGGATGTCTGGTGAGATTCCAGATTCGGCCATTGAAACCGCGGGGTTCTCCGTGCATCGAATGGACAGAGAAAAAGATCTCTCAGGGAAAAGCAAAGGCGGGGGTGTATGTTTTATGATCAACAGATCCTGGTGTGATCAGAGGAACGTACATTCTATCAAGTCTTTCTGTTCTCCTGATCTGGAACTTCTCATGGTTCTGTGCCGACCATTCTGGCTACCGAGGGAATTCACAGCGGTCATCATCACAGCTGTGTATATTCCCCCGCAAGCCGACACAGACCGGGCACTAAAGGAACTGTATAGGACAGTGAGCAGGAAACCGCGCATCCTGAGGCTGCGTTTATTGTGACTGGGGACTTTAACAAAGCCAACTTCAAACGCATTGCACCTAAATTCCACCAACATGTTAGCTTCAACACGCGAGGGAACCGCGTCTTAGACCACTGCTACTCCCCCTTCAAGGATGGTTACAAGTCCCTCCCACGCCCACCATTCGGCAAATCAGATCACGCTTCCATTCTTCTCTTGCCCGCTTACAGGCAGAGGTTGAAACAGGAAGCATCCGCCCTCAGAACCATCCAGTGCTGGTCGGACCAATCGGACTCTATGCTACAGGACTGTTTTGATCACGCGGACTGGGAGATGTTCCGGTCGGCCTCTGATGACGACATCGAGGTCTACGCTGATAGCGTAACGTGTTTCATCAGGAAGTGCGTAGAAGACGTTGTTCCGACCAAAACAATTCGGCTGTACCCAAACCAGAAGCCGTGGCTAAATGGGGATGTTCGCGCGGCACTCAATGTGCGGACCTTCACCTTTAACTTCGGTAATGCGGAGGAGCATAAACAAGCAAGTTATGCCCTCCGGAAAACCATCAGAGCAGCAAAACGCCAGTACAGGGACAAGATTGAAGGACAGTTCAACACCACCGACTCCAGAAGCATGTGGCGGGGAATTAACACCATCACGGACTACAAAGGGAACACAAACTCCACCGTGAATACCGCTGCCTCTCTCCCGGACGAGCTCAACACCTTCTATGCTCGCTTTGAGGGAACTAACACCGCCCTCGCGGAGAGAGAGCTCGCGGCTGAAGATGCAGAGGTTGGTACACTCTCCGTATCTGTAGCGGATGTAACCCGATCCTTCCGGCGGGTGAACGTCCGTAAAGCAGCGGGTCCAGACGGCATTCCGGGCCGCGCGATCAGAGCGTGCGCGCACCAACTGGCTGGAGTTTTCACGGACATTTTTAACCTGTCCCTCTCCCCGTCTGTGGTCCCCACATGCTTTAAAACGTCCACCATTGTTCCTGTACCTAAGCAGTCAAAAACCACCTGCTTAAACGACTGGCGTCCTGTTGCTCTGACCCCCATCATCAGCAAATGCTTTGAGAGACTAGTCAGAAACCACATCTGCTCTGTTCTCCCCCCCTCACTGGACCCACTGCAGTTTGCATACCGCACAAACCGCTCCACTGATGATGCCATTTCATCAACAATTCACACTGCTCTCTCCCACCTGGAAAAGAGGAACACGTATGTGAGAATGCTGTTTGTAGACTACAGCTCAGCATTCAACACCATTGTGCCCTCCATACTTGACATGAAACTCCGGGCTCTAGGCTTAAACAGCTTGCTATGTAGCTGGATCCTGGACTTCCTGTCAAACAGACGCCAGGTGGTCAGAATGGGCAGTAACATCTCATCATCACTGACTCTCAACACTGGAGCCCCTCAGGGCTTCTCAGCCCACTCCTGTACTCCTTGTACACACATGACTGTGTGGCAACCCACAGCTCCAACACCATCCTCAAGTTTGCTGACGATACGACAGTGGTAGGTCTCATCACTGACAATGATGAAACGGCCTACAGAGAGGAGGTGCACACTCTGACACGGTGGTGTCAGGAGCACAACCTCTCCCTCAACGTCAGCAAGACCAAGTTATGTTGTTGTACATGTGGTCGACTTCAGGAGGAATGAGAGAGAACACCGCCCCATTACCATCGATGGAGCACCGGTGGAGAGAGTCAGCAGCTTCAAGTTCCTTGGTGTCCACATCACAGAGGAACTCTCATGGTCCGTCCACACCGAGGCCGTTGTGAAGAAGGCTCATCAGCGCCTTTTCTTCCTGCGACGGCTGAGGAGGTTTGGAATGAACCGCCACATCCTCACACGCTTCTACACCTGCACCATAGAGAGTCTGCTGACTGGCTGCATCACCACCTGGTACGGCAACAGTTCCGCCCGCAACCGCAAGGCCCTGCAAAGTGTAGTGCGCACGGCCAGCTGCATCATCGGAGGTGAGCTTCCCTCCCTCCAGGACATTTACGCCAGGCGGTGTGTGAAGAGAGCTCAGAGGATCATCAGAGACTCTAGCCACCCGAACCATGGGCTGCTCTCACTGCTGCCATCAGGCAGACGGTACCGCAGCATCAGAACACGCACCAGCCGACTCCAGAACAGCTTCTTCCCACAAGCAATCAGACTACTTAACTCTTGATCCATCAGTATCATAACACACACTGGACAGAATATCACTCAGCACAACCCACTGTAGATACACACACATTATATACACATTTATTTATCATACAGCATCTATTGCACTTTGGATTTCTATTTGTGAACATATTGTATACTGTACATTGTATATTATTACTATAGCTTAATGTATATGGTTATTGTTTAATGTATGTTTAGTGTATATTGTTTAAAGTATATGTATATTGTAAGTATGTGTATATTGTTTAAAGCTGTGAGAACTACACTCACATTGTGTAAATTATTTATTGTTTATTGTAGTGTATACTGTGCTGTGAGTAATTGTGGGCGCATCAGATGTGTAATCTGTTGTTGCTTAAATGTTGTACATGTCATGTCATGACTACTATGTTTGCTCGGACTGCACCTAAGAATTTCACCTACTGTTGCACTTGTGCATATGGTAGAGTGACAATAAAGTGATTTGATTTGATTGATTGATTTGATACAGTGCTCCGCTTGATGCTGCAGTGCTCCGCTTGATGCTGCAGTGCTCCGCTTGATGCTGCAGTGCTCTTCTTGATGCCGCAGTGCTCCTCTTGATGCTGCAGTGCTCCGCTTGATGCTGCAGTGCTCTTCTTGATGCTGCATTGCTCCGCTTGATGCTGCAGTGCTCTTCTTGATGCTGCAGTGCTCTTCTTGATGCTGCAGTGCTCCGCTTGATGCTCCAGTGCTCCGCTTGATGCTCCAGTGCTCCGCTTGATGCTGCAGTGCTCCTCTTGATGTTAGTGTTCCGCTTGATGCTGCAGTGCTCTTCTTGATGCTGCAGTGCTCTTCTTGATGCTGCAGTGCTCCGCTTGATGCTGCAGTGCTCCTCATGATGCTGCAGTGCTCCGCTTGATGCTCCAGTGCTCCGCTTGATGCTCCAGTGCTCCGCTTGATGCTGCAGTGCTCCTCTTGATGCTGCAGTGCTCAGCTTGATGCTGCAGTGCTTTTCTTGATGCTGCAGTGCTTTTCTTGATGTTACAGTGTTCCGCTTGATGCTGCAGTGCTCTTCTTGATGCTGCAGTGCTCTTCTTGATGCTGCAGTGCTCCGCTTGATGCTGCAGTGCTCCTCATGATGCTGCAGTGCTCCGCTTGATGCTCCAGTGCTCCGCTTGATGCTGCAGTGCTCCTCTTGATGCTGCAGTGCTCCGCTTGATGCTCCAGTGCTCCGCTTGATGCTCCAGTGCTCCGCTTGATGCTGCAGTGCTCCTCATGATGCTGCAGTGCTCCGCTTGATGCTCCAGTGCTCCGCTTGATGCTCCAGTGCTCCGCTTGATGCTGCAGTGCTCCTCTTGATGCTGCAGTGCTCCTCTTGATGCTGCAGTGCTCCTCTTGATGCTGCAGTGCTCCGCTTGATGCTGCAGTGCTCTTCTTGATGCTGCAGTGCTCCTCTTGATGCTGCAGTGCTCCGCTTGATGCTGCATTGCTCCGCTTGATGCTGCATTGCTCCGCTTGATGCTGCAGTGCTTTTCTTGATGCTGCAGTGCTCCGCTTGATGCTGCAGTGCTTTTCTTGATGTTACAGTGTTCCGCTTGATGCTGCAGTGCTCTTCTTGATGCTGCAGTGCTCTTCTTGATGCTGCAGTGCTCCTCTTGATGCTGCAATGCTCCTCATGATGCTGCAGTGCTCCTCTTGATGCTCCAGTGCTCCTTTTGATGCTGCAGTGCTCCTCTTGATGCTCCGATTACGTCAGGCGCTGGGGGCGGGGTCAACAAGACGAACACAAACTTGAGATCCGCCATTGTTGAAATAGCAGCTAATGGAGCTAACAGCTGCTGCTCGTTTGTAATCTCCGTCCATACAAATTACGGCAAACTGCATGAATGCGTTGGATTCGCTGTGATTTCGTTGTGTTTTGATGCCGATGTAGGATCGTAAAGCCATGTGAATCAATAGTAACGCAACGTTTGCATTGATGGAAGGCTTGTTCGCAGCGGTGCTGTGCAGAGGCCGATCGGCGTATGATAATGAGTCCAGCGAGAGCATATGACTCCTTATGCTTCTGATTCACTCATGCAGGTTTTTTTAAATCATACGTTGATCGATCTGCGCAGCGCCGATGCATCTCGAACAAGCCTGGTGTGTTTGTGTTTCCCGCTGCCCAGGGTTGCCAGGTTTTCACAACAAAACCCAATTGTTACTCAAAACAAGTCCAATCACGTTTCAGGGGGGACTCCCCGGTAAAAATCACATTTGTTTTTTTTTGGCATGGTTGCCTACTAGAATTTGCATTCCCGGGGCTAAATATCACATAATTGGGGTCGCTTCAACCCGCGGACATGAAAAACAGCCCGTGGCAACAGTGATGAAGTAGCCCAATTCCGCGGGAAAACCGACACTGCCGGTAGCGTTGCTGAGAAAGATGAGACGTATACAGTGACATAAGACATGGCTCTGTTGTGGCTCTCAGCATGTAGAAAAGCAAACGGTTCTTAGAAGGCTCCTCAGTCAAACTAACTATGAACTGGGATTAGCACTGGCTCTGAACTAGCACCCGGTTCATTCTGGTGGAAAAGAGGTATGTGTGATGGTTGTTGAGATGTGCGTGTCAGTTTATGGTGTGGAGAATTGGCTGCTGATGGAGGAGGTTTTGTTTGTGAAGAATGATGCAAAGTCTTCAGCTGTAAGAGCTGATGAAGGAGGGGTGGGAGGAGGACAAAGGAGCGAAGAGAATGTTTTGAAAAGTGTGCGAGAGTCAGAGGAATTGTTGATTTTGTTATGATAGTATGTAGTTTTAGCAGTGGAGACATTTGCAGAGAAAGAAGCGAGAAGAGACTGTGAGAAGATATCTATGGGCAGGGCATACTAGTCGATCAGGATCCGCTATACACGTTATGAACGCGTATTAAACACGTTATGAATTGTAAGTTGTATGATTTGGTCATAATTTTATGCCAAATGTACTCTCACAATGAAGATTGGTTAATGAAATTAAATAGTTATTCACCATGTGTGAATAAAACTCAGGCCAACTAAAACATCAAGCTTGTTGTATCACTAAAAAACAACTGTTTCCATACATAATTTCGCATAGATAGCAAATTACAATTGAATCTCAGCAGGTGTAATGATACACAAACATGAAGTTCCGGTAAGTACCTCGGTATTTAAGTGAAGGTTCGGCACAGCAGGGGGGAGAAAACTAAACATAAAATAGCTTCTTTTTATTAAACAGAGGTTCATTGAACAAACTATCTCTTTCTTTAAATAAATTAAATTATAATTAACATTTAGACCTATAATCAGCTAACATTTAAATTGCACATAAAGCAGGTTTAGTATTAACTTCTAAATCCAATTATACAATGATTTTAAATATATTCATTTACACAGTTACTTTCATAACTTGTTTTCAAGTTTATTAATCATATATCAAAAATTAAGACATTACTAACAGTCAAAACGACTATATAAACTATAGGAAAACGCTCCAAAATATCAGGTTGAGTCAATATCCAGATTCTTGTGGGGAGTATGGGACCACATTGATCTAAATGCTGCTAAATATGTATGTTGTCTTACGCCATTAAACTTGTATTTGTCTCTGTTCACCTTAGGCCTGATGCCGTTCACCTGCCCTCAGTGTGAGAAGAGTTTCAATCAACATGGACATCTTAATGCCCACATGAGAATTCACACTGGAGAGAAGCCGTTCACTTGTGACCAGTGTGGGAAGAGTTTCAGATTTAAAGCAAACCTTAATTTCCACATGAGGAGTCACTAAAGAGAGAACTGTTTTAAATGTTTTCAATGTGGAAGGAGTTTCACAGACAGGCATCATCTTAAGAGGCACGTAATAACTCACACCAGAGAGAAGCTTTTCATGAGAGAGTTTCAGATTTAAAGGAAACCTTCAGACGCACATAAGAGTTCACACTGAATAGAAGCCTTTTACATAAGTTTCACATATATCAGAGACCTGAAACATCATTTGGCAACTCATTCTGAAAATACATTTTAATGTTCCCCAGTGTAACAAGAATTTGAAAAAAATGAAATATGAAAAGTTAAGCAGATTTCAGGCCCTATTTATTTTATTTTTCTGTATTTAAAATGGCACCCTGTACATGCTATATCATTCGGAAGCGTGGCGTTAGTTTTCATTATTATGCTGACAATACTCAGCTCTATATTTCTTCACGCCCTGATGAAACCTTTGCATGTGGTAACCTAGAATACTGACTAACACTTGATGATTGTCAGTGAGGAACCTGGGTGTGCTCTTTGATAGCAATCTCTCATTTGAAAGCCACGTTTCTAGCATCTGCATTCTACCATCTTAAAAATATATCTAAATTTCGGCTCATGCTCTCAATGCAAACTGCTGAACAGTTAGTTAATGCGTTCATGACCTCAAGGCTAGATTATTGTAATGCTCTACTGGGTGGTTGCCCTGCTCGCTTAATAAACAAACTCCAGCTGGTTCAAAACGCAGCAGCTTGAGTTCTTACTAGAACCAGGAAGTGTGACCATATTATATACCCAGTTCTGTCGACACTGCACTGGCTGCCTATTAAACATTGCATACATTTTAAAATATTGCTTATTACTTACTTTGCTCTAAATGGTTTAGCTCCCCAGTACTTGAGTGAGCTCTTAATACTCTGTGGCGAGCAGTGAGGCTGAGAGACCATGAGAGTGGGACGAGGTTACAGTCATTAGTGATTAATGAGCGTCAGCTGCGTGTGACGGGAGCGGAGCATAAAAGGAGGAGCGACGACAGTGAAGGACCAGAGAGAGAGGACCAGGCCTGGACTTTACATTGTGTTTTGTTATGCATGTGCGCGGCAGTCGTCCGTGAGGGCCTGTCGCTTTTACTTTCAGTTTGTTTATTTATTAAAGTCTTTTGAATGTTTGCCGATTCCAGCCACCTTCTTCCCTGAAAAAAGAACTGCTTTCACCTGTATTTTTTGAAACCGACCCCCTGTGTTTTCATGTGTACAGCCAATCAAGTGTCTACACAAAGATGCTTCACAAAGAGTAGCTGATTAGTCCTTATTATTTTTATTCTGGATTAATTTAAGTAGAATTAGCCTAGTTTTGGTTTTAAAAACACTGTTTTCTGTATATACTGTATAACACTTAATCACTATTACTCACCCTGTTAAAATCCATGTTGTAGTTGTTTATCATCACCCAGGTCAACTTCTTGGAGTTGTTGTATGTGTTACTCTCTAACTTCCGCAGATCACCTTTCGGTGTAACTTATGCTCCCTCTCGCCTATCCACTATGGTTTCATCCTCACTTCCTCCAACTGCTGTTGTCCCTTGTTTTTGTCTAATTGCTTCTATTGCTCTCCTCAAGTCGCTTTGGATAAGCATCTGCTAAATTATTAAATGTATTATGTACTATTGCATGCTTGTTTTTTTTCTTCTGTTTTTTAGCCCTAGACTAAAGTTTTCAATATTGCCAAATGTTTACTGTTTTTGATAAAACTCTAAAAGAAAATCATTGAACAATACGCATTTAAATATGTATTTCACCAAGAATCCAACACCACTGATATGTTTTATTAATTGTATGTGAAATTCTATGCACATCTGTGACTTGAGCATGTGATCAGGACTTTTATTTTGTAGTGGAGATGTGACATCATAAGGCTGCGCCACGCTCGTGCATCTGTTGTGATTCTGCTGAAGAAAGGTTTGTGTTATAAGCTTATAAAGTGTTTAAATCAGCGCAAACTGTTCAGGCAATTTTATAGTTTTAACAAGAACCGTTAAATTAATGTTAGATCATTGAATGTATTTGCAGTACTTTATCTAACATTAATTAACAATTGTTTTGAATATTTTTTGTGAGTTAAGCTCATCCATGCATGAGTAACAGAAAATATGCGTCTTATTTATGTCTATATATCTTGAATTAGTTTATCATAAGCATGAATTCAGTCACTGGCGAGTAGAGATTCAATCGCTACACAGAATGATTCACTGAGTCGACTCACTCGAATCACCTCAAACACTGACGGCCAAAGCACTGTAAATGCAACGATAACAACAAACGTAATGACAACTTCTGCAAACCAACTGCTAATGTTTTCATTGAAGTGTAATCTATTAAATGCTTTATAAATGTAGCATAAAATGTCTAAATAGGAACCTACTGTCTAGTTTGTGTTCTTTTATTAATTTGTAGTGCTAGTTTTGAGTGTTTTTAGTCTAATCATGTGATTTAAGTCCATTAACTCTCTCTCTGACTGACTCTCTTACTCATTTAGTTTGCATTTATTTTTGTAATTATTCTCATCTTAAAGATGGCGTTTATTAAAGAGGAGAGTGAAGACGTGAAGATTGAAGAAACATTGAGAGTGAAACATGAAGAAACTGAGGAACAAACAAAGATGGCGTTTATTAAAGAGGAGAGTGAAGACGTGAAGATCGAAGAAGACCTGAAGATTGAAAATGTATTCAGTTTGAAACATGAAGATACTGAGACACAAACAGGTTGGTTTCATTCTCAAAGCTGAACTCACTCATTTGATCCTTATTCAAATGTCCAGCTCTACAGAAATGAGTGATATTTTTAAAGAGTGTTATTTACATTTACATTTATGCATTTGGCAGACACTTTTATCCAAAGCGACTTACAGTGCCCTTATTACAGGGACAATCCCCCTGGAGCAACATGGAGTAAAGTGCCTTGCTCAAGGACACACTGGTGGTGACCACTGGGATCGAACCAGCAACCTTCTGCATATCAGTTCCATGATTTAACCCACTGGACCACCATCTCACATAAACATGTTATAATTAAAGCGCTTTTATTTGACATTAAGTGGGTTGCCTCATGTGGACAGACATGTAGAGATCAGACTCGGGATGCACCGATATGATAATTTTGGCCGATACGATAACCGATAATTCTTTATATTTGGGGCTGAACATATTCTTCTCTCTAATAAAGGCGGGAATCTGGAGAAGCGGCACCCCACCGTCTCCACCGTCATTTTGATGTTTTATAGTAATAAAAATCATTCCCTAACCCTAACCCTAATCAGTTAGAGAATTAAAAACTGAACGTGCAGTGTGAGCCAAACGAGAGTCAGATTTCATTCATCGCGAGAGTGAGGAGCTGAATGACAAGATGATCGCGGAAGATTTGGTTTCAAAGCGAAATGTAAAAGCGCGTGTTTAAGGGAGTTTGTCATTAATTTGTACCGGTTTGTTTTTGAGTGTCCATCCATCATCCGCTTATCCGGGGCCGGGTCGCAGGGGGAACAGTCTAAGCAGAGACGCCCAGACTTCCCTCTCCCTAGCCACTTCCTCCAGCTCTTCCGGGGGAACCCCGAGGCGTTCCCAGGCCAGCCGGGAGACATAGTCACTCCAGCGTGTCCTAGGTCTTCCCCGGGGCCTCCTCCCAGTGGGACGTGCCTGGAACACCTCCCTGGGAAGGCGTCCAGGAGGCATCCGAAATAGATGCCCGAGCCACCTCAGCTGGCTCCTCTCGATGTGGAGGAGCAACGGCTCTACTCTGAGCTCCTCCCGAGTGACCAAGCTTCTCACCCGATCTCTAAGGGAGCACCCAGCCACCCTACGGAGAAAGCTCATTTCGGCCGCCTGTATCCGGGATCTTGTCCTTTCGGTCATGACCCACAGCTCATGACCATAGGTGAGAGTAGGAACGTAGATTGACCGGTAAATCGAGAGCTTTGCCTTACAGCTCAGCTCCTTCTTTACCACGACAGACCGGTACATCGACTGCATTACTGCAGAAGCTGCACCGATCCGTCTGTCAATCTCCTGTTCCATCCTTCCCTCACTCGTGAAGATCCTCGAAGTATTCCTTCCACTGCCCGACGATATCCCCAGTTGAGGTCAACAGGTGCCCATCTCCACTGTAAACAGTGTTGGTAGGGCACTGCTTCCCCCTCCTGAGGTGTCGAACGGTTCCCGAAATGTTCCCAACAGACCCTCACAGTACGTTTGGGTCTGCCGAGTCTGTCCAGCTTCCTCCCCCGCCATCGGATCCAACTCACCACCAGGTGGTGATCAGTTGACAGCTCCGCCCCTCTCTTCACTCGAGTGTCCAAGACATATGGCCGAAGGTCTGATGGCACGACCACAAAGTCGATCATCGACTTCCGGCCTAGGGTGTCCTGGTACCTCGTGCACTGATGGACACCCTTATGCTTGAACATGGTGTTCGTTATGGACAAGCCGTGGCTAGCACAGAAATCCAATAACAGAACACCACTCGGGTTCAGATCAGGGGGCTGTTCCTCCCAATCATGCCCCTCCAGGTGTCACTGTCACTGCCCACGTGGGCGTTGAAGTCCCCCAGTAGAACATTCCAGCACCCCTCCCAGAGACTCCAAGAGGGCCGGGTACTCCGCACTGACGTTCGGCCTGTAGGCACAAACGACAGTGAGAGACTTATCCCCGACTCGAAGGCGCAGGGAAGCGACCCTCTCGTTCACTGGGGTGAACTCCAACACATGGCGGCTGAGCTGGGGGGCTATAAGCAAACCCACTCCAGCCCTCCACCTCTCACCATGGGCAACTCCAGAGTGGTAGAGAGTCCAGCCTCTCTCAAGAAGTGTGGTTCCAGAGCCCAAGCTGTGCGTGGAGGTGAGCCCGACTTTCTCTAGTCTGTACCTCTCGACCTCCCGCACAAGCTCAGGCTCCTTCCCTGCCAACGAGATGACATTCCACATCCCTAAAGCCAGATTCCGTATCCAGAGATCGGGTCGTCGGGGGCCTCGCCTTCGACTGTCGCCCGATCCACTATGCACCGGCCCCTTACGCTCCCTCCTGCAGGTGGTGAGCCCACAGGAGGGCGGCCCCATGTCACTCCTTCGGGCTGAGCCCGGCCGGAACCCATGGGGGGAGGCCCGGCCACCAGGCGCTCGCATACGAGCCCCAACCCCGGGCCTGGCTCCAGGGTGGGGCCCCGGCTGCACCATGCCGGGCGACGTCTCGGCCCTTGCTGTAGTTGTCATCATAAAGGGTTTATGAACTGTTCTTAGTCTGGCCCGTCACCAAGGACCTGTTTGCCTTGGGAGACCCTACCAGGGGCATATAGCCCCAGACGACATAGCTCCCAGGATCATTCGGGTACTCAAACCTTTCCACCACGATAAGGTGGTTCAAGGAGAGGTTTTTGAGTGTCTATAATTCTATTTTCCACAATGTCAAACCAACGCAGCTTAACCCAAATTGCAACCTCAGGCATGCGCTTCTTCCGTATAAGCTTGTGTAGTTGTGCACCCTAGAGTCTAGACAGAGAATACTCCGTTGCAGGGAACACTTAGGCTAAGAGGAAGCAAATATATTAGCAAGTATAACTAGGTTGGATTCCTATTCAACTGTTGGCTAGGCTATAAGATAATTGTAAAGAAAAAAAGGAGTATTGTATTTCGCCAGATTTTATTATATAAACATATTCAAGCATGAATGAGAACCGTTTCGTTTGCTCGCATTCCAGCGGTTACTCCTCTGTGTGCTGTATAAGTTGTCGGCGCTGGTTTAGGTTATTTAAGAAATGTAATTTCACAGAGAAAGATTTTTTTTAAAGCAACCTACTTCAGTGTAGTTTATGGTACGATAGCATCGCGTTTAACACTGAGAATTTGAATAATTTGTAGCAAATTAGCTCAGAGGGGAAATATTGAATAATCATAATGAGTTATGAATAATTATTAATATGATTAATTATTCATATTTGAATCAGTTAATGAGATTAACTTGATGTAGCTACATTATTATTACAATCAATCAGTAAGTTCATCCTGTGAATACTCAGTATTGATTATTAATTAATTCTAAGTAAATTATATTTTTCATGGCCACAGAAAAAATATTCTTCCTTTGTATTTACATAAGCGCTTAGAGCACATAACAAGATCGATCATTTAAGGGACAATTTGTTTGCAGGCATGGAGTCAGAACCACACATATATTGTGCACAAACTATACTGTAGCTATTGACTCTGCAGAAAGTTGACGACTTCTGCGCACTGTGACCCTCAGCATGCGCTGACCTTGTTCTGTGATTTTACGTGGCTGTGTTGCTGTTGTTCCCAATTTTTTCCCACATTCAGTGATTTGGAGGGGTGTCCTAATACTTTTGGCAATATAGTGTATTATGATGAACTCTGGAAGTGTGCGTTGCGATCCCCAGGGACAACTAGGAGAATAAGGGGATGATGAGTGAATTTCCGTCTGGAAACATCTAAGCTTTATTAATCAATCATGCTTAAAATGAATCCATGTTAAGGCCAGCTGTGGAAAATACAGACGCAACACACACACACACACACACACACACACGCAACAGATAATGATTCTTTGATGAATAGAAATTGTAGAACAGCATTTATTTGAAACAAAAATATTTTGTAAATGTATAAATGTCTTTATGGTGTATTTTGACCAATTTCATACATAAATTTACTCCAAAACACAGTAATAATCAACATAAATATTCAGGGGAAACAGTTAGACTACATTTTATTTGATGGGGTTGATGAGGGACCTGGACAATGAGTGGGGGGAACCACTGGTCTAAATGCTGCTAAATGTGTCTGTCGTGTTACGCCATTAAACTGGGGTTAACTTGTATTTGTCTCTGTTCACCTTAGGCCTGATGCCGCTGAAAGAGGAGAGTCAAGAATTGAATGAAAAGGAAGAGAAAGATCTCTATGAACAGCATCATGATTTCCTAACTGAAGAAAAATATGTTAGTTGCTCACAGACTAAAAAGACATCCACACAAAAAAGAGCTCAGAAGACAGGAACTAGAACTTTCAGCTGCCCTCAGTGTGAGAAGAGTTTCACTAATAATGGAAACCTTAAAGCCCACATGAGAGTTCACACTGGAGAGAAGCCTTTCACCTGCCAACAGTGTGGAAAGAGTTTTAATCAAAGTAACAGCCTTAAATCTCACATGGGAATTCACACTGGAGAGAAGCCTCACACCTGCCAACAGTGTGGAAAGAGTTTTTCTGCTAAAGGAAACTTTCAAAAACACATGAGAGTTCACACTGGAGAGAAGCCTTACACCTGCCAACAGTGTGGAAAGAGTTTTACTCAAAAAGGAAACCTTGATGAACACATGAGAGTTCACACTGGAGAGAAACCTTTCACCTGCCAACAGTGTGGGAAGAGTTTCATTCAAAATAACATCCTTAAAGCCCACTTGAGAATTCACTCTAGAGAGAAGGATTCCACCTGTCAACAGTGTGGAAAGAGTTTCCCTGATAAAAGTAACCTTAAAGTCCACCTGACAATTCACAAGGATTTCACCTGCCAGCAGTGTGGAAAGAGTTTCAATCAACATGAAGACCTTAAAGTTCACTTGAGAATTCACACTGGAGAGAAGGCTTTCACCTGCCAACAGTGTGGAAAGAGTTTCACTAATAAAGGACACCTTAAAGTCCACTTGAGAATTCACACTGGAGAGAAGCCTTACACCTGCCAACAGTGTGGGAAAAGTTTCAATCAAAGTAACAGCCTTAAAGCCCACTTGAGAATTCATTCTAGAGAGAAGGATTTCACCTGTAAACAGTGTGGAAAGAGTTTCCCTGATAAAAGTAACCTTAAAGTCCACATGACAGTTCACAAGGATTTCACCTGCCAGCAGTGTGAGAAGAGTTTTACTTATAAAGGGCATCTTAAAGCCCACATGAGAGTTCACTCCGGAGAGAAGCCGTGCACCTGCCAACAGTGTGGAAAGAGTTTCACTTATAAAGGGAGTCTTAAAGCCCACATGAGAGTTCACTCCGGAGAGAAGGCTTTCACCTGCCAGCAGTGTGGAAAGAGTTTCACTCGAAGAGGGCAACTTAAAGTCCACATGAGAATTCACACTGGTGAGAAGCCGTTCACCTGTCAACAGTGTGGAAAGAGCTTCGCTGAAAAAGGAAACTTGGAGAAACACATGAGAGTTCACACTGGAGAGAAGCCTTACACCTGCCAACAGTGTGGAAAGAGTTTCACTCTAAACGAAAGCCTTAAATTCCACATGAGAATCCACACTGGAGAGAAGCCTTACACCTGCCAACAGTGTGGGAAAAGTTTTACTCAAAAAGGAAACCTTCAGACGCACATGAGAGTTCACACTGGAGAGAAGAAGCCTTACACCTGCTAGTAGTGTGGAAAGAGTTTTACTCATGAAGGAAACCTTAATGCCCACATGAGAATTCACACTGGGGACATGCCATTCACTTGTGACCAATGTGGGAAGAGTTTCAGATTTAAAGCAAACCTTAATTTCCACATGAGGAGTCACTAAAGAGAGAACTGTTTTGTCGTCAGTGTGTAAGGAGTTTCACAGACCGGAATCATCTTAAGAGGCGCGTAATAACTCACACCAGAGATGTGACTCTTGTAACTCATGCTGTGTTGTCTGATTTTGAGCCTGTTCTTTTAGATATTGTATGTAAGCTTAAGCTGACAGTCCAGACTGATCTCATGAAATGGCGTATGTATGACACGCCAATTCGTATGCCATTTTGGCGTGCTATCTAGTGCTATCAAATGCGTACAGATAACACATTTAGCTTTAGAAAGTGGCATGTATGTTTACACAAAGTCACACGCTGCTATCGTGTGGTATTCCACAAGGATCTATTTTAGCATTTTTAGTCTTTTTTTCAATTTATTTAATTTAATGCTTCCGTTAGATCAGACCATGAGGAAATACAGTGTATCTTTTTACTGCTACACAGGCGACACCCAGCTGTACCTACCTTTGACGCCTACCGTCTCTGCTGTAGAGAGACTTTCTGAGTCTGTTGATACATCCAAAATTGACTTGGGTGCACTATCCCCTTTTTGGATGCATCAGGTAAGAAAATTAAGAAAAGCCGCTGCTCCTAGGCTGTGGAATGGGTTACCTCAATGTATCCGGCAGTGTTCCACTCTTAGGGCGTTTTCACACCTACCTTGTTTGGTCCGGATTTTCAGACTTTTCAGTTTGGTCCAAATCAAAATTGCAGGTGTGAAACCTCCCCCGTACCACGGTCCGGACCAAACAGACGAAGTTTGGTCCGACGAAAAGAGGTAGTCTCGGTCCGGATCAAACTGAACAAAGGTTCGGTTCGTTTCTAGTGTGAAAGCATTTTCTGTATGGTTCGGACTTTCAGACCATTTACAGGAAGTTCCTGTTTATGTTTAAATATTATAATGTTATTTTTAAATTCAATCTAGGCTACATTGATTATGAAACGTGAAAATATGCGCAATATGTCAGAAGACAGAAAGTCAGAAATAATTTTGAACTAAATTTTGTATGATTTTGCTTAGAAAGCATTTCTTTAATGGGAATTTCGTTTTGTATAAATTGTATCTTGATTTTAATCAACGTTTAATCAGATAATTGCCTGGATTTAATAAATAAGAAGCAAAAAGAATAGCAGACAATAATCGCGGGAGCGATCATGCTTTACACATGAACTGGAGCAGGTCTCAAATAAACCGAAACTCAGCAGGCTACTCGTCTCACAAACATGAGAAATATGTGTATATAAAGCTTGAAATGTCCACTTTTAAACGTAACGAATAAAAAAAAGTCAAGCAATGCGCATTGCGCACTGTTCAATAGTGGCGGTGATATGCGTCCGTTCATTCATTCTTATCAAAGACGCTGACGTCAGACGCACGTCCGTTTACAAACCAATCAATGTCCAGATGCAGCCCACAAGGATGATGACGAGTGGACGCAAGTGCGTCATGTTAAGTTCTTTAGTGCGCTCGCATGATTGCAATGTGAAACCAAACCAAAACTAACCGAATGTATAAAAAGTATCAAAACATGAACTTCGGTTCGGACCTTGGTGCGGACTTTCAGGTGTGAAAACGCCCTTAGAGAGTTTAAACGAGACTTGAAATCGTATTTTTTTTTATTTTGCCGTTTGATCATACATGAGTGTTGTGCTAGTGGTGTTAACAGGTATTTCCGCTTATGCTTTATTGATTTTAAGGCTTTACTTGTGAAGCCATAATGTATTGAATGCGATTTTATGATTATTTAGTCTTGTCCTTTGTACAGCACTGTCGTCAACTTTTGTTGTATTAATACGTGCTTTATAAATAAATCGAACATAAAAATTAATTTGATTCAAGTGGTTTAGTATATGTATTTACTGAAGAGACTCAATCCCTTATTTTATGTGATAAACAAAGTGAAGTTATTAAACGGAATTTCGGGAGGAGTACGCCCATCTAATATTCCCATTAATACCAAGGTATAAAACCAGCAGCTTACCTCTTCCCATTTTTAGTTCCTGCAGCATTTGGCCTGTCCAAATCTGCATGACTAACTTTGCTGCTTATTTCACCTGTTGATCGCCCAGGTCGCCAGTCTCTCCGCTCCACCACAGCCCAGCACAAAACACCTCGCTCAAGAAGACCTCTCTCCTCCTCCATCTAGATCATCACAGGGCTCGGTCGATCCTCGTAGTGATGCATTGAGGCCTTCATCATCATCATTGTCATCCTCTTCAGCAGCAAGCCCTTCTGTTCCTCATGTTGAGAAATGGTCCGTCAACACGCTCAGGCAAGCGTTATCCAACGCGGGTATCCGTTTCTCCGAGAGGAATTCAAAAGCGCAACTTCACGATCTGCTCGTGCGCTCTCAACAAAACTCTCACGCCGCATTCGGCATCCTCCCAACACCACGCAAACATCAACACAAGCAACTGCACGATCCATACGGTCCGCCTCAGTTTCAGCCGGCAGCCGCCGCTGTAGCTTTTCTCATCCGCCGCTCATTCCGGCCGGCAGTCTATCGCGGCCGCAGACATTAGTTCCGCGGCTGCTCGCAATAGTCTCTCCGACAGTGACCGTTACCTTTCCTCCTCCCACAGGTGAGTATAGCTTCTTCTGTCCACGCTTCCAATATTTATGTTCCTTTTATTCTCAGTTAAATCCATCTAGCAATGGAATAATTTTCTCCTCCGCTATTGGAGCAGGCCCAAGCGTGAGGCTGCCTCCGCAAACGGTCATGCCCCCCTCCCTTCCCCCGCTCATTGATTTACATTCCGCTAACAGCGCAGGCCCAAAGCGTGAGGCTGCCTCCCCAAACGGTCATGGCCCACTCCCATTTGTAACCCTTGTTAAAATATGACACAAATAAGAATAAATAGTTTAAAAGCTGCATGAATAAGTTTGAAAGTTAAGTGATTAATTTAATGTAAGTTAATTCATCAGAGTTAAAAATGTAAAAAAATGTTAATACAACTGTGGCGAGCAGCGAGGCTGAGGGACCGTGAGAGCGGGGCGGTCTCGTGTCTCACAGAGGAGTGACGACAGTGAAGGACGAGAGAGGACCAGGCCTGGATTTTAATTTGTGTTTTGTTTTCGTTTTGTTATGTGTGTGCGTGGCAGTCGTCCGTGAGGGGCTGCCGATTTTACTTTCATTTTGTGTTCATTTGTTTTATTAAAGTCGTTGAATGTTGGCCGGTTCCCGCCTCCTTCTTCCCATACGACCAAACTCCATTACAACAACAATTGAATGTTTAAGATTAAAAGTATGCGGACAGAAAATTCATGTCACTGCCCCTTTAAGGGACGCAGTACTTTTAGTGACGCTGCAGCAGAGGCCTGCGTGAGGGAGAAGAGGAGAAATCGGAGAGAACGAGCTGTGTTTAATAAGCAGAGAAAAGAGTGAAAAAAGTTGATTTTGCAGTTGAAAAACATAACTTACCTGGTCGGGAACTGACGGGGATTATATGAGAACTAAGCCACACCGGTTTTGGTGAGTTTGAGTTGTTGTTATTTTTACATTTTGCCGTGTAGTATATATATTTTTTCTTCTGGCGGGCAGCTAACATTAAAAATGTAGCTGTTTACAAAGAAATGCTTCGCCATAAACTGTTTACCAGTTAATATTTTGGGTTCATGAAAACTGTGAATGTTATAAAAGTGAATGTATGTTTTGTAAATGGAAGATGTGTGCGTTAGCTGTGTGGAAACAGTGCTGTGAGTTAAAAGAGACCGCTCCGCTGCCATTTTAGAGGTGAAAAAGCACCTTAGCAGTAGCATTACAACTTAGAGACTGTGAAACATTAATTTGTGTAATTTGAGGATTTAAAAAGAGATTTATCATGCTTATGAGCTGATACACAGGTCAGGTTTTTTTGCTTGGTTTGAGGCTTGATCGGAGCGAGGATTGGCCTGCAGTGTGCGGGTGTGCACATGCACAGACGGGATTCAAGATGGCGAGCTAGACCCAGACTTTCAACTCATCTTCTCCATCGCATCAGTAAGGAAATCTCCTGCGTATAGTGAATTGCTGCCAGAGTGGTAGGAGTATCAGGAAATGTTTTTTTGAACTGAACTGGAAACTGATTGAACTATTATTTTTGGACTGAATCGAACTGAAACTTTTCATTGAACTGAATAATTGAACTCACATTTGGACTTGAACTTGAGTTAAGGTGTTACACTTTTATTTTCATATTGATTTCATATATTTGAATGTGATTTGAAAGGCTTGTGGTCGCGCACACACATAATTGTGATTTGGTTGTGTAAATTGAAGGTATTTTCTTACCTATAAAAGAAAGGGAAAGGAGTTAACTCAGGAAGAAAAATAGGAATTCTAAATAGGTGCAACCTAGAAAAGACCGGTCTAACTTAGATTAGCCTGACTAAAATAACTTAGGTGAACTAAAGAACAAAAAGAGTGAAATACCTTTTCATTTATTATATTTACCTCAATATTAAGCAGTATATGAGCAATATAACCTGCAGGGTATATATTTTTTGTTTTGTTTTGCATACTATATATTCTATGTGTGTTTTGCATTGCCTTTTGTATTTAAAGCAACGGTCTCTGGTGTAATTATTTTTTTGCTCCCCACTAGAACTGGTCCAGTGGCGCAGTACGTGGCTTGATACCGGTGCTACACATTCATTTCTCCTCAAAGATTCAAGGATTCAAGGAGCTTTATTGCCAAGTACATTTTTACACATACACGGAATTTGTTTTGGTGTTGTGCGAGTAACACCGAGTCGCCATTCTGCGGCGCCTTCTTTAGTTGGACAGAAAAATACAGCATAACATAAGGAGAGGTAAGGGGGGGGTGTGGAGATGAAAAAAAACAACCCCCAGACTATGCTCCTTCCGGGAGCACAGTTTTGGAACAGTAAAAAAACATCTCAGCAACATGAGCGCATACACATTACAACATGAAACACGACTTGCAAAAGGGGAGAGGAATGGGGGGGTGAGGTTTCCCAGCACAGCCAGGCGGCCCGTCCTGCAGCCATTTCAGGCGCTGGTCACAGTCCCGCTTGTCAGACTGGGGGTACAAAGCGGCGAAGGTGAGAGATGGGTGTGTGCATAAATGTGTGTGTGTCTGTAGAATCCATGTGCATGTTTGTGTAGGCCTGGAGAGTCACGCCTGGCACCATAATCTCGGTGCTCCAGTCCGCAAGTTACTATGGAGACAACCTTGATCAGATCCCAATCTGAGTCAGCAGGTGATTGGGGATGAATGCAAGAGCGTCTTCCTGCAGTGCTCTCAGGGGGAGTTGTTGTCCCAACAGCGGCCTTGGCCAAGGCCAGTGCTGGTATAGGGAGCCGAAAGCAGATAAGATTGGAATTGTTTGGTCTGGGAGCGAGTAGCCACAATTTATGACTGCTCTCTTAGTTCGTTCTGGTCTCTGAAATGATCCTTTTGCAAAGCCGTGAGCTTTTCCATGATGATATCCATATTACGTTGCATCTTCATGATGTTATCCATATTGCGGTTAATTGTCCCAGTTTGAGAGATGACCACTCTGCCCACTACTTCAATCATGATGGGCAGCCTTGTGGAGCTTTGAACAGCTGTCACCGCTTCCTGAATTCCTCGATATACCAGGGCAATGCCTGATCCAATCAGCAGAAACCCTGTTACCATGATTCCGAATAGGTAGATGTCTTCAATGTCCTCTACGGAAAGAGCCGCCAGACACACAACATTGCCACTTCTCCCACGCGTCCATCGTGTAGCCAGCAGCAAATGTTCCGGCAGGGCAGTTCGGTTCCCCCGAACCTAAGCTTCTCGTCGAGAAGATGGTGTCAATTGCGTTGAGAGACCAGTTGATCAAATCCATAATTTTTAGTTCGAGAGCAGTGCGTGGAGAGTCTCTCAAGTTTAAGACAGTAGACTAGACGAGACGAGAGAAGCAAGCAGGGGAGGAGGGAGGAGGGAGACAAGAGGGAGAGAGGAGAGAATGCCTCCGCTATCAGAGCAGACCCGAGCGTGAGGCCGCCTTCGCAGACGGTCATGCCCCTCCCTCTCTTTCCTTTATCCGCCCCCACCCTCCCCCCAAGCGTTCTATTCTCCAACCTTATTCCATCCAGCTTCTGCTTCCTCAATAGTTCCTCACCTCCTTCTCAACTGCATCTGCTCTTCCAGTTCCTCCCAACACCATTACTGTGGATCCATCACCTGTCTCCACCAAGCCTGCAGCACTCCTGTAAATAACTGAAGCCTCCGCGCCTCGATTGCCCCCAGGTGGTTGGTTCCAGTATAACTCATAAGCCCCGCCCCTCTGTGGATTCTAATGGACACGAGTTAAACTAAACAATCAAATTACACTTCATAAATATTTTTCCAAAGTTGGTTTCTGTCTTTTTAAGCCAGTTTTATCATTATGATTTTATTTCAAGTGTTCGTTTTAAATAAGTTTAGTTTTAGTTGTTTGATGCTATAATAAGTTTTGACTGAGGCACCAAGAGACTTTTTGGGGAGGAGAGTGGAGCTTTAGCTTGATTTCTAAATTTCCCAGATTTTAGCAGAAATTAAGAGCATTAGCCCGGGAGGCGGACCCAGTTCCAACCCCAGTTCCTCCCTATTCAGAATTGTTATTCCAGTAACTATAACAGCTCCGGGACTCCTGCCGCAAGTGGCTGATGGCCGACGGAAGCGACGTCGAGGTTATCATCGATCGAGTGGTACTGGAGCAGTTCGTCGCGCGGCTTCCGCGAAAGACCGCGCAGTGGGTCCAGTGCCACCACCCGACGTCGCTGAGCCAGGTCATCCAGTTGGCGGAGGACCAGATGGTGGCGTGCCACGGGGTCGGCGAACCCCTGCCATCTGTTTCTTTCTCTCTCTCTCTCTCTCTCTATCCTCTTCTTTCCCCACCCCTTCTGTCTCTAAGCCTGTCCCTCTCCCTAGGTCCCGTGGCACCTCCCCGGCCGCCGGATCCCTATGCATCTTCCTCAGCCCCCGCGCTCTCTCCACGCCAGGGGAGGGGGTCACCTCTCGCCGTCCCAGCTCACTGACGTAAAAACATTACAGGCGGAGTTTGCCGACGTGTTTTCGCCCCTACCTGGTCACATCGATCTCATTCAGCACCACGTTGAGACCGAGCCGGGCGTGGTTGCAGTCGCCCGTACCGCTTACCTGAACACAAAAAAAAGTAGTTCAGTTGGAATTAGAGGCCATGCTAGATATGGGGGTAATAGAAGAGTCCAGCAGTGATTGGGCGAGCCCGATAGTTTTGGTTCCAAAATCTGACGGCTCAGTCCGCTTCTGTGTGGACTACCGAAAGGTAAACGCGGTGTCAAAGTTTGATGCATATCCAATGCCGAGGGTTGACGAACTGCTTGATCAGCTAGGGACCGCTCGATTTTATTAGACACTGGACTTAACTAAGGGATATTGGCAGATCCCCTTGTCTCCAATGTCCAAAGAAAAAACCACCTTCAACACGCCGTTTGGATTGCACCAATTTGTCATGCTTCCTTTCGGCTTGTTCGGGGCTCCCGCCACATTCCAGCGTCTGATGGACAGAATTCTCCGGCCGCATGCTGCGTATGCTGCTGCCTACCTGGATGATATCATCATTTACAGCGCAGACTGGCACGACATATGCAGCACTTGCGGGCTGTCCTGAAGTCGCTGAGAAGGGCGGGGCTCATGGCCAACCCAAAGAAGTGTGCGGTTGGGCGGGTGGAGGTAAGATATCTGGGCTTCCACTTGGGTCATGGACAGGTGCTTCCCCAAATTGATAAGACCGCGGCGGTTGGGACCTGTCCAAGACCTAAGACCAAAAAGGAGGTTAGACAGTTCCTGGGGCTAGCGGGATATTACAGAAGGTTTGTACCTAATTATTCAGACCTCGCTAGCCCGCTGACTGATTTAACTAAAAAAGAAGTGATACGGTCCAGTGGACGGAGCGGTGCCAGCAGGCCTTCACCCAGATAAAGGCTGCTCTGTGTGGTGGACCGCTCCTTCAGGCCCCTAACTTTTCTCTCCCTTTTTCTCTGCCGACTGATGCCTCCGACAGAGGGCTGGGCACGGTCTTGTCCCAGGAGGTGGAGGGTGAAGAGCGGCCGGTGCTGTGCATTAGTCGTAAGCTCTCCAAGAGATCGGGTCGTCGGGGGCCTCGCCTTCGACTGTCGCCCGATCCACTATGCACCGGCCCCTTACGCTCCCTCCTGCAGGTGGTGAGCCCACAGGAGGGCGGCCCCATGTCACTCCTTCGGGCTGAGCCCGGCCGGAACCCATGGGGGGAGGCCCGGCCACCAGGCGCTCGCATACGAGCCCCAACCCCGGGCCTGGCTCCAGGGTGGGGCCCCGGCTGCACCATGCCGGGCGACGTCTCGGCCCTTGCTGTAGTTGTCATCATAAAGGGTTTATGAACTGTTCTTAGTCTGGCCCGTCACCAAGGACCTGTTTGCCTTGGGAGACCCTACCAGGGGCATATAGCCCCAGACGACATAGCTCCCAGGATCATTCGGGTACTCAAACCTTTCCACCACGATAAGGTGGTTCAAGGAGAGGTTTTTGAGTGTCTATAATTCTATTTTCCACAATGTCAAACCAACGCAGCTTAACCCAAATTGCAACCTCAGGCATGCGCTTCTTCCGTATAAGCTTGTGTAGTTGTGCACCCTAGAGTCTAGACAGAGAATACTCCGTTGCAGGGAACACTTAGGCTAAGAGGAAGCAAATATATTAGCAAGTATAACTAGGTTGGATTCCTATTCAACTGTTGGCTAGGCTATAAGATAATTGTAAAGAAAAAAAGGAGTATTGTATTTCGCCAGATTTTATTATATAAACATATTCAAGCATGAATGAGAACCGTTTCGTTTGCTCGCATTCCAGCGGTTACTCCTCTGTGTGCTGTATAAGTTGTCGGCGCTGGTTTAGGTTATTTAAGAAATGTAATTTCACAGAGAAAGATTTTTTTTAAAGCAACCTACTTCAGTGTAGTTTATGGTACGATAGCATCGCGTTTAACACTGAGAATTTGAATAATTTGTAGCAAATTAGCTCAGAGGGGAAATATTGAATAATCATAATGAGTTATGAATAATTATTAATATGATTAATTATTCATATTTGAATCAGTTAATGAGATTAACTTGATGTAGCTACATTATTATTACAATCAATCAGTAAGTTCATCCTGTGAATACTCAGTATTGATTATTAATTAATTCTAAGTAAATTATATTTTTCATGGCCACAGAAAAAATATTCTTCCTTTGTATTTACATAAGCGCTTAGAGCACATAACAAGATCGATCATTTAAGGGACAATTTGTTTGCAGGCATGGAGTCAGAACCACACATATATTGTGCACAAACTATACTGTAGCTATTGACTCTGCAGAAAGTTGACGACTTCTGCGCACTGTGACCCTCAGCATGCGCTGACCTTGTTCTGTGATTTTACGTGGCTGTGTTGCTGTTGTTCCCAATTTTTTCCCACATTCAGTGATTTGGAGGGGTGTCCTAATACTTTTGGCAATATAGTGTATTATGATGAACTCTGGAAGTGTGCGTTGCGATCCCCAGGGACAACTAGGAGAATAAGGGGATGATGAGTGAATTTCCGTCTGGAAACATCTAAGCTTTATTAATCAATCATGCTTAAAATGAATCCATGTTAAGGCCAGCTGTGGAAAATACAGACGCAACACACACACACACACACACACACACACGCAACAGATAATGATTCTTTGATGAATAGAAATTGTAGAACAGCATTTATTTGAAACAAAAATATTTTGTAAATGTATAAATGTCTTTATGGTGTATTTTGACCAATTTCATACATAAATTTACTCCAAAACACAGTAATAATCAACATAAATATTCAGGGGAAACAGTTAGACTACATTTTATTTGATGGGGTTGATGAGGGACCTGGACAATGAGTGGGGGGAACCACTGGTCTAAATGCTGCTAAATGTGTCTGTCGTGTTACGCCATTAAACTGGGGTTAACTTGTATTTGTCTCTGTTCACCTTAGGCCTGATGCCGCTGAAAGAGGAGAGTCAAGAATTGAATGAAAAGGAAGAGAAAGATCTCTATGAACAGCATCATGATTTCCTAACTGAAGAAAAATATGTTAGTTGCTCACAGACTAAAAAGACATCCACACAAAAAAGAGCTCAGAAGACAGGAACTAGAACTTTCAGCTGCCCTCAGTGTGAGAAGAGTTTCACTAATAATGGAAACCTTAAAGCCCACATGAGAGTTCACACTGGAGAGAAGCCTTTCACCTGCCAACAGTGTGGAAAGAGTTTTAATCAAAGTAACAGCCTTAAATCTCACATGGGAATTCACACTGGAGAGAAGCCTCACACCTGCCAACAGTGTGGAAAGAGTTTTTCTGCTAAAGGAAACTTTCAAAAACACATGAGAGTTCACACTGGAGAGAAGCCTTACACCTGCCAACAGTGTGGAAAGAGTTTTACTCAAAAAGGAAACCTTGATGAACACATGAGAGTTCACACTGGAGAGAAACCTTTCACCTGCCAACAGTGTGGGAAGAGTTTCATTCAAAATAACATCCTTAAAGCCCACTTGAGAATTCACTCTAGAGAGAAGGATTCCACCTGTCAACAGTGTGGAAAGAGTTTCCCTGATAAAAGTAACCTTAAAGTCCACCTGACAATTCACAAGGATTTCACCTGCCAGCAGTGTGGAAAGAGTTTCAATCAACATGAAGACCTTAAAGTTCACTTGAGAATTCACACTGGAGAGAAGGCTTTCACCTGCCAACAGTGTGGAAAGAGTTTCACTAATAAAGGACACCTTAAAGTCCACTTGAGAATTCACACTGGAGAGAAGCCTTACACCTGCCAACAGTGTGGGAAAAGTTTCAATCAAAGTAACAGCCTTAAAGCCCACTTGAGAATTCATTCTAGAGAGAAGGATTTCACCTGTAAACAGTGTGGAAAGAGTTTCCCTGATAAAAGTAACCTTAAAGTCCACATGACAGTTCACAAGGATTTCACCTGCCAGCAGTGTGAGAAGAGTTTTACTTATAAAGGGCATCTTAAAGCCCACATGAGAGTTCACTCCGGAGAGAAGCCGTGCACCTGCCAACAGTGTGGAAAGAGTTTCACTTATAAAGGGAGTCTTAAAGCCCACATGAGAGTTCACTCCGGAGAGAAGGCTTTCACCTGCCAGCAGTGTGGAAAGAGTTTCACTCGAAGAGGGCAACTTAAAGTCCACATGAGAATTCACACTGGTGAGAAGCCGTTCACCTGTCAACAGTGTGGAAAGAGCTTCGCTGAAAAAGGAAACTTGGAGAAACACATGAGAGTTCACACTGGAGAGAAGCCTTACACCTGCCAACAGTGTGGAAAGAGTTTCACTCTAAACGAAAGCCTTAAATTCCACATGAGAATCCACACTGGAGAGAAGCCTTACACCTGCCAACAGTGTGGGAAAAGTTTTACTCAAAAAGGAAACCTTCAGACGCACATGAGAGTTCACACTGGAGAGAAGAAGCCTTACACCTGCTAGTAGTGTGGAAAGAGTTTTACTCATGAAGGAAACCTTAATGCCCACATGAGAATTCACACTGGGGACATGCCATTCACTTGTGACCAATGTGGGAAGAGTTTCAGATTTAAAGCAAACCTTAATTTCCACATGAGGAGTCACTAAAGAGAGAACTGTTTTGTCGTCAGTGTGTAAGGAGTTTCACAGACCGGAATCATCTTAAGAGGCGCGTAATAACTCACACCAGAGATGTGACTCTTGTAACTCATGCTGTGTTGTCTGATTTTGAGCCTGTTCTTTTAGATATTGTATGTAAGCTTAAGCTGACAGTCCAGACTGATCTCATGAAATGGCGTATGTATGACACGCCAATTCGTATGCCATTTTGGCGTGCTATCTAGTGCTATCAAATGCGTACAGATAACACATTTAGCTTTAGAAAGTGGCATGTATGTTTACACAAAGTCACACGCTGCTATCGTGTGGTATTCCACAAGGATCTATTTTAGCATTTTTAGTCTTTTTTTCAATTTATTTAATTTAATGCTTCCGTTAGATCAGACCATGAGGAAATACAGTGTATCTTTTTACTGCTACACAGGCGACACCCAGCTGTACCTACCTTTGACGCCTACCGTCTCTGCTGTAGAGAGACTTTCTGAGTCTGTTGATACATCCAAAATTGACTTGGGTGCACTATCCCCTTTTTGGATGCATCAGGTAAGAAAATTAAGAAAAGCCGCTGCTCCTAGGCTGTGGAATGGGTTACCTCAATGTATCCGGCAGTGTTCCACTCTTAGGGCGTTTTCACACCTACCTTGTTTGGTCCGGATTTTCAGACTTTTCAGTTTGGTCCAAATCAAAATTGCAGGTGTGAAACCTCCCCCGTACCACGGTCCGGACCAAACAGACGAAGTTTGGTCCGACGAAAAGAGGTAGTCTCGGTCCGGATCAAACTGAACAAAGGTTCGGTTCGTTTCTAGTGTGAAAGCATTTTCTGTATGGTTCGGACTTTCAGACCATTTACAGGAAGTTCCTGTTTATGTTTAAATATTATAATGTTATTTTTAAATTCAATCTAGGCTACATTGATTATGAAACGTGAAAATATGCGCAATATGTCAGAAGACAGAAAGTCAGAAATAATTTTGAACTAAATTTTGTATGATTTTGCTTAGAAAGCATTTCTTTAATGGGAATTTCGTTTTGTATAAATTGTATCTTGATTTTAATCAACGTTTAATCAGATAATTGCCTGGATTTAATAAATAAGAAGCAAAAAGAATAGCAGACAATAATCGCGGGAGCGATCATGCTTTACACATGAACTGGAGCAGGTCTCAAATAAACCGAAACTCAGCAGGCTACTCGTCTCACAAACATGAGAAATATGTGTATATAAAGCTTGAAATGTCCACTTTTAAACGTAACGAATAAAAAAAAGTCAAGCAATGCGCATTGCGCACTGTTCAATAGTGGCGGTGATATGCGTCCGTTCATTCATTCTTATCAAAGACGCTGACGTCAGACGCACGTCCGTTTACAAACCAATCAATGTCCAGATGCAGCCCACAAGGATGATGACGAGTGGACGCAAGTGCGTCATGTTAAGTTCTTTAGTGCGCTCGCATGATTGCAATGTGAAACCAAACCAAAACTAACCGAATGTATAAAAAGTATCAAAACATGAACTTCGGTTCGGACCTTGGTGCGGACTTTCAGGTGTGAAAACGCCCTTAGAGAGTTTAAACGAGACTTGAAATCGTATTTTTTTTTATTTTGCCGTTTGATCATACATGAGTGTTGTGCTAGTGGTGTTAACAGGTATTTCCGCTTATGCTTTATTGATTTTAAGGCTTTACTTGTGAAGCCATAATGTATTGAATGCGATTTTATGATTATTTAGTCTTGTCCTTTGTACAGCACTGTCGTCAACTTTTGTTGTATTAATACGTGCTTTATAAATAAATCGAACATAAAAATTAATTTGATTCAAGTGGTTTAGTATATGTATTTACTGAAGAGACTCAATCCCTTATTTTATGTGATAAACAAAGTGAAGTTATTAAACGGAATTTCGGGAGGAGTACGCCCATCTAATATTCCCATTAATACCAAGGTATAAAACCAGCAGCTTACCTCTTCCCATTTTTAGTTCCTGCAGCATTTGGCCTGTCCAAATCTGCATGACTAACTTTGCTGCTTATTTCACCTGTTGATCGCCCAGGTCGCCAGTCTCTCCGCTCCACCACAGCCCAGCACAAAACACCTCGCTCAAGAAGACCTCTCTCCTCCTCCATCTAGATCATCACAGGGCTCGGTCGATCCTCGTAGTGATGCATTGAGGCCTTCATCATCATCATTGTCATCCTCTTCAGCAGCAAGCCCTTCTGTTCCTCATGTTGAGAAATGGTCCGTCAACACGCTCAGGCAAGCGTTATCCAACGCGGGTATCCGTTTCTCCGAGAGGAATTCAAAAGCGCAACTTCACGATCTGCTCGTGCGCTCTCAACAAAACTCTCACGCCGCATTCGGCATCCTCCCAACACCACGCAAACATCAACACAAGCAACTGCACGATCCATACGGTCCGCCTCAGTTTCAGCCGGCAGCCGCCGCTGTAGCTTTTCTCATCCGCCGCTCATTCCGGCCGGCAGTCTATCGCGGCCGCAGACATTAGTTCCGCGGCTGCTCGCAATAGTCTCTCCGACAGTGACCGTTACCTTTCCTCCTCCCACAGGTGAGTATAGCTTCTTCTGTCCACGCTTCCAATATTTATGTTCCTTTTATTCTCAGTTAAATCCATCTAGCAATGGAATAATTTTCTCCTCCGCTATTGGAGCAGGCCCAAGCGTGAGGCTGCCTCCGCAAACGGTCATGCCCCCCTCCCTTCCCCCGCTCATTGATTTACATTCCGCTAACAGCGCAGGCCCAAAGCGTGAGGCTGCCTCCCCAAACGGTCATGGCCCACTCCCATTTGTAACCCTTGTTAAAATATGACACAAATAAGAATAAATAGTTTAAAAGCTGCATGAATAAGTTTGAAAGTTAAGTGATTAATTTAATGTAAGTTAATTCATCAGAGTTAAAAATGTAAAAAAATGTTAATACAACTGTGGCGAGCAGCGAGGCTGAGGGACCGTGAGAGCGGGGCGGTCTCGTGTCTCACAGAGGAGTGACGACAGTGAAGGACGAGAGAGGACCAGGCCTGGATTTTAATTTGTGTTTTGTTTTCGTTTTGTTATGTGTGTGCGTGGCAGTCGTCCGTGAGGGGCTGCCGATTTTACTTTCATTTTGTGTTCATTTGTTTTATTAAAGTCGTTGAATGTTGGCCGGTTCCCGCCTCCTTCTTCCCATACGACCAAACTCCATTACAACAACAATTGAATGTTTAAGATTAAAAGTATGCGGACAGAAAATTCATGTCACTGCCCCTTTAAGGGACGCAGTACTTTTAGTGACGCTGCAGCAGAGGCCTGCGTGAGGGAGAAGAGGAGAAATCGGAGAGAACGAGCTGTGTTTAATAAGCAGAGAAAAGAGTGAAAAAAGTTGATTTTGCAGTTGAAAAACATAACTTACCTGGTCGGGAACTGACGGGGATTATATGAGAACTAAGCCACACCGGTTTTGGTGAGTTTGAGTTGTTGTTATTTTTACATTTTGCCGTGTAGTATATATATTTTTTCTTCTGGCGGGCAGCTAACATTAAAAATGTAGCTGTTTACAAAGAAATGCTTCGCCATAAACTGTTTACCAGTTAATATTTTGGGTTCATGAAAACTGTGAATGTTATAAAAGTGAATGTATGTTTTGTAAATGGAAGATGTGTGCGTTAGCTGTGTGGAAACAGTGCTGTGAGTTAAAAGAGACCGCTCCGCTGCCATTTTAGAGGTGAAAAAGCACCTTAGCAGTAGCATTACAACTTAGAGACTGTGAAACATTAATTTGTGTAATTTGAGGATTTAAAAAGAGATTTATCATGCTTATGAGCTGATACACAGGTCAGGTTTTTTTGCTTGGTTTGAGGCTTGATCGGAGCGAGGATTGGCCTGCAGTGTGCGGGTGTGCACATGCACAGACGGGATTCAAGATGGCGAGCTAGACCCAGACTTTCAACTCATCTTCTCCATCGCATCAGTAAGGAAATCTCCTGCGTATAGTGAATTGCTGCCAGAGTGGTAGGAGTATCAGGAAATGTTTTTTTGAACTGAACTGGAAACTGATTGAACTATTATTTTTGGACTGAATCGAACTGAAACTTTTCATTGAACTGAATAATTGAACTCACATTTGGACTTGAACTTGAGTTAAGGTGTTACACTTTTATTTTCATATTGATTTCATATATTTGAATGTGATTTGAAAGGCTTGTGGTCGCGCACACACATAATTGTGATTTGGTTGTGTAAATTGAAGGTATTTTCTTACCTATAAAAGAAAGGGAAAGGAGTTAACTCAGGAAGAAAAATAGGAATTCTAAATAGGTGCAACCTAGAAAAGACCGGTCTAACTTAGATTAGCCTGACTAAAATAACTTAGGTGAACTAAAGAACAAAAAGAGTGAAATACCTTTTCATTTATTATATTTACCTCAATATTAAGCAGTATATGAGCAATATAACCTGCAGGGTATATATTTTTTGTTTTGTTTTGCATACTATATATTCTATGTGTGTTTTGCATTGCCTTTTGTATTTAAAGCAACGGTCTCTGGTGTAATTATTTTTTTGCTCCCCACTAGAACTGGTCCAGTGGCGCAGTACGTGGCTTGATACCGGTGCTACACATTCATTTCTCCTCAAAGATTCAAGGATTCAAGGAGCTTTATTGCCAAGTACATTTTTACACATACACGGAATTTGTTTTGGTGTTGTGCGAGTAACACCGAGTCGCCATTCTGCGGCGCCTTCTTTAGTTGGACAGAAAAATACAGCATAACATAAGGAGAGGTAAGGGGGGGGTGTGGAGATGAAAAAAAACAACCCCCAGACTATGCTCCTTCCGGGAGCACAGTTTTGGAACAGTAAAAAAACATCTCAGCAACATGAGCGCATACACATTACAACATGAAACACGACTTGCAAAAGGGGAGAGGAATGGGGGGGTGAGGTTTCCCAGCACAGCCAGGCGGCCCGTCCTGCAGCCATTTCAGGCGCTGGTCACAGTCCCGCTTGTCAGACTGGGGGTACAAAGCGGCGAAGGTGAGAGATGGGTGTGTGCATAAATGTGTGTGTGTCTGTAGAATCCATGTGCATGTTTGTGTAGGCCTGGAGAGTCACGCCTGGCACCATAATCTCGGTGCTCCAGTCCGCAAGTTACTATGGAGACAACCTTGATCAGATCCCAGTCTGAGTCAGCAGGTGATTGGGGATGAATGCAAGAGCGTCTTCCTGCAGTGCTCTCAGGGGGAGTTGTTGTCCCAACAGCGGCCTTGGCCAAGGCCAGTGCTGGTATAGGGAGCCGAAAGCAGATAAGATTGGAATTGTTTGGTCTGGGAGCGAGTAGCCACAATTTATGACTGCTCTCTTAGTTCGTTCTGGTCTCTGAAATGATCCTTTTGCAAAGCCGTGAGCTTTTCCATGATGATATCCATATTACGTTGCATCTTCATGATGTTATCCATATTGCGGTTAATTGTCCCAGTTTGAGAGATGACCACTCTGCCCACTACTTCAATCATGATGGGCAGCCTTGTGGAGCTTTGAACAGCTGTCACCGCTTCCTGAATTCCTCGATATACCAGGGCAATGCCTGATCCAATCAGCAGAAACCCTGTTACCATGATTCCGAATAGGTAGATGTCTTCAATGTCCTCTACGGAAAGAGCCGCCAGACACACAACATTGCCACTTCTCCCACGCGTCCATCGTGTAGCCAGCAGCAAATGTTCCGGCAGGGCAGTTCGGTTCCCCCGAACCTAAGCTTCTCGTCGAGAAGATGGTGTCAATTGCGTTGAGAGACCAGTTGATCAAATCCATAATTTTTAGTTCGAGAGCAGTGCGTGGAGAGTCTCTCAAGTTTAAGACAGTAGACTAGACGAGACGAGAGAAGCAAGCAGGGGAGGAGGGAGGAGGGAGACAAGAGGGAGAGAGGAGAGAATGCCTCCGCTATCAGAGCAGACCCGAGCGTGAGGCCGCCTTCGCAGACGGTCATGCCCCTCCCTCTCTTTCCTTTATCCGCCCCCACCCTCCCCCCAAGCGTTCTATTCTCCAACCTTATTCCATCCAGCTTCTGCTTCCTCAATAGTTCCTCACCTCCTTCTCAACTGCATCTGCTCTTCCAGTTCCTCCCAACACCATTACTGTGGATCCATCACCTGTCTCCACCAAGCCTGCAGCACTCCTGTAAATAACTGAAGCCTCCGCGCCTCGATTGCCCCCAGGTGGTTGGTTCCAGTATAACTCATAAGCCCCGCCCCTCTGTGGATTCTAATGGACACGAGTTAAACTAAACAATCAAATTACACTTCATAAATATTTTTCCAAAGTTGGTTTCTGTCTTTTTAAGCCAGTTTTATCATTATGATTTTATTTCAAGTGTTCGTTTTAAATAAGTTTAGTTTTAGTTGTTTGATGCTATAATAAGTTTTGACTGAGGCACCAAGAGACTTTTTGGGGAGGAGAGTGGAGCTTTAGCTTGATTTCTAAATTTCCCAGATTTTAGCAGAAATTAAGAGCATTAGCCCGGGAGGCGGACCCAGTTCCAACCCCAGTTCCTCCCTATTCAGAATTGTTATTCCAGTAACTATAACAGCTCCGGGACTCCTGCCGCAAGTGGCTGATGGCCGACGGAAGCGACGTCGAGGTTATCATCGATCGAGTGGTACTGGAGCAGTTCGTCGCGCGGCTTCCGCGAAAGACCGCGCAGTGGGTCCAGTGCCACCACCCGACGTCGCTGAGCCAGGTCATCCAGTTGGCGGAGGACCAGATGGTGGCGTGCCACGGGGTCGGCGAACCCCTGCCATCTGTTTCTTTCTCTCTCTCTCTCTCTCTCTATCCTCTTCTTTCCCCACCCCTTCTGTCTCTAAGCCTGTCCCTCTCCCTAGGTCCCGTGGCACCTCCCCGGCCGCCGGATCCCTATGCATCTTCCTCAGCCCCCGCGCTCTCTCCACGCCAGGGGAGGGGGTCACCTCTCGCCGTCCCAGCTCACTGACGTAAAAACATTACAGGCGGAGTTTGCCGACGTGTTTTCGCCCCTACCTGGTCACATCGATCTCATTCAGCACCACGTTGAGACCGAGCCGGGCGTGGTTGCAGTCGCCCGTACCGCTTACCTGAACACAAAAAAAAGTAGTTCAGTTGGAATTAGAGGCCATGCTAGATATGGGGGTAATAGAAGAGTCCAGCAGTGATTGGGCGAGCCCGATAGTTTTGGTTCCAAAATCTGACGGCTCAGTCCGCTTCTGTGTGGACTACCGAAAGGTAAACGCGGTGTCAAAGTTTGATGCATATCCAATGCCGAGGGTTGACGAACTGCTTGATCAGCTAGGGACCGCTCGATTTTATTAGACACTGGACTTAACTAAGGGATATTGGCAGATCCCCTTGTCTCCAATGTCCAAAGAAAAAACCACCTTCAACACGCCGTTTGGATTGCACCAATTTGTCATGCTTCCTTTCGGCTTGTTCGGGGCTCCCGCCACATTCCAGCGTCTGATGGACAGAATTCTCCGGCCGCATGCTGCGTATGCTGCTGCCTACCTGGATGATATCATCATTTACAGCGCAGACTGGCACGACATATGCAGCACTTGCGGGCTGTCCTGAAGTCGCTGAGAAGGGCGGGGCTCATGGCCAACCCAAAGAAGTGTGCGGTTGGGCGGGTGGAGGTAAGATATCTGGGCTTCCACTTGGGTCATGGACAGGTGCTTCCCCAAATTGATAAGACCGCGGCGGTTGGGACCTGTCCAAGACCTAAGACCAAAAAGGAGGTTAGACAGTTCCTGGGGCTAGCGGGATATTACAGAAGGTTTGTACCTAATTATTCAGACCTCGCTAGCCCGCTGACTGATTTAACTAAAAAAGAAGTGATACGGTCCAGTGGACGGAGCGGTGCCAGCAGGCCTTCACCCAGATAAAGGCTGCTCTGTGTGGTGGACCGCTCCTTCAGGCCCCTAACTTTTCTCTCCCTTTTTCTCTGCCGACTGATGCCTCCGACAGAGGGCTGGGCACGGTCTTGTCCCAGGAGGTGGAGGGTGAAGAGCGGCCGGTGCTGTGCATTAGTCGTAAGCTCTCCAAGAGATCGGGTCGTCGGGGGCCTCGCCTTCGACTGTCGCCCGATCCACTATGCACCGGCCCCTTACGCTCCCTCCTGCAGGTGGTGAGCCCACAGGAGGGCGGCCCCATGTCACTCCTTCGGGCTGAGCCCGGCCGGAACCCATGGGGGGAGGCCCGGCCACCAGGCGCTCGCATACGAGCCCCAACCCCGGGCCTGGCTCCAGGGTGGGGCCCCGGCTGCACCATGCCGGGCGACGTCTCGGCCCTTGCTGTAGTTGTCATCATAAAGGGTTTATGAACTGTTCTTAGTCTGGCCCGTCACCAAGGACCTGTTTGCCTTGGGAGACCCTACCAGGGGCATATAGCCCCAGACGACATAGCTCCCAGGATCATTCGGGTACTCAAACCTTTCCACCACGATAAGGTGGTTCAAGGAGAGGTTTTTGAGTGTCTATAATTCTATTTTCCACAATGTCAAACCAACGCAGCTTAACCCAAATTGCAACCTCAGGCATGCGCTTCTTCCGTATAAGCTTGTGTAGTTGTGCACCCTAGAGTCTAGACAGAGAATACTCCGTTGCAGGGAACACTTAGGCTAAGAGGAAGCAAATATATTAGCAAGTATAACTAGGTTGGATTCCTATTCAACTGTTGGCTAGGCTATAAGATAATTGTAAAGAAAAAAAGGAGTATTGTATTTCGCCAGATTTTATTATATAAACATATTCAAGCATGAATGAGAACCGTTTCGTTTGCTCGCATTCCAGCGGTTACTCCTCTGTGTGCTGTATAAGTTGTCGGCGCTGGTTTAGGTTATTTAAGAAATGTAATTTCACAGAGAAAGATTTTTTTTAAAGCAACCTACTTCAGTGTAGTTTATGGTACGATAGCATCGCGTTTAACACTGAGAATTTGAATAATTTGTAGCAAATTAGCTCAGAGGGGAAATATTGAATAATCATAATGAGTTATGAATAATTATTAATATGATTAATTATTCATATTTGAATCAGTTAATGAGATTAACTTGATGTAGCTACATTATTATTACAATCAATCAGTAAGTTCATCCTGTGAATACTCAGTATTGATTATTAATTAATTCTAAGTAAATTATATTTTTCATGGCCACAGAAAAAATATTCTTCCTTTGTATTTACATAAGCGCTTAGAGCACATAACAAGATCGATCATTTAAGGGACAATTTGTTTGCAGGCATGGAGTCAGAACCACACATATATTGTGCACAAACTATACTGTAGCTATTGACTCTGCAGAAAGTTGACGACTTCTGCGCACTGTGACCCTCAGCATGCGCTGACCTTGTTCTGTGATTTTACGTGGCTGTGTTGCTGTTGTTCCCAATTTTTTCCCACATTCAGTGATTTGGAGGGGTGTCCTAATACTTTTGGCAATATAGTGTATTATGATGAACTCTGGAAGTGTGCGTTGCGATCCCCAGGGACAACTAGGAGAATAAGGGGATGATGAGTGAATTTCCGTCTGGAAACATCTAAGCTTTATTAATCAATCATGCTTAAAATGAATCCATGTTAAGGCCAGCTGTGGAAAATACAGACGCAACACACACACACACACACACACACACACGCAACAGATAATGATTCTTTGATGAATAGAAATTGTAGAACAGCATTTATTTGAAACAAAAATATTTTGTAAATGTATAAATGTCTTTATGGTGTATTTTGACCAATTTCATACATAAATTTACTCCAAAACACAGTAATAATCAACATAAATATTCAGGGGAAACAGTTAGACTACATTTTATTTGATGGGGTTGATGAGGGACCTGGACAATGAGTGGGGGGAACCACTGGTCTAAATGCTGCTAAATGTGTCTGTCGTGTTACGCCATTAAACTGGGGTTAACTTGTATTTGTCTCTGTTCACCTTAGGCCTGATGCCGCTGAAAGAGGAGAGTCAAGAATTGAATGAAAAGGAAGAGAAAGATCTCTATGAACAGCATCATGATTTCCTAACTGAAGAAAAATATGTTAGTTGCTCACAGACTAAAAAGACATCCACACAAAAAAGAGCTCAGAAGACAGGAACTAGAACTTTCAGCTGCCCTCAGTGTGAGAAGAGTTTCACTAATAATGGAAACCTTAAAGCCCACATGAGAGTTCACACTGGAGAGAAGCCTTTCACCTGCCAACAGTGTGGAAAGAGTTTTAATCAAAGTAACAGCCTTAAATCTCACATGAGAATTCACACTGGAGAGAAGCCTCACACCTGCCAACAGTGTGGAAAGAGTTTTTCTGCTAAAGGAAACTTTCAAAAACACATGAGAGTTCACACTGGAGAGAAGCCTTACACCTGCCAACAGTGTGGAAAGAGTTTTACTCAAAAAGGAAACCTTGATGAACACATGAGAGTTCACACTGGAGAGAAACCTTTCACCTGCCAACAGTGTGGGAAGAGTTTCATTCAAAATAACATCCTTAAAGCCCACTTGAGAATTCACTCTAGAGAGAAGGATTCCACCTGTCAACAGTGTGGAAAGAGTTTCCCTGATAAAAGTAACCTTAAAGTCCACCTGACAATTCACAAGGATTTCACCTGCCAGCAGTGTGGAAAGAGTTTCAATCAACATGAAGACCTTAAAGTTCACTTGAGAATTCACACTGGAGAGAAGGCTTTCACCTGCCAACAGTGTGGAAAGAGTTTCACTAATAAAGGACACCTTAAAGTCCACTTGAGAATTCACACTGGAGAGAAGCCTTACACCTGCCAACAGTGTGGGAAAAGTTTCAATCAAAGTAACAGCCTTAAAGCCCACTTGAGAATTCATTCTAGAGAGAAGGATTTCACCTGTAAACAGTGTGGAAAGAGTTTCCCTGATAAAAGTAACCTTAAAGTCCACATGACAGTTCACAAGGATTTCACCTGCCAGCAGTGTGAGAAGAGTTTTACTTATAAAGGGCATCTTAAAGCCCACATGAGAGTTCACTCCGGAGAGAAGCCGTGCACCTGCCAACAGTGTGGAAAGAGTTTCACTTATAAAGGGAGTCTTAAAGCCCACATGAGAGTTCACTCCGGAGAGAAGGCTTTCACCTGCCAGCAGTGTGGAAAGAGTTTCACTCGAAGAGGGCAACTTAAAGTCCACATGAGAATTCACACTGGTGAGAAGCCGTTCACCTGTCAACAGTGTGGAAAGAGCTTCGCTGAAAAAGGAAACTTGGAGAAACACATGAGAGTTCACACTGGAGAGAAGCCTTACACCTGCCAACAGTGTGGAAAGAGTTTCACTCTAAACGAAAGCCTTAAATTCCACATGAGAATCCACACTGGAGAGAAGCCTTACACCTGCCAACAGTGTGGGAAAAGTTTTACTCAAAAAGGAAACCTTCAGACGCACATGAGAGTTCACACTGGAGAGAAGAAGCCTTACACCTGCTAGTAGTGTGGAAAGAGTTTTACTCATGAAGGAAACCTTAATGCCCACATGAGAATTCACACTGGGGACATGCCATTCACTTGTGACCAATGTGGGAAGAGTTTCAGATTTAAAGCAAACCTTAATTTCCACATGAGGAGTCACTAAAGAGAGAACTGTTTTGTCGTCAGTGTGTAAGGAGTTTCACAGACCGGAATCATCTTAAGAGGCGCGTAATAACTCACACCAGAGATGTGACTCTTGTAACTCATGCTGTGTTGTCTGATTTTGAGCCTGTTCTTTTAGATATTGTATGTAAGCTTAAGCTGACAGTCCAGACTGATCTCATGAAATGGCGTATGTATGACACGCCAATTCGTATGCCATTTTGGCGTGCTATCTAGTGCTATCAAATGCGTACAGATAACACATTTAGCTTTAGAAAGTGGCATGTATGTTTACACAAAGTCACACGCTGCTATCGTGTGGTATTCCACAAGGATCTATTTTAGCATTTTTAGTCTTTTTTTCAATTTATTTAATTTAATGCTTCCGTTAGATCAGACCATGAGGAAATACAGTGTATCTTTTTACTGCTACACAGGCGACACCCAGCTGTACCTACCTTTGACGCCTACCGTCTCTGCTGTAGAGAGACTTTCTGAGTCTGTTGATACATCCAAAATTGACTTGGGTGCACTATCCCCTTTTTGGATGCATCAGGTAAGAAAATTAAGAAAAGCCGCTGCTCCTAGGCTGTGGAATGGGTTACCTCAATGTATCCGGCAGTGTTCCACTCTTAGGGCGTTTTCACACCTACCTTGTTTGGTCCGGATTTTCAGACTTTTCAGTTTGGTCCAAATCAAAATTGCAGGTGTGAAACCTCCCCCGTACCACGGTCCGGACCAAACAGACGAAGTTTGGTCCGACGAAAAGAGGTAGTCTCGGTCCGGATCAAACTGAACAAAGGTTCGGTTCGTTTCTAGTGTGAAAGCATTTTCTGTATGGTTCGGACTTTCAGACCATTTACAGGAAGTTCCTGTTTATGTTTAAATATTATAATGTTATTTTTAAATTCAATCTAGGCTACATTGATTATGAAACGTGAAAATATGCGCAATATGTCAGAAGACAGAAAGTCAGAAATAATTTTGAACTAAATTTTGTATGATTTTGCTTAGAAAGCATTTCTTTAATGGGAATTTCGTTTTGTATAAATTGTATCTTGATTTTAATCAACGTTTAATCAGATAATTGCCTGGATTTAATAAATAAGAAGCAAAAAGAATAGCAGACAATAATCGCGGGAGCGATCATGCTTTACACATGAACTGGAGCAGGTCTCAAATAAACCGAAACTCAGCAGGCTACTCGTCTCACAAACATGAGAAATATGTGTATATAAAGCTTGAAATGTCCACTTTTAAACGTAACGAATAAAAAAAAGTCAAGCAATGCGCATTGCGCACTGTTCAATAGTGGCGGTGATATGCGTCCGTTCATTCATTCTTATCAAAGACGCTGACGTCAGACGCACGTCCGTTTACAAACCAATCAATGTCCAGATGCAGCCCACAAGGATGATGACGAGTGGACGCAAGTGCGTCATGTTAAGTTCTTTAGTGCGCTCGCATGATTGCAATGTGAAACCAAACCAAAACTAACCGAATGTATAAAAAGTATCAAAACATGAACTTCGGTTCGGACCTTGGTGCGGACTTTCAGGTGTGAAAACGCCCTTAGAGAGTTTAAACGAGACTTGAAATCGTATTTTTTTTTATTTTGCCGTTTGATCATACATGAGTGTTGTGCTAGTGGTGTTAACAGGTATTTCCGCTTATGCTTTATTGATTTTAAGGCTTTACTTGTGAAGCCATAATGTATTGAATGCGATTTTATGATTATTTAGTCTTGTCCTTTGTACAGCACTGTCGTCAACTTTTGTTGTATTAATACGTGCTTTATAAATAAATCGAACATAAAAATTAATTTGATTCAAGTGGTTTAGTATATGTATTTACTGAAGAGACTCAATCCCTTATTTTATGTGATAAACAAAGTGAAGTTATTAAACGGAATTTCGGGAGGAGTACGCCCATCTAATATTCCCATTAATACCAAGGTATAAAACCAGCAGCTTACCTCTTCCCATTTTTAGTTCCTGCAGCATTTGGCCTGTCCAAATCTGCATGACTAACTTTGCTGCTTATTTCACCTGTTGATCGCCCAGGTCGCCAGTCTCTCCGCTCCACCACAGCCCAGCACAAAACACCTCGCTCAAGAAGACCTCTCTCCTCCTCCATCTAGATCATCACAGGGCTCGGTCGATCCTCGTAGTGATGCATTGAGGCCTTCATCATCATCATTGTCATCCTCTTCAGCAGCAAGCCCTTCTGTTCCTCATGTTGAGAAATGGTCCGTCAACACGCTCAGGCAAGCGTTATCCAACGCGGGTATCCGTTTCTCCGAGAGGAATTCAAAAGCGCAACTTCACGATCTGCTCGTGCGCTCTCAACAAAACTCTCACGCCGCATTCGGCATCCTCCCAACACCACGCAAACATCAACACAAGCAACTGCACGATCCATACGGTCCGCCTCAGTTTCAGCCGGCAGCCGCCGCTGTAGCTTTTCTCATCCGCCGCTCATTCCGGCCGGCAGTCTATCGCGGCCGCAGACATTAGTTCCGCGGCTGCTCGCAATAGTCTCTCCGACAGTGACCGTTACCTTTCCTCCTCCCACAGGTGAGTATAGCTTCTTCTGTCCACGCTTCCAATATTTATGTTCCTTTTATTCTCAGTTAAATCCATCTAGCAATGGAATAATTTTCTCCTCCGCTATTGGAGCAGGCCCAAGCGTGAGGCTGCCTCCGCAAACGGTCATGCCCCCCTCCCTTCCCCCGCTCATTGATTTACATTCCGCTAACAGCGCAGGCCCAAAGCGTGAGGCTGCCTCCCCAAACGGTCATGGCCCACTCCCATTTGTAACCCTTGTTAAAATATGACACAAATAAGAATAAATAGTTTAAAAGCTGCATGAATAAGTTTGAAAGTTAAGTGATTAATTTAATGTAAGTTAATTCATCAGAGTTAAAAATGTAAAAAAATGTTAATACAACTGTGGCGAGCAGCGAGGCTGAGGGACCGTGAGAGCGGGGCGGTCTCGTGTCTCACAGAGGAGTGACGACAGTGAAGGACGAGAGAGGACCAGGCCTGGATTTTAATTTGTGTTTTGTTTTCGTTTTGTTATGTGTGTGCGTGGCAGTCGTCCGTGAGGGGCTGCCGATTTTACTTTCATTTTGTGTTCATTTGTTTTATTAAAGTCGTTGAATGTTGGCCGGTTCCCGCCTCCTTCTTCCCATACGACCAAACTCCATTACAACAACAATTGAATGTTTAAGATTAAAAGTATGCGGACAGAAAATTCATGTCACTGCCCCTTTAAGGGACGCAGTACTTTTAGTGACGCTGCAGCAGAGGCCTGCGTGAGGGAGAAGAGGAGAAATCGGAGAGAACGAGCTGTGTTTAATAAGCAGAGAAAAGAGTGAAAAAAGTTGATTTTGCAGTTGAAAAACATAACTTACCTGGTCGGGAACTGACGGGGATTATATGAGAACTAAGCCACACCGGTTTTGGTGAGTTTGAGTTGTTGTTATTTTTACATTTTGCCGTGTAGTATATATATTTTTTCTTCTGGCGGGCAGCTAACATTAAAAATGTAGCTGTTTACAAAGAAATGCTTCGCCATAAACTGTTTACCAGTTAATATTTTGGGTTCATGAAAACTGTGAATGTTATAAAAGTGAATGTATGTTTTGTAAATGGAAGATGTGTGCGTTAGCTGTGTGGAAACAGTGCTGTGAGTTAAAAGAGACCGCTCCGCTGCCATTTTAGAGGTGAAAAAGCACCTTAGCAGTAGCATTACAACTTAGAGACTGTGAAACATTAATTTGTGTAATTTGAGGATTTAAAAAGAGATTTATCATGCTTATGAGCTGATACACAGGTCAGGTTTTTTTGCTTGGTTTGAGGCTTGATCGGAGCGAGGATTGGCCTGCAGTGTGCGGGTGTGCACATGCACAGACGGGATTCAAGATGGCGAGCTAGACCCAGACTTTCAACTCATCTTCTCCATCGCATCAGTAAGGAAATCTCCTGCGTATAGTGAATTGCTGCCAGAGTGGTAGGAGTATCAGGAAATGTTTTTTTGAACTGAACTGGAAACTGATTGAACTATTATTTTTGGACTGAATCGAACTGAAACTTTTCATTGAACTGAATAATTGAACTCACATTTGGACTTGAACTTGAGTTAAGGTGTTACACTTTTATTTTCATATTGATTTCATATATTTGAATGTGATTTGAAAGGCTTGTGGTCGCGCACACACATAATTGTGATTTGGTTGTGTAAATTGAAGGTATTTTCTTACCTATAAAAGAAAGGGAAAGGAGTTAACTCAGGAAGAAAAATAGGAATTCTAAATAGGTGCAACCTAGAAAAGACCGGTCTAACTTAGATTAGCCTGACTAAAATAACTTAGGTGAACTAAAGAACAAAAAGAGTGAAATACCTTTTCATTTATTATATTTACCTCAATATTAAGCAGTATATGAGCAATATAACCTGCAGGGTATATATTTTTTGTTTTGTTTTGCATACTATATATTCTATGTGTGTTTTGCATTGCCTTTTGTATTTAAAGCAACGGTCTCTGGTGTAATTATTTTTTTGCTCCCCACTAGAACTGGTCCAGTGGCGCAGTACGTGGCTTGATACCGGTGCTACACATTCATTTCTCCTCAAAGATTCAAGGATTCAAGGAGCTTTATTGCCAAGTACATTTTTACACATACACGGAATTTGTTTTGGTGTTGTGCGAGTAACACCGAGTCGCCATTCTGCGGCGCCTTCTTTAGTTGGACAGAAAAATACAGCATAACATAAGGAGAGGTAAGGGGGGGGTGTGGAGATGAAAAAAAACAACCCCCAGACTATGCTCCTTCCGGGAGCACAGTTTTGGAACAGTAAAAAAACATCTCAGCAACATGAGCGCATACACATTACAACATGAAACACGACTTGCAAAAGGGGAGAGGAATGGGGGGGTGAGGTTTCCCAGCACAGCCAGGCGGCCCGTCCTGCAGCCATTTCAGGCGCTGGTCACAGTCCCGCTTGTCAGACTGGGGGTACAAAGCGGCGAAGGTGAGAGATGGGTGTGTGCATAAATGTGTGTGTGTCTGTAGAATCCATGTGCATGTTTGTGTAGGCCTGGAGAGTCACGCCTGGCACCATAATCTCGGTGCTCCAGTCCGCAAGTTACTATGGAGACAACCTTGATCAGATCCCAGTCTGAGTCAGCAGGTGATTGGGGATGAATGCAAGAGCGTCTTCCTGCAGTGCTCTCAGGGGGAGTTGTTGTCCCAACAGCGGCCTTGGCCAAGGCCAGTGCTGGTATAGGGAGCCGAAAGCAGATAAGATTGGAATTGTTTGGTCTGGGAGCGAGTAGCCACAATTTATGACTGCTCTCTTAGTTCGTTCTGGTCTCTGAAATGATCCTTTTGCAAAGCCGTGAGCTTTTCCATGATGATATCCATATTACGTTGCATCTTCATGATGTTATCCATATTGCGGTTAATTGTCCCAGTTTGAGAGATGACCACTCTGCCCACTACTTCAATCATGATGGGCAGCCTTGTGGAGCTTTGAACAGCTGTCACCGCTTCCTGAATTCCTCGATATACCAGGGCAATGCCTGATCCAATCAGCAGAAACCCTGTTACCATGATTCCGAATAGGTAGATGTCTTCAATGTCCTCTACGGAAAGAGCCGCCAGACACACAACATTGCCACTTCTCCCACGCGTCCATCGTGTAGCCAGCAGCAAATGTTCCGGCAGGGCAGTTCGGTTCCCCCGAACCTAAGCTTCTCGTCGAGAAGATGGTGTCAATTGCGTTGAGAGACCAGTTGATCAAATCCATAATTTTTAGTTCGAGAGCAGTGCGTGGAGAGTCTCTCAAGTTTAAGACAGTAGACTAGACGAGACGAGAGAAGCAAGCAGGGGAGGAGGGAGGAGGGAGACAAGAGGGAGAGAGGAGAGAATGCCTCCGCTATCAGAGCAGACCCGAGCGTGAGGCCGCCTTCGCAGACGGTCATGCCCCTCCCTCTCTTTCCTTTATCCGCCCCCACCCTCCCCCCAAGCGTTCTATTCTCCAACCTTATTCCATCCAGCTTCTGCTTCCTCAATAGTTCCTCACCTCCTTCTCAACTGCATCTGCTCTTCCAGTTCCTCCCAACACCATTACTGTGGATCCATCACCTGTCTCCACCAAGCCTGCAGCACTCCTGTAAATAACTGAAGCCTCCGCGCCTCGATTGCCCCCAGGTGGTTGGTTCCAGTATAACTCATAAGCCCCGCCCCTCTGTGGATTCTAATGGACACGAGTTAAACTAAACAATCAAATTACACTTCATAAATATTTTTCCAAAGTTGGTTTCTGTCTTTTTAAGCCAGTTTTATCATTATGATTTTATTTCAAGTGTTCGTTTTAAATAAGTTTAGTTTTAGTTGTTTGATGCTATAATAAGTTTTGACTGAGGCACCAAGAGACTTTTTGGGGAGGAGAGTGGAGCTTTAGCTTGATTTCTAAATTTCCCAGATTTTAGCAGAAATTAAGAGCATTAGCCCGGGAGGCGGACCCAGTTCCAACCCCAGTTCCTCCCTATTCAGAATTGTTATTCCAGTAACTATAACAGCTCCGGGACTCCTGCCGCAAGTGGCTGATGGCCGACGGAAGCGACGTCGAGGTTATCATCGATCGAGTGGTACTGGAGCAGTTCGTCGCGCGGCTTCCGCGAAAGACCGCGCAGTGGGTCCAGTGCCACCACCCGACGTCGCTGAGCCAGGTCATCCAGTTGGCGGAGGACCAGATGGTGGCGTGCCACGGGGTCGGCGAACCCCTGCCATCTGTTTCTTTCTCTCTCTCTCTCTCTCTCTATCCTCTTCTTTCCCCACCCCTTCTGTCTCTAAGCCTGTCCCTCTCCCTAGGTCCCGTGGCACCTCCCCGGCCGCCGGATCCCTATGCATCTTCCTCAGCCCCCGCGCTCTCTCCACGCCAGGGGAGGGGGTCACCTCTCGCCGTCCCAGCTCACTGACGTAAAAACATTACAGGCGGAGTTTGCCGACGTGTTTTCGCCCCTACCTGGTCACATCGATCTCATTCAGCACCACGTTGAGACCGAGCCGGGCGTGGTTGCAGTCGCCCGTACCGCTTACCTGAACACAAAAAAAAGTAGTTCAGTTGGAATTAGAGGCCATGCTAGATATGGGGGTAATAGAAGAGTCCAGCAGTGATTGGGCGAGCCCGATAGTTTTGGTTCCAAAACCTGACGGCTCAGTCCGCTTCTGTGTGGACTACCGAAAGGTAAACGCGGTGTCAAAGTTTGATGCATATCCAATGCCGAGGGTTGACGAACTGCTTGATCAGCTAGGGACCGCTCGATTTTATTAGACACTGGACTTAACTAAGGGATATTGGCAGATCCCCTTGTCTCCAATGTCCAAAGAAAAAACCACCTTCAACACGCCGTTTGGATTGCACCAATTTGTCATGCTTCCTTTCGGCTTGTTCGGGGCTCCCGCCACATTCCAGCGTCTGATGGACAGAATTCTCCGGCCGCATGCTGCGTATGCTGCTGCCTACCTGGATGATATCATCATTTACAGCGCAGACTGGCACGACATATGCAGCACTTGCGGGCTGTCCTGAAGTCGCTGAGAAGGGCGGGGCTCATGGCCAACCCAAAGAAGTGTGCGGTTGGGCGGGTGGAGGTAAGATATCTGGGCTTCCACTTGGGTCATGGACAGGTGCTTCCCCAAATTGATAAGACCGCGGCGGTTGGGACCTGTCCAAGACCTAAGACCAAAAAGGAGGTTAGACAGTTCCTGGGGCTAGCGGGATATTACAGAAGGTTTGTACCTAATTATTCAGACCTCGCTAGCCCGCTGACTGATTTAACTAAAAAAGAAGTGATACGGTCCAGTGGACGGAGCGGTGCCAGCAGGCCTTCACCCAGATAAAGGCTGCTCTGTGTGGTGGACCGCTCCTTCAGGCCCCTAACTTTTCTCTCCCTTTTTCTCTGCCGACTGATGCCTCCGACAGAGGGCTGGGCACGGTCTTGTCCCAGGAGGTGGAGGGTGAAGAGCGGCCGGTGCTGTGCATTAGTCGTAAGCTCTCCAAGAGAGAGACTATGTACAGCACCATTGAAAAGGAGTGCTTAGCCATCAAGTGGGCCGTTCTCACCCTTCGCTATTACCTCCTCGGTCGGGAGTTTACCCTCTGTTCGGACCACGCCCCCTTGCAGTGGCGCCACCGCATGAAGGATACCAACGCGCGGATCACCCGTTGGTATCTAGCTTTACAGCCTTTTAAGTTCAACGTGATCCACAGGCCGGGTGCTCAGATGGCTGTGGCGGACTTCCTCTCCAGGAGGGGGGGGGGGGGGGCTGCAGACCGGAGAGCTCCCCGGTCTGGTACAAGCGGTGGGGGTATGTGGCGGAGGGGGCGTGGTTTCGCAAGGTCTGCAGCGAGAGAGCGAGGGTGGGACCGAGCGGTGAGTAAGTAGGTCAAGTGCAGATAACAAACACCTGTGTCTCATTGCAGTAATTGGCGAGGAGAGACCGCATAAAAGCCGCTCCGGAAAGGGAGAGAGAGAGAGACCGGGACTGGGACTGCAAACGCCTGCAACCGTCAGCGTATGACTGCCAGAGGAAAGAGAGAGATATTGAGCCTGAGTGCCACTGTGCACATTGTTTTGAGTTTTGAGTTAGAACGCGCTTGAGCGCTACAGTTTGAGGATCGTGAGATCAAATAAAAAGTGCAGTCGCAGTTACGCCGACCCTGTCTTCTTCCTTCCCACACCCACATACGAACCTTTACAACAGCCATCTTGCATAATGACCAAATAAAAGTATGATGCGTCCGAAAGCACTAAAAAGAGTTAATAAAAGCGATGTAAACCACGAATTCAGTAGCTCCTCGGTAGACACACAGACCGATGTCAGAATGGCTGTGGATTCTGTGCACGCGTTTGCTGCCTGTCAGTTTGCGCGAGTGTACCGAATGTGTCTATTTCTAGGCTTACTCTTGAACGATCATACACACATTCATATCCCTATGTTCTTATTGGCGGTTATGTCTTGACTCATGAGTAAAAAAGTTTGGGGCGTGTCAGTATTGGATCTGCACATTACTGTAGTTCTTAAAGTGAAAGCATACTAATATAGCTTATACCTGCTCCTGTCTGTGTGTTAATGTTAAACAAACAACAACAGGGAAAAAACGGTACTTCAACTTAAAGCACTGTTTGTATCCGTATCTTTAGGTTGTATTTATTTGTCCCATTGTAATTGGTTAAGTTCTTATTTTATTAATGACCATTTACTTGAGAATTTTTACTTATATTAAGCAATTGCTTACTTGTAAGATTTTGGTCATATTTCCCACCCTAAGCGATAATGTTATTAAAGCTAGATAGCACACCACTGGACCAGCCTTTTTTTGTAATACCAAACAAGGTTCATGCATTTTGTTTGTTTTATTGTCATGTGTGACTATTGTGCGTCTAATATGGTAAATGTGGCATCCTATGAAAAAAAACAACACAACTGGAAATGACCACCACAAAATCAGTAATTTTGATCTCAGAAGGAGGAAAAAAATAAAAAAATAAAATTAATAATAATAATAATAATAATTATATATATATATATATATATATATATATATATATATATATATATATATATATATATATATATATATATATATATATATTAGGGCTGTCAAAAGATTAATCACGATTAATCACATCCAAAATAAAAGTTTGTGTTTACATAATATATGTGTGTGAACTGTGTATAATTATTATTTATATATAAAAACACACACAAGCATGTGTATATTTAAGAAAAATTTATTATATTATAAAAATATTTATAAATAAATATTTATAATTTATAAATAAAATATTTATATTTATATATAATATAAATTATATAAATGTATACAGTATATACATGGAAATATTTCTTAAATATATACATGAATATTTATATAAACATAATAATTATACATTAATCTTTTGACAGCCCTAATATATATATATATATATATATATATATATATATATATATATATATATATATATATATATATATATATATATATATATATATATACACACACACATATATATATATATATATATACATATATACATTGAGGAAAATAAGTATTTGAACACCCTGCTATTTTGCTAGTTCTCCCACTTAGAAATCATGGAGGGGTCTGAAATTGTCATCGTAGGTGCATGTCCACTGTGAGAGACATAATCTAAAAAAAATTAAAATAAAACTCTTTTCAGGTCATTGGCCAGCTCCTCCCGTGTAGTTCTGGGCTGATTTCTCACCTTTCTTAGGATCATTGAGACCCCACGAGGTGAGATCTTGCATGGAGTCCCAGTCCGAGGGAGATTGACAGTCATGTTTAGCTTCTTCCATTTTCTAATGATTGCTCCAACAGTGGACCTTTTTCACCAAGCTGCTTGGCAATTTCCCCGTAGCCCTTTCCAGCCTTGTGGAGGTGTACAATTTTGTCTCTAGTGTCTTTGAACAGCTCTTTGGTCTTGGCCATGTTAGTAGTTGGATTCTTACTGATTGTATGGGGTGGACAGGTGTCTTTATGCAGCTAACGACCTCAAACAGGTGCATCTAATTTAGGATAATAAATGGAGTGGAGGTGGACATTTTAAAGGTCCCGTTCTTCGTGTCTTTTTGAAGCTTTGATTGTGTTTACAGTGTGCAATATAACATGTGTTCATGTTTCGCGTGTAAAAAAAAACAGTATTTTTAACACAATTTACTTATCTGTATACCGCTGTTTTCACTGTCCTGAAAACGGCTGATGACTTCCTTTATTCTATGAAGTCCCTCCTTCAGAAATACGTAACGAGTTCTGATTGTGCCAGCGGTTCCCGTGTTGTGAGGTTAGTCTGTTCTACTGACGTCATTAATGAAGGAAGTACCAGGATGTAGTCCAAGCCAGTCGTTCGGTGTAGGCTTTGAAAGGGAACTTCTGTTAAATAAAATATCTCGCTTGGCATTGAACTTTGAGCTTTATAATTTTACAGGTATTATTTATGCTCTAACAGCAACATTACACACTAACTAAAGTTTGAACAATGGGAACACGAAGAACGGGACCTTTAAAGGCAGACTAACAGGTATTTGAGGGTCAGAATTCTAGCTGATAGACAGGTGTTCAAATACTTATTTGCAGCTGTATCGTACAAATAAATAGTTCATACATTGTGATTTCTGGATTTTTTTTTTTAGATTATGTCTCTCACAGTGGACATGCACCTACAATGACAATTTCAGACCCCTCCATGATTTCCAAGTGGGAGAACTTGCAAAATAGCAGGGTGTTCAAATACTTATTTTCCTCATTGTATGTATATTCATAAATATATATATATAATATATATATATATATTGAATAAATTAATTTGCTTTGCAAGTAATTTTGTGATTCTGCATTTCCTTTTGTACGTTTTTTTATTGTGTGATATAAAGTAGTAGTGACAGAAGTATAGTTTAAAATATAATTCCTTTGAAGTTTTGGTGCTTTATGTAACGTTATGTTGTGTAATAGAATTGTATTTTGTTTATGAAAGAAACGCTCCTTTTAAAATCTTCTAATTTGCAGCCATTTGTTATGACATCCGCTTCAAACATTACAATGCTCACGATAAAGTAAATCCATTTCACCAGATAATTACTCTTCAACAGCGACACCATAGAAACATGCAGCGCTCCACGCAAAATAAGCACATATTCACCTGTAAATTCTGTTTATAGTAATAGCCATCTATATATTATATTCATAGTACATATTCACCTGTAAATTCTGTTTATAGTAATAGCCATCTATATATTTATTCACTGTACATATTCACCTGTAAATTCAGTTCTGTTTATAGTAATAACCATCTCTCTATTTATACATATTTATATATATTCAGTACATATCCATGTCCTGCACTTATGCAACCATTGTATATCCTGCACTTGCTGCTATTGCACTTCTGGTTAGACCTAAACTGCATTTCGTTGCCTTGTACTTGTACTTGTGTAATGGCAATAAAGTTGAATCTAATCTAAAAACACAAGTTCAAAGACAATTTTCTAAAGATGACTGTGCGCTTTTTTCTCTGCCACATAACGTCTATACATGTGAATATAAATCTTATGCTGAAACTGCATTTTATTAAGAAAGGAAGAAAATGTTGAAGAATAAGTGGAAATGAGGTCTGTCAGAAAAAGTTTAATAAAAAGAATACATTTTCCACCACATTCATCTACTATTACTATTGCATGCTTGTTTTTTTTTTAGTCTGTGGCCCTAAAAAAAGTTTTCAGTATTGACAAATGTTCACTGCTTTTGATAAAACTCTAATAGCATCAAATAAAAACTGATTTGTTGTTGAAAAGTTCCCGCCCCCGTGTATAAATGTTATTTAGCCATGAACAGAATCTCACATATTAGATGTGGTTCAAACTCTTTCTTTGGTAATTATTTTTAGCAAATCATTGAACAACACGTATTTAAATATGTATTTCACCAAGAATACAACACCACTGATATATGTTTTATTAATTGTATGTGAATGTCTATGCACATCTGTCTACGCACTTGATCGTGTGATCAGGACTTTTATTTTGTAGTTGTGTTGTGACGTCATAAGGCTGCGCCGCACTCCTGCATCTGTTGTGATTCTGCTGAAGAAAGGTTTGTGTTTTAAGCTTTTAAAGTGTTTAAATCAATGCAAACTGTTCAGGCGAGTGGGAGAGAGGCAGATTGGAGGCGGACTGGTGGGAAGGAAGAGTTGGAGCTGGCGGTTGGCAGCACTGGGTTGTGACTGAAGCTAGAATGGAAGGAAATGGAGTGTCAGGAAGTGATCTAGATATGGAGGAAGAGACTGATGGTGGGATAAATGAAGTAAACAGAAATAGTAAGTGGACTGTAGTGGAAAAGAGGAAAAGGAGGAAAGATTGGAGCCAAACGTCAGGTACTGAAAGCGAGGGAGAAGATAAGTAAGGAGGAGTACAAGGTAATGGTGAAATTTATGTCTGAGGCAGTGATTCAAATGAATCCATTGAAACGTACTAAGGCATTGAAAGAAACGATCGGTATAATTGAAGGGGCTAAAATCTTGCGAGATGGTAAAATGATAGTTTTTTGTAAAGATAGCAAACAACAGAAGGCTGCTGTAGGGATTCAAACCCTAGTTGGGCAAAAGAAATGGATACGAGGAGTAATCTCAGGTATTCCTACCGATATTTCAGTGGATGTAATAAAGAGAAACATCGCAGGAGCAAAGGTTATGGAAGCGAGGAGGTTGAAATACACTCGGAATAAAGAGAGACTAGATAGTCTTTCGGTAATGCTACGTTTTGATGAAGAGAAAATGCCAAGTAGAGTCAAGTCAAGTCAAGTCAACTTTATTTATATAGCGCTTTTAACAATGTAGATTGTTTCAAAGCAGCTTTACAGTGTTAAACAGCAAAATAATGCAGCCTAATTTTATTCAGCTGTATAGCCATTTGATGTCATCAGTTCATTTCAATTTCCATACGGTGACAGTGTGGGCTTTAGATCAATAATTAGATCAGTAATTTAGTTTACATGGTTAAATTAGTTTATTAATTAGATTTATTTCGATGTTTAGTTGAAAAATATAGTGTCCCCAACTGAGCACGCCAAGCCAGAGGCAACAGTGGCAAGGAAACCAAAACCCCATTAGGTGACCTAATGGAGAAAAATAAACCTTGGGAGAAACCAGGCTCAGTCGGGGTGCCAGTTCTCCTCTGGCCAATTAACAAACAACGTATTATTATTATTATTCTGGCTGCTTTACAGGTCAGAGGTCATAATAGATCGGAATATTCAAAGGACCGTAGGCAACACGCTGGAGACGGGTTTATTGAGGATGATGTTGATCAAATAATTATTAAAGTGCAATATTCGAATGATCGGAGGCAACACGCTGGAGACGGGTTTATTGCGGATGACATATCGATTTAAGTATTATTTAATGATAATATTCAAACAATCGGAGTCATCACACTGGTGACGGGTTTATTTAGATGCCGTGTCGATGAGGCAGTTGCAGGGGGAGGATAATTGACACGGTCTCTGCAGACACTTCGGGGTCCTGTGTTGGTCTTCTCTGGTCCACCATCTGATTAGGATACGGCCCAGATCTGGCTGACTGCAGTAAACCTCGGGATAAAACAGAGAGAATATCATTAGCGTAGATGCCATTCTTCTGATGATGTAACGAGTACATCAGGTGTTATGGGAAGTGTTCCCGGTTCCGGCTGACCTAGTTAATGCAGCCTAACAATCAATTAATTGATAAAGTGTTTTATGTGTATGCCACAGTAAAGAGATGTGTTTTTAGTCTAGATTTAAACTGACAGAGTGTGTCTGCTTCCCGAACAATGTTAGGAAGACTGTTCCAGAGTTTAGGAGCTAAATAGGAAAAGGATCGACCGCCTGCAGTTGATTTGGATATTCTCGGTATTAACAACTGGCCAGAATTTAGAGATCGCAGTAGACGTGATGGAGTATAATATGTTAAGAGCTCGCTCAAGTATTGGGGAGCTAAACCATTTAGTGCTTTGTAAGTAATAAGCAAAATTTTAAAATGTATGCGATGTTTAATAGGTAGCCAGTGCAATGTTGACAGAACTGGGCTAATATGGTCATACTTCCTGGTTCTAGTAAGTACTCGAGCTGCTGCGTTTTGGACCAGCTGGAGTTTATTTATTAAGCGAGCAGGGCAACCACCCAATAGAGCATTACAATAATCTAGCCTTGAGGTCATGAACGCATGAACTAACTGTTCAGCATTTTGCATTGAGAGCATGTGCCGTAATTTTGATATATTTTTAAGATGGTAGAAAGCAGTTTTACAGATGCTAGAAACGTGGCTTTCAAACGAAAGATTGGTATCAAAGAGCACACCCAGGTTCCTCACTGACGACGAAGACTTGACAGAGCAGCCATCAAGTGTTAGACAGTATTCTAGGTTACTACTTGTGGAGCTTTTTTGTCCAATAATTAAAAATTCAGTTTTTTCTGAATTGAGTTGCAGGAAATTACCAGTCATCCAATGTTTTATGGCGGCTATGCATTCCGTTAATCTTGTGAATTGGTAAATTTCTTCAGGGCGTGAAGAAATATAGAGCTGAGTATCGTCAGCATAACAATGAAAACTAATGCCATGCTTCCTAATAATATCTCCCAGTGGTAGCATGTACAGGGTGAAGAGTAGCGGTCCTAGCACTGAGCCTTGTGGTACTCCATACTGAACTTGCGATCGGTGTGACATCTCTTCATTTACTGCTACAAACTGATAACGGTCGCATAGGTATGATTTAAACCATGATAAAGCAATTCCACTAATACCTACATAATTTTCGAGTCTATTCAAAAGAATGTTGTGGTCGATGGTATCAAATGCAGCGCTAAGATCGAGTAACACTAATAGAGAGATACAGCCACGATCGGATGATAAGAGTAAATCATTTGTAACTCTGATGAGAGCAGTCTCAGTACTATGATACGGTCTAAATCCTGACTGGAAATCCTCACAGATACCATTTCTTTCTAAAAAGGAACATAATTGTGAAGACACTGCCTTTTCAAGTATTTTTGACAGAAAGGGTAGATTTGAGATTGGTCTATAATTGACTAATTCTGTAGGATCAAGTTGCGGTTTTTTAATAAGTGGTTTAATAATAGCCAACTTAAAAGTTTTCGGTACATATCCTAATGACAAAGATGAATTAATGATATTAAGAAGAGGATCTATGACCTCTGGTAGCATCTCTTTTAATAGCCTAGTCGGTACAGGGTCAAGCATACATGTTGTTGATTTTGATGATTTAACGAGTTTAGCCAATTCTTCTTCTCCTATAGCAGTGAATGATTATAATTTTTCCTCAGTGACACTACAATGCTCTGTCTGATGTGATACTGTAGTAGACGGCTGCATGGTTAAAATTTTCTTCCTAATATTATCAATTTTACATGTGAAGAAGTTCATAAAGTCATTACTGCTGTGCTGTTTACAATCATCAGAAGTTGAAGCTTTATTTTTGGTTAATTTAGCCAGAATATTCCTATAGAGTATTCCTAGGAGCAATGAGTTATGTGGTAAGACCGCATATTTCTCCTCTGTTGAGATGTTTTAAGTGCCAGAAGTATGGTCATGTGGCAGCGGTGTGTCGAGGTGTGGGGTCATGAATATGGGGGATGTGAAGAAGGTGTAAAACCTAAGTGGGGAGATCACAGTGCAGGATATGGAGGATGTCAAGTGAGGAAAAGTGCTGCTATGGTACAGAATGTCAAGGTATCGGAAGGAGTATCATATGCAGAGGCTATTAAACGAGTTAAGGATACAGAAAAAGCAACAGAAAAGATAGAAGTTCTGCCAAAGATAAGGAAAGAGAGTATAAAAGTGGGAAAGCAAAAGGAAGGTGTGTTCTATTTCCACGTGCAAAATATGCGGGGCTAGCATGATTTCATAATCCCCGCATTTACGTTGCAAAAAAAGTCATATATATTAGCAGAAAGTTGAAAAATGTTCGTTTACTTCACACAAGAGCCGCCATTTCCGCCTGTTGCCATGGGAACGCTTTGAAGTGACGTAATTACCCGATGCGAACGTCATCGAAAAGCTGCAAACCCCGTGGAGAAACCATAGATATCAGTGAAACCATGATGAAGCGCAAATTCCCATTGGCCAACAAAAATAACAGCAAAAGACACGCAAAGCAGTTTCCCGCTGTGCTGACCGATTTCACTATACAATTCGTTATTTAGGGTTTTAGCACAAAAACTATTCTCGTCGCTTCATAAAGTTATTGTAGACCCACTGTACTGAGATGGACTTTGTATCGACGTCTTTAGTGCTTTTATGGGTCTTCATCGGATTTACACTAAAATATCTTCATTTGTGTTCCGGAGGTTTGACGTGTGTCCAGCGACATGAGGGGACGTCATTAATGACAGAATTTACATTTTTGGGTGAACTAACCCTTTAAGAGATTGCACTTTGTGCATTGGAAGCACTCAAATGTCTGTAAAACAGGAAGTTATTTATTCATTTTTTCAGAAGTTGTAGCATATTCCTTTTGTAAAGTTACAGAACTTGTTTGACTCAATGTTTTGTAAATTTGAGCCATGTGTTTATTAAGGTCTTCAATAAAACAAGATGAGAACTTAAATATTCCCAGCACTTTCTGTGATGTAGTGCTTTTTTTCTCTTTTTCATCAAACCACAGTTTTTGCAAGTTCCCGCAATTTTATCGCATAAATTGCATAAATATTCCGCACTTGCCATCGCATTTTTTAAGAAGACATGCCGCATAATCAAGGATTTTTGCCCGCAACAATCACAAAAAAACCCCGCATTTTTCTGGAAGGACTGGTGTGTCAATTGAAGACAGGTTGGCATTTCTCACTTTCATTGCTGAAGTAGTGAATTGTTCGGCTCAGACAGAAAGTAGGACTGAAAGAATTAAAATAATAATAAGAGCAGCAGACAAATATCTAAGTATTGATGGGGTAACGGTAGAACAGGTAAATGAGAAATTAAGTGTGCGTACTACTAACACAGACAGAGCGTGGAGGGTTTTAATGGTAGTGATTCTCTTGCAATGGAATGCAAGAAGTCTTATATCTAATGGACAGGACTTTAAAAAACATGTTGATGATTTTAATGTAAAACCTCATGTATGTGTACAGGAGACATGGTTAAAGCCTAACTTGAGTTTTGTGGTTCAGGGTTACTCAGTAGTGCGTAAAGATAGAAATAAAGGAACCGGTGGAGGTGTGATAACTTTTATATGTGGTATTTTCGGGATGTAAATGTTAGTGAAGAACTTGAGGCAGTGGAGGTAGAAGTGAAAGCTGAAAGTCAAAATATTAGGATGTGGGTCATTCCTGGTATGCGGTAACATTTTCGCTTCATAAATGTTGGAAAAAAAAGTACATGATTGTCATGTTTTTAGCATTCTACCAAAATAGTGACACGTTTAACTATCAGGAATACACATTGGTCAAGCTCAGGGACATAAAAAACATAATAATTATGGGTAGATTCATTGTTCAGACACTGGCAGTGTTCCACCTTGTTAGGGACATACAGATAGTTATCACAAAATGTTAATAATGTAAATGTTAAACAATAATGAGCTTTTCTTGGATAGTATATGTCCCTTATGCCATCATGGTATTCTTTTATATTCTTGAAACACTAACACAACTATTATTGATGAATAGAATGTCTTGATTATTAAGAACAGGCACTTTTTGTACCCATTTTTGCCAACAGGATGGTAAATAATAAAAACATTTGTTTAAAAACATATGCTATATATGCTGTTAATACTCCTCACTTCTTAAAATAAGACATAAGTATGCAAAACATTTAACGTTGCTGTCAAATAATTATTTAAAAATGACCCGCCTGAACACCATAGCACAGTCCTTCCAGAAAAATGCGGCTTTTTTTGTGATTGTTGAGGGCAAAAATCCTTGATTATGCGGCACGTTTTCTAAAAAAATGCGATGGAAAATGCGGGATATTTATGCAATTTTATGCGATGAAATTGCGGGAACTTGCAAAAACTGCGGTTTGATGAAAAAGAGAAAAAAAGCACTACATCACAGAAAGTGCTGGGAATATTTAAGTTCTCATCTTGTTTTATTGAAGACCTTAATAATGGCTCAAATTTACAAAACATTGAGTCAAACAAGTTCTGTAGCTTTACAAAAGAATATGCTACAACTTCTGAAAAAATGAATAAATAACTTCCTGTTTTACAGACATGTGAGTGCTTCCAATGCACAAAGTGCAATCTCTTAAAGGGTTAGTTCACCCAGAAATGTAAATTATGTCATTAATGACGTCCCCTCATGTCTGGACACCCGTCAGACCTCCGTTCATCTTCAGACACAAATGAAGATATTTTAGTGTAAATCCGATGGCTCAGAAAGGCCTCCATTGGCTCAATGCACTGTGCACTCTCAAGATCCATAAAAGCACTAAAGACGTCGATACAAAGTCCATCTCACTACAGCGGCTCTACAATAACTTTATGAAGCGATGAGAATAGTTTTTGTGCTAAAACCTAAATAACGACTTATATAGTGATGACCGATTTCAAAACACTGCATCATGAAGCTTCGAAGCGTTATGAATCAGTGAGTCGATTCATGATTCGGATCGGGTATCAAACTGCTGAAATACGTGACTTTGGCGATCCCAACTGCTGAATCGACTCACTGATTCATAACGCTTCAAACCGCTGAATCGACTCACTGATTCATAACGCTTCAAACTGCTGAATCGACTCACTGATTCATAACGCTTCAAACTGCTGAATCGACTCACTGATTCATAACGCTTCAAACCGCTGAATCGACTCACTGATTCATAACACTCCAAACCGCTGAATCGACTCACTGATTCATAATGCTTCAAACTGCTGAATCGACTCACTGATTCATAACGCTTCAAACTGCTGAATCGACTCACTGATTCATAACGCTTCAAACCGCTGAATCGACTCACTGATTCATAACACTCCAAACCGCTGAATCGACTCACTGATTCATAATGCTTCAAACTGCTGAATCGACTCACTGATTCATAACGCTTCAAACTGCTGAATCGACTCACTGATTCATAACGCTTTAAACTGCTGAATCGACTCACTGATTCATAACGCTTCAAACCGCTGAATCGACTCACTGATTCATAACACTCCAAACCGCTGAATCGACTCACTGATTCATAACACTCCAAACCGCTGAATCGACTCACTGATTCATAACGCTCTGAAGCTTCATGATGCTGTGTTTTGAAATCGGTCAGCACACCGGGAAACTGCTTTGCTCTTTTGCTGTTATTTTTGTTGGGCGATGGGAGTTTGCGCTTCATCATGGTTTCACCGATATCTATGGTTTCTCCACGGGGTTTGCAGCTTTTCGATGACGTTCACATTGGGTAATTACGTCACTTCAAAACGTTCCCATGGCAACAGGAGGAAATGGCGGCTCTTGTGTGAAGTAAACAAACATTTTTCAACTTTCTGCTAATATATATGACTATTTTGCAACGTAAATGCGGGGATTATGAAATCATGCTAGCCCCGCATATTTTGCACGCGGAAATAGGCAATTTATGCGGCGAAAGTGCGGAGTATTTGAAAAAATGCGGCCCCCGCATAAATATGCGGACTTTGGCTGATTATGCATGCATAATCACGTTTTTCTGGAGGGACTGATAACAGTGGATGAGTTTTCAGTCATTGTCCTGATGATTTGCCATCAGTAGTGTGGAACTGCCCCTATATAATATTGTTTTATGTATATAGTATTTATATATACACATATACAGGGAGTGCAGAATTATTAGGCAAATTAGTATTTTGACCACATCATCCTCGTTATGCATGTTGTCTTACTCCAAGCTGTATAGGCTGGAAAGCCTACTACCAATTAAGCATATTAGGTGATGTGCATCTCTGTAATGAGAAGGGGTGTGGTCTAATGACATCAACACCCTATATCAGGTGTGCATAATTATTAGGCAACTTCCTTTCCTTTGGCAAAATGGGTCAAAAGAAGGACTTGACAGGCTCAGAAAAGTCAAAAATAGTGAGATATATTGCAGAGGGATGCAGCAGTCTTAAAATAGCCAAGCTTCTGAAGCGTGATCATCGAACAATCAAGCGTTTCATTCAAAATAGTCAACAGGGTCGCAAGAAGCGTGTGGAAAAACCAAGGCGCAAAATAACTGCCCGTGAACTGAGAAAAGTCAAGCGTGCAGCTGCCAAGATGCCACTTGCCACCAGTTTGGCCATATTTCAGAGCTGCAACATCACTGGAGTGCCCAAAAGCACAAGGTGTGCAATACTCAGAGACATGGCCAAGGTAAGAAAGGCAGAAAGTCGACCACCACTGAACAAGACACACAAGCTGAAACGTCAAGACTGGGCCAAGAAATATCTCAAGACTGATTTTTCTAAGGTTTTATGGACTGATGAAATGAGAGTAAGTCTTGATGGGCCAGATGGATGGGCCCGTGGCTGGATTGGTAAAGGGCAGAGAGCTCCAGTCCGACTCAGACGCCAGCAAGGTGGAGGTGGAGTACTGGTTTGGGCTGGTATCATCAAAGATGAGCTTGTGGGGCCTTTTCGGGTTGAGGATGGAGTCAAGCTCAACTCCCAGTCCTACTGCCAGTTTCTGGAAGACACCTTCTTCAAGCAGTGGTAGAGGAAGAAGTCTGCATCCTTCAAGAAAAACATGATTTTCATGCAGGACAATGCTCCATCACACGCGTCCAAGTACTCCACAGCGTGGCTGGCAAGAAAGGGTATAAAAGAAGAAAATCTAATGATATGGCCTCCTTGTTCACCTGATCTGAACCCCATTGAGAACCTGTGGTCCATCATCAAATGTGCGATTTACAAGGAGGGAAAACAGTACACCTCTCTGAACAGTGTCTGGGAGGCTGTGGTTGCTGCTGCACGCAATGTTGATGGTGAACAGATCAAAACACTGACAGAATCCATGGATGGCAGGCTTTTGAGTGTCCTTGCAAAGAAAGGTGGCTATATTGGTCACTGATTTGTTTTTGTTTGGTTTTTGAATGTCAGAAATGTATATTTGTGAATGTTGAGATGTTATATTGGTTTCACTGGTAAAAATAAATAATTGAAATGGGTATAAATTTGTTTTTTGTTAAGTTGCCTAATAATTATGCACAGTAATAGTCACCTGCACACACAGATATCCCCCTAAAATAGCTAAAACTAAAAACTACTTCCAAAAATATTCAGCTTTGATATTAATGAGTTTTTTGTGTTCATTGAGAACATGGTTGTTGTTTAATTATTAATGTTGTAAAATTAATCCTCAAAAATACAACTTGCCTAATAATTCTGCACTCCCTGTATGTATATAGAATTTGCAATATACACTAAATACAATTTATTCTATTAGAATTTCCTCCCTGTTAGGTTTATAGACCTAACAGGGTGGAAATTTTTAAGCTAAGTTAGCCATAGCTCTTGGACTGATCAACGTTTAGCTAGTTAACCTTCTACAGATAAACAGAACTTTTATAACCATGTCAGATGGAAAAATAAATGATGTAATTTCCTGAAAATGGTCTAAATGGAATTGTGGTCTTTTTTGGATGTCGAGAAATACATCCTAACAGGGTGGAAGACGACTTCAGGGACACGGTTAATTAAGAAAATTGTATAAAAAATAACTAAAGTTTAACATGATTTATGTTTATGATTAGAGGCTGATTACTTACATACTTTATGATTACTTTGCACTGAGGACATGATAAAATTGAATGCATATATCAATAAAAATGTATGTAAAATATAAAATAGTATTTTTAATGTCTATTATATCTGTTTAAGTGATAAAGAAGACCTACATTTATAATTGAAGCCATTCCTTATAAATATGTGACTCATTTTATAAAATATATGAGTAAGTAAATCATAGGGACAGAAAAGTCACTGTATAACAGGAATGACCCATAATTAATTTTTATAATCCATGTAAAAGTCTAAATAAAGAGTTGTGTAAAGATGTAGGACGTGATGGGAATTGTAAGATAGTTTGGTGTGGTGATTTTAATGCACATAGTACCTTATGGTGAAGCTAAATAATGTTCCAAACGGGAATGTGGTAGAAGAAATTTTAGATGAAAATGATCTTGTATGTCTGAATGATGGCAGTGTTACAAGGATTGATGTAGTCAGAGGAAGGCATTCAGTATTAGATCTAACAATTGTATCCAGTGGATTAGCAAGAAAATGTCATTGGAAAGTATGTGAGCAAAGCAGTATGGGTAGTGATCATTATCCTATTAAATGTAGTATTGGGATGGAAGTAGAGGAGTGTCTTGAGGAGAACATTCAAAGGTGGAGATTTAAAAAAGCAAATTCAAAGAATTTTGTGAAAGTAAAATGGTAGATAGATTGCGTTAACGTCAAATATGTGTAAATTAATGGAAAGAATGGTAATAGGCAGATTAAATTGTTATAGATAAGGCAAATCTTTTGTGCTCTCATCAAAGTGGATTTAGAAAAGGATGTAATACTATGGACTCAGCTATATGTTTAGAGTCTGAAATCAGAAAGGCAATGGTGAATAAAGAAGTACTAGTTGGAGTATTTTTTGATGTTGAAAAGGCATATGACATGTTACGGAGAGAGGGACTTTTAATTCAGTTAGAAAAGATGGGCATTAAAGGAAAAATTTATAATTGGATAATGGATCTTTGGAAATGGATTTTTGTTAAATAGGACCATTCAGGTTAGGGTTGGGACAAGTTATTCTAGGATTTTGTCAATTGATAATGGTACACCACAAGGAAGTGTGTGTAGTCCAGCACTAGTTAATATCATGATTAATGATATTTTTTCCAAAGTTGGACAAGGTAGATGTATGCAGAAAGCTATCATAGAAGTGGAAAAGTGGGCTAACAAGTGGAGCTTTAGAATGTCTGTGGAAAAAACTAAAGCAATATGTTTTTCAAAGAAAAAGAAATTACCAAGTATTAAACTTAAGTTATATGATAAGGTATTAGAACAAGTCTTTAAATTTAGGTTTCTTGAGATCTGGATGGATCATATACTTACTTTTGCATCACACATCAAGAAAGTAGTTGAAAAATGTAAAAAGGGAGTTAATGTTCTCAGGTGTCTTGCCGGAGTAGACTGGGGGGCAACTCGATATTCTTCTTTAAAAAGACAAATATTGATTATGGTGGCATAGTATACAGTTCAGCAGCGCCTTCCTTACTAAAGAAAGTAAATGGAGTACAATCCCAGGCACTGAGAATAGCATTGAGAATATCTCCAATTGCTGCTTTACAGGTTGAAATGGCAGAAATGCCTTTAGAAATTAGGACAATTAAGATGGAAATGGCATATTGGTGCGCCGTAAAGGGACATATAGATGCTCATCCAGTTAAAGATGTGTTAAAAAAGTGTTGGGAACATGAATATGCAAACTTAAATAGTTTTGGATGGAATGCTGATAAAGTTGCCAAAGATATTGGAATAGATGGTATATCCATGAGCCATACAGTAATTAAATCAATTGTACCCCCTTGGCTGTACAGAATGCCTTTAGTGGATTTTACAATTAAACATTATAAAGAATGGAAAGGATAGGTATTTACCTATGGATATAACAGTGGTAAATGATTTGAGTCAAAACTATAACAATAGTGTTCAGATATTTACAGATGGGTCTAAAAATCCTCAATCTGGATATACAGCAGCAGCAGTATATATACAGTGAGGAAAATAAGTATTTGAACACCCTGCTATTTTGCAAGTTCTCCCACATAGAAATCATGGAGGGGTCTGAAATTGTCATCGTAGGTGCATGTCCACTGTGAGAGACATAATCTAAAAAAACCCCCAGAAATCACAATGTATGATTTTTTAACTATTTATTTGTATGATACAGCTGCAAATAAGTATTTGAACACCTGAGAAAATCAATGTTAATATTTGGTACAGTAGCCTTTGTTTGCAATTACAGAGGTCAAACGTTTCCTGTAGTTTTTCACCAGGTTTGCACTGCAGGAGGGATTTTGGCCCACTCCTCCACACAGATCTTCTCTAGATCAGTCAGGTTTCTGGACTGTCGCTGAGAAACACGAAGTCTGAGCTCCCTCCAAAGATTCTCTATTGGGTTTAGGTCTGGAGACTGGCTAGGCCACGCCAGAACCTTAATATGCTTCTTACAGAGCCACTCCTTGGTTATCCTGGCTGTGTGCTTCGGGTCATTGTCATGTTGGAAGACCCAGCCTCGACCCATCTTCAATGCTCTAACTGAGGGAAGGAGGTTGTTCCCCAAAATCTCGCAATACATGGCCCCGGTCATCCTCTCCTTAATACAGTGCAGTCGCCCTGTCCCATGTGCAGAAAAACACCCCCAAAGCATGATGCTACCACCCCCATGCTTTACAGTAGGGATGGTGTTCTCGGGATGGTACTCATCATTCTTCTTCCTCCAAATTATGACCATCGTCTCATCTGACCACATGACTTTCTCCCACAACTGGATCATCCAAATGGTCATTGGCAAACTTAAGACGGGCCTGGACATGTGCTGGCTTAAGCAGGGGAACCTTCCGTGCTTTTGTCTTCCGTCTTTGGTCTTGGCCATGTTAGTAGTTGGATTCTTACTGATTGTATGGGGTGGACAGGTGTCTTTTATGCAGCTAACAACCTCAAACAGGTGCATCTAATTTAGGATAATAAATGGAGTGGAGGTGGACATTTTAAAGGCAGACTAACAGGTCTTTGAGGGTCAGAATTCTAGCTGATAGACAAGTGTTCAAATACTTATTTGCAGCTGTATCATAAAAAAATAATTAGTTAAAAAATCATATATTGTGATTTCTGGATATTCTTTTAAAGATTATGTCTCTCACAGTGGACATGCACCTATGATGACAATTTCAGACCCCTCCATGATTTCCAAGTGGGAGAACTGGCAAAATAGCAGGGTGTTCAAATACTTATTTTCCTCACTGTACCTCATATTAAACAAAATACTGTTAAAAGGTTCTCTAATGATATCTCTGTATTTACAACAGAACTCATGGAAATATTCATAGCAATGATATGGGTGGAAGAATCTAATATTAAGAATATAGTTATATGCTCTGATTCATTATCAGTTTTGTGCAGCTTAAAAAGTGGAAAGTCAGATGCTATATACAAGATATCTTATACGACATATTACAGATTTGACTGAAGCTAAGGCATTGTAAGGAAAGCTGTTATAAATATATGGCAAGACAACTGGAATAAGGAGTTAAAAGGAAGACATCTGTATAGTATTCAGGATAAGTGGGGAGTGAAAGGAGAAAATATGGATCCAGAAGAGATGATACAATTATTTCGAGACTACTCATTGGGCATTCCAGATTAAATTATTATTTACACTTGATAGGCAAAAGTGAGACAGATGGGGGTATCCATTGTGGGGTGGCAGAAACAGTGGAGCATGTGCTTGTTCACTGTGAAGGATATAATAATGAACGGGCCCAACTTGTGGAAGAACTAAAGAAGCTGAATGTTCAATTAGCAATAAAAGATTTATTTCAGAGTTCACAGGTACAATCAAAAGTATACCCTATATTATTTAAGTATTTGAGAGATACACGTTTGTTATACAGAATATAAGGGATTTATACAGGTTTATTTTTTATTTTATTTTATAAATATATAGATAGTAGTTTTCCTTTCCATCATCCTAGTTATTCACACTCCATCCCTGTAGGTGCCAAGGCCATGCGGAATTTGCATGCGTAACTCCGCCTCACTGCGTGAGTATAAAAGGAAGTACGTGGCAATATATCGCATTACGTTACCTGCTGAGGAGCGAAGACTGAACTCCGGCCGTTCCAGCAGTCCAGCGGATGTGGCAAAGGGACGTTATGTCTCCGTTCCCTCCTCAGGGAACGAGGGTTACATCCGTAACCGAGACATTCCCTTTCGTTCAGTCACTACGACGTAACGTTAGTGACTAACGAATGGGGGTCCCAATATAATCACTCCACTCGGCTGTGAGTAGTGTGAGTACCCTGTCGTAAGACTAGTATGGACGAAGGATTCCCACTTATCACAGGAATACTAAGGTACACTGGGAAGCATATTCCAGTGGAGATGTGCAAAGATGCCTACCCGTAGGGAGGACTTAGAGAGTACACATATGACCCGCTAAGGGCTGCATATGGGAAAACTTTAGGGTACTAGCCGAAGGTGGATTTTTAACCCTAGGGGTGGCAGGGACTTGCCAAGGGAAAGACACCTGCTCACTGAGGAGGCTTACGGTGGAAATACACGTGTGGGGGTCGCTGGAGGGGAACCATGCACACGGGGCACCTGGCCGGACACGAGGGTCTGGGCTCGAGAGGGCAGACTTACTGGTGTCGGTGTCGACAGTGCTGGAGGAACTCAGGGCTTTCGGGAAGCTCACCTGAGGAGAAAAATCACACGTATCCAGTCCGTGGAGTGGAATGGCAAGCAAGCAAAGACACCTGAGCCTAGCCCATTACCGGCCACTAGTAGAGGCGAGTACATAGTTGGACACAGGCTCCACTCGGAGATTGGAGAATCTGGCAATTGTGTTAGGTGTCGCCCAGCCTGCAGCTCTGCAGATGTCTGTTAGCGAGGCGCCATGCGCTAAAGCCCAAGAGGAGGCCATGCTCCGAGTGGAGTGGGCCCTAACCCCAAGGGTACATGGTCGACCCTGCTGCTGGTAAGCCAAAACAATGGTGTCCACTATCCAGTGAGACAGCCTTTGCTTTGAGAGAGCTCTTCCCTTCCCTCCACTATAACAGACAAAGAGCTGGTCTGAGGTCCTGAAACACTGTGTCCTGTCTACGTAAGTGCGGAGTGCGTGTACTGGACAGAGCAATGCCAAGACTGGGTCTGCCCTCTCCATGGGCAGAGCTAGCAGGTTCACCACCTGGGCAGTCAGGATCACTGTCTTCATTGACAGGAACTTAAGATCGACTGACTGCAAAGGCTCAAAGGGAGGCCTCTGCAGAAAATCTAAAACTACTGAGAGGTCCCAAGAGGGTACGAGGGGAGAGCGAGGAGGATTTAGTCTCCTCACTCCCCTCAGGAACCTGATGACCAGGTCGTGCTGACTTACCTTTTTGTTCTCCAAGAGATTGTGGTGGGCAGATATTGCGGCCACATAAACTTTAAGGGTGGAGGGAGACAGCCTTCGCTCCAAACCTTCTTGGAGGAACGAGAGCACAGACCCGATCGAGCATTTCCAGGGGTCTTCTTGGCGAGAAGAACACCAGGTGACGAAGAGGTTCCACTTCAACGCATAGGCATGCCGAGTGGACTCTGCCCTAGCATAAGTGATGGTAGCTACCACCGGAGGTGGTAGGGTACTCAAACCTACCACGTCCCGTTCAGGAGCCATACGTGGAGGTTCCAAAGATCGGGACGTGGGGGCCAAAGGGTGCCCCGTCTCTGAGTGAGGAGGTCCTGTCTCAGAGGAATAGGCCAGGGAGGGGCTGTCGCCAGGAGTAAGAGTTCAGGGAACCAGGTCCGGTCGTGCCAGTATGGGGCGACCAGAAGGACCTGCTCCTTGTCCTCCCTGATCTTGCACAAAAGCTGTGCGAGAAGGCTCACTGGGGGGAACGCATATTTGCGCAGGCCCCGCGGCCAGCTGTGCGCCAGTGCATCCATGCCGAGCGTTCCCTCGGTCAGGGAATAAAAAAGGCTGCAGTGGGAAGAGTCGTGGGAGGCAAACAGATCTATCTGCACGTCGCCGGGAGTGTAGGCCGCCCTGGTGGTTGATGTACGCTACAACGGCCGTGTTGTCTGACCTGACTAGTACATGTTAACCCTTCAGCAATGCTCGGAAGCGGTGCAGGGCGAACCGTACTGCGAGCAACTCGAGGCAATTGACATGCAGAAGGCGCTGGGGTCCTGTCTAAGGGCACACCGGCCCGTAGAAAACTGAGGTTCGACCACGGGGTGAGAGTCTGCAGGCAGGCCCGAGTCACTTGTACCTGGAGCGTGCCAGACTGCCATGCCCATCTCGGGACTCGGTCGCGAAGCCAATGCTGAAGCGGTCTCATATGAAGCAATCCGAGCGGCGCAAGGGCTGCCTCGACAATCTTCGTGGAGACGCGAGGGGACAGTGATAGCCCAAATGGGAGGACCGCGTACTGATATGCCTGCCCCTCAAAAGCAAACTGTAGGAACGGTCTGTGTCGAGGAAAGATGGAGACATGGAAGTAGGTGTCCTTCAGGTCGATCGCTGCAAACCAATCGGCCGGATGAACGCATTCGAAAAGGTGTTTCGCTGTCAACATCCTGAACGGAAGCCTGTGAAGGGATCGGGTCAGGACGCGCAGGTCCACGATTGGTCGTAACCCACCGGTTTTCTTGGGTACAATGAAGTAGGGGCTGTAGAACCCGGACTTCATTTTGGCTGGAGGGACAGGCTCGATCGCACCCTTCGCCAGCAGGGTGGCAACCTCCGCATGCATGACGGGGGCGTTGGCCCCGACCATGGTATGGCGGACTCCCCTGAGCGAACTGAATAGCGTAGCCGAGCCTGATGGTCCTCGCGACCCAGCGGGACAGTCCCAGAAGCTGAAGCCATTCGGACCACAGACGAACCCAGGGTGGGGCAGTGTTACCGGCCCAGACATGGGAGGCGTAGCGTCCCGGTGTGGGGGCACAGTTAACGGCTGCGTCCTGACAGAGGAGACCAGGGAAGGACGTGCGTTCCACTGGGGTCTGTTCTGAGAGAAGGCTGGCGACAGAGAGGGATGCGAGTGGCGGGACCCGGGGGTGGCGCACACTGTCATCACCGGTCTCTGGGTGCTCAGGGATGGGATTGTCAGTTCTTTCTTTAACCACATTGGGGTGCTGCTGACCCGGGGGCCAGCAGCTGAACAAAAGATTCTCCCCCGGCCCTCTACCGGGGGAAGGGATGCTGCCCTGCTGCCATCTCCTGGAAAGAACTGGCCATCCCTGAGCTGTCCGCGTCAGGAACGCCGCTTAGCCTGGCGTTTTTTCGCGGGCTGCGGGGCTGGAGCGGACTGGGGCGCCTTCCAGCACTTTCCTCTGCGCGGCCCAGGTGGAGGCTGCTGCTTGGGTGGCGCAGAGGGAGAGGGAACTGCGGGAGGGCGCCCTCGGCGGCGAGCAGGCTGAGGCAACTGCGCGGGCGGCTTGGTGGAGGCAGCAGCGGACCGCCGGGGCAGTATGTGTTTTATGGCCTCAGCTCTCAACCGTGCCACCGAATAGCCCATCCTGGGATATGGGGGCGTCGAGGAAACGTGTTCGCTCGCCGTCACGCATATCGGCCAGGGTGAGTCATAGGTGTCTCTCCTGGACCACTGCTGTGGACGTCACCTGACCCAGGGAGTGTGCGGTCACCTTCGTCGCCCGGAGAGCGAGGTCGGTGGCGGCACGCAACTCATCAGCTCCACCCTCGTGCAGGTCACACAGCAACTTGGCCTGGTAGGCCTGAAGAGTTGCCATGGCGTGCAAAGAAGCAGCGGCCTGCCCCGCAGCTCTATAGGACTTCGCCACCAGAGATGACGAGAACCTACAGGCTTTGGAGGGGTGCTTTGGGTCACCGCGCCAGGTCGAAGCACTCTGCGGACACAGTTGCATCTCAACAGACCGTTCGACTGGGGGGACCCCGGTGTACCCTTTGACCACAGCTCCATCGTCCACTTCCGGGAAGAAAGAAATTGGAGGGGTGGCCGGACGGGTGTCCTGACGTGCCACCCCCAAAAACCAAGCGTCCAACCGCGAACTCTCATGTCGGGGCGGAGGGTTCCACTCCAACCCAAGCAACCCAAGCTGCCCGGGAGAGCATGGCTGTCAACTCTGGGTCCGACTCGGGCAATGCCAGCATACCCGAAGGCGGAAACACAGCCGAATCATCATCATCATCATCATCCTCTGATGACTACAGCCCACCTTGCGATGCGGCGATTGACATTTCTTCGTCCTCCGCGGTGCCAAACGAGACATTCGGGATGGCAGGAGCCGGCCCCGATGTACACGCTTGAACGCTTGGCGGGTTCGGTGCATGAGAGGGGGGTGTGGGCCGAGGCATGAGTGTCGGAGCGTCGGAGCTTGATTCCACACCGTCACCCTCAGGTCACCCTGGCCACCAGCCAAAGTGTTGCCTCTCGTGGAGACCGCAGATTGGGGTGTGGCAGAGGGGACTCTCGCTCCGGCATCAGCACAGAGTTCACTGAGTCTCGACCGTAACACCGAGATGATCATGTTCCCGCACTGCCTGAGCGTGCTGAAAGCCCAAACACGTCACGGAGCGTTCGTGCCCATCAGAGGGCGAGAGAAATTGGCCGCACCCAGAAGTACACGGGCGAGACATCCTGAAAAGATCGTGCCACGTGTGAACGCGCCGTCACACCAACACCGACTGTAAAGCTGCTCGTCTCGAAGAAGCTGACAGAGTCTCAGAAGGCTTGTGAGGAGTGAAGAGGTAGGTACTCTTGGCCCCGAAGCAGAAACATAATGCGATATTGCCACGTACTTCCTTTTATACTCACACGGTGAGGCGGAGTTACGTATGCAAATTCTGCATGCCCATGGCATTGGCACGCCATTGGGCATTTTCTAAGATCTCGAAGATGATAGGCTTCTAAGCGAAACCCCCATTCGTTAGTCATTAACATTACGTCGTAGTGACTGAACGAAAGGGAACTGAGCTTTATTAAACTCAAGAGTCAACTGAATCAAACGCTACACAGAATGATTCACTGAGTCGACTCACTCGAATCACCTCAAACACTGACGGCCAAAACACTGTAAATGCAACGATAACAACAAACGTAATGACAACTTCTGCAAACCAACTGCTAATGTTTTCATTGAAGTGTAATCTATTAAATGCTTTATAAATGTAGCATAAAATGTCTAAATAGGAACCTACTGTCTAGTTTGTGTTCTTTTATTAATTTGTAGTGCTAGTTTTGAGTGTTTTTAGTCTAATCATGTGATTTAAGTCCATTAACTCTCTCTCTGACTGACTCTCTTACTCAGAGATTTAGTTTGCATTTATTTTTGTAATTATTCTCATCTTAAAGATGGCGTTTATTAAAGAGGAGAGTGAAGACGTGAAGATTGAAGAAACAGTGAGAGTGAAACATGAAGAAACTGAGGAACAAACAAAGATGGCGTTTATTAAAGAGGAGAGTGAAGACGTGAAGATTGAAGAAGACCTGAAGATTGAAAATGTATTCAGTTTGAAACATGAAGAAACTGAGGAACAAACAGGTTGGTTTCTTTCTCAAAGCTGAACTCAGTCATTTGATCCTTATTCAAAGGTCCAGCTCTACAGAAATGAGTGATATTTTTGAAGAGAGTAATTAAATTAAAGTGCTTTTATTTGACATGATGTGGGTCTCCTCATGTGGACAGACATGTAGAGATCAGACTAGGGATGCACCGATATGAACATTTTGGCCGATACCGATAACCAATAATTCTTTATATTTGAAAGCCGATAACCGATATATTGGCCGATAAATCTGAATATAAATTTTAATAAACTCTGAGAGCCTGATTACAAAAACAAAAGGCCCACCATTAAAAGCCATGTCCCAAACACTTCAACATAAATCAAACCTATACACTACAGTAGCCCATTTGAACCAGTGTAAGATTCCTTACCTTTTCAAATTAATGATTTTACAGATTTTTTTTAATTTTACACTCCTATGCCAACTTACTTTATATAAAAAAAAAAATGTTAACACTTTACAATAAGGTTTAATTTTGTTAGCATTAGTTAACCAACAATGAATGAACAATACTTCAACAGGATTTATTGATCTTAGTTCATGTTAATCTCAACATATTCAGACCCAAAGTTGTGTGTGTTAGCATGAGGTCTGCTCTGTGAATGGACTGTTAATAAACACAAACATTTTATTACTAACATTTACAAAGGGTATTGTTCTCTGTTTGTTCGTGTTAGTTAATGCATTAACAAATGAGACCTTATTTGTCAAATGTTACCAAAAATTCTATTGCCTAAAAAAATAAAAATAATATACCTAAATAATACAAACAAGTTATTGAACAGCATTACTTAGGCTGCATAATAAAGAATCAGAATGCAAGTGCCGTGCATGAAATGGCCTTCGCACGGACATTAAGGAAATGGTTTTAATCAAACCATATTGTTGATGGAAATGATACGAGAACAATAAAAGTGCTAGTTATTCAAAATAACGCTTCTGTGTTTTTGAAAAAAATATGTTTAATATTACAGTAATAGTAAACATCTTTAATATTAGTCTAGTCTATTGGGAATAATGTTGCTGTTTGAGAGAGCGCGCTGAAGCTGGAGAGAATGAACGAACAACCGTAAACTCAAGCGCTTAGAAGGTTAATTAACAACTAAACGCATCATATATGAGAACAATCAGATATTTATACAAAATAAATATAATATTAAAACTTATATTAGCACAATCACGCATAGGTGAAGGCCTATAACTCCTGTGGATGCTCTTCCCCTGTTTGAGAGCGCGCTGAAACTGAAGATGATCACTGGTACAGTGAAGCACTGCGGGTTATTGACTTAACGAAACGCATCCTATATGACATTAATCAGATGTTTATACTACAAAAATGTAATATTACGACCAGGGGCGTCGGACTGGGGGGATAAAGGGTACCGAGTACCCAGGGCCCGAGACAGAGGGGGGGCCCTTAGAAGTCCGTTTTCTATACATACATATACATGCACTAACATTTGTATAGCATTTATGTACATATAAAAAAGTTCCTGTGCAAAACTAAACTTGTAGTTAGACACTGGTTTGGTTTAAAAAAAGTCATTTTCATGCTGTGCAGGGCCCCACCACCCCTCTCGAATCAATGTAAATGGTACGACCCGCAGGTCAGGTGCACCGGCGGTGAATCAGTTAATAGGTGTATTGGACATCGGCTGTGGATGGATGCAACTGATCGGCGAGAGTAGCCGCGTGCAGGCGGAGAGGAGCGGCAAACGGAGACGTGAAGTCGGACACGTTCTTCTTCCCACAGTGACGCTCGCGCTGTGTTTGCATACTTTATCAGCTGAAGTGAAATAAATGCAATATTTGGCTCCGTTTGCCTTGTCTCCGTTTCTCCGTTGTCTCCTCTTCTGCTGCAGTTCTCCCCAGAGTCAGAAGTTTACATGAAAACACTGTATATTTCCCTCCATTGTCAAAATCTAACATCCACGAAAACACAGATCGTTACCGCATTATGCAAATTAGCTTGCGCACGCTCTTACATTAAGTACAGGATTGTTCTCAGTTTAATGCACATCTTAATGATTGAAAATTACTTATTTTATTTTACGGAACACACTTCAATCCTAGTTCCCACTCGAACATATTAAGTATTCAGTCCATTTTATCACGAAATTCAAACGATAAATGCCGTTTTGACGCTCTTTAATGTGACGTGACTGATCACTGTATAGGCGCGTCAATTCAAGCGGCCGCGGCGCGCGCGTGAACGCGATCATCTCTTCCAGAATACACATCAATTACTATCTTAAGGTACAAACAGCTTGTAAACAATGTCACGCAGTATCATTTACCTCTGAGTCTGTAGTCCTTCAGTGTCCACAGCTGTTAATTCACTAGAGAAATCAACAATCAACTCTTTCACTAAATATATGCACCATATTAGCATATATATATATATATATATATTAATTCTACTTAACCTGTTAGTGATGTCTTGATTATTTAATGCTATTTTAGATAAATCTGTCATGAAAATGACAGTCACTAAGATTATATTTCAACAACGAATTGGAGAAAAAAAAAAACATAATTTTATAATTAGATTTATGAATTAATGCAAAAACTAGCCTTATGTGAAGTTGTTCGCACACAATGTGTTATTTGAGTGTTGCTTATTATCTAAACATGAATATCAGCTGAATATAGGCTCATAGTTTGGGCTCTGTAGTTAACCTTTAATATTATAGTATTAATGTGCAAGTAAGGGCTCCCTATATAGTTTACAGCATTATCTTTAAGAAACTTTTAGTTATAATTTAATTATTTTAAGGACAGACACATTTTTTTAAGTAAACCACTGTTTAATAAAAAATAAATAAAAAGCCATTTTTTAAAACTGCTGAACCGAACTCATACCGAACCGTGACTTCAAAACCGAGGCACGTACCGAACCGTCAGTTTTGTGTACCGTTACACCCCTAGTAAGTAGTAGTACTTTTGACAATAAAACAAAAATATATTAATCAGAATGTGGCTTATTTTGTTTACATTTTAAGTGTTTTTATGATAAAAATGCAATACCCCATTGGTATATGGTATTTGGTACGGGGGCCCAGCAAGATGGTTTGTACCCAGGGCCCAAAATTTGGTGCTACGCCCCTGATTACGACTTCCATATGCTTAAAATGACGCGAATGCACAAGGGAACTTGACTGTGCTGGTCAGAATGCGCTGTGGACGCTTCCCACAACAGCGCTGAAACACAACAACTAAACCCAGAGAATTCACAACGTTTTATAACAGGAATATTCTCATTACAGTGTTATGTATAGGACAGTCCCAGTAGTTATTAATACGGTGCATTTCTGTTTGAAATGCGCGCGCTGAAGCTAAAGACCGGTACAATGAAGTGCTTTACTGCATCGTTAATTAACTCAACCAAACACATCCTATATGAGATTATATACACAGAATAATAATAAATATAATATTACAACTTACAATGGCACAAATGGCTGTGAATGCACAAGCGAACTTGACTGTGCTTGTCATGAAGGTGTAACTCTGTGGGCGCGCTCTTCCCTCAACAAACGCACTGAAACACAACGCTCTTTTACAGCCATATTCTATTATCATTATCATTTAATGTAGATTATATGTTAGACTTGCGCCGCACATGTTGCACATAACTGTTTTTTCCTTTTCGAAGTGATTCCATTCATATTTAGAGCAATTCAAAACCCATCATGGTGGACAGCGCGTCTGTCTCAGCTGAAGGAAATAATACATTATCTATCGGCTTGAATATATCGGTCAAATTTTCTTATCGGCCGATAACGATATGTTGCCGATATATCGTGCATCTCTAGATCAGACAAATACTAATGCTGCCTTCACGCCATGGCCTAGACATTTTATTTGTCTGTTTAATCTTTTTAAATGGCTTAAATGATGTTGTCTTCATTCTCACATAACACACTTTGTTTAGAGCTTTTTGGATTCAACCCACTTTATATTTTACTGGTCGACAGTAATTTACAGCTCTCTTATTATAATTTATATAATTTATAATATTATAATTATAATTTAATTTCATCATCCGATTGCGTCAAAACATTTTAATTTATGAAATGTATACAGTGTCATTTGTGTCCACTACAAAAAAGAATATTTCCTAATATAGAATTAACCAAACACTTCAAAACCCAAACATTTGACTGTAAAGCAACTTTTTTTAATGGCCCCTTAAATATAGCACACAGGAAATGCAGTCCTGTCACAACGCTCCGCTAATGTCCGATTTGTGACCTAAGGACCTAATGATTCATTTTGATGACTGGTTAAAACAGCTGATCTGTCCAACACTGAACTCACGAACCATTTACTCAAAACACCTCTGATATGATTATATACCAAAAAAAAAAAACTATTTAAATGAAGACAACTGTGTGTTGAGCTTCAGGATGTGACTGAAGGGGCAGGTCAGATACCTGTGTCTCTTCTTTTATACACCTATCCTTCTCAATGTCTCTTTTTATTATTTCCATAACCTGAATAATCAAGGATAATCAATCTAGGTATCTCTTTCTCTGCTTTCATATATTTAGTTTAACTAAACAACTAGTCTACCCATTTTAGTGATATGCTCTGCTATCTATCCTTGTGTGGAAATTTACCGTGACTGTGCATTTTCTCTGCCAATCAGATTCATTCAACATGGCAGTAATGACGTGGCTAGACCTTGAAAACAGTATAACTGTTAGTGATGGGAAGTTCGGATCATTTTACTGACTCGGATCTTTGAATCTCGTTCAGCAAAATTAATGAATCTTTTTTCAAGTCATTTCGTTCATTTCGGCAGAATCTAATTAAAACGTTACATGCTACATTTTTCAACACATTAAGTACTTTTGGAATAAAAAATAAACTATAAGCTAATGCAGCCATGGTCAAACTTTGAGAAATAAATTATTAATTAATTTCTTACATTGCTTCAGTCTATGTATGTGTCACGGGGTGACAAAATTCGAACTTTCAAGGCGGAACTAATGTTCGCTGCGATTGCCTCCCGTCGGACCAATAATAACGGGACACCGGGCTAGTTCCGGGTTAGCGGAAAATCCCCGCGAATGGGGTGATCAGCGGAAATCGCTGGCAGCTGTGCACGTTGGATTACGTTGCCATTAGGGTAGGATAAAAGGAGAGAGGATGGAGAAGAGGGGGGAGGGTGGTTTTTGGGGGCTGTGAATCTCGAAGGAAATGTGAGCTTTGGAGAAGGGGAGGGTGGTTGTTTTTGGGGCTGTGAATCGCGGAGGAAGTGTGAGCTTGGAGAAGAGGAAGTGGGGCTGGCAAAACGGGCTTGGCATTGTGAGTTTGGGAGAGGAGCACGCCGACTCGACCGGAAGAAGGAAATTGTTGGACAAATAAGATCATTTGTGAGAGACTGTGAGTAGGGCAATCGGTCTCATCCCCTCTCTCTTGTCTATGGGACTCCCTGACGTGAATGCCAGGTCAGAAAATGGGCAACGGCCATTGATATATGTATTTCCCACTGAGTGTTGAATTGCAGTGATGAAGTGACGTGATGCACTGTGTTGTTGTGTGAAGTGTGAACTTAAACCCGCCGGATGTCTACTACCTACCTGAGTTTTTCTGTCATTTATGAGGAAGAGGATTACGTACCTGTGTACTCACCTGTCTGCGTTGCAGTGAACTTCTCCGTTACAAGCCCTGTGTCTGCCAGTCCCTCCAGAGGAAGTCATACCTGAGCGCTCATCTAACTGCTTTGCAGCGAAGTCCTCCAACCGTAAGTCCCCTGTCTGTCATTTCTGAGGAAGAGGATTACGTACCTGTGTACTCACCTGTCTGCGTTGCAGTGAACTTCTCCGTTACAAGCTCTGTGTCTGCCAGTCCTTCAAGAGGAAGTCGTACCTGAACGCTCACCTGACTGCTTTGCAGTGAAGCCCTCCAACCTGAACTTCTCCATTACAAGCCCTGTGTCTGCCAGTCCCTCCAGAGGAATCCATACCTGAACACTCACCTGACTGCTTTGCAGTGAAGCCCTCCAGCCTGAAACCCTCCAGCCGGAACTTCTCCGCTACAAGCTCTGTGTCTGCCAGTCCTTCAAGAGGAACTCATACCCGAATACTCACCTGATTGCTAGGCAGCGAAGCGGGTCCGCAGGACGGAACGACCCTGCCTAGAAGACTCACCATTTTAGATCCCCCTTCCCACTTTTATAGTTAATAAAAAGATTGTTACTTGAAACCTTGTCTGTCCTCCTTGCCGGGCCTCTGTCCGACTCCCCAAGGGTGGTACGGGTCTTGGGGGTGGGTGCAGCCAGGTTGGCCTACCCCGTGACATATGCAGTCTGTTAGTTCACTCACCTCCCGATCCAAATCGTGCTTTCCTTTGTCACTTCACATTTAAACACGTCTGTTTCCTGGAAAGTTTAGTTCACCTCTCGTGTATGAGCCGTTAGTTCCGTCATCATGTCTGATCTGGGCCGTGAAAGCCTCATGTAATACATGCATCCGGAAACAGAATTGATTAGTTCACCAGTCTCGAGTCTTCGGGTTTGAGTCATTCGTTCATCAAGTCCCAGACCCATATGCAATATGCAGTCACCGGAAACAGAAACGATTAGTTCATCTTCCGATTCTTCGCGTTCAACTCGTTCGCTCTTTTTTTCACGTGACTGCTTTCCTGTTCAGTGTCTCGCAACATATACAATATTACAGTCGTATTATTGACTGCATGTTGTAATGTATTTATTATTATAAAACCAGCAGAAGATATGTGCAATAAACATTTGTTATGCTTATGCCTATCCGTTCTGAACAACCCAATGTGTCCAGGCTTCATAGGAAAATCAATTAAACTAGCTAAAAAAACTGAACTAAACAAACATAAAAAATCTACTCACTTGTTTGTAAAGAATTGTGAATTAACCATAGACTGTAAAGGAATTAACTAATTTCTGTATCCAACACGGCCATCACGTCACGTGACAAAAGAACGAGACTCGAGAGATGAGCTGTTTCTGCATTCAGCCTATGGGTACTTGAACGAATGATTTGAACGAGAAGACTCGAGAGATTAACTTATCTTTTCTGTTTCCGGTGACTGCATAACCTTGCCTATGGGCTGGGACTTGATGAACGAATGACTCAAGACTGGTGAACTAATCAATTCTGTTTCCTGTACAGAGCATATGGGATGTTGAGCATGCACAGTCAACACAAAATGAACGAATCGCTCTCTGAGACAACCCTTTGTTCTTGAGTCATATTAAAGATTCGTTCAAAATGAACGTGACTGGGACTTGTGGTTTATTCAAAACTCTTTTCGGGTAACATATAAAGTCGCGCACACAGCGCTCTCAAACTCAATCAGTACATCTTGTTCTCAGTATTCTCTCTCAGCTCCGCTCTCCAGCCACGAGTGCCCAGTCTGTGTCTCTACCTCTTTCCTGTTTGGGGAGTGGCTTTATCCGGTCTCTCCACGCCAATCACTGCAATCAGACACCGGTGTTTATCGTTATGCACTTGACCTACTTTCTTACCGCTCGTCTCCTCACTCTCTCCGTCTGTGCAGACCTCGCGAAACCACGCCCTCCTCGCCACAGACACATCACTAATAACTGTTCAGAAATTGTATGTACGTTAGGTGGAGGCGGGGAGACTGTTAGAGGGAGTGCGGCCTACAAACTCCTTGTGAGCTGGCTTCTGCTGATGAAACTGCAAACTATTCTTCAGTACATTTTTCTTTAATTAATCTAACTCCTGACTCTTGGTCTTCATTTGTCACTACTGGTCCTGGGTCCTAAGCTGTTACCCCAAAAGTTTTGGTGGAGGATGCGGGCAATCATTCCTTGGTACACCTCTGGCAAACAAGTAAACAAGGTATTAAGCTTTTGTTATTTTTGGTTAGGGCTGTCTGACTGGAAGAGATTGGAAAAGGAGAGCAGTGTACTTCGCTTCATTCCGCTTGTGAAGAGTGAGGCATAATTATACTAAGGGTTAATGGTATTAAAAAGTCGCTGATAGTGTCGTTACATGCTGCTTCTCCAGGGATTAGAGTCCCCAGGAGTTAGAGCGCTTAAGCATAGGTAAAGGTAGTTGACAGTGCAAAGGAGCGGACTCAAGAGAGGGGGCCCCAGTGGGCTTTATAGTGCAATCACTTCACCTACAGGAGGCCGTCTTGGACCAGCTTGTAAGGTCCAGGGGACATTGCAAACCTGTTCCATCTCTTCCGGTTCAGATAGGGGTACCCCGAATTTAGAAAATCAGGCAGTAAGGGATTGTTATTAGTTAAACAAAATAAAAATAGATTCAGGGTTGTTTGCCAGGGATGCATCAGGAACGATCCCGAGGAAAATGTAAAGTATGACCCAAATTGGCATGGACCAGTATGAGTGACTTTTTCGTATAAGTGTACTTTGCAGTTTCATCACGCAGAAGCCACAGCTGTGATGGTTAAAGATCGCTGCCTCCATCTCTGCTGGAATAATTTCAGGTGAGTATGAACTTTGACTAAAATTATGGCTAACAATTGAGTGACATGATCAGTAACTTGACCAGTCCGGATAAAGATTTTGAGACGAAAGAGAGCAAACGCTGTAAGTAGCTCTGCTCTGAAGCCCTAACTTCAAAGAAATTTGCAGGAATTATTAAGGAGATGGGCAGCAAAGGTTTTAATTCTAATTGGAAAGTTAATTAGAAACTTGACTGGCTAAAAGCTAAAAGACTGGAAATTATATAGGATTTGGTCTGTGTAGTCTGTAGTCTTTTATTTGCGGCAGTTTGCACGTTAGCTGAAGAGATACGAGCAACTCGAAACTAGGCCTGGTCCGAATACCATTTTCTGAGCTTCGAAGCTTCAGTAGTAATCAACAGCGAATATTGGAAGCTTTGGAGGGAAGGGGCTGAACATATTCTTTTCTCTAATAAAGGCAGGAATCTGGAGAAGTGGTGCGCCTCACACGAGCAGGGCTAATATGCTCAGAGAACGGACACTGACCTAGTGACACAAAAGACACAAGTCTGTTACAGCCCGGTAACAAGCTCCTATATTTCGCAGGAGACCTAGTGACATAATTCTATTTTCCACAATGTCAAACCAACGCAGCTTAACCCAAATTGCAAGCTCAGGCATGCGCTTCTTCCATATAAGCTTGTGTAGTTGTGCGCCCTAGAGTCTAGACAGAGAATACTCTGTTGCAGGGAACACTTAGGCTAAGAAGAAGCAAATATATTTATTAAGTATAACTAGGTTGGATTCCAATTCAACTGTTGGCTAGGCCATAAGATAATTGTAAAGAAAAAGAGGAGTATTGTATTTCGCCAGATTTTATAGTATAAACATATTCAAGCGCGAATGAGAACCATTTCGAGGGGGATGCCAGGTGTGGGGAAGGGAGAAAAAAAAGTTAATATTTGAATCCCAAATTTGAAAATCGAATACAAACCCACCGAACGAATATTCTGGTACAGCCCTACTCGAAACACATGAACAGCATAAATGGAGTTTGCACATGCATCACCCTCATTGTGATGTGTATGTGAAATGTTTAATGGGACTTTGTCTACCTGATATCTCAGACATACACCATTAAAATGTTCTCAAAGCTAAGGGCAACAAATAGCAGAACAAGCTGTAACTGTGATGTGCAGAGCTCCTGCATGATTTTATTGATTTGCATAATTGAAATCTCACACTTTAATCATATGTATACCCCCTAACTTAAAAAAACAAGCTATGATGAATGATTAGCTCAAAATGTAGATCTGTATGTGTGATGTAGCTACTTTATCTGAATTAAATACAAACACATCTCTTGCTTTTGCTTGCGTTCCAGCGGATACTCCTCTGTGTGCTGTATAAGTTGTCGGCGCTGCTTTAGGTTATTTAAGAAATGTAATTTCACAGAGAAAGATTTTTTTAAAGCAACCTACTTCAGTGTAGTTTGTTACGATAGCATCGCGCTTAACACTGAGAATTTGAATAATTTGCAGCAAATTAGCTCAGAGGGGAAATATTAATAATTATTCATAACTCATTATGATTAATTATTCATATTTGAATCAGTTAATGAGATTAACTTGATGTAGCTACATTAACATTACAATCAATCAGTCAGTTCATCCTGTGAACACTCAGAAAACACCACAGAAAAATTATTCTTCCTTTATATTTACATAAGCGCTTAGAGCACATAACAAGATCGATCATTTAAGGGACAATTTATTTGCAGGCTGGGAGTCAGAACCAAACATATATTGTGCACAAACTTTAATAACTAAATCACGGACAAGACTAAACTAACATAAAACATACATACACATCACACATACATGGAGTAAAAGTGGTTGAAAAACCGGGTTAGAACAGATGGATGAAACTTATGGAAACACCTGGGAGAAACCATCATTGGTAAGCTCCTTTGTCTAAACAAAGGGGTTTACAGTTTTACTAAGTACACAGCGATTTATATTTCGTATGTTACTGATGTACAATCACAGGAGAAAACAGTTAGACTACATTTTATTTGATGGAGTTAATGAGGGACCTGGACAATGAGTGGGGGGAACCACTGGTCTAAATGCTGCTAAATGTGTCTGTCGTGTTACGCCATTAAACTGGGGTTAACTTGTATTTGTCTCTGTTCACCTTAGGCCTGATGCCACTGAAAGAGGAGAGTCAAGAATTGAATGAAAAGGAAGAGAAAGATCTCTATGAACAGCATCATGATTTCATAACTGAAGAAAAATATGTTAGTTGCTCACAGACTAAAAAGACATCCACACGAAAAAGAGCTCAGAAGACAGGAACTAGAACTTTCAGCTGCCCTCAGTGTGAGAAGAGTTTCAATAAACATGGAGACCTTAAAGTCCACATAAGAGTTCACACTGGAGAGAAGCCTTACACCTGCCAACAGTGTGGGAAAAGTTTTACTCAAAGTAACAGCCTTAAATACCACATGAGAATTCACACTGGAGAGAAGCCTTTCACCTGCCAACAGTGTGGAAAGAGTTTCAAGCAACATGGAGACCTTAAAGCCCACATGAGAGTTCACACTGGAGAGAAGCCTTTCAGCTGCCAACAGTGTGGAAAAAGTTTTTCTGATAAAGGAAACCTTCAAACACACATGAGAATTCACACTGGAGAGAAGCCTCACACTTGCCAACAGTGCGGGAAAAGTTTTAATCAAAGTAACAGCCTTAAATCCCACATGAGAATTCACACTGGAGAGAAGCCTCACACCTGCCAACAGTGTGGAAAGAGTTTTACTCAAAGTAACAGCCTTACATCCCACATGAGAATTCATACTGGAGAGAAGCCTCACACCTGCCAACAGTGTGGAAAGAGTTTTACTCAAAGTAACAGCCTTAGATCCCACATGAGAATCCACACTGGAGAGAAGCCTCACACCTGCCATCAGTGTGGGAAAAGTTTTACTCAAAGTAACAGCCTTAGATACCACATGAGAAATCACACTGGAGAGAAGCCTCACATCTGCCAACAGTGTGGAAAGAGTTTCAATCAACATGGAGACCTTAAAGCCCACATGAGCGTTCACACTGGAGAGAGGCCTTTCACCTGCCAACAGTGTGGAAAACGTTTTTCTGATAAAGGAAACCTTCAAACACACATGAAAATTCACACTGGAGAGAAGCCTTTCACTTGCCAACAGTGTGGAAAGAGTTTTATTCAAAGTAACAGCCTTAAATCCCACATGAGAATTCACACTGGAGAGAAGCCTTTCACTTGCCAACAGTGTGGAAAGAGTTGCAATCAACATGGAGACCTTAAAGCCCACATGAGAATTCACACTGGAGAGAAGCCTTTCACCTGCCCACAGTGTGGAAAGAGTTTTAATCAAAGTAACAGCCTTAATTCCCACATGAGAGTTCACACTGGAGAGAAGCCTTTTACCTGCCAACAGTGTGGAAAGAGTTTTTCTGGTAAAGGAAACCTTAATACCCACATGAGAATTCACACTGGAGAGAAGCCGTTCACTTGTGACCAGTGTGGAAAGAGTTTCAGATTTAAAGCAAACCTTAATTTCCACATGAAGAGTCACTAAAGAGAGAACTGTTTTGTTGTCAGTGTGGAAGGAGTTTCACAGACCGGAATCATCTTAAGAGGCGTGTAATAACTCACACCAGAGAGAAGCTTTTTGTGTGCCATCATGTGGAAAGAGTTTCAGATTTAAAGGAAACCTTCAGACGCACATAAGAGTTCACACTGAGGAGTAGCATTTTACATGTACTCAGTGTAAAAAAGTTTCACTAAAGTTTCGCTATTTAAGAAAGTCATTGAGTCGATTGGTCCATTTGTATTAACAATAATTAATTAGAGTCTACTGTCCGAAATTGTCCAAATTATTGTAAACATGTACATCCCTTGTTGAAGAAATCAAACCTAGATAAGATCTTTTAATGTTGATGCAATGTCAAACAACACAGCCGTTATTTGTTTTAAGCTCGTCGGGAGCAGCTGGGGTTAGGTGTCTTGCTCATGGACACCTTGACACTTGGTCAGGTGGAACCGGGGATTGAACCTCCAACCTTCCAGTTTGTAGACAACCTACATGAACCACTGCCGCCAAATGGAGGAACAGAGCTAATCTAGATCTAAGTGAAGTGAGCGCCCTCAACTCTCCTAGGTGTGTCTATCCTAGATCCTAGACACTAGAAACCGGATTCAACCCCTAGACGTACGCTACTTTCGATGCATAAGTTGTGATTTTTTAAAAACAATCTTGGCGGGAAAATTTACGCACCTGCATGCAAACTCTGACCCATTCGTACAAACATTTTGGAGACGGAGCAGTTTGGCGACACTGATGGGGAGCTGAGGGACTGACGGCAGATGAAGGAAATGAACTTGAGACGTTGCTCATACCATAAACATTCTAATCACTTTCAATTCTCATTAAGCGTCCTAATCATAATGCATGTTCACAATACCAAATTAAATAAATAAATAGCAATAAATGATCAAATAAAAGTACATAAATTGATTTTCCTTCATTTTAATTTTCTTATTATCTCACTGTGGGCGTATGGGTTTACCACTCATTGTCTGATTGGTATGACAAAGTGTAAAGGATTGAATGTGATCGCTGTAAACATATAAATATGATGGATGCGCTGGCATTGCTAGAGGACTATGCCAATGGCAGACTTAGGAGGGAAAGAGTGTTTAGAGACCATGAAGATTTCCTGGCCCACGATGATGACTGGACGATTTAGGCTCCCTAGAGCCATGCACTTGGATCTTTGTGCTGAATTGGGCCCAACATTACAAAAGCCAACTGCACGAAACCACTCCATCCCGGTATCAACCCAAGTCCTTTCAGTTTTAGGATTTTTGGCAACCAGGAGTTACCAGCGGGAGTTAGCCGATAGGTAAGTTTAAAACTATCATGATGCGATTTGTTTCTGCACAAAGCTTCTTGTGAAAACGTATAATTCTGTTAATTTCGGATTTCACAGCCATCCCTGAGCTCCTTAATGCCTGCTATTTTGAAAGGGATTACTAAAATGTCAAAGCAATACATACAGTTTCCTTACACTGTTTTGGAACAGGCCAATATCAAAAGGCAATGTCCGGATTCCCAAATGTAATTGCCGCAATTGACTGCACTCATATTGCTATAAGGGCTCCACATGAGAAAGAGTTCATTTATGTGAATCGAAAACATGTGCAAGTTATTTGTGATGCCAACATGATTCTGACAAACGTTGTGGCACGATGGCCTGGTTCAACACATGACTTGTTTATTGTAGCGCACAGCAGTGTAGGGAATAGACTTGAGGCAGGTGCCGTGTGCAATGGGTGGCCTCTTGGTAAGTGAAAAACTACATATAATGGTATGTTTTCTGACATTCAAGCAATTGATCTGTTATACTGTGCCAGGTGACAGTGGTTACCCCCTGAGATGTTGGCTCCTCACCCCATTTACAAACCCTCAGAGTGCAGAGCAAATGCACTACAATGATGCCCACGCTCGTGCGCGCTCAGTAGTTAAGAGAGCCATTGGTGTCCTCAAGTGTAGATGGCGTTGCCTTGATGTTTCAGGGGGTAGGCTTTAAGTCAACCGGGAAAAAATTCTGCCAGATCATCATGGCATGCGCCATCCTACACAACATGGCACAGAGGAATGGTGTCCCTTTCCCCCCTGACCTCCCTTACCAACAATATGAGGAGCCTGACCCACACCCCACTCCCCAACATGAACGGCATCATCAGGGAGCAAGGCTCTGTGATGAATTAATACAGCGTTTGTGAAGGGACAACAATGCAAAGTTTCATTTTTAAACAAGATCTTTTAATGTTGATGCAATGTCACACAACACAGCCGTTATTTGTTTAAGCTCATCTGCTATGACTGTAATTGCATTTATTGTGTCCCTCTGTGTCTGAAGGACAGCCTCAGTCAGCACCCGGCCACTTCCAACGGTGCCATGTGCTCTGGACGCACTTGTGCATACTTTTATACCAAAATAATAATAAAAACAAACGTTTTATGTAGTTTACAGCATTAGCTGAGATTATACTGTGTATAATTTATTTTGTGTATTTGAATACACATATATTTGCATGTACACTACCAGTCAACAGTTTGGAAACTACTATTTTGATTGTTTTTGAAAGAAGTCTCTTCTGCTCACCAGGCCGCGTTTCCACCACAGGAACTTTCCCCAGGAACTAGGAACTTTGGGGTGGTACTCGGTGTGTTTTGACCGCAGGAACCAGGGTCTAAATGACGTTCCGGTTAAATATTTTACCCTCCAAATGGCCCTGCTCGCGAGTTAGTAATTTTTCAAAGTTTGGGAAATTTCGGGGGTGGGACTTGGGCATTGAACATGCTGATTGGTTGACTCCACGTAGCTTGCGAGGTTCGTTCTGCGTTCAGTAAATATCAGTCTTGCTCTTTCTGTCCGATGGCGTGCGTTCGTCTCAGCAATCTTACAGTCAATGTCTGTAATGGCTGATTATAACATACGTTGTCTTATTTTAAATCTAGTTTTACGAGCTTTCAGAATACGCTTTAGTATCAGTGCTCATCTCTTTTCCGCCGTTTTGTTAATTACCTCTTTAGTAAACCAATACATAACTAGCAAAAGCAGCGCTGCTTGAATCTCTTCCACTTGTTATTGTTGCAGACAGTATCGCACAAAAATGATGACTGTCCGTCACTGACTGGGAGGAGCAGTCGCACGCAGTCCCAAGTCTCTGGAGTAATTTGCCTAATCTTCACGGTACTTTAGACCGCAGTGGAAACGCAGACAGCAGCAGGTCTGGGGAAAAAAAGTTCCTGGTACAAATTGTTCCGGGTAATCTCGGTGGAAATGCGGCTCAAGGCTGCATTTATGTTTTTAAAAAATACAACAAAAAAAAGCTGCAATATTGTGAAATATTATTAAAATGTAAAATAAATGTTTTCTATTTTAATATATTTTAAAATGTAATTTAATGTTGCAAAAGCTTTATATTTCAGATGCTGTTCTTTTGAACTTTCTATTCATTCAATAATCCTGAAAGAAATTGTACACAACTGTTTTCAACATTGATAATAATTAGGGCCGGGACTCGATTAAAATTTTTTATCTAATTAATTAGAGGCTTTGTAATTAATTAATCGAAATTAATCGCATTTTAATTGCATATAAATATTTGACCTGAGAACAGTGAGAAGTAATTTTTTTCACATGGATTTTTAGTATACCATTGAATAATGACCGAATACATAAGTTTAATCAACAAAATATTGTTTATTTATTTCAGTCCAGCAGACCAGTGCAATGTTTGCCATTAAGTGTAGCAATAGCATATTTACATGTAACTTGTAATTTAGATATTTACTTGTAACTTTACTCAGAGTCGGGTCACGCTAACTCCTATGTGTTTTGCGTTGAGGTGATATTTGAGGCTCGATGTGCTGCGGTGATACGCAAATTCCTTTATTGCATAGCTTGCACACAACCATGCTCTTGTCGACGCTTCCATCCTTTCGTTTTTTAAAACAAAATTTCCCATCCACGGGGTCAAGCAAAGCGGTCTCGTCAGCTTCTTCGTTCATGTTCACTGTGGTTTGTTGTTGTCAAGAACGCTAGTTGGTGCTCCAGTATAATCGGTCCGTCGAAACTCATTCATTGAAAAACGTTCCGCGGTGCAAAAATAAGTGCGGTTAAAATTGTTATTTATTTTTTGCGTAATTAATCTTAATTAACGCGTTAAAGTCCCGTAATTAATTAATCTTAATTAACGCGTTAAAGTCCCGTCCCTAATAATAATCATAAATGTTCCTTGAGCATCAAATCATCATATGTATTTATTTTATATTATATATTAATATTTTATACATGTATAAATATTTTTTTTCTTAAATGGACATGCATATTTGCCAGTTTTCAGTTAGTCATTGCTCCACCTGCTGGCAACAGGAAATGGCATGCTGTAATTCACTCCCTGAAGTACCAAACATGCTAGAAACATGTTAACCTGTTAGCCCACACTGGTGCGTGGAGGTGGACAAGGGTGCCCTTATGAAAATGAACCATGGTTTTATTATAGTAAAAGTGTAGAAACCATGTTTTTACCATTTATATAACCACAGTTTTACCACAAATACCATGGTTAAACTATGGTTAGAGTAGCAAAGCCATGGTTAATTTGTGGTTACCATGGTATAACTATAATTTGATTAGTTGCTCCATGTTTTTTGGTTTTATTTGTAGTTAAAACCATGGTTCATTTTCGTAACGGTGGGCTTGTTTGTACTTTTATTTACTTTTTAAAATAAAAAATCAACTATCACAAACTATGCATCATTTGAAAGCTAAAACACTCAAGATTCATGTTCTGAACTTGTTTTTGCAATAAATACACCAGAGAGGAAAGGGTTAAATGAAATGCTGAAGCACTAGCTATTTAAACATTAGCATTAGCTTTCATCTCCTATCGTTCAGATCAGATCCTTTTTGAAAGGACGCCTAGACTTTTCTGCACATAAAAGTTTGCAGAAGCTACATTTTTGAGAGGAGAGGACCATCCTCAAATTTGAATCAAAACAAGATCAGACATTCAGTTTTATATTTAGGTTATTTTTCAGGCCTTTAACATTTAACAAGTCTCATAATTTTTTCCCTAAGTGAATTTCAATTAAATAAAATGTGAGTCACTTGCATGTATCAGGGCTTAAAGTATTCCGGCACCGTGCCGGATCTCCGGCGTGCAGCGTTTGGCTGCGTAGAAAAATTCTATAAATAAAAAACTGTGTTGATATCACGTTCGAGTTCATGAGTCCACCCGTTTGAGAGTAACACCCAGAGTCATCTGGCATTGGTGTTGACGTCGCCGACGAGCACACACTTCCAGCCAATCAGCGATCAACAGGCAGACGCGCTCATTCATGACTGAAGGGATTTTAGCGCGATATCTTGTAGCTGTATATTCAAGTGATCGCAATGCTAAAGTGGCATAAATATACAGTTGTATCTGTATTAGAGTAAAGAGTGGGAGAGTGATCCAGCGTGGATTACACCTCTTTATAAACATAACCAACTCTGAGAGCCCAGTTGAATGGCTTTAATTGAATGACGAATAAGTAACTATGACTCTTGTCCATCGTGTGCACACTGACCTGGACATCTGCAAGTTTTAAACCGTAGACTGCACTGTACTCATCCCCCACAGCTGCTGAAAGAGGTTTGAATCAACGATTATTCAGTTTTGAATGATCAATGCATGACGCATTTTGGCAGTGGTGTGTGCATTAACGTGTGTGAAACAGTGGCTTAGCCATAATTTTATTTTTGAAGGGTCCCATCTAAAAAATAGGGGACCGCTATATATTATATAGGCTATATATATAATTCAATAATTTAGCCTACTTAATTTTGTTATCACGGGAAATAATGCGCTCGAAATGTGAATCATTGTCTGTCCATCATTTTGCGTGACCATAAAGAAAAATGGCACGTCAATATTGAAAATGTTTGCATCTTAAACCATGAGGGCAGGCCAGTGGATATCATATCGCAATGTGCAAACTTTGCGCGAGAATTATGCCGGTGAGGGTCTTAAACGCCAGTCCAATATTCAAAGTGAAAGTAAAAAACTAACCGTTTATCTGACGCTGCATTACGGGCACATATTCTATTAGAGATGACGAGAGATTAATCAAATTTATTTTTTAATATTTCACTAGTGGCCTATTGTGGAGGGGAAAAAAATCTATTTTCGTGAATCGAGAAGTGTTTCGTGCTAAACAAGTTGTTTTTGAAATGAGTAGCAGACGCAGAGTAGCTGGATGTCGGTTGATGCGCTGTGAAATATTGTGGGGCTTATGAATTGTAGTAGGCCTAGCTAATATTAATTTAATAATAAAAGTAGCCTAATCATAATAATAATAATTTAATATGCTTCCATGCATGTCCGCTGCTCCACGGCTTCCACAGGCATGACATCAAAGCAATTAATGTTTAAAATATCCGACTGAACTTCAAACTTCCAGCGATGTCTGTGAAAAAGGGATGTGTGCTTGACAAGCTGCCGCTGTGCGCTCAATCCATTATTTTATTTTAAGCAATCAGTAATCTGGGGGGCCAGACATGTAAATGAAGGGGCCTCGAGTCGTGCCCTATGTCCCTGGTGTGAAATGCCTGCGAATTACATTGTTTTTTCCGATCTCTTATATTTGTACTTTTTGCACATAAATTGGCTTATTCTTACTTTTGACATTGAAAATGATGTTTTTCTGAGGGTTTAGTCAATTAATTTCTTGATTGCCATTTTGACAGTTTCCACCTGGGCATTTTAGTCATATTTGCTAATTCTCTTTAATGTATTTGCCCTGTTTTGATCCAATTTCCTGAGATTTTTTTGTTTGTTTGTCATCAATGTTGATCAATCAAATCAAAATCAAATCAAATCACTTTATTGTCACACAGCTATATGCACAAGTGCAACACCAAGAATTTCACCTGCTGTTGCACTTGTGCATATAGCTGTGTGACAATAAAGTGATTTGATTTGATTTTGATTTGATTGATCAACATTTTTTGGCGCTCTCCAACACACAACGGGCTTCCCCCGAAACCCTGTAGAGGGACAGATGTCCACCCTACATAGCTTTACAAAATCCTGTGGGGAAAACTGATCATGATCATTATGAACTTTACTCCAGTCTAGTACAACAATGTTTCTCAAAGTCAGTAAAGTTGATAAAGCCAAATTAAAATGTAATTGAACAAACTAGATTTGGGCTAAGCCGCGAATCTTTAAAATGTCTGGCTTTGCCCCTGGCAGATACATTATTATACTGTTGTTTTTTCTTTTGTTTGCCAAATAACGTATTTGTCCACTCACCCAGCCCCCAACCCCACTGAAAAAAAAAGTTCAGGTGCAGGATTTTTTTTGCTTTAACCCCTGATGTATATTTTTACCTTGTTTTACTCTGTTCCTATACTACTTTGAGTTATTTTGAATAAAACTTGAATAACTCGAATAAAATAAGACCAGATTTATGAATATAAAAAAATATCAAAAATAGGGGAGCAAGTTAAGAAGTTAAATCATGCACCACAAATGTATGCGATTAAAGCTGCCTTCACATGCTATCGGACATTTCCTAATTCCCACTTTAGAAGTCGTGATTACGAGCTTGTTGCATTCAAGTGCTTTGTTGTCGGAATTAACCGGAATCATGGAGAACACCAGGTTTATTATTGCCTATTTATTGGGAAAATCTTATTAAAACCAACATCATATGTAGTGTCCCATACACTGACAACCATATAAACATTCCAGATTCTGCCGATTCTGTAATTTCAGTCAAATGCAGTCTTTTTTTGCTATGTATCAAACATACAATACGCTTCAAATGATTCCTCGTACATGTAAATATGCACTTCATTAATGTCATGACAAGATAATCTAGCTGTTTTAGGGAAAAAAATAATAAATCACACCTGTCACGGCAGTCTCGGGAATTGGGGTATCAAAATTATTTCTGAATTTCCCAGTGGTAAACATGACATCAGAGGGCGTGCATGTGCAATATTTACTTAGGAAACTCATATTTACGATAATTCCGATAGCACGTGAAGGCGGCATACAACCATGAAGCAAGAAGTTGTTGTTACTCAGGCATACAATGTCCAATCCACCCACTGGCAACAGGGAGTGACGTGTTCAACACTGAGGTGCAGTACTAGCAACAACCTAAAATATACAATTGAGTACTAAACATGCTAGAAACACTGGTGCGGGGGGCGAGGAAGTGGACAAGGGTACCCTTATGAAAATGAACCATGGTTTTATTATAGTAAAAGTGTTTTGGCTATTTGATTACCATTTATATAACCACAGTTTTACCACAAGAAACATTCTAAAACATGCTAACAACTTTTAGCACAGTGCTAAAGCATGCTATTATCATCATGAAACAGGAAGTTGTTTTAACTCATGCATGCAATGTCCAATCTACCTCAAACTTCACTTTTGATAAGTGCCCTGGCCTGAAGACCTCTATATGCCAACATTTTGTTAGTTATAGCGCCACCAGTCGTAGCAGGAAGGGTGGAAAATATAAAGGTTTGACTTCCTTAAATGCATATTGCCCATGCTCTGTTTTCCTAAAGCTACCGTGTGACGGTGGCATGGGTGTGAGGGCCCTTTCATCACTGTTTGCTGCTTTAATTTTTGTGCGCAAACAACAAACAAAAAGTATTCTCGTCACTTCATAACATTTAAGTTTGAACCACTGTAGTCTCATGGACTATTTTAACGATGTCTTTACTACCTTTCTGGATCTTGAAAATGGTCGTTGTGTTGCTATCTATGGAGGAGTCAGAGAGCTCTTGGATTCCAAGTGATTCACTGGAATTCAATGATGTTGGAGGGGTGTCCCAATACTTTTGGCAATATATTGTATTATGATGAACTGTACACTAGTGTGTGTTGCGATCCGAGTGAAGTGAAGTGTGACCAAGTATGGTGACCCATACTTGGAATTTGTCCTCTGCATTTAACCCATCCAAGTGCACACACACACCTTGCTCAAGGGTATCACCTCAGTAGCGGTATTGACGGTGGAGGAGAGAGATGGTTATTCACTCCCCCCACCGACAATTCCTGCTGGACCTGAGACTCGAACCTGCAACCTTTGGGTTACAAGTCCGACTTTCTAACCATTAGGCCACGACTGCCCCAAAGTTGTGGGAGGATGAGTGCATTTATGTCTTTATCTAACAATCAAGGTTACAATTAATCAATGTTAAGGCCATCTTGGGCCAAAAGGTACGGACACGATGACTAGAGAGCTGACACTTCAACCAACTCAGGACAAACACGCTTCCTGTCAAGAGGAAGAGGCTGTTTTTGTACACACAAAAAAGATAACGGCAGACAGGGCTGACACACGTTTTTTTTGTTTTTTGTTGTCATCAAGATTCTTTGATTTAATAGAAAATGTAGAACATCATTTATTTGAAACAAAAATCTTTGCAAAAGTATAAATCACTTTACTGTCTATTTCGACCAATTTTATGCATGATTTTCAATTTAATCCAAAACAGAGTAATAATCAATATTATATTCAGGAAAAACAATTAGAACACATTTCTTTTGATGGGGGTGATGAGGGATAATGTGTGTGTGTGTGTGTGTGTGTGTGGGGGGGGGGGGTGTCTAAATGCTGATAAATGTGTCTGTTGCTACGCCATTAAACTGGGGTTAACATGTATTTGTCTCTGTTCATGCCGCTCAAAGAGGAGAGTCAACAATTGAATGAAAAGAAAGAGAAAGATCTCTATGAAAATTATTTAGTTAGTTGCTCACAGACTAAAAAGACTTCCACACGAAAAAGAGCTCAGAAGACAAGAACTAGAACTTGCCCTCAGTGTGGAAAGAGCTTCAATCAACATGGAGACCTTAAAGTCCACTTGAGAATTCATACTGGAGAGAAGCCTTACACCTGCCAGCAGTCAGCAGTGTGGGAAAAGTTTCAATCAAAGTAGCAGCATTAAAGTCCACATGAGAATTCACAATGGAGAGAAGCCTTACACCTGCCAGCAGTGTGGGAAAAGTTTCAATCAAAGTAGCAGCATTAAAGTCCACATGAGAGTTCACACTGGTCAACAATTGAAAGAAAAGAAAGAGAAAGATCTATATGAAAATGATTTAGTTAGTTGCTCACAGACTAAAAATACTTCCACACAAAAAAGAGTTCAGAAGACAGGAACTAGATCTTGCCCTCAGTGTGGAAAGAGCTTCAATCAACATGGAGACCTTAAAGTCCACTTGAGAATTCACACTGGAGAGAAGCCTTACACCTGCCCTCATTGTGGAAAGAATTGCAATCAACATCAAAACCTTAAAGCCCACATGAGAATTCATACTGGAGAGAAGTCTTACACCTGCCAGCAGTGTGGGAAAAGTTTCAATCAAAGTAGCAGCCTTAAAGCTCACATGACAATTCACACTGGAGAAAAGCTTTTCACCTGCCAACAGTGTGGAAAAGGTTTCCCTAATAAAAGAAACCTTAAAGTCCACATGACCGTTCACACTGGAGAGAAGCCTTACACCTGCCAACAGTGTGGGAAAAGATTCACTGATAAAGGGAGTCTTAAAGTCCACATGAGAGTTCACACTGGAGAGAAGCCTTACACCTGTCAGCAGTGTGGAAAAAGTTTCACTCAAAGTTGCAGCCTTAAAGTCCACATGAGAATTCACACTGAAGAGAGCCCTTTCACCTGCCAACAGTGTGGAAAGAGTTTTACTCAAAAAGGAAACCTTGAGGAACACATGAGAATTCACACTGTTCACTTGTGACCAGTGTGGAAAGAGTTTCAGATTTAAAGGGGTGGTTGCATGTGATTTCACTTTTTTAACTTTAGTTAGTGTGTAATGTTGCTGCTTGAGCATAAACAGTATCTGCAAAGTTACAGCGCTGAAAATTCAATGCAATCGGAGATATTGTCTTTTAAAGTTATGGCAGTTTATTGCCTACAAAAATGGCAGGTTTGGAATACAACAAGCTTCTTCCCGGGTTGGTGACATCATAAACCCTTGCTATTAACATAAACACTGCCCCCGCGAAAACGCAACAAAATGGGCGAGGCCACGTTGCAGTCATTACGAAATAGAGGGAGCTGATGCAGAACTACAAACTACATTTGGCCATCTAAAACCATTGCATTTTTCGGAGGGATGGAGCCGTTCAAAGGACAGTAGAGAGCGGTGTGGAAAAATATAGCGTTTAAAAAAAAAAAAAAGTATTAAGACATGTTATACTGCGCCCCATAAACATAACCGAGCCTAGAAAAAAAACACGGAACTTTAAAGCAAACCTTAATCGCCACATGAGGAGTCACTAAAGAGAGAATTGTTTTGGAATCATCTTAAGAGACACGTAATAACTCACACTAGAGAAAAGCGGTATGTGATCGACCATCAAGCAATCCAGATGGACCGGAGGAAGGTGGACGCCATAGTCAACTGGCCACAACCCTCCACCTTCAAGGAACTGCAACGTTTCCTGGGGTTTGCCAACTTCTACCAACGTTTCATCAAGGATTACAGTACTCTCTCATCCTCACTGACCTCCCTTCTGAGAAACCGGCCCAAATCTCTGTCCTGGACACTTTTTGCATGCAATTCCTTTGAGGACCTGAAGACAGCATTCGCCTCCGCTCCAGTCCAGTCCTCCGGCACCTGGATCCCAAACTCCCCTTCGTCATCGAGTCTCTGCGCCTCCATCCATGTGCCTTCTACTCCAAGAAGCTGTCCCTGTTGGAGCAGAATTGACGTCGGGAATCGCAAGCTCCTGGCCATTAAGTTGGCTTTGGAGGAAAGGTGACACTGGATGGAGGGAGCTGCTCATCCCTTCGAAGTCATCACTGACCATCGTAACCTTGAGTATATCAGAGAAGCCAGATGCCTGAATCCTCGCCAAGCCTGCTGGGCTTTATTATTCACTAGATTTGACTTTAAGGTCAAAGGTTCCTATCGACCTGAAAACAAGAATAGTAGGGCCGACGCTCTTTCCTGCCTTCATCAGCCTGATCCTGAACCAACCAAGCCAGAACCCATTCTCCCTCCAGCCATGATCCTCAGCCCCATCCAGTGGGCTATCGATGAACAGATCCACAATGCCAACTTGCTCGAACCTGCTCTGCCGGGAGGTCCTGAGGGACACACCTACTTACCATCTCTCCGCTGCTCCCTCAAGGACTCAGCTCATCGTTCTCCGGGCTCTGGACAACCAGGTAGCCAGCGAACCCTCTCGCTTCTTAACCAACACTACCAGTGGCCCGCCATGGCCCAGGATATCTCCCGATTCATCAAGGGATGCTCAGTCTGTGCCATCAGCAACACTCCCTGTCGCCTTCCAGAAGGCAAACTCACACCACTTCCCATACCCAACCGCCCATGGTCCCATCTGGGCATCGACTTCATGGCAGATCTGCCTCCATCCAACAATTACTCCTGTATCTTCGTCATAGTCGACTGGTTCTCCAAATCATGCAAACTCATGAGGTCCACAATTAATCTCCCGTGTCTGCCAAGCCTTCTTTAAACTCCTTGGTTTCTCCATCAGCTTATTCTCCAGTTACCACCCTCAGACCAACGGCCAGACTGAGCGGAAGATGAAGGAGATCGGGAGGTACCTGCGGTCCTACTGCCACCAGAACTAGGACCGTTGGAACCGGTTCCTTCCCTGGGCTGAGTACGCTCAAAACTCTCTTCGCCAATCTACTACCGGTTTAACCCCTTTACAATGTGTTCTAGGCTACCAAACACCTCTGTTCCCCTGGTCCGGTGAACCATCCAAGGTTCCAGCTGTCAACCACTGGTTCCAGCAGAGCAAGAGGGTGTGGGACTCAGCTCACATCCATCTTCAGTGGGCAGTGCGGAGACACAATGAACAAGCGGACAGCAGAAGAGGGGATACACCCACCTATCAGTCAGGCCAGTTGGTGTGGCTGTCCACCCGGGATATCCGACTCCGTCTGCCCTGCCGGAAGCTGAGTCCCCGCTACATGAACTCCCTTCCCACTTCAGGATAGCACTTTCATTTCACATTTCCCTGCTCAAGCCTTACACTGACCTTGTGTCTTTCCCCACAGAACCCAGTGACGACGTACCTCCTCCTCCCGACATCGCAGAGGACACCATTTACCGGGGCAACAACATCCTGGACTCCCGACGACGTGGGACGCGCCTCGAATACCTCATCGACTGGGAGGGCTACGGCCCCGAGGAGCATTCCTGGGTCGCTCGTGAGGACATACTAAACTCCACTCTACTCACCCAGTTCCACCAAGACCCATCTTCGGCCATCAGGAGCCGGCCATGGAGGAGGGGATAATGTCACAGTCACTCTCTCCCTGCACTCAGCCACCTGCACCTGCCACGCCCCCTCGTTCCCAGTCACCGGAGTTCTGATCACCTGCACCTGTCCTTCCTCATCACTATAATACCACGCTCACTCCTCAGTCCCACGTCTGATCTCGTCAAGACAACACAGACCCAACCTGCTCACCTGAGACACCCTGATCATCTTTGTTTGTTTCCATCGTCAGTCCTTGGTCTCGTCTGCACTGTTCCCAGTCTCCGTCTAAAGTCTGTCTTCGTCAGCTAAGTTCCAGTCATCAGTATCCACCCTATGATTCATCCCTCTTGTGCCATGTCTGCTCTACCCTGCTCTGTTTAATAAACTTCACTCTTTTATCTCATCCACCATCTGTTCCTTCTGTATGTGTGACACATTTCTCTTTCTGTGCTTTTTTTTTCCTCCAGAGAGTCGCACTTAGTCTTCTGTGACTGGTCCAAAACTCTGACACGGTGGTGTCAGGAGCACAACCTCTCCCTCAACGTCAGCAAGACCAAGGAGCTGGTGGTCGACTTCAGGAGGAATGAGAGAGAACACCGCCCCATCACCATCAATGGAGCACCGGTGGAGAGAGTCAGCAGCTTCAAGTTCCTCGGTGTCCACATCGCCATGAAAAGAAAATCTCACTCCAACCTGATCTTAAAAGTTGGCAACCCTGCTCACACTGGAGAGATTTTGGTTTAAAAATATTTGTCTGGTAACTGTGTGTTTATACAGAACCTTTGCAGACAAATATTCCTGGTCGCTCTCCATTCTCTCAACCTCTTTCACCCAGACAGCTTTAACAAAAATTAAACAAAGGATAATTAAAACATAATGAGAATACATTGTGAGAACATGATAACATTTTAAAGAGTAAAAAGAGGCGGTACAATGGCACAGAAATAAAAATAATTCAAAGAATATAGAGATCATACACTAAGATAAAGTGCAATCAGTCAGATGTACAGTGGCACAGTGCTCATTCAGTAAATGCACAGCTAAACAGATGTGTTTTGAGTCTGGATTTGAAAGTGGCTACTGTTGGAGCACATCTGATCTGTTCAGGAAGCTGGTTCCAGCTACGGCTGGCATAATAGCTAAAAGCAGACTCTCCTTGCTTTGAGTGAACCCTTGGTATTTCTAATTGACTTGATCCTGATGATCTGAGTGATCTGTTGGGTTTGTATTTAATCAGCATATCTGCAATGTATTGAGGTCCTAGGCCATTGAGTGACTTATATACAAGTAATAGTACTTTAAAATCGATCCTAAATGTAACTGGAAGCCAGTGTAAAGACCTGAGAACTGGTGTGAAGTGTTCATATTTCTGGTTTTGCTCAGTGTTCTGTTTGAGCTGCAGATGTCTTATGGTATTTTTGAGAAGGTCAGTGAAGAGTCCATTACAATAGTCCACCCTACTGGTGATAAAAGCATTTCTCTAAATATCGTCTGGAAATAAAACATCTAATTTGTGCAATATTTTTTAGATGATATTATGATGATTTAGTTATTGCTTTACATGACTATTGAAACTCAGGTCCGACAATAAAATCACACCAAGCTTCCTGACTTGATTTTTTGTTTTTAGACACCTAGCGTCAAAGTATGCATTCACCTTTACCACTTTTCCACCAGAATGAACCGGGTGCTAGTTCAGAGTTGGTTCGACTGACAAGCCTTCTACCAAACCTGAATCCTATGGTAAATCAAGTGTCTTTTATGGGCAAATGCCCCGCCCACTTTGGCGGGTTCTGCGCTCAGTTTTGCGGGCTTCGCTCCGATTGGTTTGTGCAGTTACGCCGCTCTGCCATTGGTTTGTGCAGTTCCCACTGGCCAGCCAATAGCATGCGAGTAAGCCTCAGCATTGTTAAGGGATAGTTCACCCAAAAATGAAAATTCGGTCATAATTTACTCACCCTCGAGTTGTTCCAAACCTGTATGAGTTTCTTTGTTCTGCTGAACACAAAAGAAGATATTTAGAAGAATGTTTGTAACAAATCAGATAGAGCAACTATTGACTACCATAGTATTTTATTTTTCCTACTATGGTAGTTAATCTGCTTGGTTACAAACATTCTTCAAAAGTTTAAGTTGACTTTTGAATGATGTCAATGATTCTGCGTTTCGGATGGTGTTGGGAAGATCGTTCCACCAGCTGGGAACGTTGAATGAAAATGTTCTGGAAAGGGATTTTTTCCCCCTCTGTGATGGTACCACAAGCCTTCAGCTTTTTATTTGGAGTCAGCTTTAGCTATCCGCAGGGCTTCAGTGACCGACAGTAGTGCAGTCTCTGTGGAGTGGTCCCTTTTGAAACCTGATTGGTTGATGTCCAGCTGATTAGTCTGTGAGAGGAAGGATGAAACCTGGTTGAAAACAACTCGTTCAATAGTTTTTGCTATGAATGGTAGTAGAGAAACAGGTCTGTAGTTATCTATGAGTGATGAGTTTAATGTGGTTAATATTTTGCAGTGGGGTATGTGGGTGTGCCTGTGCAGTTTGGTGCAAAAATACTCAGGTACTCACATCATTATTATTGAGTTTTGCCACATTATATGCATTATATATTGTTTTTCCTGTTTTGTGGATTTGATTTATGTTATGCCCTTGGATGCATGCATGTTTTGTATTGGGAAGGTATTCATTATCAAAACAGGAAATTCTTCTTTTGTGTCCCTGACCAGGACTCAGACTGAGCACATGGACATGGTCCCTGGGTGCCTTCTGTTGGCTGCCTTCCTGAGTGCCACTGCTTTGATGGAGAATAACATACCTTTGCCATATGACTATTACATAGTTATTACTACTGTTACGGCCCTGGTCTAGGTCAGGACCGCAACATAAATGACACAACACAAAATGGCTGTTCAAGTGCTCATTTTATTTTCTCAGTTTCTTAGATCTTTCCGATCAGTTCTTTTGTGCGGCAGCCATTGGAGGACACCAACCAAAAACAAAATAAGTAAACAAAAGAACTGAAGCAAATGATCAGGGGTGAGCAAATGCCAAAATAATAAACAAACAACACTCTAACTTCCCATTAATAAACTAACTTCCCTGTGCATCAAAATAAAGAAACCAAAATACAACAACACAACCTACCTCCCTATCTATCCAACAAAACAGGAGAAAAGGGTGGTGGCCAAGTGGCCTACAAAAATAAATAAGGCACTCACCCCCTACAGCTTCACATGTGATTTACAAACAGGTTCATGGGACATGGACGTTCAGGACATAAAGCTCTCACAATGGTTAACAGCACTCTGTAACTTACTTTAACAGCATTTTCACTAAAGTTGAACACCAAGGCTAACACATGAGCAATAAGGATCAAGGAGAGAGACACACAGCAGCGATCATAACAAGTAACAAAGAGCGTGCAAACAGGTAAAAGGCGAGAGCAAAAAGTGAGAGCGCCCTCCAGGGAGACTTGGAGGAATTTATAGTCCAGGCCTCATCTCTGGTCCAACCATCGACGGTCTCTCGTTAAGCCTTGGGCCAATCCTGTCACAGATGACACACAGGAACATATACACAGCATACAATACGTCATAGACGTAACACTACTAATTAGTTACTAACCCCTAACCCCAAAGAAGTGAGAGAGCAGTTATGTTAGTATGGAATTAATAACTATAGTGATATGTCAATTAAATATAATTTGTGTTACAACCTGGTACATTAATGAAGTCAAATAGCACCATAGACCACCATCTACAGTTCTACATTTCCGCTTAGACATTAAAGTATTATAACTTCTCTCCCTACAAGCTTTAAACTTGGCTTGACTCATTCCCATTGATAGGGGTACTGATGGATATAGGTTTTGGGATACTATGGTATGTTTCCAAGCTGATATTCACTTTGAAAACTGTCTTTAGGCGGAGATTGTTTTTTTCATGTTCTAGTTCTGTTGTCTCTTACACTGTAAAATGAATGTTCATTCTGACACTTCAGCAGACATCCCATGTGTGTTGGCTTTCATTTTATGCAATTTTTATGTATGCAATTTTTATGTTTTATGGTCCTTGTGGTTGTGGAGATATTCAACATTTATCGTTGGCATGTTGAGTTGAGCAGGAAACCAACAAATTGGCCTGAAATTGCTTGTACAAGTCACACACACACACACACACACGAAAAAAAAAAAAAATCCAGCTTGACAACCACCCTAATATCTTCCCTATGGGTGTCTTCTAACTAAAAAAATAGGGTGACAGCTGTTACCAAAACATGTCCGCAAAAGTCTTAACGGAAGCCCTTTTCAGAATTGGCCCCCTGACTAGAAACAGGTCTGTAGTTATCTATGAGTGATGAGTTTAATGTGGGTTTCTTAAGCAGTAGAGTTACCCGAGCCTGCTTGAATGTGGTAGGGAAGATGTCGGTGCTGAGAGATGTGTTGATGATGTGAGTGAGTGCTGGTAGGATTGTAGGAGAGATGGCTTGAAGGAGGTGTGAGGGAATGGGATCAAGAGGACAGGTGGTAGGATGGCTAGAGAGGAGAAGTTTAGATACTTCAGTCTCAGTGAGCGTAGAAAATGAGAAGAGAGAGTGTTTGGTTGTGGATGTGGCTGAACTGAAGTCTACAGTGTGTGTGGGTGAGAACTGACTGCTGATGGCTGTTGTTTTGTTTGTGAAGAATTGTGCAAAATCGTCTGGAGATAGGGAGGTGGTGGGGGAGGGCAGAGGAGAGAGTTAAATGTTCTAAACAGTGTGCGTGAGTTTGAGGTGCTGTTGATCTTGTTTTGGAAATAAGAAGATTTAGCTGCATGTACTTCATCCGAGAAGGATGAGAGCAGGGACTGATACTTACCTAGATCGGATGGGTGGTTAGATTTACGCCATGTTCTCTCTGCTGCCCTGAGTATCGTCCGGTGTTCACGAATAACATCAGATAACCAAGGGTTAGAGGGAGTAGCTCGTGCTGGCCTAAAAGAAAGAGGGCAAATACTGTCTAGACAAGAAGTTAAAGTGGAGCATAAAGTGTCAGTTGCAGTGTTGACATCCATAGAGGATAATTGTGAGGATGAGGGAAGGGAGGATGAGACAGCAGAGGAGAGATGAGAAGGAGAAAGTGAGCGCAGATTTCGCCTGAAGGTAACAGGTGGAGGAACTGGTGGTGCATGAGTAGTGAGTTGAAGATTGAACGTGATGAAGAAATAATCTGAGATGTGTAGGGGTTTGACCAAAATATTGTCTGTAGAGCAGTTCCGTGTGTAAATGAGGTCCAGATGGTTACCAGATTTGTGGGTATGTGAAGTGATGAGGCGATTGAGATTGAATGATGCAAGGAGGGAGTGGAAATCTGAAGCATAAGATTTGTCCAGATGAATGTTGAAGTCACCAAGGACTATGAGTGGGCAGCCATCCTCTGGAAATGAGGACAGCAGAACATCTAGCTCATGAACAAAGGTGGTCAATGGACCAGGGGGGCGGTAAATGACTACAATATGGAGTTTAACGGGAGTCGTAAGCGTAATAGCGTGGTATTCAAATGTGTTGTTATTGCAAAGAGATGTGTGAGTTGAGTATTTCCAGTTGTTATGAATGAGAAGACCAGTGCCACCACCCCTCCCAGTCTGGCGTGGGGTGTGGGAGAAAGAGAAGTTATTAGAAAGAGCTGGCGAGACCTGGCGGACCCAGGTCTCAGTCAAGGCCAAGATTTTGAGAGCAGATTGAGTGGCAAAGGCTGGAATGAAGTCAGCTTTATTGACCGCTGACTGACAATTCCATAGGCCCACAGAAAAAGAGGGAGGAGCATTAGCGGAGAAAGGAACAGGACGTAGATTAGCAAGGTTACGGTGTCGTGCGGGTCTGCGTGTAGTAGTGGGGCGTGGTTGAGAGATAACGGGAATGGACTGTACACACATGGTTGGAGAGAAAAGGAAGGTGAAAGAGGAGAAGAGACGGAGATAGCTCGGAGTCTTACCGGAGTCCTTGCCTCGGAGGAGTCGCGCAGAGGAAGAGTCAAATACAGATGTCTTTACCCGCGTCGGTCTTCACACGCGGAGGCTGAAAACGCGGGCTGAACGCTTCCGCGCCAGCTATGAACGCTCGTTGAATAGATACTATTCACTGCTAGAGGGAGCTCAGATGGGAGCTTGGCAGGCTCTGAAAATTATACTTAAAGGGCATATTGCAGGTTAGAGACTCCAGTGAGTCAATGTATAGAAAAATAATGTAGGAACTAGATTTTCTTTAAAATATACTTTAAAATACACTATTAAGGCTTTTGGAGTCGTTTTTGTGAGAAAATTTTACTTCCGCATCTAAAAATGCCAAAACCGGACGTGACATAACGAGAGGGAGTGCGGTGAATTTCAACGATAGGAAAACAATGGATCGCAATGACAGCTCGGACGCTGAGGACATTATAAATGTTTATTAATACTCATATGGCAGACCACAGCCATACAATTATGACACACAATTAGGGACAGACCAGGATTAGACAGAACAACGATTACAGGAGACAGATTGAGTATTTATGTGAGGAGAAACAGTGGAGAACAGCGGCAGGTGTCTCGGAGAGAGACCAGTGTTAGCTAGATAAAGCTAGCTAACGATATGATCACTGTGCTCAGATCAGAACACTGTACTGATTATTATCATGTATCAGGCAATAGCAAAGCTCATGGGCGTAGATTACGCGGGGGACGGGGGGGACGTGTCCCCCGCACCTTTAATAAAACGTAAATTCGTCCCCCGCACTTTACCGAGACTCACCGGTCCAAGTCGACCCGCTCCGTGGGGGATTCGAACCGGCGTCTAGTCGTACCGCTCTTACTGGCCTACGTCTGTTACACGGGCAAGTTTGATTACGTAGAAGCCAATGTGAATAAATCTACATGACCTGTCATTTTATTCGTATCCAAAAACAAGGCGCTCTGAACACCATGGAGTGCTAACACTCTCGTGCAACACTCCAATTCATACTCGAAGCCGGAGGGCGCCCTCTCACAGAAAGTCCAAAACGGATTCGTAGAAGTAATCACGTTCCAAAGGCATTCACAGCGCTGAACCAGCAGCTAAATAAAGAGAATTATGACTGATGAAACGCGACGACAAACACATGATTTCGACATTATATGTGTGTGTTTTTCAAGCCATCTCAAGGTATTTATTGACAATAAAGTATATGAATAATGCAGTGCTAACTGACATCCTTTTTAATGTTTAGTATCTTCTGCTCACCAAGGCTGCATTTATTATATAAAACAGCTGTTTACTATGTAACTGAGCTAGTAAACGTGTCATTTTTTCCTGTGATCAAAGCTAAATTTTCAGCATCATTACACCAGTCTTCTGTGTCATATGATCCTTCAGAAATCATTATAATATGAGGATTTGCTGCTCAAGAAACATTTATGATTATTATAAATGTTGAAAACAGTTGTGCTGCTTAAAAATGTTGTGGAAACCATGATGCATTTTATTTTTCAGGATTCTTTGATGAATAGAAAGTTAAATTAACTGCATTTATTTGCATTAAATAAAGCACTTATTAAATATAAATCTATATTTATATTATAAATATCACTTGTGATCAATTTAATGCATGTTTAATTAATAAAAGTATGAATTTCTCTCTTTTTTAATCTTACCACAAAAGTTTGAATACTATCATGGTTTCCACAAAAATTAAGCAGCAGTGTTTTCAGCAGTGAATTAAGTAAGCAACTGTTTTCATCACTGATAATAATCATAAATGTTTCTTGAGCAGCAAATCAGCATATTAGAATGATTTCTGAAGGATCATGTGACACTGAAGACTGGAGTAATGATGCTGAAAATTCAGCTTTGATCACATTTATATATTCACATAGATAACAGCTGCTTTAAATTGGCATAATATTTCACTGTATTATTTTTTTACTGCATTTTTTATTAAATAAATGCAGCCTTGGTGAGCAGAAGGCTTACTGGTGTCGAACGACATGAGGGTGAGTAATTAATGACAGAATTTTCATTTTTGGGTGAACTAACCCTTTAATGCACAAGTGTTTGTAGTGCATAAACCAATCATAAAATTGGCATAAAATATAGGGGAAAATATTATACATATTAGTGGTTATTGTTCAGCAGTGTATTTGATATCTTACTGAATTAAAAGCAATAGATCAATTAAATCTGTCAATTAGACAGAGGTCAGAAAAAAACAGGTATTATACCTGACATTTCTGTCCCCCTCACTTATGAAAAGACGGCTACGCCCCTGGCAAAGCTGGTAACGTTATTGTCATCTAGTAAGTTATTGATTTACTTACCAATAACAGAAACTTATAGGCTTTGACCATCAGGAAAAGTCACACTCGTTAATATCCGTTCACACTAAACGTTATGTGATATAACGTTAGCGGTTTCTCATCACGACTGATTTGGTAACTTACAAGACTCACGCCACGGAGCACAGTTCACGTTTTCTCCGAGCTGCATCTCTGACGGATCCGGGACCGTCACATCTCCCGCCGGCCGCCGAGCCACAGACAGTAACATTGTGTTATTGTGTTTATCCTTTATTCATTAATTCTGTATTATGGGTTTATTTCGTGGCGATTCACCGCTAGTGTGAGGATGTATGACGTTATGAGAATGTATTTGAGTGAACTTGAATGTGCATACATGGCATGAATAAAATATCACATAATTCAGAACTTTTTTTCGAAAAAGTGTGAGACTGTATTCATTTGTGTTAATGTACATACTTTGTATTCATTAATGTAAACACGACGGCAAAGAAGCATCGCGTGTGGATGTTTATTCATCCTTTAGGCAAGCTACACACTGGCTGCGTGACACGTGCGGCTCGAGCCATGCCGAAAGCGCGTGCTAGAAATAGAACCGATGCGAAACGCAAGTGTGTTGGAAGCGTTTCCAGGCAAAATAGAATAGGAAAAGCTGTTTGTCATTTTGACTTGAATACATATTAATAAATGACATTTTTATGTGTGAAAGTGTCTAGGTTTTGACATAAATAAAGATATAATTGTAATTAAAAAAATTTATATAATATCGATTTTCAAATATTGCACAGGCAGAACAAAATATTTTGTAGCCTATTCGGCCGTCAATACTGCCGAGTGCTGACGTTGTCTTTGCTGTATCAGTAGGCTATATATTTATATAAATATTTATTTATATATTTTATGTTAAACATGAAGTTAACATTAACATGCTTGCAGTGTGTAGCCGGTCTACAGATAGAAACGCCACGCTCACGTCACGCAGCCAGTGTGTAGCCGGCCTTACATGAGTATAACAATGTTTGACTCCATCATATCGCTGCGATGATAATCCTCCGGTCTAAAGCACTATACACACCACTGTGTGTTTTGAAGCAGATGCGCGAAGGGAAGTCCCGTTTCTTCACCTGCACAAAACGCCACCATGCAGAATTCCTAACTTTTTTTTTTTAGGAAACCTGTGGACTCGATGCCCTGACAGGCTGGATAATAATTTACCATGACAATGATAAATTGGAATAGAAAAACTACCGAAAATACACAGACTCTACTGAATATATGTATTATGTATTTCTTCAAGAATTCAATTGATATGTGTTTTATTATCCGTATGTGAATGCCTACACACATCTGTGACTTGAGCATGTGATCAGGACTTTTATTTTGTAGTGGAGATGTGATGTCATAAGGCTGCGCCACACTCCTGCCTCTGTTGTGATTCTGCTGAAGAAAGGTTTGTGTTTTAAGCTTTTAAAGTGTTTAAATCAATGCAAACTGTTCAGGCAATTTCATAGTTTTAACAAGAATCATTAAATGAATGTTTGATTATTGAACTTAACATTATAATGCGTTATCTAACATTAATGAACTTTATTGTGTGAGTAAAGCTCGTCCACACATGAGTAACAGAAAAGATGCATCTCATTTCTCTCTATATATCGTGAATCAGTTTATCATAAACATGAATTCTGTCACTGGCGAGTAGAGATGAGAGAAACTGAGCTTTAGAAATTCAAGAGTCAACTGAATCAATCGCAGCACAGAATGATTCACTGAGTCGACTCACTCGAATCACCTCAAACACTGCCCTGCTGAAAAAAACAATAGAAACCATTACAGAAATCCTAATGGTTTCCACTACAAAACCATTACAAACCATCAGCCGTTAACCATTACAAATGGTTTCCATTACGTAGTGTGTTTTGGGCATATTCCATTAGGATTTAATGGTTTGTATAGGTTTCCATTACAAATTTGTATTGGTCTTTATGGTTTCCATTGCAGTTTGTATTGGTTCTGATGGTTCCATTACAAATTTGTATTGGTCTTTATTTGCACATATTTAATGGTTTCCATTGCAGTTTGTACTGGTTCTGATGCTTCCATTACAAATTTGTATTGGTCTTTATTTGCACATATTTAATGGTTTCCATTGCAGTTTGTATTGGTTCTGATGCTTCCATTACAAATTTGTATTGGTCTTTATTTGCACATATTTAATGGTTTCCATTGCAGTTTGTATTGGTTCTGATGCTTCCATTACAAATTTGTATTGGTCTTTATTTGCACATATTTAATGGTTTCCATTGCAGTTTGTACTGGTTCTGATGGTTCCATTACAAATTCGTATTGGTCTTTATTTGCACATATTTGGTTTCCATTGCAGTTTGTACTGGTTCTGATGGTTCCATTACAAATTTGTATTGGTCTTTATTTGCACATATTTAATGGTTCTGATTTGTATGCTTAACTGGTAGCTGTTGATTAACTTAATAATTTAAATTATTACTACAATTATACACTGGTTTTGTCCTCGATGCTTAAAAAAAACGAAAATATAAATTTTTTATTGATATAAGCTAACAGCTAAGGTTGTGTTTTGCAAAGAATGAAGAACATGCACCTGAAATCAAATTATACATAGGATTGAGACCCGCTTTTTTACTCAACCCAGCTGTAAATAAACATCTGACACAAAAAATGAACATGACATTTTTATTAATTAATGTATATATGAAATGCAAGTTTGTGGCTTTACTGTGTCCACTGTGGCTGGCTTAGACCTGCAAAAAAAAAAGGAGAATGCATTAGGACAATGGACTTCTTAAACCACATTATCAGTACATGAGATTACCCATACATTATAAAGAAGTTACAAGAACTTATTTGTTGACAAAACAAAGACATTAAGACGTTATTTAACTCATTTAAGACCCCTAATATGAGAATACTCAAAATTCTCTGTTGTTATTGTTTGTTCAAGAGCAAAAGAGAACTCGATGTGAGCAGGAGACTGACGCGAGTGTGTGTGTGTGTGTGTGTGTGTGTCTGTCAGTGTCCTGTCTGTGTGTGTGGGTGTGTGTGTCAGTGTCCTGTCTGTGTGTGTGTGTGTGTCAGTGTCCTGTCTGTGTGTGTTTGTGTCAGAGACGAGTGTCCCTCGATTAGCTGACATGAGACGCAGCCACACAGACAGGACACTGACACACACACGCACACGTACACACACACACACAGGACACTGACACACACACAGACAGGACACTGACACACACACAGACAGGACACTGACACACACACACACACACACACGCACACGTACACACACACACACAGGACACTGACACACACACAGACAGGACACTGACACACACACAGACAGGACACTGACACACACACACACACACACACACAGACAGGACACTGACACACACACACACACACACACACAGACAGGACACTGACACACACAGACAGGACACTGACACACACACACAAACACACACACACACACACACACACACACACACACACACACACACACACACACACACACACACACACACACAGGACACTGACACACACACCCACAGGACATTGACATACCGCGCTTAGAAGCGTTTACATGTATAAGAGCGTGATCATATAATGTAATGCTCAGTAAAAATGGATATAAAAACGGACGCTGGAAAATTATCGCGGTCGGAAAAATGATCAAGCAAATTTTTTTAATCATGCGATTAATTGATTATCGCAACAGGCCTACCCATATCCCACCTCAATATCAGCAAAAGTGTTTTGCAATACAATATAAACATAGTAAGTACATTGTACTTATGTTTTGATGTAAGTACATAGTAGTTAAGGCTACCTAATATAAAGTGGGGTCAACATTGCTATTGCATTCAGAAATGTACTTACCACTGACAGTTTTTATTCTGTTTATGTCACTGATCTTCTCAGCCAGGTATTTCCGTACATTTGGAAGGCACTTGTTTATTTCCTCTGAGGTGTGGCCTCTTTCCTTCAGCCTCTGAGACAGACACTCTGTTTGAGACACACACACACACACACACACACACACACACACACACACACACACACACACACACACACAATGTAATTAAAGAACTGATGGACTAATGTCAGACTTTAAATAAAAAAAATTACTGATTGGGACAATTACCAATTAACGTCATGCATTGAAATATGGCACAGTGACTTTACTTGTTAGTGTGCGTTCACACCGCCGCCGGCGAGAACGTCAAAGTGGCCGGAAGTCATTCATTCTCAATGGGAGCCCGGCGGCGAGCTCCGGCGAGAGCGGCGTGGTGCGTCTTGGACGATTTGGGCGTCGAGGAGAGTTGAAATCAGGTCAACTTTATGGTAATGAGCTATGACGCGGTTCGGCGGCAACCAATGGGAATATAGAAGTGCTCCGCTTGAGAGGATTCTAGAGAACGCAGCGCTGTAAACTTTGGTTCCGACCACATTAGTTCCCAAGCAAAATAGAGAGAGGTTGATCACTGCTGGTGCGGCGGGTTTGATAAGAAGATGCGCAACATTATTTATACACCACACAAATGGCTTTTAATTGGTTTATTTCGTTAGCAAACATGTTACTATAATTGTTAAGTTCTTTCCATCGATCTGCTTTTTTTAAACTTTCACATTTAAATGATCTCATGAGGTTATATTATACAGTTATACCCTACCTGCGGTCAGTCTGCACAAACGCAGATCAACATGAGTGTTTGCTTTGCAGCCCCTTTAAATGTCGTTTTAAAAAAGACCAAGCATTCAATCTACGTCAGAGAGGCAGCGCGTCCACAAATCTCTCTACAGCGTCGATGGCAGGGCGGCCAGAGCGAAGTTTGACACTCTCGCCGGCGGCGGTGTGAACGCACAGTTATGATGTCATGAGCAATCCAGTTCTTTATCATTTGTAAATGTAAAGTTGGCATGAAACTGAAATTTCTTTCCTTCATATGAATAAGAAATTATTATAAGATTAGATTGTTATAGTCACGAGTTAAATTAGCATAAATTAAAAATTAAATTAAATAAATACAACATAAATTAGCTACATTCCAGTGGAGCCTTGGTTGTGCTGTACCACAGATGACAAAACCTTCTGAAGGCACTCAATGTATCTGTTGAAAGCAGATTTTTCAGCTGATTGGACCAGGAAAGTCATGAAATAAGGGCCCGGTTTCACGGACAGGGCTTAGACTAAGCCAGGATTAGGCCTTAGTTCAATTAGGATATTTAAGTAACTTTTATAAACATGCCCAAGAAAAAAACATTACTGGTGTGCATCTTGAGACAAAAAAATGCAACTGACATATTTTAAGATTTGTCAGTGCAAGATTCTTTCAGTTAAAATAGCTCAAACATGCATTTTAGTCTAGGATTAACTTAAGCATTGTCTGTGAAACCGGGGGAAGATGTTTCAGGGAAGAAACACTTCATATTATATAACATAAGTATATAACAGGGATGTTCAATCCTGCTCCTGGAGGACCCAAATTAAACACACCTGAACCAGCTACTCAAACAGCTCATTTTAGGCACAGAAACTTCAAGGAAGGTGTGTTGGGACAAGTTGGAGCTAAATTCTGCAGGGCAGAGGCCCTCTAGGATGGAGTTTGGACACCCTTGGTACATAATAATACTGCATATGCTGCTGTGTCATCCACACCAATTACAAAAACCAAATGTAATAAATAATTTTAGCCTTTAAAGGGACTAAATGCCTTGTACAATAAAAAATATTGTTGCTAGCTTTGACAGTTTTACCTTTGATAGCGGACACCTTTTCTGGAGTCAGAGGTGGTTTTGCCTCAGCAGCTTTTTTAGCGTTGCATTTCATGCCGGTCACGCTCCTCTGTTTGAGGACCGTGGTACCCCAAATAATGACAGCCAGGCTCTTACAGAATTTTGAGTCACCCTCAACTCTCCTCACAATGTCCCATTTTTCTGTGGGTATCATGACTCCATGTCCTAGATCCTGAAAACAAAAACACATTACTATGCAGAATAAGACAATTCGGTAACACTTTATAGTAACTCACGCTATGAATCATTAGTTAAGCATTAGAAAAATAGTCAATTCATCATTTATAAAGCATTAACAGACATTAAAACAAGAAATGCAAAAAGGGGCTGCGCGGGGTTCAAGTTCTTATCTAGGTGCTCTTTGGATGTAAGGGATGATTCAGCTCATAATCATTAATAACAATCTAAGGCACACGAATATTATTGAAGAAATATAAAAAGCCTTTATTTCATCATGGCTTAAATATTTTAAAAACAGGTGACAAGTACTGGACAGAACAGAAGGTAAGAGATGCGCGGATCAGCTCCAACGTCAACTGAATCCACGGCCAAAAACAAATCATCCACCTGTCGCCCAACCGCACAAATCATTTTCTCTGATTTAGATTTCCATACCCACCCACAACCAATCATCAAATTACAATTATTCTTATGTGTTAAGCATGATGATATGGTAAATGGATCATCACCTTCAGCGGACACGGCAAAGCCAGAGCTGGATCGCGCATCTCCAATGGTAACATAATACACTGACATAATACATAATACGCTCCTTTTAAATTTATTTAAAACAAAAGTTATTTGACAAAATGTAATTTTCTTAATGGCATAAACGCAGGCTTTACTTCCTTGAAACTTAAACTGGAATGTCACTGTTTCTGTCACTTAATATTTACGTCATTAATGATTTATCATATCCACCCGTGACCCACCCGCAATATATCAGAATGTTAAGCTTGCTACATCCTTCACAAGAACAAAGAAATGTGTTCATTTTCTCACTTTCTGGTTCAAAGCAGGTGCCGAACAGGTGTTGTTTCTCCGCAATAACCCCACCCACTTTAAATTCTGACCAATCACACAATAGTTCTCGGACACCCACAAGAAAAAAGTTCTGCTCAGATGATGTGTTGAGAACGAGCTGCGAGAACTCCCAAATCAGGGTACCGAGAACAAAATTATGTAATTTTGTTCTCGCAGCCCTGGGAGTGAGAATTTTTTTCTCTGTTCTTGCGGAGTAGGTAATGGCCTTTATTTTTTATTACTGACCCGCCCACTCCGAGGATTAGCCGCAGCTAGCTCCTCTGCTGGTTCTTCTGGACCATGAACTTGATGCTGTGGGTGTGGAGTGTGGTCTGCAGAAGAGGTCTGTGGTTCCTTTTGTGTTACTGTAATATCAGATAAAGAAATACTTTTATTTTTGTTGCCAACAAAGGGGACAAAAAATCATTTAAAAAAAAAAGAATTAGTCATGCATTTAAAATTAATAGCCAAACAGTTTGGAAATGCTCACTTTTGGGTATTATGGCTGTTTGCTCATCTGCTGGTTTTTCTGGACCATGAAATGGCTGCTGTGAGAGTGGAGTGTGGACTGCAGAAGAGGTCTCGTTTTGCGTTACTGTAATAGGATATTAAGCATCACTTTTATTAGTTTTGTTGCCAAAAAAAATAAAAAATTGCACGCTATAAGTTGCAATTAAAAGTGTCCAATTGTTTCTAAGAACCATCTATGTTAAATTAATGGATAAACAGTCAGAAAATGCTCACTTTTTTTGTTTAGGAAGAGCTCCTCTTGGAGATGCAGGTTTAACCTCCTTAGTTGCTGCAGTTCAGCCTTCATGTCCCTTTTCTCTTCTTTTAAACATTTTATTTTTTTCTCATTTTCTTCATTTGCTATCTCCTCCTCTCGCATCCTTTTTTTGACGTTGAAGTATTTTTCTTGTAGTTCCTTGTGAACAGCCATAGGGACATGTTCCACGTGTGCTTCAAAGCTGCTCTGGACAACCTTTTTCTTTTCTTTTAGGATTTCCATTAAAGTCTTCTTTTTTTGTGTGTTTTGGACTGCTGCCTTTTTTTTGGTTCTGTCATTTGTCTTGTCACACTTTAAAAAACAGAAAATAATAACTCAATGTCCAATTCTCACAAAAAGTCAAATACTCATATTATATACAGATTGTGACATTTGAAACAAATTGACACTATCTTTATCCAATCTTACTGTAATAATGCTGTATATAATTCTATATTTTGTTATTGCATTTTCGGGTTTTTTTGTCATTGTGTCCCAATAGAGTGCAACAGTCGGGGTTTGAAAATTAAATCGATTTTTAATTATAACTTATAAACCATTAAAAACAGCCCTACTGTGAGTTGAGGTTGTTTATAATTGTATTTGCTTCTGTTGAAGTTGGTAGCCTGCATTATTTCAACTTAGTTTTAAAATAAATTATGCTGAAGTATTAATTCACTTCAGAAAAAAACATTTCCTGATAATTTACTCACACCCATGTCATCCAAGATATGTCTTTCTTTCTTTCAAAAAAAAAAAAAATTGGAAATGTTCACTTTTGATTTTGAGAATGTTTTAAAATTCCCTATGGGAAAAACTAATGGAAAACTATGTTCAGAATAGGGCTGTCACTAACAATTATTTTGTTAATAGAGAAATCAGTGAATTATTTTTACAATTACTCGCGTGATTGGATAATTTATGTGGTAATAAAAAAAGACCTAAGCAAAGAGCTAAACTAGTAGAACCAACACTGCTGAATAACTGGGCAGCACTATCAATAAAGATATGCATCAAATAACTTACAGATGGATTCATGGAGCTTTTAGAGGATGAACAGTCTTCCTCATCACTGTCGAGTGGGGGTATCGAGATTCTCTCACGCGTCAATTCCTCTTCAGATTCTGATGAATAGAAGAAACTAAATACAAGTAACAACAAACCAACAATAAAATCTAAAAAATACACAAAATAACTACAGTTCTTTGTCAGACAGTTACCAAGTTAGATGCTAGTGGTTGTAATCATAATCTTTTGTAGCAGGGACTGTAATGCCACATATGTTTCTAGCAGTACAACAGATTTTGTACAAGAATATACTTAAAATACATTTAGGAGGTAGAGTGTAGCTTTAAAAGCCTACCAGCCAATTTTAATATTTGTGCTCTGAAGTATCGTCCCTGGTCCTCTGGGGATTTTTTCCATAAAATATAATATTTTTTTTTCTTTTCAAAATCATTTGTAGTCTTTGGACAGAAGCCTTGTATGTAGTCAAAGGGCACTATCTGCCGAATGTTGTCATCCAGAAAACGGACGTAGGCAAACATTCTAACAAACAAAACAAATAACAATTAATAAAAACATTTAACATAGATTAATTTGCATTAACAACACAGAAAATCTTTGTAAATAATTACCTTAACAGCCAAGCTTGCTCTCTTGTTTCACTAGAATGCAAATTACAAGCAAAATGTAAAAAAAGTCAAATAAAACAAAGATACAAAAAATTGAATAAATAGACATTTCATTATGTTTATCTAACAGTACTATTCAAGTAATATATAGACTGAAATTGAATAATCAAACGCAAATTGGCCTAAAGTCATGCATTAACTATAGTTTAAGTTATCCAATCAAAAACTGTGATTGTATGTCTTTTGTTGTTCAACTAACATTATTTGATAGAGAGCAGCAGGTTTACTCTAAGTCACTTTAAGACCTAATGCACAGATAATGACACAGATTTTTCCAATTAACGTTACGTTATATAAGTTTACTTTTGACATATTCCCAACAAATTGTATTCACGTCAATACTTAAGTAACTTGATGTCTTTTGTCTTCGTCAGACTTTCAGTGCGCGAGCTTCACGGAGCCTGCACGTTACATTTACATTCCGAGACAGAAACGATTTAACGTTAAATGATTAAGGGCCCTATCTTGCACCCAGCGCAATTGACTTTGTACACCGACGCATGTGTCATTCCTATTTTGCACCCGCGCAAAGCGCGCTTTTCCCTCCACAGAAGCACGTCGCTAAACTAGTGAATGAACTTGCGCTCCCTGGGCAGTTCAGCGCAAAAAAGGAGGCGTGTTCCGGCGCAAACAATCCCTGGTGCTATTTTGCTGTTCCATTAAACAATTGCGCCACTGACCAGAAAAAACCTAATCTAAAGTCAGTGGCGCGTTGCGCGTTGTTCATTATGCTATTTTAAGGGCGCATGCTTGACCATAGCGTGCACAACGCGCATACACTTTGCTCATGTAATCTACACAGATGCAACAGTTATTTTTGTAAATCATAAATTGTTACACTAAAAAAATATTAACACATGAGATGACGGAAATCATTGTGGTGTGCCACGAAGATGTGAAAAAATAGGCATAAATCTAGCTTACAAATTATTCAGGCTAATTATTTATTTAACCGACGCTATTTTGGGTGGGTTTCTCCCATCCCCATACAACACAACTTCTCTGTCTTTCACTGCTCTTACAAGCACATCAGTCTCCTCGGCTGTGAACCGCTCCTGGCGTGCGCCTGGTAAATACGCCATAATAATAGCAATCCATAATGGAACTTGCGCACCTGCTTTTAAAGGGAATGTTGGATGACGCTCTGATTGGTTTATTCACGTTACGCCCAAACCCCACCTATGAATAATGAAGCTACTTCAGACCAACCCATTTTAGATTTGCGCCGGGCGCAAGAGCCATTTATCCCGCCGGGAAAATAGCAACAGCGCCGAGACCCGCCCACAAAGTTACTTGCGCTTTGCGCTTTGACACTTGCGTTTCAGATCGTTAAAATAGGGCCCTAAATGTCAAACCATAAAAATTTTACAGCAGTTCCATCTCTTTGGAATGACTTTGAGTCCACTTTGACTCGTTTTAGATCGCTAGATTATGTATTTTTTTACTTCGAGAACATAACCTCTGGCACTGAGGTAAAACACCCGGCTGTCTAACTTAACGTTACCTCAAACTTACACAAAGTAGTAAAGACTGAGAAAAGTTATTAAAATATAAACAGAAAATTAAATATTGCATCGAAAATAACAGCAAAGACAATGATTAATGACACTAACTTACCTGACTGAAAAGTTGGGTGGTTACGCTAGTGAACGAGAGCAGATCAGTTTAAAAAATCTACCGTTATTTACAGTTGACGCTGTAGTCACGCACGCACGCACGCGCAAGCTAAGCTCCGCCTCCTTGTACTTGATAAGCGCTCCGTCAAAACTTTTCTCGAGTACTTTGCATCTTTATTAAGTTTTTTTTTTTAAATAAAGATGCGTAGAAATAGACAGAAATATAAGCTGTACCTGGAACCTCACAGTGAGGCAAAGATACCTAGACAGACTCTGTGTCGACATGACAGCCAAACAGCCAATGATACAGGTAGGCTCTCGAGCTCACATCCAGTAGGATTGTCCTGATTACTTGAATGAATTTGATTATTAAAAAAGAAAGAAAACTTTAGTACATATGACAGAGGTCATTGATAATTGTCTGATTTGCTTACTAAAGATTAACTTTTGTGTAATTGATTAAATAAAACCCAGAGAAAAGGAGAAGAATTCTCTTCGGAGATCAAAATAAAAGTCCCCACACAGGTCTACTTGTAAAACAAAAGTATTGGGGGGAAAAACTTTAGTTGAGTAGTTTGAATGCAGTGCTATATCGTGAGCTGTTGTTAAACAGTCGCCTAGTGTTCAAAGAAACATTTAGGCTATTGCAACACAGTTTAAGTCCATTGTAATGATGATTATTTTCCAATAAAGTCCATTAATTATCTGAAATGTTAAGCTTGCACTATTTTGTATACATTAATTTAATAATAATACATAATAGTATATGTCAGTTAGTCGCGAGAAAGAAGCGTGCTGACAGTGAAAGGAGCGCATATTGAAGCCGTACGTAAGTGTTTTTTGGAATTACTCAGTTTGCTGTATTTGCTCAGCGTATTACACACTTACAAGTGGATACATTTCGATTCTGTAGTTCTTTTTGGATTTATAATTTTACTGGCTGAGATAATTGTATTTGAATTATAACACGGGCTGTTTTTGCCGCCCGTCCGCACTCAATTGTTATTGCTATTGCTGGATATTTCACTACTCGTGAGTCATAGTTTCGCTTTGGAGCTGATGAGCCATTGACAGGCTGTTCCCTTGATTGTTTGGGAGAATTACAAAAGTGTCCTCACCTGTTCTGATTGTAGTAATTAGCATCTATTTAATACGCTCGTTGACGCTGGCGCGGAAGCGTCAGCGGGAGCGTTCAGCCTCATCGCGTGAAGACCGAAGAGTGTAAAGACATCGACTCTACTCTGCGCGACTCCACTCGAGCAAGGACACAGACAAGGCACTTGAGTATAGCTTTCCTTCTACTTTGCTCACTTTTGTGTTTGCTTGCTTTCATCTGTTTATTTCTCTAACCCTTATTCACTATGTGCTTCCAAATCTCTACTATTACCACATACACCCGTAAATCACGCTCAGGACATTCTAGACGCCGTAATCCTAATAATCTGCGTAGTGTACCTATTTCTTCTGCTACATTAATGTCCATTCCAATTGGTCTCTGGAATTGCCAGTCTGCTGTAAACAAAGCTGACTTTATTTCATCTCTGGCCACTCACTCACATCTCAGTCTCATGGCTCTAACTGAAACCTGGATCAAACCGGAAGACACTGCCACTCCTGCGGCTCTCTCAAATAATTACACTTTTTCACACACCTCTCGCCCGATTGGGAGGGGCGGAGGTACTGGTTTGCTCATCTCAAAGGATTGGACATTTGAGCCCATTCCTTCATCATCTGGCAACTGCTCATTTGAATCACACTCAATCACTATCACTCACCCTGCTAAAATCCATGTTGTAGTTATTTATCGCCCTCCAGGTCAACTGGGTAACTTCTTGGAGGAACTGGATATTTTGCTCTCTCACTTCCCCGAGGATGGTACTCCTCTGGTACTGCTCGGTGACTTCAACATCCACCTTGATAAGTCCCAGGCTGCTGACTTCACCACTCTTCTGGCCTCATTTGACCTTAAGCGAGTATCTACTACAGCTACTCACAAATCGGGTAACCATTTGGACCTTATCTACACACGCTACTGCTCCACAGACGTCACTTTAGTTACTCCATTGCACACCTCAGATCACTTTCTCATCACTCTTAACCTCCTATTGACTCCTGCCACAACACATACTCCTCCTCAGATCACCTTTCGCCGTAATCTACGCTCGCTCTCTCCCTCTCGTCTATCCACTATGGTTTCATCCTCACTCCCTCCACCTTCTGAGTTCTCAGCTCTGGACACTAACAGTGCTACTGACACTCTTTGCTCCACTCTGACATCTTGCTTAGACAACTTCTGTCCCGTTTCATCCAGGCCAGCCCGCACCGCCCCCTCTGCCCCCTGGCTGTCTGATGTTCTTCGCGAACATCGCTCTGGTCTCAGGGCGGCAGAGAGGAAGTGGCGCAAAACTCAAAACACTACTGACCTGACCCTGTATCAGTCTCTCCTCACTTCTTTCTCTACTAACGTCTCCACTGCTAAAACTACATACTACAACAACAGAATCAACAACTGCCCTGACTCTCGTGCACTTTTCAGAACATTCTCCTCGCTCCTTTGTCCCCCTCCCCCCCCTCCTTCATCAACTCTTACAGCTGATGACTTTGCATCATTTTTTACAAACAAAACATCCTCCATCAGCAGCCAATTCTCCACACCGCAAACCGACACGCACATCTCAAAAACTATCACACATACGCTTCCCTCCTTCTCTCTGCTCTCCGAAACAGATGTCTCCAAACTCATCCTTTCCAACCACCCCACTACCTGTCCGCTTGATCCTATCCCCACTCACCTCCTTCAGGCCATTTCTTCTTCTGTTACTCCTGCACTCACTCACATTGTTAACACCTCTCTTCACACCGGGACCTTCCCCACAGCATTTAAGCAGGCTCGGGTAACCCCACTGCTTAAGAAACCCTCTCTTAACCCAGCACTTTTAGAAAACTACAGACCGGTATCCCTTCTGCCTTTCATTGCAAAGACACTTGAGCGAGTTGTGTTTAACCAGCTCTCCACGTTTCTTGAACAGAACAACCTCCTGGACAGCAATCAATCCGGCTTCAAAAGCGGCCACTCAACGGAGACTGCCCTACTCTCGGTTACGGAGGCACTGAGACAGGCAAGAGCGGCATCCAAATCCACAGTACTTATCTTACTGGATTTGTCTGCTGCTTTTGACACAGTTAACCACCAGATCCTCCTGTCAACTCTCATGAAGATGGGCATCTCAGGAACTGCTCTCCAGTGGCTAAAGTCTTACCTCTCAGGTAGGTCCTTCAGGGTGTCATGGAGAGGCGAAGTGTCTAAGTCACATCATCTAGCCACTGGAGTTCCACAGGGCTCAGTGCTTGGACCACTTCTCTTCTCCATCTACATGTCATCACTGGGATCTGTCATTCAGAAACATGGCGTTTCCTATCACTGCTATGCAGACGACACTCAACTCTACTTCTCATTTCAACCAGATGATCCCACGGTTGGTGTTCGTATCGCCGCCTGCCTAACAGACATTTCTGCCTGGATGAAGGAACATCACCTGCAACTCAACCTTGCAAAGACAGAACTGCTTGTGGTCTCAGCCAACCCAGCACTTCATCACAATCTCTCCATTCAACTAGGATCATCAACCGTAACTCCGTCCAGGACAGCCAGGAATCTTGGAGTTGTGATTGATGATCAGCTAAAATTCACTGACCACATTACTGCAACAACCCGGTCCTGCAGATTTGCGTTATACAACATTAGGAAGATTAGACCCTTCCTATCAGAGCATGCCACACAACTCCTGGTCCAAGCTCTTGTCCTCTCCAGACTGGACTACTGTAATGCTCTTCTAGCGGGCCTTCCGGCATGTACTGTCAAACCCTTGCAACTGATCCAGAATGCAGCGGCAAGGGTGGTCTTTAACGAGCCGAAGAGAGCACACGTCACGCCTCTCTTCATCAGTCTCCACTGGCTCCCAATAGCAGCTCGCATCAAATTCAAGACACTGGTGCTCGCCTTCAAAACAACCACTGGCTCTGCACCAAGATACCTAAACTCGCTTGTTCAGACTTACAAACCCTCCAGGAGCTTACGTTCTGCCAGTGAACGACGCCTTGTGGTGCCATCCCAAAGAGGCATGAAATCACTCTCACGGACCTTTTCCTGGACCGCACCCACCCTGTGGAATGACCTGCCTATCTCAATTCGAGCAGCCGAGTCTGTAGCCATTTTCAAAAAACGGCTAAAGACACATCTCTTCCAGCGGTACCTTACCAATCAAGATTAGCACTTAACATTCTATTCATTTTCTGTCTGTCTGTCTGTCTATTTAAAAAAAAAAAAAAAAAAAAAAAAAAAAAAAAAAACCTTCTGTCCTATGTGTTCTGTACTAGATTAACTGAGACTTGTTACAGCACTTACGTACTGTTACATACTGTTGCCCTTGACTGTTCTAGCTGCTTCTATTGCTCTCATTTGTAAGTCGCTTTGGATAAAAGCGTCTGCTAAATGAATAAATGTAAATGTAAATGTCTATTTGTAAATTTATTAATTGTTAAATTTATCTGATTGCTTGATTACCAGCATAATCAGTGATATTTTTTCAGCTAAATGTTTCTTGCTTTTTATGGTGCTTTTAATGTTCTCAGAGGCAGGGAGTGAGACAAACAGCACAGAGAACAATGAGAGAGACAGCACAGAAAACAGTGAGAGAGACAGCACAGAAAACAGTGAGAGAGACAACACAGAAAACAGTGAGAGAGACAGCACAGAAAACAGTGAGAGAGACAACACAGAAAACAGTGAGAGAGACAGCACAGAAAACAGTGAGAGAGACAGCACAGAAAACAGTGAGAGAGACAGCACAGAAAACAGTGAGAGAGACAACACAGAAAACAGTGAGAGAGACAGCACAGAAAACAGTGAGAGAGACAGCACAGAAAACAGTGAGAGAGACAGCACAGAAAACAGTGAGAGAGACAGCACAGAAAACAGTGAGAGAGACAGCACAGAAAACAGTGAGAGAGACAGCACAGAAAACAGTGAGAGAGACAGCACAGAAAACAGTGAGAGAGACAGCACAGAAAACAGTGAGAGAGACAACACAGAAAACAGTGAGAGAGACAGCACAGAAAACAGTGAGAGAGACAGCACAGAAAACAGTGAGAGAGACAGCACAGAAAACAGTGAGAGAGACAACACAGAAAACAGTGAGAGAGCACACAGAACATTATTTGTGATACTACAGATGTTTGAAATTATACAAATGTATATATAACACTTTGCAATGCATGTTAAAAAACATACATTGTTGTTTGGATTAGGCTATGGCAACGCAGTTTAAGTCCATTCATTGTAATGATGATTATTTTCCAATAATTAAGTAATAATTTTTACTGGTGTTTTTAATAGATATGTCCTCAGAGGTAGAGAGTGAGACAAACAGCACAGAGAACAGTGAGAGAGACAGCACAGAAAACAGTGAGAGAGACAGCACAGAAAACAGTGAGAGAGACAGCACAGAAAACAGTGAGAGAGACAGCACAGAAAACAGTGAGAGAGACAGCACAGAAAACAGTGAGAGAGACAGCACAGAAAACAGTGAGAGAGACAGCACAGAAAACAGTGAGAGAGACAGCACAGAAAACAGTGAGAGAGACAGCACAGAAAACAGTGAGAGAGACAGCACAGAAAACAGTGAGAGAGACAGCACAGAAAACAGTGAGAGAGACAGCACAGAAAACAGTGAGAGAGACAGCACAGAAAACAGTGAGAGAGACAGCACAGAAAACAGTGAGAGAGACAGCACAGAAAACAGTGAGAGAGACAACACAGAAAACAGTGAGAGAGACAGCACAGAAAACAGTGAGAGAGACAGCACAGAAAACAGTGAGAGAGACAACACAGAAAACAGTGAGAGAGACAGCACAGAAAACAGTGAGAGAGACAGCACAGAAAACAGTGAGAGAGACAGCACAGAAAACAGTGAGAGAGACAGCACAGAAAACAGTGAGAGAGACAGCACAGAAAACAGTGAGAGAGACAACACAGAAAACAGTGAGAGAGACAACACAGAAAACAGTGAGAGAGACAGCACAGAAAACAGTGAGAGAGACAGCACAGAAAACAGTGAGAGAGACAGCACAGAAAACAGTGAGAGAGACAACACAGAAAACATTGAGAGAGACAGCACAGAAAACAGTGAGAGAGACAGCACAGAAAACAGTGAGAGAGACAACACAGAAAACAGTGAGAGAGACAGCACAGAAAACAGTGAGAGAGACAGCACAGAAAACATTGAGAGAGACAGCACAGAAAACAGTGAGAGAGACAGCACAGAAAACAGTGAGAGAGACAACACAGAAAACAGTGAGAGAGACAGCACAGAAAACAGTGAGAGAGACAGCACAGAAAACAGTGAGAGAGACAACACAGAAAACAGTGAGAGAGACAACACAGAAAACAGTGAGAGAGACAGCACAGAAAACAGTGAGAGAGACAGCACAGAAAACAGTGAGAGAGACAGCACAGAAAACAGTGAGAGAGACAGCACAGAAAACAGTGAGAGAGACAGCACAGAAAACAGTGAGAGAGACAGCACAGAAAACAGTGAGAGAGACAGCACAGAAAACATTGAGAGAGACAGCACAGAAAACAGTGAGAGAGACAGCACAGAAAACAGTGAGAGAGACAGCACAGAAAACAGTGAGAGAGACAGCACAGAAAACAGTGAGAGAGACAGCACAGAAAACAGTGAGAGAGACAGCACAGAAAACAGTGAGAGAGACAGCACAGAAAACAGTGAGAGAGACAACACAGAAAACAGTGAGAGAGACAGCACAGAAAACAGTGAGAGAGACAGCACAGAAAACAGTGAGAGAGACAGCACAGAAAACAGTGAGAGAGACAGCACAGAAAACAGTGAGAGAGACAGCACAGAAAACAGTGAGAGAGACAGCACAGAAAACAGTGAGAGAGACAGCACAGAAAACAGTGAGAGAGACAGCACAGAAAACAGTGAGAGAGACAACACAGAAAACAGTGAGAGAGACAGCACAGAAAACAGTGAGAGAGACAGCACAGAAAACAGTGAGAGAGACAACACAGAAAACAGTGAGAGAGACAGCACAGAAAACAGTGAGAGAGACAACACAGAAAACAGTGAGAGAGACAGCACAGAAAACAGTGAGAGAGACAACACAGAAAACAGTGAGAGAGCACACAGAACATTATTTGTGATACTACAGATGTTTGAAATTATACAAATGTATATATAACACTTTGCAATGCATGTTAAAAAACATACATTGTTGTTTGGATTAGGCTATGGCAACGCAGTTTAAGTCCATTCATTGTAATGATGATTATTTTCCAATAATTAAGTAATAATTTTTACTGGTGTTTTTAATAGATATGTCCTCAGAGGTAGAGAGTGAGACAAACAGCAGAGAGAACAATGAGAGAGACAGCACAGAAAACATTATTTGTGATACTACAGATGTGTACACTAGTGACGTAGAATTTGCATCAGTCTCAAGTAGGCCCTCAGAAATACATGTGAGTACTTATTTAGCTTGTTTTGATTTTTCTCAGGTACAAGTGTACTTTCAATTATAATTTGTAGATTGATCAAAGTATTTGAGAGTTTCTCTTTTTTTTGGTGGACTCATAGTATGTGATTCAATTCAAAGTATTTTAAAAATGTAATTTTGAATATGTGAATGAGCAGACCTACCCCCAACCATACCTTTAACAGAGATGTTGCTTTTTAAAGGCATGTAGTGGAACAGAGTCTGAGTCTGAGGTAGACCGTAGGACAGGCAGCATGGGACAGACCCCTCCTGATCCCCTGTCAATGATCGACCTACAGCCTGACATGGACACTGTTTTGACTGCCACAGGAACTACCACAAAAGCTGAGGCAATGCTTATGATTATGAGCCATGCAGCAAAGCATAAAATAACTGGTTGCCAGTTACATGATCTACTGCAGCTGATAAATAATTTGTTTGGGCAAGAGGTTGTACCTCGATCCAAGTATCTTTTTAACAGAGTGTTTAAAAACAGTTGTGAGGAAGTAGAATTCCAGTTCTACTGTGAAACTTGTAATTCAAACATAGGAACGGCCCAGGAAATCAAAGACAGACAAATGAATGAATGCGGATCATGTGGCAACACTTTTGATTTTGGTTCTATGAATGGTGGTAACTTCTTTATCAATGTTCCTCTTGCCCCACAAATTCAGACTCTGCTTGAAAGCACAGAAGTGTGTGCCCATCTGAACTACAGGTCTGAAAGGCAGAAGAGCCACAATGAGACACTGTCAGACATCTATGATGGGGAGAAGTACAGACAGTTGTCTGGCCCAAATCAGATCCTCTCCGTTTCTCACAACTTCTCATACATATTTAACTCAGATGGAGCCCCTGTCTTCAAATCATCAAAATTCTCTATATGGCCCATTCACATAATGATCAATGAGCTTCCCCCTGAAATTAGGTTTAAGCAGGTGTTGCTTGCTGGCCTTTGGTTTGGCCCAAAAGAGCCTGTGATGGAAATCTTCCTCAAGTCATTTGTGGAGCAGGCCAAGAACCTAGTTGACACTGGTGTCACATGGCATAAAGAAGGGTCTGTTATTAACAGCAAAATAGTTGGCCTCTGTTGTAGTGTTGATTCCAGAGCAAGACCACTGATGCAAAACACTACCCAATTTAATGGCTATTTTGGGTGTGGATTCTGTCTGCATCCTGGGAAGCTGGTTGATAGGGTGGTGAAGTATCCAGTTTCAGCAGAAGAATACCGTGACAGAGCAAATGAGGAAATGGTTAGGGATATGGAGTTGGCTCTAGAAGGTGGCAAAAGTGTTAGAGGTGTAAAAGGTCCTTCTCCACTAATCAACTTGCCATACTTCGATGTTGTCTGGGGTTTTGTCCCGGACTACATGCATGCAGTTCTACTGGGGGTTTCAAGACAGCTGACTAGACTCCTTGTCGATACATCTTCATCAACCCAGCCATATTATGTAGGCAGTCCGGCCACTTTGAGAGCGATAGATGCTAGAATTGTCGGTATCCAGCCTCCACACCTGATTACTCGACTGCCCAGAGGGTTGTCCGATAGGGTGCACTGGAAAGCCTCTGAGTGGCGATCCTGGCTCCTGTTCTACAGCCTACCATGTCTTGAAGGAATTCTTCCCAAAAAGTATATGGAACATCTTGGCCTTCTTGTATCAGCCATTTGGCTGCTTTTGAAGGATGAACTAGATCCATGTGAAATCAACAGAGCTGAGATCTTGTTACTTGATTTCATATTCAGGTTTCAGATCTTCTATGGCGAGTCACAGATGACATTTAACATTCACCTTCTCAGTCATCTTGCCAAGTCAGTCAAGTTGTGGGGCCCATTGTGGACACATTCTGCATTTCCTTTCGAGAACGCAAATGGCAAACTTCTGACTTTGGTGAAAGGAACAAAAGGAGTGGCTAATCAGATTGTTACCAAGTTTCTTCTGTTTAGATCAATTCCTTACTTCTCATCCAAATACAAGGTGAAAGAAGAGGTGTTACGGTTCTGTTCTGATTTGAACAAGTTCCCAAGGGTTCAAAATGCTGTCAAATGTGACAATACCTCGCTACTTGACAATGGAAGCGTGCACATTGTTACAGAGGAAGAACAGGCTGCCTTCTGTGCCTCTCACGTGTGCATACCTGATGAGGTTGTAGTGCACAAACGCATGATCAAAGGAGGCCTGGTGTATACTAGCAGAGACTACACCCAATCTCACAGACGAGATGAATGCTATGTGAAACTAACTGATGGAACATGTGGGGTGATCAATACAATTATTTCTTTCTCTGGCGAGGATGATCACGTAGCATTATTAATAACAATGTTTGAGGTAGCTTCAGCCTTTCCACTACCACAACCTTGTGGTTTTGTTCCACACATTTCCATTGTGCAATGCTTGGGGTCGCCTAAAACAGAGTTAGTTCCTGTTAGTTTCCTTCAGAGTAAATGCATGGGCATCAAAGTGCAAGGCAAATTATACATTTGCAGTTTTCCAAATGTACATGAAAGGGATTAGAACAAATCCTTGTCAGGTGTGTGTGTGTGTGTGTGTTGACTAATATTAAGTCAAGGTATGTTAACTAAAGATGTTGTGCCAATATCAGTCTATAATTTTAAGTAAAATGCAGCATATATGGAAAGAAATGTAACTGGCAGGTTAATGTAAAGTTAGTATAGTTTTTTGTTGTTGTTTGTTTGTTCATTATTTTTCAGTACTATTTTGGTTTTCATAAAACAATACATTTGACTCGCTCCTTTGTATCTTTACTTGATCTAAAAGAAACCTTTTGACAGTGTTTTAATACATTTTAGTGGTGCTATACCACCTGGAGCCAAAACATGCACTTAATAAAGTAATGTCCACAGTAATATATGCAGTATGTGTATTATTCAAATTCACCTGTTTCTGTGTGCCTGTCCGGTTGTATATATTTTTCCCCCACCAGTGGATTACAACACCAATCAGAACTGATGTGCAGTCATGTAGATATAGCTGGGGTTAGTGACACCAGTTAGAAAACATCAAAAGCAAAACTTACCTTAAACAGCAGACAAACAATTGTCCCCTTTGAGTGAACTGCCCTTGATTTTCTCTGTAAAATAAATATGCATACGCTGAACACGTGCTCTATTTCCACATTGAGACAAAAATATAACTCAAAAAAGGGGGAAATAACAAACAGGTATGTAAAATAACATTATACACACACATTTAGGTGAAATATGTAGATAAAAGCGATAATTACAATCAAGATTAAATAAGATTATCATAATGCCAAAAAAAAAAAAAAAAACTTACCTCATAGGCATAATTTGCAGTTGACATGTGCCCACAACTCTTTGCCAGGGTCGGTATTGTCCTCAATACTTTTGCAGATGTATAAAAGAAAAATGAAACATCTCTAGCTGACTAGCAGAAGAGGCGATCTTACACTGGAATGTTTTTGTTATTTTTTCGAAATCACGCTGCTGCTCTTTCCCGCTGTTATCAGTGGTGGTGGCTCCTGCGCAGACGCGTGCGTCAATCTAACCATTGCAGAGACTCTATTCGTTCCGTTGAAATAAAATTAAATTCAGTATACTATTGAAATTGATTTCTGACATGGTAATGTTATTTTTGTGCACGCACGAATGCACACATCTGTCCCACCCACTTTTAAAAACAAAATTACATCAACGTCTCCCATGCGGTTACAAGGAGAAAGGGACAAAAACAGAATGTTGGCTGGCCCACTATCCATACGAAGGAACAATTTCTGTGAATTATAGGCAATGCATATATTTAACAGTCAGTAGGCTATAATATCTACACATATTGCATAAGAATAAGTCTAATAACATTTTAAAACAACTGAAACAATGAGCAAAGAGTTAGTTTATTTGTGTGTCGTTTTTTTAAGTCTATTTTGTAATAATTGTAAAAAACAAATAAAAAAATTCTGCATCTAGCCTATACATTATGTGTACATCATTAAATCATTATTATCAAACCAAAGAAAACAACTACATTTATTGGAGTCCTAATGGTTTATACTGGTGTCCAGTAGATACCAACATGTAACCAAATCTTGCCAAAGGTGTTCTATTGGTCCTTAATGGTATCCAATAGACAACACATGCCACCAATAGAAGAAAGCAAATTACCAATAGAGACCCACTAGGACCATTACAGTCTCCATTAAAACCAATAAAGACAAATAGACATAAACATGCCACCAATAGAAGAAAGCAAATTACCAATAGAGACCCAATAGGACCATTACAATTTCCATTAAAACCAATACAGATCCCTATATAACCATTAAAACCATTACAAATTCTCTGATGGTTTCTATTGTTTTTTTCAGCAGGGTGATGACCTAAACACGAGAACCACAAACATGTGTAATGAAAACTTTTACTAATCAGCTACAAATGTTTTCATGGAGCTGTAATCTATTTAATATAAACCAGAAACCAATCATTAAATGTAAATCTTAAATGTCTAAATATGAGCCCACTATGTTGTTTAACTAATTAAGCTATAGTTTTGAGTATTTTTTAACTCTCTCTGACTGACTCTCTTACCAGTGACTGAACTAGAGCTGATTGAGACACTCTCAGAGATTTATTTTGCATTTAATTTTGTAATTATTCTCATCTTAAAGATGACGTTTATTAAAGAGGAGACTGAAGACGTGAAGATTGAAGAAGACCTGAAGATTGAAAATGTCTTCAGTTTGAAACATGAAGATACTGAGGAACAAACAGGTTAGTTTCATTCTCAAAGCTGAACTCATTTGATCCTTATTCAAATGTCCAGCTCTACAGAAATTATATAATATTTTTTAATTGAGTCCTAATTAAAGCAAGACGTTGCATTTAAATGAAAGGTTTTCAAATATAAAACTTTTATGTTTTCAGTGAGTGCATCAGTTCTTTTTTATCTCATTTCAACAAAACTGTGATAATCGTGATCATTTTGGTCACTATAATCGTGATATGAAATTTTCATACTGTCCCATCCCTAATTGCTCTAAAAAGCCGTTGCCTCTTCTAGGGCTGCAACTCTCAAATATTTTGATAATCGATTATTTGGTTGATTATTTCTCGATTAATCGGATTAAAAGCCCAGTTTTTAATTGGATATAATTCTGAAGTTATAATTTACATTTACATTTATGCATTTGGCAGACGCTTTTATCCAAAGCGACTTACATTGCATTCAAGGTACACATTTTACAATTTACATTTTTACATAATATACACCCAGTGTTCAATTAGGCGAATTGAAGTGTTTTTTATGCAAAGAATTCATTCTTTTCATTACACTGATGGTTGTTAGCTTTTTAATTATATTATCTAATAGTACATCAGCTACAAACCGTAATGCAGCATTCACACCAAACGAGAATAGACGTCAGGAGCGAGTGATTTCGATGTTAAGCCAATGGAAAGGCACGTTGACACGCGTCTGGAGGTCCTGCGGTCCGATGGACGCGATTCCACCTCATTCGCGCATCCAGTTAGCACGAATTACGTGTCTTGTGCGAGTGGTGCTTTTTGTGCATTCACACGTTTTGAAGCGAATTCACGTCTGACGCCCGAGTTGAAAATTCAGCAGCTTTTAGATCTTGTTGGTCCGACTTTGTCGAGACAAACTGGATAGAGCTACCCTCTCAGCCCTGAAATCCAGCTGCTGGTGGCCCTCCGTCACCTCATGAACATCCTGCTCTGTCAGGCCACAGATTATATCCGCATGCCTTCCGCCAGGCACAAAGTGATGGAGGTGCATCAAGACTTCCATGCCATTCCTGGTATCCCGCAAGTGATAGGCCTTGTCGACAGGACACTTATACCCATCACCAACCCTTCAGCACTAGACCAGGCCTTCATTTGTCATAAGGGTTTCGCCGCCATCAATGACCAGGTGGTAGTGGACCACAGGGGGATGTTTGCGGGTGTGGTGGCAAAGTGGCCCGGTAGAACATGACAGCTTGGTGTGGGCCAATTCAGTGGTGGGTGAAGATGGAGAAATAGGGGTTTTCGGGCAAAGCATTTTTTAGGAGACAGCTGCCAGCTACCCCCTTGAACCTATCATTTAAATCCAGTCACCAACCCCAACACACAAGCTGAGTTTGGAACAGAAATGGTTGGTCTTTGAAATTTTGCTTCAGACAAAGCATATTGCTTCTCCAGAATCTGAAGCTTCGCCTTTTTTCACCTCAGGCATGGCACGGGCAAGGTTATTGTCCTCTTGTAACCCCGGCTCGATCCCTCGCAACACTTCCAGCTTCACCTTTTCGAGCTTCACCAGCTCTTCACTGCAGTTGCACCGGATAGAACACCTTCTGGAGACAACCTCAGTGGAGGCCGATGAAGGTGCAGAGAGGCGTGGTGACGCCGGTGCCGGAGAAGCCCTGCCACTGCTAGCAGAGGAAGAGGGCATGAGGGTGCAGGGGTGCAAGGATGGACTGTTCTGAGAGCATCAAGTTGTATCCACAACTGTTCTCAGATCTATACTCAGAGATACCCTGTGATGCAGCTTCCCCAATGATTGCCAGGGCCTTTTCCTCATCGGGGCTGAGTGCAAGCACTGAGCTGGTCCCACCACCAGTTGTTGCCCGGTCTCTCCGTCTTGCTCACTGCTTGAAAAGTGGGATTTTCGTCAGTATGTGGCACTGTAGATTGCCGTGAAACTTCAGGTTTACGACTGTGCACGGCAATTTGCAGGCAACTCCGAAAACTGCCGTAAATTGACGGAAATTGACGTGGGCCTTGCTTGGCAGTTGTCCCCCCCATGACCCCCCCTCCCCTTAATTCTAGGGGAGGCTTTATCATGTTAATGAACATGCTGTGAGCTACACAGATGCAAATCAGAGTAGCAGCAGGGGGAGTTTTATCTAGGTTCTGAATTTATTAAACTAAAACATTTTAAGTTAAATGTACTCGTTTTAGTTCACATTACTACATTTTTAGGGCAACCAGTTTGCTCCAATTTTTTAAGTAGATTCAAAAGTCCGGGCTAACAGTGTAGATTAATTACTCTGTATGTCATTAGCAATAACCAATGTTATGTAAAAAAAAGACACACAAAATAATTTATTTCAAAAAAATGTATTGTTTTAATCAGGCTCAAAATGTGCATTCTATGCAAATAACATCAAACAACATTTTATGGCTTTCCATAATTGTGCAATTACATCACAGTTTCCTAGAGCTCAAATACTGTGCATAGTGGCATGACTACAGTGACCTTTTCTTTGGTCTTGCTTAAATGCACAGTGGATGTGCCCTTAAGTGAAATAACTTGATAAAAGAGCATTCTTGTTTTAACCCAGGGCAGTCCAAAAAATGTTTAACGGAGAGGGGAATCTACAAAACATGCATAAAGTTGGGTCTTCACCTTTAAGAGTCTGTGGGAACTTCATCCACTTCAACTTCAATTTAGAAATTGTTTATACTTTATAAAGTATGTTTATACTTTAGTTGCTTTCATAGTTACCTAACAGAAATTTAAACTAACAGTAGTAGTACTGAGAGTGGAAAACAATTCCCAATTTCCCAGTTGAGCTCTGGTTTATCATGTATGGAACGTTATACTAGTTTTCAAAGGTAATTTCATGCTTACCACACAAAAAGAGATGTCTTCATCATCTTGCACTGACTCTGAATCGCTGGAGTCCAGGAAAAGATGAATGCTTTGGTCATCTGCTGTTTCGTCTGAAAAACAGCAACGAGCAAAAGATAACGTTATGGATTATAACACGATTCCTATTTAATTATAAATTACTATTACAATAACCACAACAGTGAAAATCAACCACATTTAACTAGACAATTTAAAGGAGAGGCCGGGTACAGTTACAATATCTGTAACATTAGCTGTACAGGTGTAACAGTTAAATTGTGATGCTCACCGTTGTCTGAACTGCTCTTCGCTGGGTGCATTTCTTTAAATTCTTCAAGCACTTCTTTTCCTGGGTCCTCGGAGTGCATTTCGCTTCCATCAATCTCTCCAACTGCAGTCAAGTTATCTTCCGGGTCTTTACACATTGACGGTACATCACTCACAGCAGGTGGGTCATGACTGGATAGCAGCAGGGTCTGGACGCTATCTGACGTAGACCTTTTTAATTTTTTCTCCCAAACTCCATTTTTGAAATGGCGCTTTCTGTGGTCATAATACTGTGTATGACACAGTTCAGTGTTGCAATGTTCACAGAAGCACCGAGGTCGTTCATTCAGTCTTGGGACTTCCATCTTTCAACTGACAGCACACCGTGTTGATATCACAGAGTTTATGCACACCGCTTGCTCATTTGTATGCGCGCACGTCTCGCGAGATATTCCTTATAACAATGACCTCGCATGTGATTGGAGGAGCCCGACGAGCTTCTCGCCCTCGTCCAATCACGTGCGAGTTCAAGGCCATGACGCGTACAAGACGTGCTTTAAACAGACGTGTTTTGGACTCTTTTTTTTACATTTTCTGTGTTTTTGCTGCTTTGCGTGATCAACATGACAGGACGCCGCCTCGCCTTCAGCTCTCCTTCAACTCCTCTGAATGGACGCGACCAACCCCTTTCAGCCAGTCCGCTGACCGATGAGAAGAAACTGATGAATGCTATGAGTGGCCTGTCTCGTCAGCTTACTCTACTTACGAACAATATGAATGAGAAGTTTGATGTAATAAACTCCAGGTTGCTGTCCATGGAGGATAAGTGGGCTGCTTTTGAGTCGAAAAACAGCTGTGCTGTGGAAGAAAATAACTCCAAGAAGAGTAGACGAGTGCACAATCCCAAGATTGCGGTAAGAATATTTTTATGTATAACGTTAAGCGTAATATTATTTTTAAAGTACCCCACGCTAAAAGTAACGTTTGCAGAACCAGTTTGCGTTTTTATATATAAGCGTCTTTTGTCTTGTATTTTTCAGGAGGCTGTCCGACGTCTTCACAACTCTGAGGCAAACTTTAGGCGCTATGAACCAGAGCATGGGTAATGTAACGTTACGATTTAAAGAATATGCTTTTATTTAGCTGTATAAGGAAATGGATGCGTTAATAGATCCAAGCTTATAACTGCACATTTTGTTTACACAGACTATCCTCGCCTCATAACGAAGCCGTGAGCTCTTATCTGCTTGGAGCGATTTCCAAGAGTCCAGATTTAACCGCTGAACATGACGACATTGTGTGTAAGTATGACTAATGTTTTTCTCATTCCTTGTTTAATTTTACCGTGACTGTTTTTATTAATACCAGTCTCATGTAATTGTTTTCCAGCTGCCTGTAAGACGTATTATGAATCGATACGCCGCAGCTTCAGATACAAACAACCTGAACTTGTATCGCTGGCGGAAACTGTGAAGAGTTTAGCTCGGAGTCGATCAAGAAGAAAAAGGGTAAGATTTATTATATTAGAACCGTTTTTTGTCAATGTGAGTATTTTTCAGGTTGCTTATTGTCTTTATGGATTGTATTACAGTTGCTGGAAGCAAGACGAAGTGTGCTGGCTCCGGATGAGGTGGACATTTGGAAGTCCGCGACCATTGACCTCATGTCTGACGAGGAAGACGGCGTTGTTGACGGGGTGTCTGGATGGATTGTGCGGCCACCGCCCTCTCGCAGCCCGGAGCTCACCAAACTTTGTAACACTTTGCAATCCAGATTAGAGGCCACACCGAAGTACAGGGCGACTCACCATATACGCCTGTGTTCCCCTAATGTGTTGGGCGCTTCTTTTTGACGTTTTTGGAGGACAACATAAGATACTGCTGCACTGTACTATTTGTGTTTGACAATAAAGCTCTTTCTTTGAATGAACAGCTGTGTGTGTGCATATATTAAGCTCTTTCTTTGAATAAACGGCACGGTCCGTATAATTGTCCCATATATTCTTTGATGGTATGAATAGTGTACTTCATAGCACTAACATTAATATAAAACATAAATTATTACAACATCAATTATATATTTATTTTATATTATTATTATTATTATTGGGGTTTACATTTATAATGAGCCAGGGGGGCCAATCATGATTGGTTTGCAGTGATCTGCCAACCAATCACGAGGGTTTATTCTTGTTTAAAAGTTGTGGCCTCAGCCAATACTGAGTGAGTAAATTCAAGTCTGGCCAGATGTCATCAGGAATATGCGTACCCATGTACTTCTCCCAACTAACTTTATATTTATTGGACGAGGGGGAAGACATTGTTTGTAATTTGTTATATATATTAGAAATAAATGTATCTTCATGTGGGGGTATAATGAAACATTCATCCAGCATAGATTGTGGTTGTGTCTCGAAATCTGGCATGAATTTTCGGATGTAATCTCTAACCTGTAGATATCTAAAGAAATTATTGTTATGCAGTTTGAACTTTGTTTGTAGTTGTGCAAAGGAAGCAAATTTACCCTCAGTATACAGGTCACGGATACAACATAATCCTAATTTCCTCCAATTAGAAAAAGTCAGATCCAAATTAGAAGGGGCAAAGGATGGATTTTTGGCAATTGGTAAAGAAAGAGGCAACGTTTTGAGGGTAAAGTGTGATTTAATTTGTTTCCATATACGGAACAAATTATGTATGATCGGATTTTGAACGTCTTTTGCTTTGTCAAGTGGCAATGGTGAAAGTACCAGGGCTGCAGGTAAATATGGATCACAGTCTTCCATTTCAATAGCTAACCAGGTGGGGAGTGTGTTAGAAGTGATGTTGAAGGAGTTAATACTTTTGAAAGCACATGCCCAATAATACATCATAAAATTAGGGAGGGATAGACCTCAGTTCGCTTTAGATTTGGTTAAGTGTTTTTTGTTAATTCTTGGAGTTTTATAATCCCATAGAAAGGGTTGAATAATTGAATCAATTTTCTTGAAAAAGGATTTTATTAAGAAAACAGGAATATTTTGAAACAAGTATAGTATTTGTGGTAAAAAGATCATCTTGATGGCATTTATCCTCCCAAGTAGTGATATTGGTAGGGTTTTCCAAAACTGAATTTTATTTTTAAGTTTTTCTAATAAAGGTGGAAAATTAGATTGCATGAGAGAGGAAAGTTTCTTTGTAACCTCTATGCCCAAATATGAAAATGTATCAGTGGTAACCTTAAAGGGGAACCTTGCCAACGTTGTTTGAGGAATGTCATGAACTGGCATTAGTAAACTCTTTGTCCAATTTATCCGATATCCTGAAAATTTCCCAAACATTTAAATTTTTTCAAGAATGGTTGGTATAGAGATGAGAGGTTTGGTCACATATAACAAAATATCATCTGCATATAGCGAAATTTTATTTGTTGTGGTCTTTGTCTGATAACCATATATTTGGGGGTCTAAGCGGATACTTTGTGCAAGTGGTTCAATAGCAAGAGCGAAAATTAGTGCTGACAGGGGGCATCCTTGCCGTGTTCCTCTGAACAGATGAAATGAAGAAGATAGATTGCGATTTGTATGAATTTGTGCTTTAGGATTTGTATATAAAAGTCTTATCCATTTAATGAACCTCTCACCTAAATTAAGTCGTTTAAGCACTTCGAACAGATATTCCCACTCTATCTGATCAAACGCCTTCTCAGCATCTAGAGTCAATGTAGTTAGATCGTTGTGAGTTTTCCTGTCAGTATATAAGATATTAAACAGACGTCGTAAATTAGATGTTGAGGACCTATTTGATATAAAGCCAGTTTGATCGTTGTGAACTATTGTATTCATTAATGGAGTTAGTCTATTTGCTAGGATTTTTGCATATATTTTATAATCTATGTTTAATAGAGAAATTGGACGATATGAGCCAACATTTAGCTCATCTTTACCTTTTTTATGAATAACAGTGATTGTAGCCTGAGTTAATGTTGGTGGCAGGGTACTGTCTAGTTGGGCTTGATTGTACATTCTATGGAGAAATGGTGTAAAAATATTACAAAATTTTTTATAAAGTTCGACCGGCATACCATCAGGGCCAGGTGATTTTCCGCTTTTAAGGGAGGCAATTGCCTTTTGAATTTCTGTGGCTTGAATATCTGTATTAAGCATTTCCGAGTCTTCATGTGAGATTCTTGATAAGCTACATTCGTTTAGAAATGTATTCATAGTATTGGGATCACTATCACATTTTGAAGTGTACAAGTCAGAGTAAAACTGTAAGAAGCGCATATTTATCTCCTTTGGCTTAAGTAGTATATGTCCCCTGTCATCTCTAATCTTGTGGATAGCTCGATCGGTTTCTATTTTTTTTAATTGACGAGCTAGTAATTTGTGAGGTTTTTCTCCAAATTCAAAATGTTTCTGTTTAATGAATAAAAAAGCTGATGAAATTTTCCCAGAGAGAAGCTGATTGAGTTGATATTTCAGATTAGTTATTTCTCTATGTAAGTCGGGAGTGGGGTTTAAAGCATTCTGTCGGTCTAATTGTTGTATCTGTTCTTCAAGATGTTTACACTGAGTTACTTCTTTTTTCTTTTTGGCAGCCTCATATGAGATTACACATCCTCTCAAATAGGCTTTGAAAGCCTCCCATAAAGTGCATGATGTGACTTCTGGGGTATCATTCGTTTCAAAATATAGTTTTATTTGAGCTTCAATGAATTTACAAAACTCCTTGTTTGTCAGTAAATAAGGGTTTAATCTCCAAGATCTACTGGGTGGGTCCATACCTTCCAAATACAAATTGAATGTTAATGGGCTGTGATCTGAAATTGATATGGTATGATATTTCACATTAGTTGTGAATGGAACTAGTCGAGTGTCAATTAGGAAATAATCAATTCTACTGTAAGTGTAAAGATCTAATCTCTAGGATGCTGTTCCACTCCTAGCCTGCAGGGGGCGCCCTCCTTAAGCGTCCATGTCATGCTCCCTCCAGGTCTCCAGATGGCACTTTAACCCCATGCTCAGTGCTCTCCACTCCTGCAGATGGTGCCAGTGTGTTTAATGGTTACTCAGAACTCTCCTCATTAGCCCTGATTCCCTTCACCTGTGTCTTGCCCTTTATAAGTGTGCTTGTTCCTTGCCATTATGTTCAGTCTTGAACCTATGTTCTCCTGTCTCCAGATCTCAAGATAAGTTTTGTGCCTTTATTGTACATTTTTTGACCCTTGTGTCTATTTTTGTTTCTCTGTTTTATGGAAGCTCTGCTCTCCTAGTTCATTTGTACTTTGTGCTTTGGTTTCTTAAGTAAAGACTATTTTTATTTTTTGGAAGACTCAAGTCTCTTGACTCTTTACTCTTCTGCTCTTGGGTTCCATTGTCTGGGAGTTAGCTCAGTGGAGAACACACCACACTTAGAACACCAGAGACCCGGGTTCAAGTCCAGCCAAGGGCGACATCCTTACAGCAAGACTGAACCATGGAAGGGAGCCCAGCAGAAGGACCTTCACCACCCTCTAATGTGGACCGTATTTTGGCAGCCCTCTCAGATCAAGCAACAACCATACAGCGACATGACCAGGCGCTGTCAGAGATTCTCCAGATTTTGAGTCTCCAGTCTCAAGCCTCTTCATCCCAAGAACTTCAGTCACCCCCTGGTCCTCCAGACAGATCCATGTTCCCACTCCCATCAGAGCCCAAGTTACCAGCACCAGAGAGGTTCGATGGCAGTCCCGAGAGATGCAGAGGGTTTATTACCCAGTGTACCCTGGCCTTCCAGCTTCAACCCAGCAGCTTTCCTACAGAGAATAGTAAGGTGGCCTACATTATTACACTCCTAACGGGTAAAGCTTTGGACTGGGCCTCTGCTTTGTGGGACCAGAGTTCTCCAGTAACAACTAACTGCCATACATTCATTTCTGAGATGAAAAGAGTTTTTCACCATCCAGCCAGCAGGGGGGATGTTGATCACCGCCTGCTACACCTCTCTCAAGGTACTCGAAGTGCAGCAGAGTTCGCTATAGAGTTTCGCACTCTTGCCACAGAGAGTGGGTGGGATCAACGGGCCTTGAGGGCTACCTTTCACCATGCTTTGTCTCCTGATATCAAGGATGAGTTAGCCTTCCGAGACCCTGCGCCTGACCTCGAGTCCCTCATTGACGTGGCTATCCGGGTAGATCATCGGCTCAGGGAACGCCAGCAGGAGCGACAACAGGAGACTAGATTTTTCGAGTCAGCCAGCGCTGTTAAGCTGCCTTCATCTCCTAGTGCCCCCGAGGAGCCCATGCAGCTGGGCGGAACCAGAATTTCCCAAACCGAGCGCAACCGACGGATAAGGGAGAGATGCTGTCTCTACTGTGGCAAGCCAGGTCACTTTCGCTTTGCCTGTCCTGAGTTGTCGGGAAAAGCCAACTCTCGCCCAGGAGGAGGGGGGCCAGGGCGAGAATAGAAACATTCCCCTGCTCAGCAACCTCAGGTCTGACAATCCAAGCTACTGTCACCCAGGGTAACCAACATCACCAAGTATGTGCCTTTGTTGACTCTGGGGCTGCTGGGAGTTTTATGGACTATGAGATGGCTAAGAGACTCACTATCCAGCCAGCGACTCTCCAGAAACCCCTTAACATCACAGCAGTGGATGGCAGTCCTCTGGGTTCAGGAGAAGTTAATCAATGTACTCCACCTCTCCAGCTACAGGTGGGCCAACATCAGGAATGGATACAGTTCTTCCTGATTCATTCTTCTAAACTTCCTCTAATCCTCGGCTTCCCTTGGCTGACTTTACACAACCCACACATTGACTGGTCCCAAGGGGTCGTTAGGACCTGGGGATCTGACTGCCAAATTTTAGATAATGCCTTCTGCCATTCTTCCAAGCTATTAGAGACATTTTCAGAACCCTCACTAGACATCTCCAGGGGGAGATCTGCGTTTATTTCTGAGACACAATCCACAGAAGTCATGGCCGTTCCTGAAATGAAGCCAACTGCTACCAAGTCTCTTGCTCATTATCCTGAGTTATCCCGAGTCCCCCAGGAGTATGCAGACCTCAAGGAAGTCTTCAGTAAGTCCCAAGCTTCTACACTACCACCTCATAGAGCTTATGACTGCACTATTGAATTAGTTCCTGGTACTTGCCCACCACGTGGAAGGCTCTATTCCCTCTCTGGCCCTGAGAGATTAGCCATGGACCAATATCTCAAAGAAGCCTTGGACAGTGGATTCATCCGTCCATCCACCTCACCTGCAGGGGCCGGCTTTTTTTTTGTTGAAAAGAAGGACGGGGGTCTCCGACCCTGCATAGACTATCGGGGTTTAAACCATATAACCATCAAGAACCGATACCCTCTCCCTCTTATGTCCACAGCTTTTGAAATTCTGCAAGGGGCTACCATCTTTACGAAACTTGACCTTCGTAATGCATACCATCTAGTTAGAATCCGTGAGGGGGATGAGTGGAAGACGGCATTCAACACCCCGACAGGCCACTACGAATACCAGGTAATGCCGTTTGGCCTGGTCAATGCACCAGCTGTCTTCCAAGCCTTTATTAATGATGTTCTCAGAGAAATGCTGAATATATTTGTTTTTGTATATCTGGATGATATTTTGATTTTCTCCCGAAATTACGAAGAGCATGTTCAGCAGGTCAAACAGGTCCTGGCCCAGCTACTGAAACATAAGCTTTATGTAAAGTTGGAAAAGAGTGAATTTCATGTTCCAGAAGTTTCCTTCCTCGGCTTCACAGTATCAAAAGGCAGCCTTCAGATGGATCCAGGCAAGATTCAGGCAGTTTTGGATTGGCCACGACCAACTTCAGTGAAGCAGGTACAGCGCTTTCTGGGCTTTTCCAATTTTTATAGAAGATTCATTAGAAACTTCAGTTCTGTTGCCGAGCCTCTTTCCGCATTGACCAGGAATTCAACTAGGCCATTTGTGTGGACCAGCAGAGCAGATCATGCCTTCAACAGACTAAAACAGCTCTTTACATCTGCCCCAATCTTAACCCTCCCTGATCCAGAGCTACCTTTTGTGTTGGAGGTGGACGCCTCTGACGTAGGAGTAGGCGCTGTCTTGTCACAGAGAAGTAAGTGCGATAACAAGCTTCACCCGTGCGCTTTCTTCTCTCGTCAGCTTACCTCAACACAGAGGAATTATGATATTGGGAACCGGGAGCTGCTGGCTGTCAAGATGGCTTTAGAGGAGTGGAGGCACTGGCTGGAGGGGGCCAAACAGCCATTCCTCATCTGGACGGACCATAAGAATCTCACTTACATCCAGCAGGCAAAGAGATTGAATGCCCGACAAGCCCGATGGGCCCTCTTTTTTAATCGGTTTAACTTTACTCTCTCCTATCGCCCAGGTTCTAAGAATCTCAAGCCAGACGCACTCTCAAGGCAGTTTGAACCACCAGAAGTGGAGTGTTGTCCAGAACCCATTCTCCCCACTTCCAGAGTGGTAGCTCCCATTCAATGGGATATTGAAACGGCAGTCAAGAGGGCTCAACGGCAGCAGCCAGGTCCAGGTAATGGCCCTCCAGGGTGTCTCTTTGTTCCTAACCTTCTACGTTCTAAGGTTTTGCAGTGGGCTCATGCTTCCCTCCCTTCTGGACATCCTGGGATCACAAAGACATGCAAGCACATCCAGAGGAAGTTCTGGTGGCCTGGATTGCAGAGGGACGTCCGGGCTTTTGTTGCCGCTTGCTCCATCTGTGCTCAGAACAAGGAGCCAAGGACCCACCCTCATGGCCTGCTGCGCCCGCTGCCCATTCCAAGACGCCCATGGTCCCACATTTCCTTGGACTTCATTACAGGCTTGCCACAGTCTCAAGGAAACACGGTAATCCTTGTAGTGGTAGACAGATTTTCTAAGACTTGTCACCTCCTACCTTTGTCCAAACTCCCCACAGCTAGCCAAACTGCGGAACTATTGATGAAGCATGTGTTCAGAATCCACGGCTTTCCCCAGGATATGGTTTCTGATCGGGGACCGCAGTTTACTTCCCGGTTCTGGAAGGCGTTTGGCCGACTCATTGGATCTTCCATCAGCCTGTCCTCCGGCTTCCACCCCCAGTCAAATGGCCAAACTGAGAGGGTAAATCAAGAAATTGAAAAGACACTGAGGTGCCTGGTTGCAGACAACCAATCCACATGGAGCTCTCATTTAATATGGGCTGAATTTGCACATAATACCCTTTACCATTCCTCACTAGGTATGTCCCCTTTTGAGTGTCAGTATGGTTTCCCTCCCCCTCTATTTCCCGGACAGGAGCCAGAGGATGATGTTCCAGCTGCCACACAGCTTTTCCGCCGGTGCCGGCGTTCCTGGCAAAGAGCACGCGTTGCCTTATTGAGGGCTGCCCGACAACAGCGGAGGCAGGCAAACCGACACCGAAGGGTAGGACCCTCGCTTCGCCTGGGACAAAGGGTATGGCTCTCAACCAGAGACCTTCCATTGCGGGTGGAGTCCCGCAAGCTAGCCCCACGATACATTGGCCCTTTCAAGATCCTTAAGAAGATTAACCCAGTTTCCTATCGACTTCTTCTGCCCAGGTCCATGAAGATTCATCCCACTTTTCATGTTTCCCGTTTAAAACCCGTTGTTTGTTCTACTCTGTCTCCAGCTAAGAAACCCGCCCCAGCTCCTCGCATCATTGATGGCCAGCCAGCTTACACGGTCCGCAGGCTGATGGATTCTCGCATGGTTCGTGGGAAAGTTCAATATCTGGTGGATTGGGAGGGCTTTGGCCCAGAGGAGCGGTCCTGGATTCCTGCTCGAGATATTTTAGACCCGACTCTCATCTCAGAGTTTCGCCAAGCCAAAGGGAAACGTTAGAAGAACGTCAGGTGCCGTTCCTAGGGAAGGGGCTCCTGTAAAGATCTAATCTCTAGGATGCTGTTCCACTCCTAGCCTGCAGGGGGCGCCCTCCTTAAGCGTCCATGTCATGCTCCCTCCAGGTCTCCAGATGGCACTTTAACCCCATGCTCAGTGCTCTCCACTCCTGCAGATGGTGCCAGTGTGTTTAATGGTTACTCAGAACTCTCCTCATTAGCCCTGATTCCCTTCACCTGTGTCTTGCCCTTTATAAGTGTGCTTGTTCCTTGCCATTATGTTCAGTCTTGAACCTATGTTCTCCTGTCTCCAGATCTCAAGATAAGTTTTGTGCCTTTATTGTACATTTTTTGACCCTTGTGTCTATTTTTGTTTCTCTGTTTTATGGAAGCTCTGCTCTCCTAGTTCATTTGTACTTTGTGCTTTGGTTTCTTAAGTAAAGACTATTTTTATTTTTTGGAAGACTCAAGTCTCTTGACTCTTTACTCTTCTGCTCTTGGGTTCCATTGTCTGGGAGTTAGCTCAGTGGAGAACACACCACACTTAGAACACCAGAGACCCGGGTTCAAGTCCAGCCAAGGGCGACATCCTTACAGTAAGAGTTATGAACTGCCAAAAAAAAGGAATAATCTCTGCCAGATGGGTTGGTAAAACGCCATAAATCAATTAAGTTCATACTTTTAAGAAATGAATTTATAAAAACACTTGAATTATTTTGGGATATTTTACGAGATGCTGATCGATCAAGAAATGGGTCTAAAGGTGTGTTAAAATCTCCTCCTATTATTAACATAGTCTGCGATAGATTGGGAAGTAAACTGAAGACTTTCTTAAAAAATGCAGGGTTATCCATATTAGGAGCATATACATTGACGAGGGTTAGAGATGTGTTGTGTATCTCTCCCGAGACAATGATATAACGACCATCTTTATCTGCTATAGTGGAACTATGAATAAAGGGTATGCCTTTCTTTATTATAATGGCTGCGCCTCTTGCTTTTGTGGAGAAGGACGTGTGATATATCTCTTTTACCCATTTAGCTTTCAATCTATTATGACAATTGTTTTTTAAATATGTTTCTTGCAAAAAGATTATGTCTGAGTGTAATGATTTTAAGTGATTCAAAACTTTACCTCTTTTCACCGGGTTGTTTGCGCCACGTATATTCCAGCTTGTAAATGTCAGTCCCTTTTTAACATTCAGTGCGTTCGTCATATGCAATAAGAAGGAAAGTTGGCATATGAATGAGATGGGAAATCAAGTATCTATATGAATTATATTGAATGAAACTTGTTTCTATTGCTGTGTAAAAATTGCTATTCCGCATATTCGCGAGCATAAACACAGTGAACAACATATAAGTAAACAACATAAACTTAAATACTTTAGGCTAACCTAATGTAGCCGCAGGAAAACCGTTCGCGGGAAGAGGCTAAAAAACAAAACAAAACAAAAAAAACTTCCCTGTATGAGTAACCTAACTTACTAAGACTGTTACTCCTTTTTGGGGAAAGCCCCTCCAGCCAAAATACAAAGTCATGGCCATTTGTAACACAGAACAAAATATTTGTAGGTTCAATTTAAAAATAAGAAAATGAAGAAATAAGTGAAACCTGTATAGTAATCATACATTGTCAACAGTTTGTAAACTTGAGAGTAAATTATTATACATCTTATTGGATACCTCCAGAACAACGTTTAGGAAACGGTGGAGTAGCACTTCATAAAACTAATAGGGATGTTAACTTGAATAAACCTTCATAGCATATTGACAATAAAGTCTGATATAAAAGTCTCTCTCCACTTGCATTTCTTGTCGTGCTATCTTACCACATTAATTAAGGATCCCTGTCGGCGTAGGATATCTGATGTATTATCAGTCTTTTAACTTCTTCCAGTTGATCCTGATGGTGTTGTTGTGAGACGTTCAGCATACTCCTCGGCCTTTTGCAGGTCTGTAAAGGATGACTGGGAGCCGTTGTGGGTCACTAGGAATCTCGCTGGGTAAAGTAAGCCATATCTGACGCCGGGTTGATTGCGCAATAGTTGCCTGGCTCTGTTGAACTGCGCCCTTCGCTTTGCCACTGATGGAGGGTAGTCGGGGAAGATGCTTATGGATTTACCTTGATATTGAAGGTTTCTCATAGCGGCAACTTTGCGGAGGATGTCTTCCAGGACGTGATAGTAATGGAGGCGTATTACGAATGGGCGCGGAGGGTCAGAGGGGTTCGGACGTTGGCGAAAGGTCCTGTGGGCTCTGTCAATAAGCGGGGCTTCGTCCAACGAGAGTACATCTTTCAGCAAGTTGGCAATAAAGTCCCTCGGTTTCGTCGCTTCCGAGCCCTCTCGTACACCTGTAATTCTGATATTGTTTCTACGGGATCTTCCTTCTAAATCTTCATTCTTTTGTTTAAGACTGACAACTTCGGCACTGAGATTAGCCACCTGTTGCTCAAGTTGGCTAATGCTATCAGAGTGTGCAGTGGCGGCCTCTTCTATGTCAGTGACTTTAGCTTGTAGTGTCTGGGATTTTGCTTCAAGATTAGTAATAGACAGTTGGGCGATGTTGTTAGTCGAAACAATCTCTGCTCTCAAATCGTTATACACCCGTTCGATGCGTCTTTCCAAATTCTCACAGATGTCATCTTTTATCTTAGTCATTTCACCTCTGAGTGCTGTGATGGCAGCTAGGAGAGCTCGATTAGAGGGATCCTCCTCATCACCGCTGGACTCATTGGGCTGCGTGCCAGGCAAGGTCGGTGGTTGGTCGAGGCCTAGTTGAGTCGATTTCAGTTTCTTGGTTTTTTGTTTGCTCATGTTGAGATGTCCAGTCGAACTTGAAGTCTTATTGTTTTAAAAGTAAATGCGTTCTGAAAGCACAGAGTTTACATAGTTGTTGGCCCTTGAAAGTATTTTTTAGCGGATTTGGCTAAGGGAGCTCTTAAAGACGTGTCTTACTCCGTCATCGCTCAGTGGCCATCTTGCCACTTTTCACGGACAACTTACCACTCTCTCTGTGGGTTAGAACTTGATGCTGCCATTTTAATTGCCATGCTTTTCCAGATATCCTTTTTAGTTTTGTTGGACACTGTTGTCCGAAAACTTAAGTATCTTTGTGCTGAGTAACATTGTCTAAAAGTATGGCCATTTCGGTTTGGCTCTCCTCTTTCTTTCTTTTTTAATAAAAGAATGTCAAGACTTAGAGGGGCATGGTCTGAAATAACAATGAGCAGATATTCAGAGTTTACAACCTGAGGGGATAGAGAATTATTGATAAAAAAAAAAATCTATACGAGAGAAAGATTGATGGACATACGAGTAGATTAATATTTTCTCGCTGTAGGACTTAAGTGTCTCCATGGGTCAATGTAACCAATTTTAATCATAAAACTCAGAAAATATCTTTGACATAGCAGAGGGAGATTTAACTACAGTACTTGAGATCAAGGCGTTGAGTTTCCCGGAGGAATACAGCGTCAGGTTTTTGTAGTTTTAAATGTGTCAAAACTTTGGATTTTTTTAATGAGTCCATTCAGTCCTTTCACATTCCAACTCGAGAATCTAACTGAGCTTCTGGTATTGTCCATCAATTTCACTTAGTATATAAATAGAGTGGAGGCCACAAGCAGAAAGATAAATAAATGAATTGCGCAGGCCGTTTCTCACAGCAGTAAATGCCGCCCCTCTTAGTGACGCTGGAGTTGTAGTCAGGGAAAATGAAGACCTTTCAGCCCTTATAGAGGAGATGGTTCCAATTTCTACGTCGAACAGCCTTTTCTTTGTCTTTAAAGTAGTCAAACCAAACAATCATGCCTCTAGGCCTTTGATTCTCCCAGTCACATGAGGGTGCTGTGCCAATATGGAGTGCTCCAACAGCAGGGCAGTTGGAAAGATTTTGATCCGAGCACATCCTGGAAAAATTGTGACTTAAACGTAACCGGATCGCTCCCTTCTGCTCGCTACGGGATGCCGATGACACGGAGATTACAACGCTGAGAGCGTGACATCAAGTCCAGCACTTTATCGGTGAGCTGCTTGTTAGCCTGAATTTAACTTTAGCACAGTCTGTTCCAGTGCTACAATGCAGTCGCTGTAATCGTTCAAGTGCTAAACAAGCTCGTCAAATTGCCATCTTTGCGATTCAATGCTCGATTTAAAACTCTAAAAATACGCGGGGCAAGAGCGGAGTCAATGGCTGCTTTCACCTGTTCTGTGATGGTAGAAGTTAGCTCTGAGATCAAAGTGGCACAAAGTTTTGATGCTATGCCTGTATGAGAACCACTGGACTAAATGCTGCTAAATGTGTGTTGTGTTACGCCATTAAACTGGGTTTCACTTGCATTTGTCTCTGTTCACCTTAGGCCTGATGCAGCTAAAAGAGGAGGGTCAAGAATTGAATGAAAAGGAAGAGAAAGATCTCTATGAAGAGCATCATGATTTCATAACTGAAGAAAAATCATTTAGTTGCTCACAGACTAAAAAGACATCCACACAAAAAAGAGCTCAGAAGACAGGAACTAGAACTTTCAGCTGCCCTCAGTGTGAAAAGAGTTTCAATCGACATGAACATCTTAAAATCCACATGAGAGTTCACACTGGAGAGAAGCCGTTCACCTGCCAACAGTGTGGAAAGAGTTTTACTCAAAGTAACAGCCTTAAAGCCCACATGTCAATTCACACTGGTGAGAAGCCTCACACCTGCTAACAGTGTGGAAAGAGTTTTAATAACCATGGACATCTTAAAATCCACATGAGAGTTCACACTGGAGAGAAGCCTTACACCTGCCAACAGTGTGGGAAGAGTTTTAATCAAAGTAACAGCCTTAAAGCCCACATGAGAATTCATACTGGAGAGAAGCCTCACACCTGCCAACAGTGTGGAAAGAGTTTTTCTGATAAAGGAACCCTTCAAAAACACATGATAGTTCACACTGAAGAGAAGCCGTTCACCTGCCAACAGTGTGGGAAGAGTTTTAATCAAAGTAACAGCCTTAAAGTCCACATGAGAGTTCACACTGGAGAGAAGCCTCACACCTGCCAACAGTGTGGGAAAAGTTTCACTCATAGTAACAGCCTTAAATCCCACATGAGAAGTCACACTGGAGAGAAGCCGTTCCTCTGCCTGCAGTGTGGAAAGAGTTTTGCTTGTATAAGAGACCTTACAGTTCACATGAGAATTCACACTGGAGAGAAGCCGTTCCTCTGCCTGCAGTGTGGAAAGAGTTTCACCCAAAAAGTTCATCTTAAAACCCACATAAGAATTCACACTGAAGAGAAGCCGTTCACTTGTGACCAGTGTGGAAAGAGTTTTAATCAAAGTAACAGCCTTAAAGCCCACATGAGAAATCACACTGGTGAGAAGCCTCACACCTGCCAATAGTGTGGAAAGAGTTTTTCTGATAAAGGACACCTTCAAAAACACATGAGAGTTCACACTGGAGAGAAGCCATTCACTTGTGACCAGTGTGGAAAGAGTTTCAGATTTAAAGCAAACATTAATTTCCACATGAGGAGTCACTAAAGAGAGAACTGTTTTGTCGTCAGTGTGGAAGGAGTTTCACAGACCGGAATCATCTTAAGAGGCGTGTAATAACTCACACCAGAGAGAAGCTTTTCATGTGCCATCATGTGGAACGAGTTCAAGGTAAGGCAACTTGAACTTGAACAACAAGTTCACACTGAAGAGAAGCCTAAAGGGTTAAATATAGAATCTTGAGGGAAAAATATATATCATGCTTTGTAAATGTATATCAAGGGGGACTTCTAGTTATGTCGGGTTGCTGAGCAGTCACGTTTCTCAACGCTCTCTGATTATCCATTATTCAAATATTTTATTTAGGCCCAATAACCCAAAACTACGCCTCCTTTTCTGTCCCATTCAACATGTCTTTGAGAGCGCAAAGAAAAAGAGACAAAAAAGATAACATGGATACTTCTGTTGACGAAGGTTCCACTTCTGAAGCTAATTCTGAGGCAGAAACTCAACCAGATAACAGTGTAATACTTTCAGCTATAAACTGTCTGAAGAGTGAGGTTTTTTTGCAATAGAAGGAGGTTTTGGCAGTGTTAGAATAATGATGAAATTTCTTCTTTTATTCACAATATATAACCAGGAGTAATGCCAAGTATAAAGAGGCTTTATTCCCAATATGTAACCAAGAATGAGGGCAAATGTAGAGAGGCCTATGTTAACCACAAAAGTATGTTATGTGTTGTTCCCTTTCGAGGGAACTCTCACTGCGTCGGAATGACACTTTGGGGATACACCCTAAGCACTAGCGAATCTGAAGTCCGTATAGAAACTAGCCCAATCTGATTGGCGTGCGTGATGACGTCATCGTGACGGCGTACCCGGAAGTATAAAGCGGGAGCCGGCGCATAGAAACGGCAGTTATTGCTCTTCAGCATAGCGCTCTCTGTTGAAATTGTCTGTCTATTTACTGTTGTTTGTCACAGTTGCAAAAGTGTGTGAATGATGGAAAAGAATGTGAGAGCGTTTAAGCAGTGTGTGCATCTGTGTCCCCGCTTCATTTCGGGCTCAGATGCACACCTGCTTTGTGTGCAGTGTCTGGGTGTTGAGCATGCTCGGGCAGTTCTCGAGGGAACTGCCTGTCAGCATTGTAAGCTGCTCATACTCAGACTGCTCCGCTCTCGGCTGGCCGTGTTAAAAAACGATGAGGCCGGCCAGCTTTGTGAGCCCTAGGGTTCTGGACCCGCGATCGCTGAGGCGTCTCGGTGTCACAGACCATGGGGTTCACAGAAGGACTTGTCAGCAGGATCTGGGACTGCTGCGGCACTTTCCCAATCTTTGTCTGACAGTTCTAAAGATCTTCCTCCCCGTGTGGAAGCCCGCGCTGCGGCTTCTTCCCCCGGGGTTGAGGATCTGATGCTTATTCTCTCCGGTTCCGAGGAGCCGGATGAGTGTTGCATCAGGGCGGGTGGAGAAGCAGGAAGTGTTTCATCGCTTCATCCACTCGCCCAAGAGGAGCTAATGGAGGTTTTGAAGATCAATTGGCCACAGGAAGTGCCGGAAATTCAGCCACCTAGTAGGCTGGACGACCGGTTTCTTTCTCGCCGGGTCCAAACACCTTGCCGGGGTTACCTTTCTTCCCGGATCTACACACCGAGGTGTGTAGGTCGTGGAGGAAGCCCTATTCCTCGCGTATTCCTCCAGTATTGGATTATTCCAATGTTCTGGGGGCGCGCGAGGCGGGCTAGGGGACGATGCCTCGGGTGGAAGAGGCTCTCACGAGTTATCTTTTGCCCGATTCTGTGTCGTCCCTTAAAAACCCGGAGCTGCCCACCAAACCCTGTCGGGACACCTCATCGTTGGTGGGCGAAGCTTATATGGCGGCTGGGCGGGCTGGTAGTTCCCTGCACACATTATCTGTCTTGAAGGCCTACCAGGCTGACCTCCTGAAAGAGCTCAATGAGGGCGACGGTCCCTCTTCGGAGGATGTGCTGGAACTACGGAGGGCTGCAGATTTGTCTCTCCGCATCACCAGGGAGATGGCCCGTGCTATCGGCCGGGCTATGGCTTCTATGGTGATTGTGGAGAGGCATCTCTGGCTGAATCTTTCGGGGATGAGGGAGAAGGATAAGTCCTTCCTCCTAGATTCCCCGATTTCGCCTCCTGGTCTATTTGGTGACGCGGTTGAGACCGTTGTCGCCAGATACCAGGAGGCGAAGATGCAGTCAGCAGCCTTCCGCCAGTGCCTCCCTCGCCACTCAGAGCCTGGGAAGGCGGCCCCTAGGGGGCAGCCTCAGCCGTCTGCCAGCTCCTCGCACCGGCAGGTGCAGAAGAAGAGCGTCGCCTCTAGAGCCCCTCCTCTAGGAGCTTGGCAACAGAGGCGGCGTTCTCACCAGCAGTTCCATCAGCGGTCTTCCGCTCCTGGAGGCGATCTGAGGAACATACTCCAGGGCGGAAGGCTGCTGGGAAGAAGTCCTAGCTTCGGCTGGACTTCCAAGAGCGGTCCCCCCCGCAGAGGAGCAACCGAGGTTGCTTCCTCTGCGGCGCTCCGGGGAAATCGAGGTAATCCCGCCGTCTATGACGCTTCGGGCCCCATCGATTTCCCGCAAACGCATGCTGCTCCAGCCGCCTCCGGAGGGTCTTGCGGCTGGGCAGCTAACGCGTCAGCACATAGAGAATCGTTCCCAACCACTTCCTGCCGGTCATCCGCTTCAGGGGGTTGGGGACGAGGCTCGTGTAACACCCGAAGCCAGCCTCGAGAGGGTTGCGTCTGGTTATAGACCTGAGGTATTTGAATCGGTCTCTGAGGAGGTTCGGATTCAAAATGCTCACGGGTTCTATCATCGTGAGTCAGATCCAGTTCGAGGACTGGTTCGTCACGATAGATCTAGGGGACGCATACTTCCATATCGAGTGCTTCCCTTCGGTCTAGCTCTTTCCCCACGCACATTCACAAGGTGCATGGATGCAGCTCTGGCTCCATTGAGACTCCAGGGCATCCGTGTGCTGAATTATCTCGACGACTGGCTCATATTGGCCCAGTCGTACGGGATGGCAGTTCGGCATTGAGATGTCGTTCTGGCCCATATAAGGTGCTTGGGGCTGAGACTCAACACACAAGAGTGTGTTGACGCCGTCCCGGAGGGCTACGGTTCTAGGGATCGTATGGGACTCGACGACGATGCGGGCACAATTGTTTCCCGCGCAAGTCGAGACCATACTGGCGATGGTCTCAGGAGTAAGGGTAGGCCACAGCATCACTGTGAAGCACTCTTAGAGAGTGCTGGGACTCTAGGCAGCAGCGTCCAAGGTGATACCTTTTGGCCTGCTGCACATGAGACCCCTACAGTGGTGGCTGAAAACCAAGGGGTTTTCCCCCAGAGGGAATCCTTTCCGTATGATCAGGGTAACGCGGAGATGTCTTCGTTCCCTAGTCATATGGAAGAAACCTTGGTTTCTCCCTGCAGAGGACAAACCGAGGTTGTTTCCTCTGCGGCACTCTGGGGGAAATCGATGTGGTAATCCCGCCGTCTATGACGCTTCGGGCCACATAAATTTCCCGCGAACGCATGCTGCTCCAGCCACCTCTGGAAAGACTTGCGGCTGGGCAGCTTGCGCGTCTGCACGCAGAGAATCGTTCCCAACCACTTCCTGCCGGTCATTCGCTTCAGGGGGTTGGGGACGAGGCTCGTGTAGCACCCGACGCCAGCTGGGGCACAGGGCAGCAGCGTCCAACCAACGTGATACCTTTTGGCCTGCTGCACATGAGACCCCTACAGTGGTGGCTGAAAACCAAGGGGTTTTCTGTATGATCAGGGTAACGCGCGGATGCCTTCGTTCCCTAGTCATGTGGAAGAAACCTTGGTTTCTGTCCCAGGGGCCAGTGTTGGGAGCGTTCTGTTGCCGGGAATCCGTTTCAACAGGTGCCTCCCTCACTGGTTGGGGCTCGGAGCAGGGGAGTTTGAGGTCACGCCCTCTATGCAGACTGGTGCATCAAATTCTCCTGTGGACCCTAGGGAAACTGTCCATCAGGGCAATGTATGTCCCGGGGGACCAAAATCAGGGAGCAGACATCCTGTCGAGGCAGGAGCTGAAGCCCGGGGAGCGACTCCACCCAGGTGGAGGCCATGTGTGAGAGGTTCGGCCCAGTGGAAGTGGACTTGGTGGCGTCTCGAGAGACGTCCCACTTCCCACTGTGGGGTTCCCTCACCCATCCAGCCCCGCTGCGTCTGTACACATTTCCCCCGATTGCTCTGGTCCCGGGAGTTCTGGAGAGGGTCCGCCAACAGGGGGTCAGCCTACTTTTAGTAGCACCCCGTTGGCCGACGCGAGGTTGGTTCTCGGATATCATAGCGCTGCTGGCAGGTCCTCCATGGCAGATTCCTCTGAGGAGGGATCTCCTATCTCAGGCAGGGGGCACAATATTTCACCCCCGGCCTGAGATTTGGAGTCTTTGGGTCTGACCCTTGAGGGGGTCAGGTACCTAGAGGCTGGCCTGTCGGCAGAGGTGATAGAGACTTTACTTTAGTTCCAGAGCTCTGTCTTCAGGTGGCTGTACAGCCCCAAGTGGTGAGCCACTTGGTGCAGGGAGTGTGAGGTGGACCCAGTTAACTGGCCGGTGGCTTCAGTGCTGGAGTTCCTACAAGATCGCTTCTCTGCGGGTCTAACCCTGTCCACACTCAAGGTGTCCGTGGCTGCCATGGGGCTTTCCACACTCCTTTGGGTGAGGGTCTGGGGTAGGCACCAGCTGGATGTACAGTTCCTCCGTGGGGTTCGGAGGATGAGACCTGTGGCTCGTTCCAGACTCCCAACCTGGGATCTCCCAACCAACCTGGCAGTGGTTCTCGAAGGCTGGCTGAGGCCCCCCTTCGAGCCATTGGAGTCGGATGAACCGAAGAGCTTGACCCTAAGGTGCCCTTTTCTCCTAGCAATTACATCGCTAAAAGAAAAAAGAGTGGGGGACCTTTAGGCCTCAGCTACAAGGCTGACTTGCCTGGAGTTCCTCCGTGGGAGTTAAGGCTATCCTTCACCCTAGGCAGGGCTAGGTGCCCGTAGTGTCACCAGGGGTGGTCAGGTCTTTTGGTTCTACGGGTTTGTCATCCTTCGCCTCACGTGACGGCGGATGAACCTTCACTGGAAGCACTTTGAGGAGTGCTGAGGGACATGGCAGCAGCGTCCAAGGTGATACCTTTTGACCTGCTGCACGTGAGACCTCTACAGTGGTGGTTGGAAACCAAGGGGTTTTCCCCTAGAGGGAATCCTTTCCGTATGATCAGGGTAACGCGCAGAGGCCTTCGTTCCCTAGTTATATGGAAGAAACCTTGGTTTCTGTCCCAGGTGCCGGTGTTGGGAGCGTCCTGTTGCCGGGAAACCGTTTCAGCAGGCGCCTCCCTCACCGGTTGGGGCACGGAAAGGAAAGGGTGGAGAATTTCTCCCTACGGCGCCTGGCGCGAGGGTACTTAAGTCCTAGTTGTGCCCGGTCTCCGGCTTCACACTAGGGCAGGCGCTACCCTTGGTGTGGGCTAGTGGGTACTCGTTCCCCAAAGTGTCGTTCCGACGCAGTGAGAGTTCCCTCGAAAGGGAACGGCTCGGGTTACGTCTGTAACCCTTGTTCCCTGAGAAGGGAACGAGCACTGCGTCACGTCACCACACCTCGGCACGCCTGGAGCGCATGCTTCAGAGCAATAGCTGCCGTTTCTATGCACCGGCTCCCGCTTTATACTTCCGGGTACGCCGTCACGATGACGTCATCACGCAGGCCAATCAGATTGGGCTAGTTTCTATACGGACTTCAGATTCGCTAGTGCTTAGGGAGTATCCCCAAAGTGTCGTTCCGACGCAGTGCTCGTTCCCTTCTCAGGGAACAAGGTTTACAGACGTAACCTGAGCCGTTTTATTATGTTGAAACTATATAAGAAAATGTAGTGGAGGTTTTATAGAGAACCTTGATGTTAGACTTTGTAAGAGCCTTATAAGAAAAACATAAATAGCAAAGTGAAATGAGAAGTTGTTTATATGGCAGAAAAACTTTTATAAGAAGTTTTTTATTTTTCACAACTTTTATGTACAAGCTGTTTATGAGGCCGAACAACTTAAAGAAAGCTTTTCTTATACAACTTTCATGAATGACTTTGTAAACATGAAAAAACGCAAGAACATGTTATAGTACAAATGTTTTGCTTTGGTTTGTAGTAAAGACACAGAAACAAAGATGTTGTAAAAATGTTTTGTTTTTGGTTTATAGTAAAAATACGGGAGACATTGTTTGGTAAAAAGTATTTGATGGAACTATTGGGAAGAGCACACTGGGCCATATTAATTTAAGTCATTTATTGATGTAAAAGATGGGCAAGTGAAATGTTACCTGTATTAGTATGCAAGCATGTAACAAAGTATTAAACAAAGAAGTAGGTTTTACCCCGGGATGATGTCTTGCAGACGAGACGAAGGAGGAGATTAAGGATCCAAGCCAGAAGAAGAAGAATGAAAGAATACAGAGCATTATATACTAGCATGTTAAAGGAGTTTAGGGAGTTGACAATGATCCAAAGTCTGGGATTGGATGAACTGTACATATGTGATTGAATATGTAATGAAGAGGTGTGATAATGAAATGGTATATAAGGTCTTGATCTCTGTATGAACATCAGAAGCTGAGAGCGACATGCTGCTTCTCCATTGCTTGATGATCCGAGCCTGACATCTGCTGGTGACTTTTGTGAAGCGACTTTTTGAAACTTAAAACTTTTCTTTTTATAACCTTTATTGATTGTATGTCAAACTTTTTGTTAATGGAAAAATAAATTTACTTATAATTGATTTATAAAAGAAACCGTTTGCCACGTCTCTGCTTTCTAAACGAGTTGATCTGAACCAGACACGGAGGGGGTCTGTTCTTCTAGAGAGTAAGTATAAATTTATATTTATGATCTAGTTAAGGATTTGACCTGCTTTACCTAGCCTGAGAATATAAACTAAAACTAGGTAGAAGGTGTGTGGGATCTAGATAGATTGTACAACGAATAACATGGCGCCCAACTAGCGGGGCACGATTGCTTATTGATTTCTGTCCAAAATCAATAAACAAGGTGCTGACAAAAAGCGTGATTATTGTATAGAAAGTACAATAGAAATAGAGTCTAAAATAGGATTGAGGAAAAAAATTCTAAACAAGACTTAGAAAGAAAAAGAAGATATAATTCAGGAACAAATTATATATTAACCTAAAAACCTGGGAAAGGTTAAACTAATAGTAGTGTTGAAGTCTCAAGAGTGAGATTTGAGTCTAAAAAGGAAGGAATCCTGTAGAAGAAATAATTCAGGGAAGAATTATTAAAGGTCCCGTTCTTCGTGTTTTTTTTTGAAGCTTTGATTGTGTTTACAGTGTGCAATATAACGTGTTCATGTTTCGCGTGTAAAAACACAGTATTTACTCATCTGTACGCCGCTGTTTTCACTGTCCTAAAAACGGCTGATGACTTCCTTTATTCTATGAAGTCCCTCCTTCAGAAATACATAACGAGTTCTGATTGTGCCAGCGGTTCCCGTGTTGTGATTTGACCGCAGCTTAGCGCACATTTCCCGGTTCCTGTGTTGTGATTCGACAGCAGCTTAGCGCACATAGCACGGAAAGGTCACGCCTCTTAACGGGAGATGTATGTGCTCAATGATCTCTACAGCGTCCCTGGGAAAGCCAAACAAAGGTGATTTGACTCCGGGATGAAAATAACAGCTTCTCGACGACATGGCGACAAACACACTCAACGCAACAGTTCCTTTTCTCCACGCGACACTTCCTCTTCTCCACGTGGGACAGCAACAAGACCACGCCCCTTTTTTTGCGTATTCTTGTGGGCGGAGGTTAGTCTGTTCTACTGTTCTACTGACGTCATTAATGAAGGAAGTACCAGGATGTAGTCCAAACCGGCCGTTCGCTGTAGGCTTTGAAAGGGAACTTCTGTTAAATAAAATATCTGGCTTGGCATTGAACTTTGAGCTTTATAATTTTACAGGTATTATTTATGCTCTAACAGCTAGAGGTGTGCAATACCGCTAGATTTGGTATCGATCCGATACCAAGTAAATACAGGGCCAGTATCGCCGATACCGATACCGATACTTTTTAATAATTAAGGTGGATGCGTCTTCAACCTAAATCTTAATGAATTTTCATGACTTTTAATTTGTTTTTGTGATTTGCATTTTGGGTTATTAATCAGTACTACAAAAGCTTTTGTTCAGAAACAATTTTTGGTTACTTCTGCTTTATTTAAATAAACAAAGTTACAAAATTATTATTCAAGTAGCATGTTAACAAAAAAAAATGTTTCTCCTCTTTAGTGCACTTCAAAATAAATATAAAAAATGTAAAATAAATTCTCCTTGATTTTTCATATGTTTGTACAAATTAGTTGTATTGCCACTGTATTTTAAAGACTTTCTACAAATGGTACAAGTCGCTGTTGTCTCATTTTCGGCCTGAAATTACAGCCATACAACGCTCCTCTTTCTCTCTGATGCCATTCTCCGTCTCTGACTGACTAGAAATGCACGCGCGCGGCTGAGCGAGCGCGCGCCTGACTGCTGGTGCTGGAGCGGCGCGCTAATGGTGAGTCACGTGACGGTACAACACAGGAGAGAGGGGGAGAGCAGTGTCGAGCACGAGCAGCACTCTTGGGAGGAGGATTACAGAGAGCTTGCAATGCTCTGCTCTTTGACAGCAGCAGCATTTTGACAAACTCAGTCAGGTCGCAAAACGAGAGAAACTGAAACTTAAGTATCGATATTTTCACGTTGGTATCGATCAATACCGATACCAACGTTGGTATCGATATTATCGATATTAGTATCGATCTGCCCACCTCTACTAACAGCAACATTACACACTAACTAAAGTTTGAACAGTGGGATCACGAAGAACGGGACCTTTAATATAACCTAGGTAAAGGTTATTAAGTGCATGCACGACACTACTAGAATCTCTATTATATTATATTGGAATACGGAAAAACGGTGAAAGCCCAGTAAAAGAAGTGTGTTCCGATAGGGTATTAAAAGTTGGTTAATACACCGATATAATAGAGATTAGCTAAATCTTTATTGAAAAATATTTAGTGTAGACTGTGTGAACTGTTCAACGAAGTGCACATCGTTGAATGGGAATCATAGTGAAAAGCAGATCCATATTAGAGTGTAGTATTGAAAATATACTAAGTAATGATATGGATAGAGAAAGCTTGATAAAGTAAAATCGACAATAAAAGTAAATTGCGATTTTAACTTTGACTTCCATCCAGAAAATTATTAAACAAAAGTATATGAAATCAATTAAGAAGTTTCTGAAGAAAATGTCAGAAGAACGAACAATTGATGAGAGAAGTGATGCTCTAGAAAGGGAAGGAGCAATAAATAGAGAAATGGAAGAAGTTATTGAAAACAGCGAACAAAATGAACAAAGAAACTTAGTCTCTGAAAATAGAACTCCAATTGGAACGACAGAAAAAAGAACGGATAGAGAGACAGATTCAAGTTCTGAGGAAAGTAAATATGAAGAAAATGAAGCTAAGGAATTAAATTCCACACGGATTAGCACAGAGTATGATATTAGTGAAGAGGAACCAGTGCTTAGGAAAGAGACTAGGTTGAAACATAAAAAAGGTGTAAAAATACCATTACAGAGAGTAACTAAACAAATATAGAATGATTGGCCAGAAGTAGAGTTTAAGGGAACTAAATATAGAAATCCCAGTGGGGAGAAAAGAGATAGGGAACTATTGAGCAGATGGAATAAGAGAGTAATACCTGAAAGGGATTTGACTTATGGTCAGATAAAAACTGCCAGCATGTCCCCATCTGCAACACAAATAGCCGAACAGGAAGGTTTGTCAAAATCAGGCAAACAGACCTTATTCCAGGAGGGATATGAGTATAATAGAAAAATAGTGAAAGAGTTGGACAATGTTATAAAGATATTGAAAAATCAGAATAAAAAATTACAGAGAGATTTGGAAACAACAAGAGGTTTTGGAGAAATTGAGAAACTGAACAGAGCCTCGGAAGAAATGTGGGAGGAGGAGAGCGAAGAGGCTGTAGATCAAGGAGAGTTAGAGCGACAGATAAACCCTAGAGAAGGGGAATCTCCAGTGAGGCAGCTGCAGTTCAGCACTCCACGGAAAACCGAGGGCGAGAGAAGTGTGGAGCAGAATGTTCAAGCAAAACTGTTAGAATTAAAATTAACTGATGTTGTGAGGAATCAGATAGGATCTAGAAAATCCAGTGAAGATTACTACAGTTATATGGATAGAATCATTAAAACAGCAACACAAGCTGGCTTGGGCTCTGAAGCAATGACAAGATCAGTGCACACTTGTACAGGGCATGCCATTACAGCACAGGCCCTAGAAAAGGTTAGAAACCTTACTGGAGTCGAGGACAAATACAAACAATGGCAAGATATGCTAGTGAATGCAAATAAAGAACAAGTGCCCTTATTTAGTGTATGGTTATCAATTGAGGATGAAATTCCGATGTCAGATAAAGTAAGACTACTACGAGATGTAGGACGTAAAATACCAGGAGGACATAAACTAGTGACCATCTTAAATACCACAACTAAAAAACAAATAGAAGAGAGACTAGCTGAATATGATTTAAATACTCCGTTTGTAAAAAGAAAGGAACCACAAGGTGCAAAGGTTCAAAACCAGCAAAGAGTCAAAATAGTGAATAAACAGAGAGCCCCTGTGGAAAGCACAAGACCGTATAATACAAGATTCCAAGCTAGACAAGGTGAGAGAGGTCAGTCTAGCAGGCCTAAATCCTGGAATACGAAGAAAGCAGCATGGCAGAGAGATAATAGTGCCAAGAAAACCTTTAAAAATGACAGAAATAGTACTGCACAAAAGTCAAGTTACATTCCGGCAGGAGAGGGGATTAAATTAACTCCCTTACAGAAAGATCAAGTGATACAAAAACGCAAGAGCACTGATTCGGGTGTAAAAAGATTTAGAAGAAACAAATTGACTCAGAATGCAGAAACGCAAAAGGTCACTGAGAGGGAAGAGAATAATAGAGACAGTACAGGGAAAAATGAACAATGAAACAAAATTGGCCTGTTGAAGGAGCATATCTGTGATGAGAGAGTTTTGGAGAGAAATGAAGATTTATTTGTAAATGTAAAAGGTGTAGAATTCCTTTTGGATACTGGAGCTCAGATATCCTCCACAACAGAGCCAATAAATTACACAGGAAAAGTACTAGTTCAAACATATAATGGAAAAGTAGAAGAAGAACAAATGGGAGAAAAATTTGGTGTAAAAATGATAAAAGGAAAAGAGAATTTACTTGCAGGAAGAGATCTGAAAAAAGTGCTGAGATTAAAGGAAGTAGATGTAGAACAAGAGTTAGATCGCATCAAAAACAAGATGATTGGTAGTGAAGAATCAAAGGAAGAATTGATACAGGCGTTGAGAGAAACTCCATGTGGAAAATATAAGAACGATACTGGTTTGGTTAATCAGAAATACGCACATGAAATTCTAGGCGGAACACATAAACCACAGAGACAATATCCAATAAACAAATTGGGAAAAGATGAACTGGATCAAACAATAAAGGAATTGTTAGAACAGGAAGTTATTAAGGAAGTACCATCAGCAATCACAAATAGCCCTATACAATTAGTGCCTAAACCTGGAAATCAAGGATTTAGATTAGTGACAAATTTCAGGGCCCTTAATAAATTAACCCGTCCAGACCGTCGCTACCTAATTAATGCAAATTTTTAACGAAACTGGATTTGATTAATGGATTTTGGGCAGTTCCAATAACAGAAAATAGTCAAGAAAAAACTGCGTTTACAGTAGGAAACAAACATTATTTATTCCAACGTTTGCCACACGGGTATGTCAACTCGTCGGTAGTGTTTCAGGCGGTAATGATGGAGATATTAAAAGATTTACCTGTGGAGGTATACATCGATGACATTTTAATCATAAATGAGGAAGAGGAAGAACATGTAAACACTGTAAAAGAAGTGTTGAAAAGGATAGCAGACTCAGGATTAAAAATCAACATAAAGAAAAGCGAGGTTATGACGGACCTAGTTGAGTTTCTAGGATTCTGGGTGTCTGCAGGTAATCGAGGTATCACACAGACTATGAAGGAAAAGATAGCCGAGAAAAAGACCCCAGAAAACGTCAAAAATGTACAACAGATGATGGGGCTAATGAATTATGTTCGGGACATTATTCCAAAATTTAGCCAAGTGGCAAAGCCGATCTATGCCACAATAAAAGGGAACAAATTGAAATGGACTGAGGATGCGGAAAATTTACATAGCGCTTTGAAGGAAGCAATTTTGTGCTCAGGACGGGTAGCACTTTGTGATAAAGCGAGCTCTACCAGATCGCTTGGGGACGTAGTTAATGTCCGTGAGATGTCAATAAAACTGATGGCTCAGAACGCAAAGCACTTTTGTGCAAAGTGAGATTTATTTACAGTGCCAAAAGAATTAAGTCTAACGGTGAGGAGGGTATATATACAGGTGGTCATTAAGCACAACAAAACAAACAAACAAAATTAAATAAACAAATGAACAAAATATATAAATATAGTATCCACAATATACTCAATATACTCAATATACTCAGGTTTCTGGTTCGCTCGAGGCACCACCGTAGCACTCTCGCCTTGACTTGGTCAAAACCGACCCTATTTTGAGTCTGGCCTCCTCTTTAATAGACCAGACTCCACCCCTCTTTGGTACTTTTCCAACAACAGGTAAGTATACTGCGTATAAACTCACCCAGTTAACATTTTTACATCTTTATCCACACACAATTAGTAATAAACAACATCTCAACATATAACCCACACAGAAACACCTATTACAACAACAACAATAAATGCCACGTTTTACTTCTACCACACATATAAAGACAGGTACCCTATTCTCATTACCCCATGGTTTAATCGGCCTCCGGGGCACTGCGCCGACGCGGCACAGTCAGTGACGTCATAACTGATCGCCGCTCGATTGCTCTGTTTGGCCAGCGCAGCACCTCCCGACCGGAACACCAACCAACGCACGTCACGTTACACAAACACCCAACATAACGACATAACTAGAACGAAACATAAAACAAAGTGTAGTGTGTATGTGTGAAATGTCCTGGGATGTAGATACGGATTCAACATGTCCCTGTACTATCATGATTGCGTGTGCACCCACTTCTCTGATAGCAGAAACGGCAGGGAAAATGAAGCGGCAATGCGGTATGTATGCGTGTATGTGTGTGTGTGTGTGTGTGTGCGTGTGTATGTGTGTGTGCCAGTGTTGCTTCCCCAGCGGTGACGATTACGGCTGCTTCGTCACATCACCTTCCCCCTCTCCAAGCCGCACACTGATCGGGTACCGGGCCAGGTAGTCGGCGACCACATTCTGTCTGCCAGGTTGATGCCGTACCTTGAAGTTATAAGGTTGCAGGGCCAGGTACCATCTTGTCACCCTGGCATTATGATCTTTCATAGAATGGATCCAGGTCAGTGCTCGATGATCCGTTTCTAGATCAAATTCTCGGCCCAGGAGGTAGTACCGTAGACTGTCGAGGGACCACTTGATGGCGAGACACTCCTTCTCTATCGCAGAGTATCGGGTTTCCCTGGGTTACAGCTTTCGACTAAGGAAGACCACTGGCTTCTCTTTTCCGGCATCTCCCTGTATGAGGACTGCGCCTATCCCAGTTGCGGACGCATCCACCTGCACAAGGAAACGTTGAGAAAAGTCTGGACTCTGTAGGACCGGTTTGGAGCACATCTTTTCTTTTAGCATGTTGAAAGCCGTTTCACTGTCCTCAGTCCATGGAATTGGGTTGGTTACTGATTTACTCAGTCAGTTGGTCAGGGGTACTGCAATGGAGGCAAAATTTGGCACAAATCTCCGGTACCAGCCCACTAACCCCAAGAAGGACCTCACCTCCTTCTTTGTCCTGGGTCTTGGGCTCTGTCGAATTGCCTCCACTTTGTCCACTTGTGGTCGCAACTGACCGTTGCCCAGATAGTACCCGAGGTAACTGGCCTCTTGGCGCGCCCAATCACATTTAGACACGTTTAGTGTCAGTCCTGCAGTTTGGATCCGCTCTAAGGTCTGCCGCACATGCTGGAGATGTTCTCCCCAGGAGTTACTATGAATTATGACATCATCGAGGTAGGCAGCAGACCATTCCTCACAGCCTTGTAGAACTCGATCCATCAACCGTTGAAAGGTAGCAGGTGCCCCATGCAGGCCAAAAGGAAGGACCGTAAATTGGTACAGCCCCACTGGGGTCCGGAATGCCGTGTATGGTCTGGAGGCTGGATCAAGGGGCACCTGCCAATATCCCTTACAGAGATCCAGGGTGGTGATAAACTGGGCCTGTCCAATTTTCTCCAACAAGTCATCCACTCGCGGCATTGGGTACGCATCGAACTTTGATTGAGCATTCAGCTTACGGAAGTCGATGCACACACGTAGTGTTCCATCCTTCTTCGGGACGATCACCACCAGCTCTTTCGCAGCAGGTCCAAGGGACCTTGCACTTGCCAGCCATAGAGGAGCTCAAATGGCGAGAAACCAGTAGAGGCTTGAGGTACTTCCCTATATGCAAAAAGCACAAAAGGTAGCCATTTGTCCCAATCACGTCCCGTGTCTGTGACAAACTTCCGTAACATGTTCTTCAGAGTTTGATTGAACCTTTCCACCAGGCCATCGGTCTGTGGGTGGTACGGACTGGTCCTGATGGCAGTGATGCCCAGTTGCTGGTGTAGCTGCCCCATTAGCCGCGAGGTGAAGTTGGTTCCCTGGTCCGTCAGGATCTCTTCTGGTATGCCTACCCTGGAGAAGAGCTGGACAAGGGCATGAATGATTTTAGGTGTGGTGATGGATTGTAGTGGGAAAGCTTCTGGATATCTTGTGGCATAATCGCTGACCACCAGGATGTACCGATGTCCCGTAGTACTTTTTTCAAGTGGCCCCACAATGTCCATGGCGATGCGCCTGAAAGGATCAGAGATTACGGGGAGAGGATGCAGGGGTGCTCTACCCCGCTGGGACACAACACTGGTCTTTTGACAGATGGCACATGTTTTGCAATATGTTTGTACATCAGTGTATAGTGTGGGCCAATGAAAGCGTGAGCTAATGCGTGCATATGTTTTCTGCTGGCCTAGGTGGCCCGCCCAGGGAACAGTGTGTGCTAAATGTAAGACAACATGGCGACAACAGGTTGGAACAATCAAACGTGTAACATCATTTGTCTTTAGGTGTAACACTCCATTCAACACAACATACATTTCATTGCACAGGTTAGGTGTAGTTTCATGCTCAGCCTTCTCAAAGAGTCGTCTTAAAGACTCATCCGCCCTTTGTAGTTTTGAAATATCCTCCGGGATCCTCCAGCCACTTACATCCAGACCCTCCATAGAAGTCTTAGAGGCTGGGGTACCCAGGTACTTTTCTAAACGCCGCTGTCGGCGTGATTTTTTTAGGCCCTTGGTCCCGCCCTCCAGCAGACTACTGTCCAAGTCTGGCAGTGGCTGCAGACCTGCCTTGGCTTGTGCCCTAGTAACAGCAGGACATGACAGGTTTATTGTATCAGTGGCAGAAAAAGTCTCAGAGTCTTTGATGTTTTGTACCAGTTCATAAAGAACCGGCAAGTCCCGTCCTAAAATTATGTCTGCTGGTAAGTTGTCAACTATGGCAACATTTAACAAGTACAATTGATTGTGCACCCCCACAACCACTTCAGCTTGGGGATACTGCTTTATATCCCCATGTACACACTGAACCGCGGTGCTGTTCTCATAGTTAATATTTGACACAAAACAGGGTTTTACCAATGATAGAGAACTTCCAGTGTCCACAAGAGCTTGCAAGGAATGTCCATTGACAGTTACATTACACAGAGTTTGACTCTCCCCTACAGAGTCTTTAACATTGTCCTCCTCTCTGGGAACATAACAAAATCCAGTCAGTTTTGCTTTGCGCACAGGACACACTGATGCCTTGTGCCCTGGCTGCTGGCAATAAAAGCAAATTAATCCCTTGACGGTTGTTGGCTTTTGACCTTGTCCACCGTCTGTGTGGTCTACTCGACCCCTTTCAGTCCCAACCCCAACGTTATCTGAAACAACGCGTACTGTACCTCTGGGTGGTTGAGTGCGTGGGCCTCCACGGTGAGCGTTCATGTACTGTTGAGCCAGTTTCGCGGCCGCTAGTCCCGCCGTTGGCTCATGCTCCCGCACCCATGTGCGAGAATCATACGGAAGTATGCGAAGAAGCTGCTCAAGGATAATGGCCTCACCAATCTCTTCCTTTGAGTGCTCCTCGGGCCGTACCCATCGTCGATACAGATTTCTTAAGCGATGGTAGGTCTCTGTCGGCGATTCTCCAGATGGAACAGAGGATGCGCGAAACGTTGGCGGTATGTCTCTGGTGAGATGTTAAATTTCTCCAGCAGTGCTTCCTTTAGATCAGCATATATCTCTGCCTGCTCCTCGTCCATTGCTAGATACGCCTCCAGCGCCTGTCCGGTCAGTAAAGGAACCAACCGATAGCTCCACTCCTCCTCAGGCCACCTCCAGGTCCTGGCCAGCCGCTCGAACCGCCGAAGATAATTTTCAATGTCTTCCCCCTGCTGGAAGATCGGCAACTTCGGTTCGGATCGTTGTATCGGCTCACGCTGTCCATAAGCACTTGGGGAATCTCTGTCATGTATTCTGGGTTGTGTGGATACCCTTTGTGCAGCTGGTGTTGGTAGCTCCATCCGTGGGCTCTCACCATCGGACAAAGATTCCATAGGTCGAGTCGACTGCCGGATAGACTCCCGTAGCCCACGGATCTCCTGCAGATACCTTTCCTCTCTCCCCTGCTGTGCGTCAAGGAACTGACGCATCAGGGACACCATTCCCTCCCCCGCTGCTGGACCTGAAGTGCTTGGCTTTGACTGCAGTGGACTGGGCATTGATGGAGGTTTAGAACGACTCTGTGTAATCTCCTCGTCCTCCGTACTTTCCATCGAGTCCCAAGTCGCATCCTCCTCCTCCACTGCCTTCCCCTGGGACCGTAAACCCGTCCTGGGTTTTCTGCCTTTTGGCGCTGGCTTGCGGGTAGCCATCCCACCGCTGCCACCAACTGTGATAAAGCGAGCTCCACCAGATCGCTTGGGGACGTAGTTAATGTCCGTGAGATGTCAATAAAACTGATGGCTCAGTCCGCAAAGCACTTTTGTGCAAAGTGAGATTTATTTACAGTGCCAAAAGAATTAAGTCTAACGGTGAGGAGGGTATATATACAGGTGGTCATTAAGCACAACAAAACAAACAAACAAAATTAAATAAACAAGTGAACAAAATATATAAATATAGTATCCACAATATACTCAATATACTCAGGTTTCTGGTTCGCTCGAGGCACCACCGTAGCACTCTCGCCTTGACTTGGTCAAAACCGACCCTATTTTGAGTCTGGCCTCCTCTTTAATAGGCCAGACTCCACCCCTCTTTGGTACTTTTCCAACAACAGGTAAGTATACTGCGTATAAACTCACCCAGTTAACATTTTTACATCTTTATCCACACACAATTAGTAATAAACAACATCTCAACATATAACCCACACAGAAACACCTATTACAACAACAACAATAAATGCCACGTTTTACTTCTACCACACATATAAAGACAGGTACCCCTATTCTCATTACTGTCAGGATACGATGGACTCAGAGATCGAGGTGATGTTTAATAACACAACTTTATTGAATGTTAGGATAGCAGGTGCAAGGGATTCGGGGGAAAAACCCGGGGCAACCAAACATAGGAATTCGGGATCCACAGCGGGTAATATTCACTCAACGGGTTAGGAACTCAAATTAACTTTCAGAATTGTTCAATAAAGGAGATCAGGATCCACCATGGGTGAGTATTCCTCTTCAGATCTGTGAATGTGAATTGTCTTTTCCAGACGAGAGGATTTAAGTGAACATAAGATGCTGGATCCACAACAGGTCGGGGCACACTCTTGAAATCATATATTTCGTGAATAATCCCAGAATGATAACACTGGCCTTAATTCTTACAGGATAAGGTGAGGGTTCAGCGGGAGAAACCGAGGTTTCAATGAGCCTTGGATGAGTACTGGTGGCTAGGACATCGGTGATCAGCAGCAGCTCTTCTGAGGATTACAGACAGAGTCAGAAGTTAGTGATACACAGGTGAGTATTTTCAGTGAACAGAGTACTCAAAGGTTTTCTCTAACAGACAGAGACAGAGGAAATACGGTCAGTTCCTGTTGGAGGCTTGACGCTAGACTGCAGTGAGTGTGAGTGTTTTATGGAGCTGGTTGATGAGGTTACTGATTGTGAACAGGTGTGGGTGATTAGAATTCTGGGGAGATTGAACGTTGTGTGGATCGTGATGCAGAGTCTGCTGATTGGTTTCTGACATTACCCCCTCCTCTAGAGTCCGCACCAGCGGACCTTAGACCTCGACGTCTTGAAGGTCTGCCTCTAGGTCGTGGTGCCGGTTTGTCAGGATGCTGAGCATGGAATTCGAGGAGCAAAGTAGGATCGAGGATATCCTTTCGAGGTATCCAACATCTCTCTTCCGGTCCATATCCCTCCCAGTCGATCAAATACTCCAATTGACCATTTCGACGTCGAGAGTCCATCACTTCTTTAACCGTATAGATGGGATCCGGTTCTATAGGTGGAATAGGAGGATCGTCTCCGGGAGCCAGTTCTGCTGGGGAGCCAGGTACAGGTGGGTAATGAGGTTTGAGAAGGGAAACATGGAAGGTAGGGTGGATCCGATACTGAGCGGGGAGCTGAAGCTGATATGTGACCGGATTGATCTGCTTGACAATGGTGAACGGTCCGATGTATTTTGGGCTAAGTTTACGGCAGGGTTGCCGGAGTCGCATATCTTTGGTAGAAAGCCATACCAATTGTCCAGGTTGATAAACGGGAGTTTGGCGTCGATGAGCATCTGCAAAATGTTGTTGACGATTAACTGCTTGTTGTAGGTGCTGATGGGCTTGATTCCAGACATTTTCACTCTCCCTAAACCATTCATTGACTGCAGGTACTTCAGATGGTTCTCCAGACCATGGGAACAAAGGAGGTTGATAGCCCAGGACGCATTGGAAAGGTGTGAGTTGAGTGGATGACTGTCTGAGAGAGTTTTGTGCGTACTCTGCCCAAATCAAGTATTGACTCCAGATGTGTTGATTGGAGTGGCAGAATGTACGCAAAAACCGGCTTACATCCTGGATCTTCCTTTCAGTTTGTCCATTCGTTTGTGGATGATAACCAGATGAGAGGCTTACCGTCACATTCATTAAGTTGAAGAATGCTCTCCAAACCCGAGAGATAAATTGGGGACATCTATCGGACACAATGTCTTCTGGTATTCCAAAGTTTCGGAAGACGTGTTCCATTAATAACTGTGCCGTGACAAAGGCCGTAGGGAGACTCTTTAGTGGGATTAATTTGCAAGCCTTTGAGAACCGGTCGATGGCAACGAGGATACAGGTATTCCCGGCTGAGTTTGGGAGATCGGTGACAAAGTCAACACCGATATGGGACCAGGGTCGTTTTGGAACAGGGAGTGGGACCAGTTTACCGGCTGGAAGTTTTCTTGGGACCTTGGACATAGCACATGGAATACATCCCTGGATAAAGGTTGTGATATCTTGCTGCATGTTTGGCCACCAATACCGGAGTTGGAGCGTGGAACATGTCTTGTGTACCCCTGGATGCCCTGTGCCAACTGATGAATGAGCCGAAAAAATTAAGGAATTGCGGAATTCTTGAGGCACATAAATCTTTCCTGGAGGGCATTCTGGAGGTCCAGGATGCTGTTGAGATAGCTCAAGTAACTGTTCATTGATGTCCCATCGGATGGGGTTGACGAATATCTGTTCTGGTAGAATGGTCTCTGGCTCTTCGATCGGAACCTCAGGGGCATGGATACGAGAAAGAGCATCTGCTCTGATATTCTTGGAGCCCGGACGATAAGCAATTCTAAAATGGAAGCGAGTGAAGAATAATGCCCATCTGGCTTGCCGTGGATTAAGTCGTTTTGCTTCTTTTAGGTACTGGAGGTTCTTATGGTCAGTGAAGACTATGAACGGGTGCTTAGCTCCCTCCAACCAGTGCCTCCACTCTTCTAAGGCAAGTTTCACTGCCAAAAGTTTGCGATAACCTATGTCGTAATTGCTTTCAGCAATGGACAACTTCTTTGAAAAGAAGGCACAAGGTAAGGGCTTGGAGGAGCTCTCAGAGTATTGAGATAAGACAGCTCCTACACCTGAGGTAGAGGCATCGACTTCAACGATAAACACCTTTTCAGGATCTGGGTGCTTAAGTAGGGGAGCAGTGGTGAATGCAGTCTTGAGTGAGTGAAAGGTACGATCAGCCTCTGGGCTCCATAGAAGGGTCTTGGGTTTGCCTTTCAGCAAAGAGGTTAAAGGAGCTGTTAACATGCTGTACCCGTGAATAAATCTTCGGTAGAAATTAGCGAAGCCGAGAAATCTCTGGAGCTCTTTGATCGAAGTAGGAGTGGGCCAGGACATGATGGCGTCAGTCTTCCTATTATCCATTTCCACACCTCTTTCACTAATTTGGTAACCCAAGAATTCAACCTGAGATTGATGGAAAGTGCACTTTTCAGTCTTTAAAAACAGATTGAATTCACGAAGTCTTTGGAGTATTGAAGAGACATGATGTTGATGTTCTACTGGATTTTTGGAGAAAATTAAGATATCATCAATATACACCAACATGAAGTGCCCCAGGAAGTCTCGGAATACCTCGTCCATGAAGCTCTGGAAGACCGAAGGAGCGTTTACAAGGCCATAAGGCATGACGAGGTATTCATAGTGTCCTGCAGGAGTTATGAATGCCGTCTTCCACTCATCCCCTTCTCGAATCCTAACTTGATTATAAGCACTTCGGAGATCCAGCTTGGTGAAAATTTTGGCTTCTCGGAGTTGCTCCAGAGCTGAAGGAATGAGTGGTAATGGATAACTGAACTTTGTGGTAATCTTATTTAAAGCTCTGTAATCAATACAGGGTCTTAGACCTCCATCCTTCTTGGATACGAAGAAGAAGCTAGCAGCTGCGGGAGAAGTGGAGGGACGGACGTAACCTTGTTGTAAGGCTTCGTCAATGTACGCTCGCATGGCTTCTTGCTCAGGAATTGACATGGAATAGATACGACCCTTTGGAACAGATTCTCCGGGAATCAGATTAATTGCGCAATCCCAGGGTCGATGTGGGGGTAACTTGGAGGCCGCAACTGGATTGAAAACGTCGGAGAACGAGGAGTAACAATGGGGAAAAGTGACAGATACATTTTCTGTGGGACTTTCAATGGAAGTGGAACTCAGACTTATGATTTTTGGTGATTGGGAGTTGGTCTGAACAGAATGATGTTCTTCTGAAAGGAGACACTGACAGCCCCATCTATGGATTTTGCCAGTCTGCCAGTTGATATCAGGTTGATGACGGATTAACCATGGACGTCCTAAGATAACCTCAATCTGACTGTTTTCCAGGATAAATGGTTCGAAACTTTCTTGGTGAGTGTCATCAATGTACAAAGTGATAGGTGGTGTCTGAGTGGTAACGTACCCCTTGTTGATAAATTCGCCAGTTACAGCGTGGATGGAGTATGGTTTTGGAGTGTTGATCCTCTGGAGTTTGAGTCTCTTACAGAGCTTCCCTGATACGAAGTTCCCCGCTGACCCGGAATCAATGATGGCAGCTGTGGAGACTTGGAGATTGTGGGATTTCAGAATTACTGGGATCGTGAGAGGAGTTGAAACTGGAATTAGAGTTTGCACTGAACTCACCATCAGTCGAGGTGGACGAGTTGGACATTCTTTGAGAAAGTGACCTGCTGTCCCGCAGTATAGACATAACCTCAGTTCTCTTCTTCGGGTACGTTCAGCCAGGGAGATTCTATGAGCATCGACCTGCATCTTTTCGGGTGAACTCTCAGAAGTGGAGTCAGATGGAGGTCGGTTGAAATGTGTATTGGATAATCGGGAATCGTGATAACAACTCTGTGATCTTTGATGAATGCGCAGGGTTTGTTGTATGAATTTTTCTAGCCCTAGATTATCATCATAAATGGCGAGTTGTAGGCGGAGAGCAGGATTTAAGCCTCGACGAAACACAGAGATGAGGGCTCTTTCATTCCAACCACTTGCAGAGGCTAGTGTCCGGAATTCGATGGAATATTCTGAAACAGATTTGTTACCCTGGCGGAGCTGCAGTAATTTGTCACTAATGGAGGAATCACTGATGGGTTGTCCAAACACCTCCTTGAAATGATTGACAAAACTCTGCAATGTTGTAGTAACTTCTGTTTGTTGCATCCACAGTGACTCTGCCCATCTTAATGCTGATCCAGATAGATGTTGAATTATAAACGAGATCTTTGATCGATCAGTGGGGTATGTCTGAGCTTGTATTTCAAGAGCTAGTGAACACTGCAAAAGGAATCCATTGCAGTCCTCCGCCAGGCCAGAGAATGGCGCTAGTCGGGAGGCGGAGTTAGCCAAGCACACCAGCGTGGGAGCAGTGTTTGCGGAAGTACCGGGAGCTGATGCTGCTGAAGCGGTAGCATTGCTTGCAGATTGTATGGGAATAGCGGCGGGAGTTGGCTGTGCTATATCCATACCATCGATTTGAAGTTTAGTAGGTCAAGCCTTCTGTCAGGATACGATGGACTCAGAGATCGAGGTGATGTTTAATAACACAACTTTATTGAATGTTAGGATAGCAGGTGCAAGGGATTCGGGGGAAAAACCCGGGGCAACAAAACATAGGAATTCGGGATCCACAGCGGGTAATATTCACTCAACGGGTTAGGAACTCAAATTAACTTTCAGAATTGTTCAATAAAGGAGATCAGGATCCACCATGGGTGAGTATTCCTCTTCAGATCTGTGAATGTGAATTGTCTTTTCCAGACGAGAGGATTTAAGTGAACATAAGATGCTGGATCCACAACAGGTCGGGGCACACTCTTGAAATCATATATTTCGTGAATAATCCCAGAATGATAACACTGGCCTTAATTCTTACAGGATAAGGTGAGGGTTCAGCGGGAGAAACCGAGGTTTCAATGAGCCTTGGATGAGTACTGGTGGCTAGGACATCGGTGATCAGCAGCAGCTCTTCTGAGGATTACAGACAGAGTCAGAAGTTAGTGATACACAGGTGAGTATTTTCAGTGAACAGAGTACTCAAAGGTTTTCTCTAACAGAAAGAGACAGAGGAAATACGGTCAGTTCCTGTTGGAGGCTTGACGCTAGACTGCAGTGAGTGTGAGTGTTTTATGGAGCTGGTTGATGAGGTTACTGATTGTGAACAGGTGTGGGTGATTAGAATTCTGGGGAGATTGAACGTTGTGTGGATCGTGATGCAGAGTCTGCTGATTGGTTTCTGACAATTACCCCATGGTTTAATCGGCCTCCGGGGCACTGCGCCGACGCGGCACAGTCAGTGACGTCATAACTGATCGCCGCTCGATTGCTCTGTTTGGCCAGTGCAGCGCCTCCCGACCGGAACACCAACCAACGCACGTCACGTTACACAAACACCCAACATAACGACATAACTAGAACGAAACATAAAACAAAGTGTAGTGTGTATGTGTGAAATGTCCTGGGATGTAGATACGGAAGGAAGGGGAATGGATAATTCAACATGTCCCTGTACTATCATGATTGCGTGTGCACCCACTTCTCTGATAGCAGAAACGGCAGGGAAAATGAAGCGGCAATGCGGTATGTATGCGTGTATGTGTGTGTGTGTGTGTGTGCGTGTGTATGTGTGTGTGCCAGTGTTGCTTCCCCAGCGGTGACGATTACGGCTGCTTCGTCACACACTTATTTCCAGGGATTTCAGAACAGAGTAACAGATATGACATCATCGGGCAGGCGTGGCCTATTTTAGAATCTGCATAGGTCAACGATCATGCGCAGTTTGGGAGGGAAAGCCGTTTGCTTCAGATACCTGTCCCGATCACAGGTGTTTCATGTCATATCACATTCATACTGTAGTAACTTCAGATACCTGTCCCGATCACTGGTGTTTCGTGTCATATCACATTCATACTGTAGTAACTTCAGATACCTGTCCCGATCACTGGTGTTTCGTGTCATATCACATTCATACTGTAGTAACTTCAGATACCTGTCCCGATCACAGGTGTTTCGTGTCATATCACATTCATACTGTAGTAACTTCAGATACCTGTCCCGATCACAGGTGTTTCGTGTCATATCACATTCATACTGTAGTAACTTCAGATACCTGTCCCGATCACAGGTGTTTCGTGTCATATCACATTCATACTGTAGTAACTTCAGATACCTGTCCCGATCACTGCTGTTTCGTGTCATATCACATTCATACTGTAGTAACTTCAGATACCTGTCCCGATCACAGGTGTTTCGTGTCATATCACATTCATACTGTAGTAACTTCAGATACCTGTCCCGATCACAGGTGTTTCGTGTCATATCACATTCATACTGTAGTAACTTCAGATACCTGTCCCGATCACTGGTGTTTCGTGTCATATCACATTCATACTGTAGTAACTTCAGATACCTGTCCCGATCACTGGTGTTTCGTGTCATATCACATTCATACTGTAGTAACTTCAGATACCTGTCCCGATCACAGGTGTTTCGTGTCATATCACATTCATACTGTAGTAACTTCAGATACCTGTCCCGATCACAGGTGTTTCGTGTCATATCACATTCATACTGTAGTAACTTCAGATACCTGTCCCGATCACAGGTGTTTCGTGTCATATCACATTCATACTGTAGTAACTTCAGATACCTGTCCCGATCACTGGTGTTTCGTGTCATATCACATTCATACTGTAGTAACTTCAGATACCTGTCCCGATCACAGGTGTTTCGTGTCATATCACATTCATACTGTAGTAACTTCAGATACCTGTCCCGATCACTGGTGTTTCGTGTCATATCACATTCATACTGTAGTAACTTCAGATACCTGTCCCGATCACAGGTGTTTCGTGTCATATCACATTCATACTGTAGTAACTTCAGATACCTGTCCCGATCACTGGTGTTTCGTGTCATATCACATTCATACTGTAGTAACTTCAGATACCTGTCCCGATCACTGGTGTTTCGTGTCATATCACATTCAAACTGTAGTAACTTCAGATATGTGTCCCGATCACTGGTGTTTCGTGTCATATCACATTCATACTGTAGTAACTTCAGATACCTGTCCCGATCACAGGTGTTTCGTGTCATACCACATTCATACTGTAGTAACTTCAGATACCTGTCCCGATCACTGGTGTTTCGTGTCATATCACATTCAAACTGTAGTAACTTCAGATATGTGTCCCGATCACTGGTGTTTCGTGTCATATCACATTCATACTGTAGTAACTTCAGATACCTGTCCCGATCACAGGTGTTTCGTGTCATATCACATTCATACTGTAGTAACTTCAGATACCTGTCCCGATCACAGGTGTTTCGTGTCATATCACATTCATACTGTAGTAACTTCAGATACCTGTCCCGATCACAGGTGTTTCGTGTCATATCACATTCATACTGTAGTAACTTCAGATACCTGTCCCGATCACTGGTGTTTCGTGTCATATCACATTCATACTGTAGTAACTTCAGATACCTGTCCCGATCACAGGTGTTTCGTGTCATATCACATTCATACTGTAGTAACTTCAGATACCTGTGCCGATCACAGGTGTTTCGTGTCATATCACATTCATACTGTAGTAACTTCAGATACCTGTCCCGATCACAGGTGTTTCGTGTCATATCACATTCATACTGTAGTAACTTCAGATACCTGTCCCGATCACAGGTGTTTCCTGTCATATCACATTCATACTGTAGTAACTTCAGATACCTGTCCCGATCACTGGTGTTTCGTGTCATATCACATTCATACTGTAGTAACTTCAGATACCTGTCCCGATCACTGGTGTTTCGTGTCATATCACATTCATACTGTAGTAATTTCAGATACCTGTCCCGATCACAGGTGTTTCGTGTCATATCACATTCATACTGTAGTAACTTCAGATACCTGTCCCGATCACAGGTGTTTCGTGTCATATCACATTCATACTGTAGTAACTTCAGATACCTGTCCCGATCACAGGTGTTTCGTGTCATATCACATTCATACTGTAGTAACTTCAGATACCTGTCCCGATCACAGGTGTTTCATGTCATATCACATTCATACTGTAGTAACTTCAGATACCTGTCCCGATCACAGGTGTTTCGTGTCATATCACATTCATACTGTAGTAACTTCAGATACCTGTCCCGATCACTGGTGTTTCGTGTCATATCACATTCATACTGTAGTAACTTCAGATACCTGTCCCGATCACTGGTGTTTCGTGTCATATCACATTCATACTGTAGTAACTTCAGATATCTGTCCCGATCACAGGTGTTTCGTGTCATATCACATTCATACTTGTGGTGTATTTAATATTATTAATATGTGCATTAAGGTTGACCCGGAAGGCTTGCCATAGTTAGTTTGTGTATCTTCTGCGCATGTCAGATATAGGAAGTTGAGTCTGTAATGCCTTCATGTTATGTTTCACGTGTTGGCCATTCCTCACTGATAAAGCAGTAAAAACGCGTGCCTTGCCTCGTTATTGAAGTACACCACATAATTGGCGACGAGGAAAATTGGTTGAGTTCGTGAAATGGCGCACTTTTCCCAAAGACCGGACGAGTTCAAGCCTGAGCATGAAATGTGGTCTGCATACGTCGAGCGCATGGAGTTGCTGTTCGAAGCTCACAGTGTCGATGATGGAAAGAAAGTTCCAGTATTGTTGAGCTCGGTCGGCGCAGCAACATATGGCCTTCTACGCAACCTAGTCCAGCCTGACAAGCCAAAAGACAAAACTTTTAATCAGATTGTGACCATCCTAAAAGATTATTATGAACCTAAACCATTGGTCATCGCTGAGCGTTTCAGGTACCGTAAATGTGTCCAGAAAAGCGGCCAGACAGTGACGGAGTATGCTGCTGAGCTGCGCCAACTCGCTGTGAATTGTGATTTCGGGGACAAGCTGGATGAAGCTCTACGTGATGGATTTGTCAGCGGAGTCAGTTCTGAGGCATGTCAGCGCAAATTGCTCTCAGAGGATAGGCTGACTTTTGCGAGAGCTGTGGAGCTGGCTGTTAACATGGAGACAGCCCACCGGGATGCGCAGCAGTTGCGGAAAGGTGATGATGTCACCGCTGTTCACAAGGTAAAGGGGAGATGGCACTCACCTGCAAAACAAGAAGGGTGCTATAGATGTAAAGGAAAGAATCATAGCGCCAGTGATTGTTACTACAAAAACATAAAGTGTCATAAATGTGGCAATGTCGGGCATATTCAGAAAGCATGCAGGACGGGGGTGCGGACACGTGAGAGGCTGGAGAAAAAGGGAAAGAGAAACAGTGAGCGAAAAGAAGCAATGACAGGCTACGTACAGGCTGACGAGATAGAAGACGACATTCTGATGTTTTCTGTTTTCAGTGCAAGTAGTGCTGGCCGACGGCCATACAGGGCAATTTTTGATGTAAATGGAAAAAAAGTACAGATGGAAATTGACACAGGAGCAGGAGTCAGCATTATCTCAGAAAATGTGTATGAGCAGTCATTCTCACATGTGCCACTGGAGGGCAGCAGCGTCACGCTGAAGGGTTATTCAGGAGAAACCATTCCAGTGAAAGGACAGTTTATTGCAAAAGTGACTTATGGAAATCAGATTGCTGATCTACCGCTCGTAGTAGTGGCGGGTGGCGGTCCTTCGCTGTGTGGGCGTGAATGGCTGGATCAAATCAAGCTGAACTGGAAAGTGATAAAAAAAGTCACAGAAAACGTTGCACACCCAACAACTAAATCCAAGTCAATCCAAGATGTGTTGGATAAATATGCTGATGTTTTCAAAGACGAGTTGGGGACATTAAAGGACATTAAAGCAGCAATTTCTGTAAAGCCTGACGCAGTTCCAAGGTTTCACAAAGCCCGTGTCCTGCCCTTCGCAATGAAAGAAAGGGTAGAAAAAGAACTGGAGCGCCTGGAAAAAGATGGTGTCATCAGCCCTGTGAAGCACAGCGAATGGGCTGCTCCAGTGGTCCCTGTAACCAAACGGGACGGAGGACTCCGCTTGTGTGGCGATTATAAGGTAACTGTGAACATGGCTACAAACACTGAAACATACCCATTACCACGCATTGAAGAGGTTCTGGCAGCATTATGTGGGGGAAAGATATTTTCCAAAATTGACCTGGCAGCCGCTTACCAACAAGTCCTTCTGGATGACGAGTCAAAAAAGTATACAACGGTGAACACGCATAAAGGACTGTTTGTGTACAATCGGCTTTGCTTTGGCATTAATTCTGCTGTCAGTATTTTCCAAAGGATCATGGAGAACGTGATGAAAGACCTCAACGTCGTGGTCTATTTGGATGACCTGCTGGTGATGGGCAGGGACGAAATGGAGCATCTGATGAACCTGGACAGAGTTCTACAGCGGCTGCAAGAAAATGGCTTGAGAGTAAAAAAAGCAAAGTGTGACTTCGGGAAAACACAAATCGAGTACCTAGGTCACATGTTGGATGGAAAAGGAGTTTACCCTTCTAAAGACAAGTCAGAGCCGTGCATGATGCTCCAACACCCACAAACATCAAAGAGCTCAGAGCTTTCCTGGGGTTAGTGAACTATTATGGTCGTTTTTTGCCTCAGCAAAGTACTGTCTTGGCCCCACTTTACAGGCTGCTGAAGGACCAAACAAAATGGGGGTGGAGTAAAGTGGAGCAGAGCGCTTTTGATAGGTGCAAAGAAATGTTAGCTAGTGACCCGGTGTTAGTTCACTATGATCCGAGCCTGCCGCTTTCTCTTGCATGTGATGCTTCAGCATACGGAATTGGAGCTGTTATTCAGCACACAACACCTGATGGACAAGAACATCCAATAGCCTATGCTTCTCGTACGCTCTCACCGGCGGAGAAAAATTATTCACAAATTGAAAAAGAAGCATTGAGCCTGGTGTATGGAGTAAAGAAATTCCACCAGTATTTGTGGGGGCGGAAGTTTAACTTGATCACCGATCATAAACCCCTGCTCACGCTGTTTGGAGAACATAAAGGACTTCCAACAATGGCAGCAGCGCGTGTACAGAGGTGGGCTATTATACTGTCTGCTTATGATTATCACATAATCTACCGCCAGTCAGAAGATCACGGCAACGCAGATGGTCTGTCTCGTGTACCACTGCCAGAAACTACGGACGCAGGAACAGAGACAGTGACAGCATACCTACATGCACTAATCTGCGAACACCTGGAAGATGTACCGCTGAGTGCAAAACAAATTTCCAAGGCAACACGCACGGATGCAGAGCTATCTAGGCTGCACAGGTATATCATGGAAGGGTGGCCAAAAGAAGTATCAGAAGAACTAAAAGTGTTCTACAAAAAAAAAGAGGAGCTATCTGTTGAACAGGGTTGTGTTCTATGGGGGACAAGAGTGGTGGTGCCTACAAAGCTGAGAACAGCAGTGCTTAAGGAGATTCACAGCGGGCACCCTGGCATTGTAAAGATGAAGACCATTGCAAGGCAATATGTCTGGTGGCCACATGTGGACATGGACGTTGAAAAGACCTGTAAGCAGTGTGACAGGTGCCAGTTGGAGCAGCGTATGCCGCGCCTAGTTCCTCTGCACCCCTGGGAGTTTCCTGGAGAGGTTTGGAAGAGGCTCCACATTGACTTTGCAGGTCCGTTCATGGGTCACATGTTTATGATCGTTGTAGACGCATACTCTAAGTGGCTGGAGGTTTTCAAGATGGCGAAAATAACGTCCTCCGCAACCATTTCAAGGCTTCGGAGACTTTTTGCGTCATATGGATTACCGGAGCAAATTGTCACAGACAACGCCACGACCTTCATGTCAGATGAGTTTCAGCTGTTTATGAAAAGGAACGGTATCCTTCACACAACTGGGGCACCGAGGCATCCAGCTACCAATGGCCTCGCTGAGAGGTATGTTGCCACATTCAAGGCAGGCATGAAGAAGCTGGATGGAGAGGATTTGAGTGTTGAGGACAAAGTCTCACATTTCCTACTGCGATATCGCATAACTCCCAATAGTGTGACTGGAGAGTCACCCGCAGATTTGCACCTGAAGAGACATGTGCGTTCGCGGCTGGACTTTCTAAAGCCAAACATCGCCATGAGGGTGAGAAGGAGGCAGTATCAGCAGAAGGAGGAACATGACAGTCGGGCTGCCGAGAGACAGTTTGATGTGGATGATCCTGTGTATCTACGCAATACCGCAGGGGATAAACCCAAATGGATTCCAGGAGTAGTTACACAACAAACAGGTCCGGTGTCGTACCGGGTGCAGGGAAAGTTAACTGACCGAGTGTACAGGCGTCACGGAGACCAGTTGCGACCTCGATACCCTCAGGGCGTTTCAGACCCAGAGCCTCAAGGAGCAACTCAGTCAGCTGAGCAGGAGAGTGACTTTGCTGAGCCAGTCTCCGCAGCACCTGCCATACCACCTTGTACGTTGGACCAGCCCAAGTTGTCTGATCCAGAGACAGTGACTTTGAGGCGCTCGGAGCGCATAACTAAGCGACCGTCACGTTACCGAGATTAAATATAGTGTAATATTGGACTTGTTCAGTTACTAAAGAGAGTTGAGTTATTTGCAAGGTTAAACATGTTTCATTTAATTAACAGGAGTGAAATTGCTATTCTGTGTAAGAGGTGTAGTTAAGGTTGGTGATATGTTTATGCACCACGTGGAGATTACCTTTAATTTTAAAGGGGAGGTAATGTGGTGTATTTAATATTATTAATATGTGCATTAAGGTTGACCCGGAAGGCTTGCCATAGTTAGTTTGTGTATCTTCTGCGCATGTCAGATATAGGAAGTTGAGTCTGTAACGCCTTCATGTTATGTTTCACGTGTTGGCCATTCCTCACTGATAAAGCAGTAAAAACGCGTGCCTTGCCTCGTTATTGAAGTACACCACAATACTGTAGTAACTTCAGATACCTGTCCCGATCACTGGTGTTTCGTGTCATATCACATTCATACTGTAGTAACTTCAGATATCTGTCCCGATCACAGGTGTTTCATGTCATATCACATTCATACTGTAGTAACTTCAGATACCTGTCCCGATCACTGGTGTTTCGTGACTTCAGATACCTGTCCCGATCACTGGTGTTTCGTGTCATATCACATTCATACTGTAGTAACTTCAGATACCTGTCCCGATCACAGGTGTTTCGTGTCATATCACATTCATACTGTAGTAACTTCAGATACCTGTCCCGATCACAGGTGTTTCGTGTCATATCACATTCATACTGTAGTAACTTCAGATACCTGTCCCGATCACAGGTGTTTCGTGTCATATCACATTCATACTGTAGTAACTTCAGATACCTGTCCCGATCACAGGTGTTTCGTGTCATATCACATTCATACTGTAGTAACTTCAGATACCTGTCCCGATCACTGGTGTTTCGTGTCATATCACATTCATACTGTAGTAACTTCAGATACCTGTCCCGATCACAGGTGTTTCGTGTCATACCACATTCATACTGTAGTAACTTCAGATACCTGTCCCGATCACTGGTGTTTCGTGTCATATCACATTCATACTGTAGTAACTTCAGATACCTGTCCCGATCACAGGTGTTTCGTGTCATACCACATTCATACTGTAGTAACTTCAGATACCTGTCCCGATCACAGGTGTTTCGTGTCATATCACATTCATACTGTAGTAACTTCAGATACCTGTCCCGATCACTGGTGTTTCGTGTCATACCACATTCATACTGTAGTAACTTCAGATACCTGTCCCGATCACAGGTGTTTCGTGTCATATCACATTCATACTGTAGTAACTTCAGATACCTGTCCCGATCACAGGTGTTTCGTGTCATATCACATTCATACTGTAGTAACTTCAGATACCTGTCCCGATCACAGGTGTTTCGTGTCATATCACATTCATACTGTAGTAACTTCAGATACCTTTCCCGATCACAGGTGTTTCGTGTCATATCACATTCATACTGTAGTAACTTCAGATACCTGTCCCGATCACAGGTGTTTCGTGTCATATCACATTCATACTGTAGTAACTTCAGATACCTGTCCCGATCACTGGTGTTTCGTGTCATATCACATTCATACTGTAGTAACTTCAGATACCTGTCCCGATCACAGGTGTTTCGTGTCATATCACATTCATACTGTAGTAACTTCAGATACCTGTCCCGATCACTGGTGTTTCGTGTCATATCACATTCATACTGTAGTAACTTCAGATACCTGTCCCGATCACTGGTGTTTCGTGTCATATCACATTCATACTGTAGTAACTTCAGATACCTGTCCCGATCACAGGTGTTTCGTGTCATATCACATTCATACTGTAGTAACTTCAGATACCTGTCCCGATCACAGGTGTTTCGTGTCATATCACATTCATACTGTAGTAACTTCAGATACCTGTCCCGATCACAGGTGTTTCGTGTCATATCACATTCATACTGTAGTAACTTCAGATACCTGTCCCGATCACAGGTGTTTCGTGTCATATCACATTCATACTGTAGTAACTTCAGATACCTGTCCCGATCACTGGTGTTTCGTGTCATATCACATTCATACTGTAGTAACTTCAGATACCTGTCCCGATCACAGGTGTTTCGTGTCATATCACATTCATACTGTAGTAACTTCAGATACCTGTCCCGATCACAGGTGTTTCGTGTCATATCACATTCATACTGTAGTAACTTCAGATACCTGTCCCGATCACAGGTGTTTCGTGTCATATCACATTCATACTGTAGTAACTTCAGATACCTGTCCCGATCACAGGTGTTTCGTGTCATATCACATTCATACTGTAGTAACTTCAGATACCTGTCCCGATCACAGGTGTTTCCTGTCATATCACATTCATACTGTAGTAACTTCAGATACCTGTCCCGATCACTGGTGTTTCGTGTCATATCACATTCATACTGTAGTAACTTCAGATACCTGTCCCGATCACTGGTGTTTCGTGTCATATCACATTCATACTGTAGTAATTTCAGATACCTGTCCCGATCACAGGTGTTTCGTGTCATATCACATTCATACTGTAGTAACTTCAGATACCTGTCCCGATCACAGGTGTTTCGTGTCATATCACATTCATACTGTAGTAACTTCAGATACCTGTCCCGATCACAGGTGTTTCGTGTCATATCACATTCATACTGTAGTAACTTCAGATACCTGTCCCGATCACAGGTGTTTCGTGTCATATCACATTCATACTGTAGTAACTTCAGATACCTGTCCCGATCACAGGTGTTTCGTGTCATATCACATTCATACTGTAGTAACTTCAGATACCTGTCCCGATCACTGGTGTTTCGTGTCATATCACATTCATACTGTAGTAACTTCAGATACCTGTCCCGATCACTGGTGTTTCGTGTCATATCACATTCATACTGTAGTAACTTCAGATATCTGTCCCGATCACAGGTGTTTCGTGTCATATCACATTCATACTTGTGGTGTATTTAATATTATTAATATGTGCATTAAGGTTGACCCGGAAGGCTTGCCATAGTTAGTTTGTGTATCTTCTGCGCATGTCAGATATAGGAAGTTGAGTCTGTAATGCCTTCATGTTATGTTTCACGTGTTGGCCATTCCTCACTGATAAAGCAGTAAAAACGCGTGCCTTGCCTCGTTATTGAAGTACACCACATAATTGGCGACGAGGAAAATTGGTTGAGTTCGTGAAATGGCGCACTTTTCCCAAAGACCGGACGAGTTCAAGCCTGAGCATGAAATGTGGTCTGCATACGTCGAGCGCATGGAGTTGCTGTTCGAAGCTCACAGTGTCGATGATGGAAAGAAAGTTCCAGTATTGTTGAGCTCGGTCGGCGCAGCAACATATGGCCTTCTACGCAACCTAGTCCAGCCTGACAAGCCAAAAGACAAAACTTTTAATCAGATTGTGACCATCCTAAAAGATTATTATGAACCTAAACCATTGGTCATCGCTGAGCGTTTCAGGTACCGTAAATGTGTCCAGAAAAGCGGCCAGACAGTGACGGAGTATGCTGCTGAGCTGCGCCAACTCGCTGTGAATTGTGATTTCGGGGACAAGCTGGATGAAGCTCTACGTGATGGATTTGTCAGCGGAGTCAGTTCTGAGGCATGTCAGCGCAAATTGCTCTCAGAGGATAGGCTGACTTTTGCGAGAGCTGTGGAGCTGGCTGTTAACATGGAGACAGCCCACCGGGATGCGCAGCAGTTGCGGAAAGGTGATGATGTCACCGCTGTTCACAAGGTAAAGGGGAGATGGCACTCACCTGCAAAACAAGAAGGGTGCTATAGATGTAAAGGAAAGAATCATAGCGCCAGTGATTGTTACTACAAAAACATAAAGTGTCATAAATGTGGCAATGTCGGGCATATTCAGAAAGCATGCAGGACGGGGGTGCGGACACGTGAGAGGCTGGAGAAAAAGAGAAAGAGAAACAGTGAGCGAAAAGAAGCAATGACAGGCTACGTACAGGCTGACGAGATAGAAGACGACATTCTGATGTTTTCTGTTTTCAGTGCAAGTAGTGCTGGCCGACGGCCATACAGGGCAATTTTTGATGTAAATGGAAAAAAAGTACAGATGGAAATTGACACAGGGAGTCAGCATTATCTCAGAAAATGTGTATGAGCAGTCATTCTCACATGTGCCACTGGAGGGCAGCAGCGTCACGCTGAAGGGTTATTCAGGAGAAACCATTCCAGTGAAAGGACAGTTTATTGCAAAAGTGACTTATGGAAATCAGATTGCTGATCTACCGCTCGTAGTAGTGGCGGGTGGCGGTCCTTCGCTGTGTGGGCGTGAATGGCTGGATCAAATCAAGCTGAACTGGAAAGTGATAAAAAAAGTCACAGAAAACATTGCACACCCAACAACTAAATCCAAGTCAATCCAAGATGTGTTGGATAAATATGCTGATGTTTTCAAAGACGAGTTGGGGACATTAAAGGACATTAAAGCAGCAATTTCTGTAAAGCCTGACGCAGTTCCAAGGTTTCACAAAGCCCGTGTCCTGCCCTTCGCAATGAAAGAAAGGGTAGAAAAAGAACTGGAGCGCCTGGAAAAAGATGGTGTCATCAGCCCTGTGAAGCACAGCGAATGGGCTGCTCCAGTGGTCCCTGTAACCAAACGGGACGGAGGACTCCGCTTGTGTGGCGATTATAAGGTAACTGTGAACATGGCTACAAACACTGAAACATACCCATTACCACGCATTGAAGAGGTTCTGGCAGCATTATGTGGGGGAAAGATATTTTCCAAAATTGACCTGGCAGCCGCTTACCAACAAGTCCTTCTGGATGACGAGTCAAAAAAGTATACAACGGTGAACACGCATAAAGGACTGTTTGTGTACAATCGGATTTGCTTTGGCATTAATTCTGCTGTCAGTATTTTCCAAAGGATCATGGAGAACGTGATGAAAGACCTCAACGTCGTGGTCTATTTGGATGACCTGCTGGTGATGGGCAGGGACGAAATGGAGCATCTGATGAACCTGGACAGAGTTCTACAGCGGCTGCAAGAAAATGGCTTGAGAGTAAAAAAAGCAAAGTGTGACTTCGGGAAAACACAAATCGAGTACCTAGGTCACATGTTGGATGGAAAAGGAGTTTACCCTTCTAAAGACAAGGTCAGAGCCGTGCATGATGCTCCAACACCCACAAACATCAAAGAGCTCAGAGCTTTCCTGGGGTTAGTGAACTATTATGGTCGTTTTTTGCCTCAGCAAAGTACTGTCTTGGCCCCACTTTACAGGCTGCTGAAGGACCAAACAAAATGGGGGTGGAGTAAAGTGGAGCAGAGCGCTTTTGATAGGTGCAAAGAAATGTTAGCTAGTGACCCGGTGTTAGTTCACTATGATCCGAGCCTGCCGCTTTCTCTTGCATGTGATGCTTCAGCATACGGAATTGGAGCTGTTATTCAGCACACAACACCTGATGGACAAGAACATCCAATAGCCTATGCTTCTCGTACGCTCTCACCGGCGGAGAAAAATTATTCACAAATTGAAAAAGAAGCATTGAGCCTGGTGTATGGAGTAAAGAAATTCCACCAGTATTTGTGGGGGCGGAAGTTTAACTTGATCACCGATCATAAACCCCTGCTCACGCTGTTTGGAGAACATAAAGGACTTCCAACAATGGCAGCAGCGCGTGTACAGAGGTGGGCTATTATACTGTCTGCTTATGATTATCACATAATCTACCGCCAGTCAGAAGATCACGGCAACGCAGATGGTCTGTCTCGTGTACCACTGCCAGAAACTACGGACGCAGGAACAGAGACAGTGACAGCATACCTACATGCACTAATCTGCGAACACCTGGAAGATGTACCGCTGAGTGCAAAACAAATTTCCAAGGCAACACGCACGGATGCAGAGCTATCTAGGCTGCACAGGTATATCATGGAAGGGTGGCCAAAAGAAGTATCAGAAGAACTAAAAGTGTTCTACAAAAAAAAAGAGGAGCTATCTGTTGAACAGGGTTGTGTTCTATGGGGGACAAGAGTGGTGGTGCCTACAAAGCTGAGAACAGCAGTGCTTAAGGAGATTCACAGCGGGCACCCTGGCATTGTAAAGATGAAGACCATTGCAAGGCAATATGTCTGGTGGCCACATGTGGACATGGACGTTGAAAAGACCTGTAAGCAGTGTGACAGGTGCCAGTTGGAGCAGCGTATGCCGCGCCTAGTTCCTCTGCACCCCTGGGAGTTTCCTGGAGAGGTTTGGAAGAGGCTCCACATTGACTTTGCAGGTCCGTTCATGGGTCACATGTTTATGATCGTTGTAGACGCATACTCTAAGTGGCTGGAGGTTTTCAAGATGGCGAAAATAACGTCCTCCGCAACCATTTCAAGGCTTCGGAGACTTTTTGCGTCATATGGATTACCGGAGCAAATTGTCACAGACAACGCCACGACCTTCATGTCAGATGAGTTTCAGCTGTTTATGAAAAGGAACGGTATCCTTCACACAACTGGGGCACCGAGGCATCCAGCTACCAATGGCCTCGCTGAGAGGTATGTTGCCACATTCAAGGCAGGCATGAAGAAGCTGGATGGAGAGGATTTGAGTGTTGAGGACAAAGTCTCACATTTCCTACTGCGATATCGCATAACTCCCAATAGTGTGACTGGAGAGTCACCCGCAGATTTGCACCTGAAGAGACATGTGCGTTCGCGGCTGGACTTTCTAAAGCCAAACATCGCCATGAGGGTGAGAAGGAGGCAGTATCAGCAGAAGGAGGAACATGACAGTCGGGCTGCCGAGAGACAGTTTGATGTGGATGATCCTGTGTATCTATGCAATACCGCAGGGGATAAACCCAAATGGATTCCAGGAGTAGTTACACAACAAACAGGTCCGGTGTCGTACCGGGTGCAGGGAAAGTTAACTGACCGAGTGTACAGGCGTCACGGAGACCAGTTGCGACCTCGATACCCTCAGGGCGTTTCAGACCCAGAGCCTCAAGGAGCAACTCAGTCAGCTGAGCAGGAGAGTGACTTTGCTGAGCCAGTCTCCGCAGCACCTGCCATACCACCTTGTACGTTGGACCAGCCCAAGTTGTCTGATCCAGAGACAGTGACTTTGAGGCGCTCGGAGCGCATAACTAAGCGACCGTCACGTTACCGAGATTAAATATAGTGTAATATTGGACTTGTTCAGTTACTAAAGAGAGTTGAGTTATTTGCAAGGTTAAACATGTTTCATTTAATTAACAGGAGTGAAATTGCTATTCTGTGTAAGAGGTGTAGTTAAGGTTGGTGATATGTTTATGCACCACGTGGAGATTACCTTTAATTTTAAAGGGGAGGTAATGTGGTGTATTTAATATTATTAATATGTGCATTAAGGTTGACCCGGCAGGCTTGCCATAGTTAGTTTGTGTATCTTCTGCGCATGTCAGATATAGGAAGTTGAGTCTGTAATGCCTTCATGTTATGTTTCACGTGTTGGCCATTCCTCACTGATAAAGCAGTAAAAACGCGTGCCTTGCCTCGTTATTGAAGTACACCACAATACTGTAGTAACTTCAGATACCTGTCCCGATCACTGGTGTTTCGTGTCATATCACATTCATACTGTAGTAACTTCAGATATCTGTCCCGATCACAGGTGTTTCATGTCATATCACATTCATACTGTAGTAACTTCAGATACCTGTCCCGATCACTGGTGTTTCGTGACTTCAGATACCTGTCCCGATCACTGGTGTTTCGTGTCATATCACATTCATACTGTAGTAACTTCAGATACCTGTCCCGATCACAGGTGTTTCGTGTCATATCACATTCATACTGTAGTAACTTCAGATACCTGTCCCGATCACAGGTGTTTCGTGTCATATCACATTCATACTGTAGTAACTTCAGATACCTGTCCCGATCACAGGTGTTTCGTGTCATATCACATTCATACTGTAGTAACTTCAGATACCTGTCCCGATCACAGGTGTTTCGTGTCATATCACATTCATACTGTAGTAACTTCAGATACCTGTCCCGATCACTGGTGTTTCGTGTCATATCACATTCATACTGTAGTAACTTCAGATACCTGTCCCGATCACAGGTGTTTCGTGTCATACCACATTCATACTGTAGTAACTTCAGATACCTGTCCCGATCACTGGTGTTTCGTGTCATATCACATTCATACTGTAGTAACTTCAGATACCTGTCCCGATCACAGGTGTTTCGTGTCATACCACATTCATACTGTAGTAACTTCAGATACCTGTCCCGATCACAGGTGTTTCGTGTCATATCACATTCATACTGTAGTAACTTCAGATACCTGTCCCGATCACAGGTGTTTCGTGTCATATCACATTCATACTGTAGTAACTTCAGATACCTGTCCCGATCACAGGTGTTTCGTGTCATATCACATTCATACTGTAGTAACTTCAGATACCTGTCCCGATCACTGGTGTTTCGTGTCATATCACATTCATACTGTAGTAACTTCAGATACCTGTCCCGATCACTGGTGTTTCGTGTCATATCACATTCATACTGTAGTAACTTCAGATACCTGTCCCGATCACTGGTGTTTCGTGTCATACCACATTCATACTGTAGTAACTTCAGATACCTGTCCCGATCACAGGTGTTTCGTGTCATATCACATTCATACTGTAGTAACTTCAGATACCTGTCCCGATCACAGGTGTTTCGTGTCATATCACATTCATACTGTAGTAACTTCAGATACCTGTCCCGATCACTGGTGTTTCGTGTCATATCACATTCATACTGTAGTAACTTCAGATACCTGTCCCGATCACAGGTGTTTCGTGTCATATCACATTCATACTGTAGTAACTTCAGATACCTGTCCCGATCACAGGTGTTTCGTGTCATATCACATTCATACTGTAGTAACTTCAGATACCTGTCCCGATCACTGGTGTTTCGTGTCATATCACATTCATACTGTAGTAACTTCAGATACCTGTCCCGATCACAGGTGTTTCGTGTCATATCACATTCATACTGTAGTAACTTCAGATACCTGTCCCGATCACTGGTGTTTCGTGTCATATCACATTCATACTGTAGTAACTTCAGATACCTGTCCCGATCACTGGTGTTTCGTGTCATATCACATTCATACTGTAGTAACTTCAGATACCTGTCCCGATCACAGGTGTTTCGTGTCATATCACATTCATACTGTAGTAACTTCAGATACCTGTCCCGATCACAGGTGTTTCGTGTCATATCACATTCATACTGTAGTAACTTCAGATACCTGTCCCGATCACTGGTGTTTCGTGTCATATCACATTCATACTGTAGTAACTTCAGATACCTGTCCCGATCACTGGTGTTTCGTGTCATATCACATTCATACTGTAGTAACTTCAGATACCTGTCCCGATCACTGGTGTTTCGTGTCATATCACATTCATACTGTACAAACTTCAGATACCTGTCCCGATCACAGGTGTTTCGTGTCATATCACATTCATACTGTAGTAACTTCAGATACCTGTCCCGATCACTGGTGTTTCGTGTCATATCACATTCATACTGTACAAACTTCAGATACCTGTCCCGATCACAGGTGTTTCGTGTCATATCACATTCATACTGTAGTAACTTCAGATACCTGTCCCGATCACTGGTGTTTCGTGTCATATCACATTCATACTGTAGTAACTTCAGATACCTGTCCCGATCACAGGTGTTTCGTGTCATATCACATTCATACTGTAGTAACTTCAGATACCTGTCCCGATCACAGGTGTTTCGTGTCATATCACATTCATACTGTAGTAACTTCAGATACCTGTCCCGATCACTGGTGTTTCGTGTCATATCACATTCATACTGTAGTAACTTCAGATACCTGTCCCGATCACAGGTGTTTCGTGTCATATCACATTCATACTGTAGTAACTTCAGATACCTGTCCCGATCACTGGTGTTTCGTGTCATATCACATTCATACTGTAGTAACTTCAGATACCTGTCCCGATCACTGGTGTTTCGTGTCATATCACATTCATACTGTAGTAACTTCAGATACCTGTCCCGATCACAGGTGTTTCGTGTCATATCACATTCATACTGTAGTAACTTCAGATACCTGTCCCGATCACAGGTGTTTCGTGTCATATCACATTCATACTGTAGTAACTTCAGATACCTGTCCCGATCACTGGTGTTTCGTGTCATATCACATTCATACTGTACAAACTTCAGATACCTGTCCCGATCACAGGTGTTTCGTGTCATATCACATTCATACTGTAGTAACTTCAGATACCTGTCCCGATCACTGGTGTTTCGTGTCATATCACATTCATACTGTAGTAACTTCAGATACCTGTCCCGATCACTGGTGTTTCGTGTCATATCACATTCATACTGTAGTAACTTCAGATACCTGTCCCGATCACAGGTGTTTCGTGTCATATCACATTCATACTGTAGTAACTTCAGATACCTGTCCCGATCACAGGTGTTTCGTGTCATATCACATTCATACTGTAGTAACTTCAGATACCTGTCCCGATCACAGGTGTTTCGTGTCATATCACATTCATACTGTAGTAACTTCAGATACCTTTCCCGATCACAGGTGTTTCGTGTCATATCACATTCATACTGTAGTAACTTCAGATACCTGTCCCGATCACAGGTGTTTCGTGTCATATCACATTCATACTGTAGTAACTTCAGATACCTGTCCCGATCACTGGTGTTTCGTGTCATATCACATTCATACTGTAGTAACTTCAGATACCTGTCCCGATCACAGGTGTTTCGTGTCATATCACATTCATACTGTAGTAACTTCAGATACCTGTCCCGATCACTGGTGTTTCGTGTCATATCACATTCATACTGTAGTAACTTCAGATACCTGTCCCGATCACTGGTGTTTCGTGTCATATCACATTCATACTGTAGTAACTTCAGATACCTGTCCCGATCACAGGTGTTTCGTGTCATATCACATTCATACTGTAGTAACTTCAGATACCTGTCCCGATCACAGGTGTTTCGTGTCATATCACATTCATACTGTAGTAACTTCAGATACCTGTCCCGATCACAGGTGTTTCGTGTCATATCACATTCATACTGTAGTAACTTCAGATACCTGTCCCGATCACAGGTGTTTCGTGTCATATCACATTCATACTGTAGTAACTTCAGATACCTGTCCCGATCACTGGTGTTTCGTGTCATATCACATTCATACTGTAGTAACTTCAGATACCTGTCCCGATCACAGGTGTTTCGTGTCATATCACATTCATACTGTAGTAACTTCAGATACCTGTCCCGATCACAGGTGTTTCGTGTCATATCACATTCATACTGTAGTAACTTCAGATACCTGTCCCGATCACAGGTGTTTCGTGTCATATCACATTCATACTGTAGTAACTTCAGATACCTGTCCCGATCACAGGTGTTTCGTGTCATATCACATTCATACTGTAGTAACTTCAGATACCTGTCCCGATCACAGGTGTTTCCTGTCATATCACATTCATACTGTAGTAACTTCAGATACCTGTCCCGATCACTGGTGTTTCGTGTCATATCACATTCATACTGTAGTAACTTCAGATACCTGTCCCGATCACTGGTGTTTCGTGTCATATCACATTCATACTGTAGTAATTTCAGATACCTGTCCCGATCACAGGTGTTTCGTGTCATATCACATTCATACTGTAGTAACTTCAGATACCTGTCCCGATCACAGGTGTTTCGTGTCATATCACATTCATACTGTAGTAACTTCAGATACCTGTCCCGATCACAGGTGTTTCGTGTCATATCACATTCATACTGTAGTAACTTCAGATACCTGTCCCGATCACAGGTGTTTCGTGTCATATCACATTCATACTGTAGTAACTTCAGATACCTGTCCCGATCACAGGTGTTTCGTGTCATATCACATTCATACTGTAGTAACTTCAGATACCTGTCCCGATCACTGGTGTTTCGTGTCATATCACATTCATACTGTAGTAACTTCAGATACCTGTCCCGATCACTGGTGTTTCGTGTCATATCACATTCATACTGTAGTAACTTCAGATATCTGTCCCGATCACAGGTGTTTCGTGTCATATCACATTCATACTTGTGGTGTATTTAATATTATTAATATGTGCATTAAGGTTGACCCGGAAGGCTTGCCATAGTTAGTTTGTGTATCTTCTGCGCATGTCAGATATAGGAAGTTGAGTCTGTAATGCCTTCATGTTATGTTTCACGTGTTGGCCATTCCTCACTGATAAAGCAGTAAAAACGCGTGCCTTGCCTCGTTATTGAAGTACACCACATAATTGGCGACGAGGAAAATTGGTTGAGTTCGTGAAATGGCGCACTTTTCCCAAAGACCGGACGAGTTCAAGCCTGAGCATGAAATGTGGTCTGCATACGTCGAGCGCATGGAGTTGCTGTTCGAAGCTCACAGTGTCGATGATGGAAAGAAAGTTCCAGTATTGTTGAGCTCGGTCGGCGCAGCAACATATGGCCTTCTACGCAACCTAGTCCAGCCTGACAAGCCAAAAGACAAAACTTTTAATCAGATTGTGACCATCCTAAAAGATTATTATGAACCTAAACCATTGGTCATCGCTGAGCGTTTCAGGTACCGTAAATGTGTCCAGAAAAGCGGCCAGACAGTGACGGAGTATGCTGCTGAGCTGCGCCAACTCGCTGTGAATTGTGATTTCGGGGACAAGCTGGATGAAGCTCTACGTGATGGATTTGTCAGCGGAGTCAGTTCTGAGGCATGTCAGCGCAAATTGCTCTCAGAGGATAGGCTGACTTTTGCGAGAGCTGTGGAGCTGGCTGTTAACATGGAGACAGCCCACCGGGATGCGCAGCAGTTGCGGAAAGGTGATGATGTCACCGCTGTTCACAAGGTAAAGGGGAGATGGCACTCACCTGCAAAACAAGAAGGGTGCTATAGATGTAAAGGAAAGAATCATAGCGCCAGTGATTGTTACTACAAAAACATAAAGTGTCATAAATGTGGCAATGTCGGGCATATTCAGAAAGCATGCAGGACGGGGGTGCGGACACGTGAGAGGCTGGAGAAAAAGAGAAAGAGAAACAGTGAGCGAAAAGAAGCAATGACAGGCTACGTACAGGCTGACGAGATAGAAGACGACATTCTGATGTTTTCTGTTTTCAGTGCAAGTAGTGCTGGCCGACGGCCATACAGGGCAATTTTTGATGTAAATGGAAAAAAAGTACAGATGGAAATTGACACAGGGAGTCAGCATTATCTCAGAAAATGTGTATGAGCAGTCATTCTCACATGTGCCACTGGAGGGCAGCAGCGTCACGCTGAAGGGTTATTCAGGAGAAACCATTCCAGTGAAAGGACAGTTTATTGCAAAAGTGACTTATGGAAATCAGATTGCTGATCTACCGCTCGTAGTAGTGGCGGGTGGCGGTCCTTCGCTGTGTGGGCGTGAATGGCTGGATCAAATCAAGCTGAACTGGAAAGTGATAAAAAAAGTCACAGAAAACATTGCACACCCAACAACTAAATCCAAGTCAATCCAAGATGTGTTGGATAAATATGCTGATGTTTTCAAAGACGAGTTGGGGACATTAAAGGACATTAAAGCAGCAATTTCTGTAAAGCCTGACGCAGTTCCAAGGTTTCACAAAGCCCGTGTCCTGCCCTTCGCAATGAAAGAAAGGGTAGAAAAAGAACTGGAGCGCCTGGAAAAAGATGGTGTCATCAGCCCTGTGAAGCACAGCGAATGGGCTGCTCCAGTGGTCCCTGTAACCAAACGGGACGGAGGACTCCGCTTGTGTGGCGATTATAAGGTAACTGTGAACATGGCTACAAACACTGAAACATACCCATTACCACGCATTGAAGAGGTTCTGGCAGCATTATGTGGGGGAAAGATATTTTCCAAAATTGACCTGGCAGCCGCTTACCAACAAGTCCTTCTGGATGACGAGTCAAAAAAGTATACAACGGTGAACACGCATAAAGGACTGTTTGTGTACAATCGGATTTGCTTTGGCATTAATTCTGCTGTCAGTATTTTCCAAAGGATCATGGAGAACGTGATGAAAGACCTCAACGTCGTGGTCTATTTGGATGACCTGCTGGTGATGGGCAGGGACGAAATGGAGCATCTGATGAACCTGGACAGAGTTCTACAGCGGCTGCAAGAAAATGGCTTGAGAGTAAAAAAAGCAAAGTGTGACTTCGGGAAAACACAAATCGAGTACCTAGGTCACATGTTGGATGGAAAAGGAGTTTACCCTTCTAAAGACAAGGTCAGAGCCGTGCATGATGCTCCAACACCCACAAACATCAAAGAGCTCAGAGCTTTCCTGGGGTTAGTGAACTATTATGGTCGTTTTTTGCCTCAGCAAAGTACTGTCTTGGCCCCACTTTACAGGCTGCTGAAGGACCAAACAAAATGGGGGTGGAGTAAAGTGGAGCAGAGCGCTTTTGATAGGTGCAAAGAAATGTTAGCTAGTGACCCGGTGTTAGTTCACTATGATCCGAGCCTGCCGCTTTCTCTTGCATGTGATGCTTCAGCATACGGAATTGGAGCTGTTATTCAGCACACAACACCTGATGGACAAGAACATCCAATAGCCTATGCTTCTCGTACGCTCTCACCGGCGGAGAAAAATTATTCACAAATTGAAAAAGAAGCATTGAGCCTGGTGTATGGAGTAAAGAAATTCCACCAGTATTTGTGGGGGCGGAAGTTTAACTTGATCACCGATCATAAACCCCTGCTCACGCTGTTTGGAGAACATAAAGGACTTCCAACAATGGCAGCAGCGCGTGTACAGAGGTGGGCTATTATACTGTCTGCTTATGATTATCACATAATCTACCGCCAGTCAGAAGATCACGGCAACGCAGATGGTCTGTCTCGTGTACCACTGCCAGAAACTACGGACGCAGGAACAGAGACAGTGACAGCATACCTACATGCACTAATCTGCGAACACCTGGAAGATGTACCGCTGAGTGCAAAACAAATTTCCAAGGCAACACGCACGGATGCAGAGCTATCTAGGCTGCACAGGTATATCATGGAAGGGTGGCCAAAAGAAGTATCAGAAGAACTAAAAGTGTTCTACAAAAAAAAAGAGGAGCTATCTGTTGAACAGGGTTGTGTTCTATGGGGGACAAGAGTGGTGGTGCCTACAAAGCTGAGAACAGCAGTGCTTAAGGAGATTCACAGCGGGCACCCTGGCATTGTAAAGATGAAGACCATTGCAAGGCAATATGTCTGGTGGCCACATGTGGACATGGACGTTGAAAAGACCTGTAAGCAGTGTGACAGGTGCCAGTTGGAGCAGCGTATGCCGCGCCTAGTTCCTCTGCACCCCTGGGAGTTTCCTGGAGAGGTTTGGAAGAGGCTCCACATTGACTTTGCAGGTCCGTTCATGGGTCACATGTTTATGATCGTTGTAGACGCATACTCTAAGTGGCTGGAGGTTTTCAAGATGGCGAAAATAACGTCCTCCGCAACCATTTCAAGGCTTCGGAGACTTTTTGCGTCATATGGATTACCGGAGCAAATTGTCACAGACAACGCCACGACCTTCATGTCAGATGAGTTTCAGCTGTTTATGAAAAGGAACGGTATCCTTCACACAACTGGGGCACCGAGGCATCCAGCTACCAATGGCCTCGCTGAGAGGTATGTTGCCACATTCAAGGCAGGCATGAAGAAGCTGGATGGAGAGGATTTGAGTGTTGAGGACAAAGTCTCACATTTCCTACTGCGATATCGCATAACTCCCAATAGTGTGACTGGAGAGTCACCCGCAGATTTGCACCTGAAGAGACATGTGCGTTCGCGGCTGGACTTTCTAAAGCCAAACATCGCCATGAGGGTGAGAAGGAGGCAGTATCAGCAGAAGGAGGAACATGACAGTCGGGCTGCCGAGAGACAGTTTGATGTGGATGATCCTGTGTATCTATGCAATACCGCAGGGGATAAACCCAAATGGATTCCAGGAGTAGTTACACAACAAACAGGTCCGGTGTCGTACCGGGTGCAGGGAAAGTTAACTGACCGAGTGTACAGGCGTCACGGAGACCAGTTGCGACCTCGATACCCTCAGGGCGTTTCAGACCCAGAGCCTCAAGGAGCAACTCAGTCAGCTGAGCAGGAGAGTGACTTTGCTGAGCCAGTCTCCGCAGCACCTGCCATACCACCTTGTACGTTGGACCAGCCCAAGTTGTCTGATCCAGAGACAGTGACTTTGAGGCGCTCGGAGCGCATAACTAAGCGACCGTCACGTTACCGAGATTAAATATAGTGTAATATTGGACTTGTTCAGTTACTAAAGAGAGTTGAGTTATTTGCAAGGTTAAACATGTTTCATTTAATTAACAGGAGTGAAATTGCTATTCTGTGTAAGAGGTGTAGTTAAGGTTGGTGATATGTTTATGCACCACGTGGAGATTACCTTTAATTTTAAAGGGGAGGTAATGTGGTGTATTTAATATTATTAATATGTGCATTAAGGTTGACCCGGCAGGCTTGCCATAGTTAGTTTGTGTATCTTCTGCGCATGTCAGATATAGGAAGTTGAGTCTGTAATGCCTTCATGTTATGTTTCACGTGTTGGCCATTCCTCACTGATAAAGCAGTAAAAACGCGTGCCTTGCCTCGTTATTGAAGTACACCACAATACTGTAGTAACTTCAGATACCTGTCCCGATCACTGGTGTTTCGTGTCATATCACATTCATACTGTAGTAACTTCAGATATCTGTCCCGATCACAGGTGTTTCATGTCATATCACATTCATACTGTAGTAACTTCAGATACCTGTCCCGATCACTGGTGTTTCGTGACTTCAGATACCTGTCCCGATCACTGGTGTTTCGTGTCATATCACATTCATACTGTAGTAACTTCAGATACCTGTCCCGATCACAGGTGTTTCGTGTCATATCACATTCATACTGTAGTAACTTCAGATACCTGTCCCGATCACAGGTGTTTCGTGTCATATCACATTCATACTGTAGTAACTTCAGATACCTGTCCCGATCACAGGTGTTTCGTGTCATATCACATTCATACTGTAGTAACTTCAGATACCTGTCCCGATCACAGGTGTTTCGTGTCATATCACATTCATACTGTAGTAACTTCAGATACCTGTCCCGATCACTGGTGTTTCGTGTCATATCACATTCATACTGTAGTAACTTCAGATACCTGTCCCGATCACAGGTGTTTCGTGTCATACCACATTCATACTGTAGTAACTTCAGATACCTGTCCCGATCACTGGTGTTTCGTGTCATATCACATTCATACTGTAGTAACTTCAGATACCTGTCCCGATCACAGGTGTTTCGTGTCATACCACATTCATACTGTAGTAACTTCAGATACCTGTCCCGATCACAGGTGTTTCGTGTCATATCACATTCATACTGTAGTAACTTCAGATACCTGTCCCGATCACAGGTGTTTCGTGTCATATCACATTCATACTGTAGTAACTTCAGATACCTGTCCCGATCACAGGTGTTTCGTGTCATATCACATTCATACTGTAGTAACTTCAGATACCTGTCCCGATCACTGGTGTTTCGTGTCATATCACATTCATACTGTAGTAACTTCAGATACCTGTCCCGATCACTGGTGTTTCGTGTCATATCACATTCATACTGTAGTAACTTCAGATACCTGTCCCGATCACTGGTGTTTCGTGTCATACCACATTCATACTGTAGTAACTTCAGATACCTGTCCCGATCACAGGTGTTTCGTGTCATATCACATTCATACTGTAGTAACTTCAGATACCTGTCCCGATCACAGGTGTTTCGTGTCATATCACATTCATACTGTAGTAACTTCAGATACCTGTCCCGATCACTGGTGTTTCGTGTCATATCACATTCATACTGTAGTAACTTCAGATACCTGTCCCGATCACAGGTGTTTCGTGTCATATCACATTCATACTGTAGTAACTTCAGATACCTGTCCCGATCACAGGTGTTTCGTGTCATATCACATTCATACTGTAGTAACTTCAGATACCTGTCCCGATCACTGGTGTTTCGTGTCATATCACATTCATACTGTAGTAACTTCAGATACCTGTCCCGATCACAGGTGTTTCGTGTCATATCACATTCATACTGTAGTAACTTCAGATACCTGTCCCGATCACTGGTGTTTCGTGTCATATCACATTCATACTGTAGTAACTTCAGATACCTGTCCCGATCACTGGTGTTTCGTGTCATATCACATTCATACTGTAGTAACTTCAGATACCTGTCCCGATCACAGGTGTTTCGTGTCATATCACATTCATACTGTAGTAACTTCAGATACCTGTCCCGATCACAGGTGTTTCGTGTCATATCACATTCATACTGTAGTAACTTCAGATACCTGTCCCGATCACTGGTGTTTCGTGTCATATCACATTCATACTGTAGTAACTTCAGATACCTGTCCCGATCACTGGTGTTTCGTGTCATATCACATTCATACTGTAGTAACTTCAGATACCTGTCCCGATCACTGGTGTTTCGTGTCATATCACATTCATACTGTACAAACTTCAGATACCTGTCCCGATCACAGGTGTTTCGTGTCATATCACATTCATACTGTAGTAACTTCAGATACCTGTCCCGATCACTGGTGTTTCGTGTCATATCACATTCATACTGTACAAACTTCAGATACCTGTCCCGATCACAGGTGTTTCGTGTCATATCACATTCATACTGTAGTAACTTCAGATACCTGTCCCGATCACTGGTGTTTCGTGTCATATCACATTCATACTGTAGTAACTTCAGATACCTGTCCCGATCACAGGTGTTTCGTGTCATATCACATTCATACTGTAGTAACTTCAGATACCTGTCCCGATCACAGGTGTTTCGTGTCATATCACATTCATACTGTAGTAACTTCAGATACCTGTCCCGATCACTGGTGTTTCGTGTCATATCACATTCATACTGTAGTAACTTCAGATACCTGTCCCGATCACAGGTGTTTCGTGTCATATCACATTCATACTGTAGTAACTTCAGATACCTGTCCCGATCACTGGTGTTTCGTGTCATATCACATTCATACTGTAGTAACTTCAGATACCTGTCCCGATCACTGGTGTTTCGTGTCATATCACATTCATACTGTAGTAACTTCAGATACCTGTCCCGATCACAGGTGTTTCGTGTCATATCACATTCATACTGTAGTAACTTCAGATACCTGTCCCGATCACAGGTGTTTCGTGTCATATCACATTCATACTGTAGTAACTTCAGATACCTGTCCCGATCACTGGTGTTTCGTGTCATATCACATTCATACTGTACAAACTTCAGATACCTGTCCCGATCACAGGTGTTTCGTGTCATATCACATTCATACTGTAGTAACTTCAGATACCTGTCCCGATCACTGGTGTTTCGTGTCATATCACATTCATACTGTAGTAACTTCAGATACCTGTCCCGATCACTGGTGTTTCGTGTCATATCACATTCATACTGTAGTAACTTCAGATACCTGTCCCGATCACTGGTGTTTCGTGTCATATCACATTCATACTGTAGTAACTTCAGATACCTGTCCCGATCACAGGTGTTTCGTGTCATATCACATTCATACTGTAGTAACTTCAGATACCTGTCCCGATCACTGGTGTTTCGTGTCATATCACATTCATACTGTAGTAACTTCAGATACCTGTCCCGATCACAGGTGTTTCGTGTCATATCACATTCATACTGTAGTAACTTCAGATACCTGTCCCGATCACTGGTGTTTCGTGTCATATCACATTCATACTGTAGTAACTTCAGATACCTGTCCCGATCACTGGTGTTTCGTGTCATATCACATTCATACTGTAGTAACTTCAGATACCTGTCCCGATCACTGGTGTTTCGTGTCATATCACATTCATACTGTAGTAACTTCAGATACCTGTCCCGATCACTGGTGTTTCGTGTCATATCACATTCATACTGTAGTAACTTCAGATACCTGTCCCGATCACTGGTGTTTCGTGTCATATCACATTCATACTGTAGTAACGTCAGATACCTGTCCCGATCACAGGTGTTTCGTGTCATATCACATTCATACTGTAGTAACTTCAGATACCTGTCCCGATCACAGGTGTTTCGTGTCATACCACATTCATACTGTAGTAACTTCAGATACCTGTCCCGATCACTGGTGTTTCGTGTCATATCACATTCATACTGTAGTAACTTCAGATACCTGTCCCGATCACAGGTGTTTCGTGTCATACCACATTCATACTGTAGTAACTTCAGATACCTGTCCCGATCACTGGTGTTTCGTGTCATATCACATTCATACTGTAGTAACTTCAGATACCTGTCCCGATCACAGGTGTTTCGTGTCATACCACATTCATACTGTAGTAACTTCAGATACCTGTCCCGATCACTGGTGTTTCGTGTCATATCACATTCATACTGTAGTAACGTCAGATACCTGTCCTGATTAAAATATACCATTCAGCTATGGAATAACTTCACTTAAACTTAACCACAGACTTCACATTCAATCATGTCAGATCACGCAAGACAAATCTGTCGTTAAACCTCAGTTTTTATTAATCAGTTTTTATTAATTTCACTTCTTGTCTGTAAAAAAAACTAACTTTTCCATAATGCCATATTCAGTTACTTACACAGAAAAACATGACATGAATATGATGCTTGATGTTTGAAGAACTGGTTGATTCAGGTCTTACAGGATCTTCTCATGTACAATCTCCCAAACCATCACTTTTCTGAAGAGTGGAATGTCACTCTACAAAGAAAACGAGACAGATGAATCAAGAGCATAATAAAAATATTTGAAAATGGTGTGAACAGTAATACTCTAGCTTGATCATGTACCTGTCTGAAAGTGAGTGGCTTTCCTTGAGAAAGGAAGTCTGCATATTTACAGGCAAAAACACCACAGTCACTGCCATTCACCTGTTTAGGAATTGCCTTGACAAAATTAAGCAGAACATTTAGTCTTAACCAACCCCCAAATGCTGCATGGCCTGCAAAATGTCCATCACCACTGTGAAGCTTTGAGTAGAAGAAAGTGCTGAAAGAGAAGACTTTAAGACTTCCCAGCTGATCACTGTTTCTCTTCATCAGCAAGGACAAATAGAAGTTCATAACCTTGAAAAGAGAAGAGGAAAATTTATGCAATGCATGTCATTGGCTCCCTCAATCAAACCAGCATTTTCTGTATCAACAACATACACCGATCAGGCATAACATTATGGGTGAAGTGGATAACACTGATGATCTCTTCATCATGGCTCCTGTTAGTGGGTGGGATATATTAGGCAGCAAGTGGACATTTTGTCCTCAGAGTTGATGTGTTAGAAGCAGGAAAAATGGGCAAGCGTAAGGATTTGAGTGAGTTTGACATATCCTACACATATACAGAACAAAAAAACTATTAATAAACAAGCTAAAATAATGTTGATCTGTGGACAGCCTTTATTTGTAAATTCAACATGTAAATTCACCTCTGTCAGCCTGGGCAAGTGCTCACTATGGAACAAATGAGATCCGTCACCGTGTGTTATTGAGGTTGCTTCTGTCATTTCTTTTCTGGAGACATCCACACCACATGTCTTTTTTATGTGAAGACAAATGCACAAAACAACATGGTAAATTTCAAGAGATTTTAAATAATAACAGCACAGTAGGATAAAGTAGTATTTATTACCTGAATGGAGTTTTTGTCCATCTCGGTGTCTTCGGCCCTCTGGGATTCTTGGATGTTTGTTTTTGACTTTTTATGGAGATTTGCATCCTCTGATAATGAAATTAGAAATATAACACACAAATGCATTTTAAACAATAAACCATAAACGGTTGCCAGCACCAGGTACTGTATGAGGGAAGATTAACTGCTCACAAAATGTTTAACAGAAAAATAAAATTACTTTAAAAGGGATAGTTTACACAAACATGAAAATTCTGCCATCCTTTACTCACCATGTCCATCCATTCTTAATCTTTGGAATACAAATTAAGACAATATTCAAAATATTCTCTCATAATTTTTGTCCATCCATTGAAAGTCTATATAATAACAATTTTCAAGCTTCAAAAAGTACATTCAAAATGACAGAAGAGACAATCAAACTTTAAAGGATGAACTGATTTAATTTGGTTAATTTTATTCACATAACTACTAATCAACACACACGTAGAGTGCCTCAAATATGGTAGATTAATTGACTTGTGTGAACAAACCTCAATGATTTATATTAACCGTGTACCATATCTAAGTTTGGAACGACTTGAGGGGGTGTAAAGGATGAAGTTTCCTTTTTAATATAGATAATTCCTTTTTAAAGAATAACACTTAAACATTGTATATGATTTTTTTAAAAGTCTAACATACCTTCATTTGCATCTGTTGCCACAATTTTCCGTTTCCTGGATGTTTTTTGTTTGACTTTCTTCAAGCGACTTGGTAAAGCTCAAAGGTTTTGCTTGACAGGTTCTTGCTGCTGGAGAACCAGCCCATTGTCCTTGGGTAAACAGGATTTCAGGTTCTCACAAAGACCATGAACAACTCTGGAAGCATTCTTGATAGCCTCTTTATCAGTGCAAATATATGAAATGTCATGCAAAGTCTTGAGCTGTTCACGTAGATGCCGCTGATTGACTGCTACGCCTGATGACTGCGACTCACTACTGTGTATCTGCGTCCCCATGCATGGTACAGGACTATCAAAAACATCAGAGAAGAGGTCATCTTGAATGCCGTTTTCATTGTTCTGGGGATCTTGTGTCAAAGCAACATTGAAATCGTCTCGGTTACGTATGTAACCCTCGTTCCTTGAAGGAGGGAACGGAGACGTACGTCGGAACTGACCGACGAATTGGGATCTGTTTCAGAGACCAATCTACTTCGAGTGTATTAAAAACGAGCCAATGAACATTGGCATGCGGTTCACGCATTCCACGCGCCGCCCCGCGTTGCGGGTATAAATACGGAAGTGGAAGTACCGCATATTGTTTTCAACTGAGGAGCCGAGAAGTGTGGCTCGGGCCTTCAGCTGAAGCACAGCACCTGGCGACGGGACGTACGTCTCCGTTCCCTCCTTCAGGGAACGAGGGTTACATACGTAACCGAGACGTTCCCTTTCAGTCGGTCACGTTCGACGTACGTCGGAACTGACCGACGAATTGGGATCCCTACCAAAACGCCAGGAAGCTGGCCCTTCCAGCGCCCTGCCTGAGCTCGCTGGACCACTCCTAAGTTGGAGTGGGAGACAGGGCTCCCGGCAGGGAAGGACAGTCACTTGCTGTTCCTACAAGACCCACTCAGCGTGACTATTGGATAACGCTGGGAAAGCGTGCCCGTCTCGGGAGATAGTACGCTGCGGAGCCACATCCTTCAATGGAAGGAGAGGTGGAAATACGCATCAGGACTAACCTAACCTAGGGTAGTGCAACTATGGAAATCTCTGGGGTGGACCCAACCTGATCCCAGGGGGGGGAGAACACGCCCAGAGATGACAGAGCAGGCTCTGTCGAGGGAAAAACACGGGGCTAACCGAGTAGGGTAGCAGATACCGTGGAGAAAACACATATGGGGTAGCCGTGAGGGGACCGCAACATATGGAGCCCAGCCTACACACACGTTCCACAAGCATACGGGTGCAGGCCTGGCGTCAGACGGTCCGCAACGTCTGACACCGCAAGGGTGACGGAGGAACTCCCAGGGTTAGCCGTTTCCGGGGAACACAACTGGAGCAAGAAAAGACGCACGTATCCAGCCCGGAGGCGAGAGTGGTGTTGCAAGCCGACACTAGAACGGGTACTTAGCGCTACTGGCCCTGGGGGGGAGGATGCGGGAAGATACCGGCTCCACACGGAGGCTATAAAATCTAGCGAACGTGTTAGGTGTCACCCAGCCCGCAGCTCTACAAATGTCTGTCAGCGAGGCACCTTGAGCCAGCGCCCAGGATGAAGCGACACTCCTTGTTGAGTGCGCCCGCACCCCGAACGGGCAAGGTACGTCTTGGGACTGGTAAGCCAAGACAATGGCATCCACTATCCAGTGGGCCAACCTCTGCTTGGAGACAGCCTTTCCCTTCTGCTGACCTCCGTAACAGACGAAGAGCTGCTGTGAGGATCTGAAGCTTTGAGTCCGGTCAACGTAAGCGCGAAGAGCGCGGACGGGACATAGCAAAGCTAGGGCTGGGTCTGCCTCCTCCGAAGGCAGCGCTTGCAGGTTCACTACCTGGTCCCGGAAGGGAGTGGTAGGAACCATGGGCACATATCCAGGCCGGGGTCTCAGGACAACGTGAGAGTTGGCCGGCCCGAATTCTAGGCACGATTCGTCGACCGAAAGCGCATGCAGGTCCCCTACCCTCTTGATTGAGGCCAATGCGGTCAGGAGGACTGTCTTCATGGACAGGATTTTTAGCTCGACTGACTGCAAAGGCTCAAATGGAGGACCCTGGAGTGCTCTAAGCACCAGGGCTAAGTCCCAAGAGGGTATCGAGGAGGATTTAGTCTCCTCGCACCTCTGAGGAACCTGACGATTAAGTCGTGCTTACCTACGGATTTACCATCTACTGCATCGTGATATGCCGCTATTGCAGCGACGTACACTTTGAGGGTGGAGGGAGACAGCCGTCGCTCCAACCCATCCTGCAGGAAGGAAAGCACGACGTTAATCGAACACTTCCGGGGGTCTTCCCGGTGGGAAGAGCACCAGACGACGAACAGGTTCCACTTCAGAGCATAGAGGCGCCTCGTAGAGGGGGCTCTAGCTGAAGCGATGGTGTCTGCCACAGCTTGCGGCAGGCCACCTAGAACCTCCGCGTCCCGTCCAGGGACCAGACATGGAGTTTCCAGAGGTCTGGACGCGGGTGCTGTAGAGTGCCCCGTCCCTGAGAAAGAGGTCCTTCCTCAGGGGAATCGGCCAGGGAGGGGCTGTCGCGAGGAGTGCTAGTTCTGGGAACCAGGTCCGGTTGGGCCAATAGGGCGCAACAAACAAGACCTGCTCCTCGTCCTCCCTGACCTTGCACAGAGTCTGTGCAGGAAGGCTCACTGGGGGAAACGCATATTTGCGTAGGTCCCGGGGCCAGCTGTGCGCCAGTGCATCTGTGCCTAAGGTACCTCCGGTCAGGGAGTAGTACCACTGGCAATGAGTCGACTCCGGGGAAGCGAACAGGTCTACCTGTGCAACCCCGAAGTGGTCCCATATCAGCTGGACGTTCCGGGGGTGGAGTCGCCATTCGCCCGGAGGTGTCGACTGACGAGAGAGCTCGTCGGCTGTCTAGTTCAGCGCACCTGGGATGTGAATGGCACGAAGTGACCTCACAAACTTCTGACTCCACAGGAGGAGATGGCGGGCGAGCCGGAGCATGCAACGGAAGCGTAGACCACCCTGTCGGTTGATGTACGCAACGGCCGCAGTGCTGTCCAAACGGACCAGTACGTGTTCGCCCTGGAGCGGTTTCTTGAACCGGGCCAGGGCAAGACGTACCGCCAGAAGCTCTAGGCAACTGATATGCCAACGCAGTTGGGGTCCCGTCCACAGACCCGAAACTACGTGCCTGTTGTACGTGGCCCCCCAGCCCGTGGACGAGGCATCCGTGAAGACCACAGCATGCCTCGACACCTGTTCTAAGGACACACCGGCCCGGAGAAACGAGGCGTCCGACCACGGGCTGAAGGTTTGGCGACAGTAAGGAGTAACTGAGACCCGGTACTGACCGCTGCGCCACGCCCATCTCGGGACTCGGTCGTGTAACCAGCGTTGAAGCGGTCTCATATGAAGCAATCTGAGCGGCGTTACCGCGGCTGCAGATGCCATATGCCCCAGGAGCCTCTGAAAAAAAATTCAGTGGGACCGCTGTCCTGCCATTGAACGTATTCAAGCAGTTCAAAACTGACCGGACACGCTCCGGAGTGAGGCGCGCCGTCCGGCTGACCGAATCCAGCTCCATACCGAGATAAGAGATCCTCTGCGTGGGACAGAGTTTGCTCTTCTCTCGGTTGACCCGAAGTCCCAACAGGCTGAGGTGACTGAGCACCATGTCCCTGTGTTCGCACAACTGCTCCCGAGACTGGGCGAGAATAAGCCAGTCGTCAAGATAGTTGAGTAAGCGAACGCCGCGTTCTCTGAGCGGAACAATGGCTGCCTCTACGCCTTTCGTGAAGACGCGAGGCGACAGGGACAGCCCGAAGGGCTTCAGGTCGATCGCTGCGAACCAATCTTGGGGACGGATGCACTGAAAATTGCGTTTCTGCATTAACATCTTGAATGGGAGCTTGTGCAGGGCCCGATTCAAAATGGGCAGGTCCAAGATTGGTCTTAACCCACCACCTTTCTTGGGTACAATGAAGTAGGGGCTGTAGAACCCCGACCTCATATCGGATGGAGGAACCGGCTCGATCGCGCCCTTCGCCAGCAGGACATCGATCTCTGACCGCAAGACATGGGCATCCGAGCTCCGCACTGAGGTGAAGAGTATGCCCCTGTACTTGGGAGGCCGGCGTGCGACGAATCGCATAGCCGAGTCTGATGGTACGGATGAGCCAGCATGACGGTCCAGGGCGGCCTTTTAGCCAGGCCCCCAGAGAACGAACAAGCGGGATCATCGGCACCACAGACATACCCGGGGTGAGGCAGCGAGGTGGAGCACTCAGACCCGACTCGGGAGGCCCGGAGGCGGCCCGGAGTGTTGTCTGAGTACTCCAGGTGGGGCAGAGTGTGGGTGAGAAGGCCCGGGGGCGTCCTCGGTGCCCACACTGCTGCCCCCTGGCGAAGGGGGAGAGGGGAGGAAAGGAGTGGCAAGGCCCGGGGGCGTCGTACACTGCCAACCTGACCCTCTCAGGGCCCAGGGAGGGAGGAAACTGCTCTGAGAATGTGGGTACCGCTGGACTCCGGAGAGCCAGCGGCAGGACCGAACCGAAAAAAATATTCTCCCCCCCGGTCCTCCTCCGGGGGAGGGAGGGGTGCGGACACCGTCTCCCCGAGCAGCTTGCCATCTCGCTGGGCTGCCCGTTCCAGGGCCGCTCGCCCATGTGCTTGCTAGCGGACTCGCGGTATCCTGGACGGGTTGGGCACATCCCCTGCACCCGGCCACCTGCTGCCCGGGTGGAGGCTGCTGCTTGGCTTAGCAGGGGCGGAGGCGGACGCAGGGGGGGGCACCCTCGGCGACAAGCAGATGGAGGTGCTGCAGCCGACGACTGGGTGGAGGCAGCAGCTAGTCGTCGGGGCAGGATGTTTTTTTTATTTTTTAAAACCTCCATCCACTTCTGGGCCACCGAGAACTGCTGGGCGAGTTCTCGACAGCGTCGCCGAAGAGGCTAGCCTGACAGACAGGGGCGTTGAGGAACTGAACTTTGTCAGGCTCACGCATATCTGCCAGGTTTAGCCCCGGCTTCCTGGACCACTAACGTGGACATCGCCTGACCCAGGGACTTCCATCACCCGGAGAGCGAGGTCCATCACTGCACGCAGTTCCTGCATAACCCCTGAGTCAAGACTACCCTCGTGCATGCAGGAGAGAGGGTAGTGAGAGAGCGAAAAAATTTATACAGATTATGGCCCTTTTGGCGTTCCATATTTTGACACCAATAGCTCCACACTGCTAAATTCTTCCAATGCACATCCAGGCAGCCACCCTGGAAGGCATGGCTGTCAACACTGAATCTGATTCAGCATGAGCACACACTATTATAGTGGGAAACTCAGCGTCATCATCTCCAGCGCATAACAGCCCTCTCTCCGATGCAGCAATTGACATCTGTCCTCTGCCAGAGCCACAAATGAAATGCTGGGTCCCCCTTTTTTTTTTTTTTTTTTTTTAAAGGACCAGCAATCCCATCTGGGCTACCAGCAGGCATGAGAGACAGTGGGCGTGGCCGCCAGACTCGACGGCACACGGCACGCTGAACGCTCAAGCCCCTATTAAAGGGGCAGGACGAACAACGCGCCGACGTGACCATGTTCCCATGAGAGAACATGAACCACCCACGAACAAAGTCTCAATGCGATAGAGGAGTGGGGGCCCGAAGAGATGTACCCGGCGGGGATGCCCCACTGTAATCCTCAGGTCACCAATGCTTATTAACTAAAATAATCATTTTCTGGTGCACCAGAAAAGAAACTAGATCAGGGAATAAGCAAAGGGACTCAACCCCGTTTGAGGTTTCATAGTCTGGACCGCGCATCTAGAGAGTGCCGAGTGACGCGCTGGGTTGCCGTGGCAACCCCCGCTGTCAGCCGGCGCTCGACGGCACACGGCGCGCTGAACGCTCAAGCCCTTACGAGAAAGGTGAGACGAACAACGCGCCGACGTGACCATGCTCTCCTGAGAGAGCATGAATCACCCACGAAAGCAATCTCACATGTTTATATGTGAGAGAGATTGTGGCCGTCAAATGAGGACAGGAAACAACCGCATCCAGAAACACACGGTTTGAATGACATCTTGAAAAAGACGCAGGGTCAAACCAATAGCTCTTTTAGTGATAGAGAGAAGAGAGAACCGCTCCAACAAGTGCCGAGGCACACAGGGGAATAGCCGCGGCTCACAGTGGTTTAAAGGTGCAAGCCCACTGTAAGCACTCAGAGGAAACGCCCAGCGAACCGACAGATTTCTTCTGCTCGCGACCACCGCTGTAAAGCACCGTCACACCGACACAGGAACAGGTAAGCTGATCTTCTCGTAGAGACTCGTTTAGTTTGTGTAAACACACTCTTCGTAGGAACATGTAATGCTCGGCTCCGAAGTTGAAAGCAATATGCGGTACTTCCACTTCCATATTTATACCCGCAACGCGGGGCGGCGCGTGGAATGCGTGAACCGCATGCCAATGTTCATTGGCTCGTTTTTAATACACTCGAAGTAGATTGGTCTCTGAAACAGATCCCAATTCGTCGGTCAGTTCCGACGTACGTCGAACGTGACCGACTGAAAGGGAACCAGAGTTATATATGGGCTTTGACGGTACGCTGGGCTAAGGTCAATCCATGTTTTGTCAGTGTGCCTAAAAATGGCAAAGAAATGCTTGCATGGTAAGAATGTTGTTTTGAAGAGGAAACATTTGCATGATGGGTATCTTTCAGAGTCACCAAGTTCTACTTTGTACCATGCAGACGTTGTCTCACTCTTGACCTTAAAAGATTCCTTTCCAAGTACTTTTACATGTTCTTTGGAATAGCTGGAAGATGCCTTGATACTGTTCAAGCAATGTCTGACAAAACTTCTGGGTCTGTCTTTCAGGAATGCTGGAACAGCTGGATTGTAAGTCTTGCATTCACTACTGTAGATGAAGTTGAGTCTACTGTATGATCGCAACTGCTCTGGAACAAACTCCCATACTAGAGTTTCAAGCAGAGATGAAAGACTTCCTGTGCCAGAAAATTTGAGGTAGAAGCTCTTCAATGATTTATTGAGTGCCTCAACTCCATTGTTGGTGGTAACTGCAACAGAGAATCCATGCGGTGCATAGGCTCTACACTATCTCTGGAAAAAACCCCAAAAAAACATCACCTTCATACTAGTAGGTTCTGCATAAAGAATGGAACACAACTAGGCTAAACATCAAGCGCAAAGTGAGTGGAAGTGCTCTAAATGCTTGTCTGTTTCACCTTCTACCTGTCTAAGTGTACAACAATTGAACATGAAATGTGGAACATAGAACATGTCCAGTGCAGTACCTCACCTCCCGAACACATAACCACCTTCTATCAACATAATTTCTGACTTCAAGGGATTTGTAAACTTTGCTTTCCTTCAGTCTTTCAACCTCCCTATCACAAGATGATTGACTTGGGGCGCTAGCTATGTCACGAAGGTGGTCAAGTAGTTCATTTTGCTCCAAGAGGGACAACTTGTTCTTGGCTGTTCGGGAGAGTACAGGGGAGATTAAAAAGTCATTTTGGAAAGAGATTCAACTTGGTTGTATGTTCTTATTTAGAACTAAAAACATGAATAAAATTAAATGCAAAAGTACTTGGACACCTTTTAATAAACAGGCTTGGCTATTCCAAAAAAACAAAAAACAAAAAACCCACTGCAACAGGTGTACTGTCATGTTGGAATACAAAAGTATCCTTCACAAACTGTTGCGTTTGAAAAAAGATTTCTCCACACAGAAATTACTGGAATAGCCAAACCTGTTATTTAGTTGGGTGTATCCACATACTCTGGGCCAAATAGTGTGTGTTTCAACTGTATAAATCAACTGAATAGGATAAAATGGGTCCAAAAAGGGCAATGGCCTATGGTAATTTTGGAATTTCTAAAACATAAATAAACTGCGATAGTTTACTGAAAGTACTTAAAGGGATAGTTCACCCAAAAATTAAAATTCTGTCATTTAATTTATGAATTAAAATCCCCCCCAAACCCCCAATGGTTGCTCTATCTTGGTTGGTTACAAACATTCTTCAAAATATCTTTGTTTTGTTTTTTTGTTTTTTGGTTCTGTTTCAGCAGAACAAAGAAACTGGAACAACGTGACAATTTTCAATTTTCATTTTTGGGTGAACTATCTGTTTAAGTCTCTACTGGTGTACTGCTAACTACAATGCGTAAAAAAAATAGCAACCAATGTAAAAATTATAATTTAATTTCCATCATGAATCAAACCTTTCTGGTCATATTCTGGTCATATAGGACTATGTTTTAAATGCAGTGCAATATATTATACGTTACAAATACAAGTTTATTTCATCCATACCTTGTCTTGTCGTATCCAAGCTTGCTCACGGTGGAATGAGCAGAGATACTTCTGAGAATTTGGAAAGACATATTCCAAAGCTTGGTATTCTTGTTGTGAGTAATCAAGCATGAAGTATTTCGGCTCCCATTGCTGATTCCACTGTTTCAAGATGTTAAGGGCTTCGGTTATTGCAGCAGTCGTCTCATTTTCACAGATAAACTGAGCGATAGGTTTGTATCCAACATTTGTCCGAACAACAAGAAGAAACAAGGGCAAGGCATATTTGGTGGTTCTATAAGTAGCATCAAGAAGGACCATGTCTCCATAACGCTTAAGTAACTCCTGTTGTTGTACATTCTGATGAATAAACAAGAACGTTTCTTGTGATGACGTCATCTCCTGTGTGTCGTTATCCTTTAAATCGGAGTCTGGAAATCCTTGTTCTTCTGTCTTCGCTTCAAACCTCACAACTGTCTGATCGATGTTGTTCTCTGTACATTTCCGGGAAAAAAAATTGGCACTTGGATCTGTTAATTTCCATTCATCAATCTTTTTTTCTACCTGCAGTTGATCAAAGCCAGAATAGTTTCCAGAAACTAAGGCGTGATGCACATGGTTTTGGATAACATGGCTTTAAGGGTAGTACGATGGGTCTTGTGGATGTGGTACAATACTTCCCATCTCTGAAAGCTCTTTCTGGACAAAGGTTTTCAGAACCTTCTTTAAGAAAGGCACAGAGGTTATTCCAAGTGACACATATTCCTTTATTTTGTCACGCACCATGTGATGGATGTTATTTGAGAAATGACAGTTTTGTGAAGTGTTGTGGTTTTGGTGTGCTTCTGCCAAAGGTATTTTCACATGGATAATTTCTGAAGTGACGGTGGTGTTCTCTTTTAATGACTCCAGAACACCCTTAATTGCCGCTTGTTTTTCAGTTCTAGAACTTGTTTTAGTCACAGCAAACTGGTCGCATCTGTGAAAAAACACATTGTTTAATGATACCCATTCAAACAATATTCAATATGTTGTACTAACCTTATGAGACAACACAAAAAATATGCATTTCATACGTTGACCGAGAATTGCAAAGCAAATCACATCTGCCACCATATTTTCATCACTAATTAAATTGATTTTACACAAAGAGAAACAAATCATATAAACTTTAAAGCAGTGATTCTCAATTGTGTGTCTGTTTTTATAGTCAAAAACATAGAAGAAACACTGTAGTTACAAACCTGTAGTAAGGTTGATTCATCAGCACGATGTCACAAGAAAAAACCGGGGCACTAAGCAAAAACAGTTGATAACCTCTTGGTCTCATTTACCAAGCATGTGTATGCACAGATTTGTGTATGAAATCTGCGTAAGAACGTTTTCCTAAACAAATCATTCATCAATAACTTTCATTCTAAAATTTAGGACCCAAAAAATAAAAAACTCTTGGTGGCCATGTTAAGATGAAATAAGTAAGAAAAGATGCGTTACAGCTAAAGCTGTGAGGTAGCTCTGCATAATGACGCAGATAGACATATGTACAGCAGGCTAATCAGAGGTCTGTAATGTCTATATAAAAGGTGTTTATTGCGTTTGAACTTGTGAGGATGGCACTCTTGGCATTGCTCGAGGATCTCAGATGAGAAATGTAAATTACTAATCTCGGGCATTTGGTCGTTCATTTAAAATATTCCACATTAGAATGAGTTTAATAAACTCATGGGCATACACATGTGTTGTGAATTAGGTGAATAAAGTTTTCGTGAGAAGTTCAAATGTGCGTATAAATATGAATTGTATACACATACAACATCTCACCAATTATAAGAGCAGATCATCGGTGGCTGTCGCAGGCGACGCTGAACTGGCAGAGGAGCTGAACCGTTTCTTTGCCCGGTTTGAGACACCGACATCATCCCCAGTCACCCTGCCTCCACCCTCCACCACGTTGCACACTCTTGCACTACAAGAACACCAAGTGAGACGTGTGCTGAGGGTAGTGAACCCAAACAAGGCTGCTGGACCAGATGGAGTACTCGGTAAAGTACTGAAGGCTTGTGCAGACCAGCTATCAGGGGTCTTTACAAAGATTTTTAACACCTCCCTTACACAAGCATCCATCCCCATTTGCCTAAAATCTGCCATAATTGTCCCTGTTCCCAAAAAACCTGCAGTCAGTAGTCTAAATGACTACAGGCCTGTAGCCCTCACCTCAGTGGTCATGAAATGTTTTGAAAAACTGATCGCTGAGAACATCAAGGCCAGCCTCCCTCACAGCTTTGACCCCCATCAGTTTGCATATAGAGAAAACAGGTCAACAGCAGACGCAATCAACACAACCCTTCACATCGCACTGAGTCACCTAGAGCAGCCAGGAACTTATGTTAGAATGCTGTTTATTGATTATAGTTCAGCATTTAATACCATCATACCGGGCACTCTGGTGGAAAAACTGCTGCACCTAGGATTCTCCCGCTCCATCTGCACCTGGATTTTTGACTTTCTCACTAACCGGACACAAACTGTGAAAATTGGTTCCCATACATCCTCTACCATCATAACTAGCATCGGCTCCCCACAGGGATGTGTGCTGAGTCCACTCCTTTATTCCCTGTACACCCATGACTGCATTCCCATCCACTCCTCCAACACCATTATTAAATTTGCAGACGACACAACGGTGGTCGGTTTAATAACGGGAGGAGATGAGTCAAAGTACAGGGAGGAGGTCCAGGCACTGTCCAAGTGGTGTAGCAACAACAACCTGGTGCTAAATACCAAGAAAACTAAGGAAATGGTGATTGATATTAGGAGAAAAAGGAATGTTTTAGTCCCACTCCAGATCAACGGTGATGAGGTGGAGCGGGTCTCCACCTTTAAATTCCTAGGGACAACCATCTCCGACGACCTCTCCTGGATCGATAATACAACGGCCATTGTGAAGAAGTCCCAGCAGAGGTTGCACTTCCTCAGGCTACTCCGGAAAACCAATCTGCGGAGAAATCTGCTGGTGACTTTTTATCGCTCCACCATTGAGAGTGTCCTTGCATACTGCCTCACAGTGTGGTACTCTAGCTGTTCAGCCGCAAATAGGAAGGCACTGCAAAGAGTTATTAGGACTGCAGAAAAAATCATTGGTTGCCCCTTGCCTTCTTTGGAGGAAATTGCAAATAGCAGGTGTCTCCACGGAGCCCGCAATATAATAAAGGGTGACACCCACCCTGGACATGGACTGTTTAGCCTCCTGCCTTCTGGGAGGAGATACAGGAGTCTAAAAAGTAGGACAAATAGACTAAAAAACAGTTACTATCCATGGGCCATAAGGACTCTGAACGGGGACAAAAATTAATATTGTCTATTTTATTCTTAACATGCAATATCTTTTAAGGTGTAATACACCAATATATCTTTTAACATGTTATGTGATTACTTTTATAGATGATTATTCACTTAGTGTTATTTATTTAACTTAAAATTTTATGGTTTTCATTGTCTTTTGCTATGTGTGTTTGTGTTCTCACTGATCAGATGGGCATTATAATTTCGTTGTACTGCAATGACAATAAAGCTTCTAAATTCTAAATTCATATTAGTGAATGAGACCAACTGTTCCCAGTGTTTTAAAGCTTCATTAACTAGCAGATATTTGTATTCAAAATACTACTACATACCGGTATTAAGAAAACTATTTTAAAGAAGAGAAATTGCCTTTTAATTCACTTAATTTTAAAAGCCCTTTGTGTAATGCAATACTTGCCTTACTACATATTGGACATAAAGTTTTGCTGGGCAATCCACTTTCTTGCTGTTTTGAATATGGAACCTTTTTCTTCTTGTGTATTCATGTTCAGTATGCTGCAGAACGAAAGAAATAAAACATTTTAGGACCAGGCACTAGTATTTGTGAGTGAACAAACATTTTCATGTGGCATATATAATTTTGTAAAGTGAACATGCTTCTCATTCTGCAGAATGAATGCAGAAACCCTGTTTCCCGGCATTAAAAAAAAACAAAACAAAACAAAAAACATTTGATTAACAGTTATGCTTAAAGGGTTAGTTCACCCAAAATTGAAAATAAAGTCAGTAATTACTCACCCTCATGTTGTTCCAACCATGTAAGACCTTCGTTCATCTTCGGAACATAATTTAGTATATTTTTGATGAAATCTGAGAGCTGTCTCACTCCTCCATAGGCTTTCAGAGGGACTGAAACTTGATGGCCCAGAATAGTAAGTAAAAACGTCATTTAAGGAGTCCAAATGACTACAGTGGCTCTGTATTAAGTCTATCATGCGACGAAAATACTTTTTGAGCGGAAAAACAACAAAAATAACGACTTTATAATACTTTATTTTCGTTGCATGATAGACTTAATACAGAGCCACTGTAGTCATTTGGACTCCTTAAATGACGTTTTTACTTACTATTCTGGGCCATCAAGTTTCATTCCCTCTGAAAGCCTATGGAGGAGTGAGACAGCTCTCAGATTTCATCAAAAATATACTAAATTATGTTCCGAAGATGAACGAAGGTCTTACATGGTTGGAACAACATGAGGGTGAGTAATTACTGACAGAATTTTCAATTTTGGGTGAACTAACCCTTTAAATGGTAGATTAGTTATGTAGACACATATAAACCATGCAGATGTATGGATTTCTTAAATTTACAAAAAAAGGGTACATTATATAAGTTTTATTTACAACATTATTTACTCACCCTCATATCATTCCAAACCAAACCCATAAGACTCATCTTCAGAAACAAAAAATATATATTTTTAATGAAATCTGAGATATTCCTGTCCATTCATTTACAGTCCACACAACTACCATGTTCAAAGACATCATTAAAGTAAACCATGTGACTCCAGTAGTTTAACCTCAATTTTTAACCGCAACACGAGCACTTTATTTACAGAATATTAATCTCCAACATGCGTGTACAAGATCACAACACATGCCTGTGAACACTTGTTAGAGATTAATAATTAGATCAATAATTAGATCAGTAATTTAGTTTATATGGTTAATTTAGTTTAATAATTAGATTTATTTGGATATTTATTGGAAAGATTTAGAAAAATTTAGCGAAAAAAGAAATTACAATTCAGGTCAAACCACTGGAGTCATATGGATTACCTTAATGAGGTCTTCTTTACTACCTTCCTGCAGCTTGAAAGTGGTAATTACGTAGCAGTCAATGAAGGGACAGAAATTGCTCAGATTAATTAATAAAATATTACTTTGTGTTCCTAAGGTGAACAAAAGTCTTACAGAGTAATCAATGACAATTGTCATTTTTGGGTTAACTAACCTTTTTATAATTCCACTAATAAAGGGCTTCAAAATCACTGAACTGTGACAAAGTGGCCCTGCAAGAACATAACCGGACAGTTCAAGTGTGGTGAACAAAATGTGTACAGATACATACCAAATCATCTGTTGTGGGTGTCTTCTTGTAGTTCTTTCCATGCTGACAGGAATATATCACCCTTCTTTTCACAGAGAGAGACTGTTCTGTTGAGGTACATGTTTTAAAAGTTGATGGGAGCCAGTCTGATGGAAACAAAGTATATTAATGAGGTTCAGTAGTCTACTTTACTCTACTTTATATTCACTCGATATAACTGGTAAGATGCAAATATAAAAACATTTTCAAAATAAACATCAGTTAATAAATTAAGATCAGGTCAGTAACGTTAATCAAACATGGTTTTACTATAGTAAAAGTGTAACGTTAGTAACCATGATTTTTTTGGCTGATTAGACTGATTACGTTTACGTTACCAGTTTTACTACAGATAGATACTATGGTAAAACTATGGTTAGTTTAGTAAGGCCATGATTATTTTGTGGTAACAATGGAAAAAAACATGGTTTTTGGTATTATTTGTAGTAAAACCAAGGTTAATTTTCGTAAAGACACTCACTACTACATACAATAAAACGTAATTAGGCTAACGTTACTAACGTCACTGCACGTTTTACATTTTTGGTTGCTTATTTGTCTTAGAAAATCGTTTAACTCTAAGATAATAAACCAAAAATAGCTACCTGTATGACTGTTTTGTATTTCATTGTCCATCGCAGGTGTGACGGTTTTATTCATTATCCATCGCAGCTGATCTTGATTTTGAGATTGGAAATGCCCGCGCAAAAAAATGACAGGAATTATGACAGGAAACGTCGGTTACGTATGTAACCCTCGTTCCCTGAAGGAGGGAACGGAGACGTACGTCGGAACTGACCGACGAATTGGGATCTGATTTCAGAGACCAATCTACTTAGAGTGTTTAGAAACGAGCCAATGAAGATTGGCATGCGATTCACGCATTCCACGCACCACTCTGCAGCGCGGGTATAAATAATGAAGTGGAATGCATGATCATTACTTTTCTCTGCTGAGGAGCCGAACTCGTGACTCAGCCTCTCAGCGGAAGCACAGCACCTGGCGACGGGACGTACATCTCCGTTCCCTCCTTCAGGGAACGAGGGTTACATACGTAACCGAGACGTTCCCTTTCAGTCGGTCACGTTCGACGTACGTCGAAACTGACCGACGAACTGGGATCTCTACCAAAATGCCAGGGTGCTTGAGCGCACTGGACCGTCTTAGATGGTACGGAAGTCAGGGCTCCAAGCAGGGAGGTCAGTCACTGCTGTTTCTGCAAGACCCACCCAGTGTGACTATTGGATAACGCTGGGAAAGCGTGCCCGTCTCGGGAGATGGTACGCTGCGGAGCCACGTCCTTCAGTGAAAGGCTTGGTGGCGCAATACACATAAGAACTAACCTAGCAGGGTAGTGCAACATATGGCAGTCTCTGGGGTGGTTCTAGCCTGGTTCCAGGGGGGAAAGAACACGCCCAGAGACGACAGAGCGGGCTCTGTCAAGGGAAAGACACGGGGCTAGCCAAGTAGGGTAGCAGGTACCTTGGACGAATACGCATATGGGGTTGCCGTGAGGGAACCGCTACATATGGAACCCAGCCTACACACACGTTACACAAGCATACGGGTGCAGGTCTGGCGTCAGACGGCCGCAATGTCTGGCACCGCAGGGGTGATGGAGGAGCTCGACAGGGTTAGCCGTTTCCGGGGAACACAACTGGAGACAATAGACGCACGTATCCGGCCCGGAGGGCGGGAGTGGCGTTGCAAGCTGACACTTAGAACGGGCACTTAGCACTACTGGCCCCTGGAGGCGAGGATGCGGGAAGATACCGGCTCTACACGGAGGCTATAGAATCTAGCGAACGTGTTAGGTGTCGCCCAGCCCGCAGCTCTACAAATATCTGTCAGCGAGGCACCCTGAGCCAGCGCCCAGGATGAAGCAACACTCCTTGTTGAGTGTGCTCGCACCCCGAACGGGCAAGGTACGTCTTGGGACTGGTAACCCAAGACGATGGTATCCACTATCCAGTAGGCCAACCTCTGCTTGGAGACAGCCTTTCCCTTCTGCTGGCCTCCGTAACAGACGAAGAGTTGCTCTGAGGTCCGAAAGCTTTGAGTCCGGTCAACGTAAGCGCGAAGAGCGCGGACGGGACATAAAGCCAGGGCTGGGTCTGCCTCCTCCGAAGGCAGCGCTTGCAGGTTCACTACCTGGTCCCGGAAGGGAGTGGTAGGAACCTTGGGCATGTATCCAGGCCGGGGTCTCAGGACAACGTGAGAGTTGTCCGGCCCGAATTCTAGGCACGATTCGTTGACCGAAAGTACATCGACGAGCGTCTAAAAAACGAAAAAAGCTGTATACCAATACGCATTATGACAGGAAACGTCTCGGTTACATATGTAACCCTCGTTCCCTGAAAGAGGGAACGGAGACGTACGTCGGAACTGACCGACGAATTGGGATCTGATTTCAGAGACCAATCTACTTAGAGTGTTTAGAAACGAGCCAATGAAGATTGGCATGCAATCAAATCAAATCAAATCACTTTATTGTCACTCTACCATATGCACAAGTGCAACAGTAGGTGAAATTCTTAGGTGCAGTCCGAGCAAACATAGTAGTCATGACATGACATGTACAACATTTAAGCAACATCAGATTACACATCTGATGCGCACACAATTACTCACAGCACAGTATACACTACAATAAACAATAAATAATTTACACAATGTGAGTGTAGTTCTCACAGCTTTAAACAATATACACATACTTACAATATACATATACTTTAAACAATATACACTACACATACATTAAACAATAACAGTATACATTAAGCTATAGTAATAATATACAATGTACAGTATACAATATGTTCACAAATTGAAATCCAAAGTGCAATAGATGCTGTATGATGAATAAATGTGTATATAATGTGTGTGTATCTACAGTGGGTTGTGCTGAGTGATATTCTGTCCAGTGTGTGTTATGAACTGATGGATCAAGAGTTAAGTAGTCTGATTGCTTGTGGGAAGAAGCTGTTCTGGAGTCGGCTGGTGCGTGTTCTAATGCTGCGGTACCGTCTGCCTGATGGCAGCAGTGAGAGCAGCCCATGGTTCGGGTGGCTAGAGTCTCTGATGATCCTCTGAGCTCTCTTCACACACCGCCTGGCGTAAATGTCCTGGAGGGAGGGAAGCTCACCTCCGATGATGCAGCTGGCCGTGCGCACTACCCTTTGCAGGGCTTTGCGGTTGCGGGCGGTACTGTTGCCGTACCAGGTGGTGATGCAGCCAGTCAGCAGGCTCTCTATGGTGCAGGTGTAGAAGCGTGTGAGGATGTGGCGGTTCATTCCAAACCTCCTCAGCCGTCGCAGGAAGAAAAGGCGCTGATGAGCCTTCTTCACAACGGCCTCGGAGTGGACGGACCATGAGAGTTCCTCTGTGATGTGGACACCGAGGAACTTGAAGCTGCTTACTCTCTCCACCGGTGCTCCATCGATGGTGATGGGGCGGTGTTCTCTCTCATTCCTCCTGAAGTCGACCACCAGCTCCTTGGTCTTGCTGACGTTGAGGGAGAGGTTGTGCTCCTGACACCACCGTGTCAGAGTGTGCACCTCCTCTCTGTAGGCAGTTTCATCGTTGTCAGTGATGAGACCTACCACTGTCGTATCGTCAGCAAACTTGATGATGGTGTTGGAGCTGTGGATTGCCACACAGTCATGTGTGTACACAGGGCCGGCTCTGTAAATCTGGGGGCCCTAAGCAGGATAATTTTGGGGCCCTGCCTTGCAGTGAATAATGAAGTATTGCCACCGGAAACCAGCAACTGTATACAATCTAACCCTTACACATTTCATCTGTACCTCTTTTAACATGATTGCCTACAAATATTGTACTGCTTATTAAAGTACACTCACTGAAACAGTAAAAGTAAAGATTACATATTTGCCAAATTTCTACAGCTTTATTACAGTCTGAATGCCTTGTAAATTTTAAAACAGCACTAACTGTTTTTGTCCACTAGGCGGCTTAAAACCTTTAGTATTAAAAAATCTTTAAAAAAAAAAAAAAAAGTTATTGCATATATACTACATGTGTTGCTGGAGTCTCGATCTTTGGACTTCTTTTCCCTTTTCCGCACTTTAAAAAGAGGGATTCTAAAGTGATTTAAACATATTCTTCTATTGATGTATCAAAGAGACAAAAAATTCTACAAAAGATTCTAGTTTGAGATGGTATTTATTTTTTATATATTCCAACAAAAATACTACTTCAGCAAACAATCATTAGCCAAATGTGTATATAAAATATATACGTAAATCTAATAAAAACTCTAGGTAACACTTTTTACATTTTACAGTGGCATTGTTACCCGTTACATGTAGTTACTATAGCAATAACAGTATATTATGCATAATTACATTTAAGTTAACTAACCCTAAACCACACACTAATCCTACCTTAACCCTAACTACATGTAAGTACATGTAGTTACTTAGTATTGCCCGGTATTTAAATGTATAATTACACTGTTACACGACACCTAAAAATAAAGTGTAACCAAACTCTAATACCCTTTTCACACATTTAGTACACATTCAAACCTCAAAACAGTAAACAACAAAACAATTAACAGGGTTTAATATGCAATGAATGATAAATTAATCAAATAAATAAGCAAATAATATAAATAAGAACAAAAAGGGAAGAAAATAAGTCTAAAACCCTAAAAAACTTTCACTTCACCCCATCTCCTTTTTATTCCCTGTTCCTTCTAATGACATTTTCTCAGAATGTGTGTCTTCTTGCTTTTTGAGATGCAAAGTCCTCTATAATGTCAATATTTCATAATAGTATATAGATTAATATTTATTAATAATCTTTAATTGCCTATTCAATTAAGACCATAAGAAAAAGCTTGTTGTCACGAATGCTGAGAGATGAAGCAGAGAGATGGAATCCACTTGCAAACACAACTTTAATTAAACTATTCCATAAATAAAACAGTGACATCCGGGAGCTCAAGAATCCAGACACGAACAGGTTAACAGCTAACAACGACCGACAAAAGACAAGTGAACCACAAGCATATATATATATACACACAGGCAGACAAGCTTAACAAGATAACAAGGAGGGGGGTGTGGTAAATGGGAAACATCTGGGAAGACTAATCAACATGAAAAACTACAAAAGACTACAAAACATGACAAGACAGGAAATAACAAAAGAGCCCTCACAAGACAGGGAAACACAGGCTGGAATTATGACAGAGCCCCCCACTTAAGGAGCGGATTCCAGACGCTCCACAGAAAACAGTCTAGGAGGGTGGTGGAATGGAGGCAGAACAGGGGGAGGGATGGTGGGCCAGGCCCGTGCAGGGGGACAGGAATTGGACCCAGACATGGCAGAGACGGGCCTGGGAGCATGGGCGGACCTGGGCCATTTAGCATTGGCGGACCTGGACCGTGGAGCTTGGGAGGACCTGGACTGTCAGGCGTGGGCGGACCTGGACCCTGTGGCGTGGGCGGCCCTGGACCCTGTGGCGTGGGCGGACCTGGACCCTGTGGCGTGGGCGGCCCTGGACCCTGTGGCGTGGGCGGACCTGGACCCTGTGGCGTGGGCGGACCTGGACCCTGTGGCGTGGGCGGACCTGGACCCTGTGGCGTGGGCGGACCTGGACCCTGTGGCGTGGGCGGACCTGGACCCTGTGGCGTGGGAGGACCTGGACCCTCAGGCGTGGGAGGACCTGGACCCTCAGGCGTGGGAGGACCTGGACCCTCAGGCGTGGGCGACCATGGCGGCAACGGCAGTTCACCAGGCCATGGCGGCAACGGCAGTTCAACAGACCATGGCGGTAACGGCAGTTCAACAGGCCATGGCGGTAATGGCGGTTCAGGGGGCCACAGAGGCGTGGCCTTCATGGCCTCCATGTACCCCCTGCCCCCCCCAAAAATTTTCTTGGGCGGGACAGCGGGGCCGCGGGCTGGAGCCTGGACGGGGCCGTGGGCTGGAGCCTGGACGGGGCCGTGGGCTGGAGCCTGGACAGGGCCGTGGGCTGGAGCCTTCTCTGGATGCTGGTCAGTGGCTGGAGCCTTCTCTGGATGCTGGTCAGTGGCTGGAGCCATCTCTGGACACGTGACTGGAGGCGGAGCCCTCTCTGGACACGTGACTGGAGGCGGAGCCCTCTCTGGACTCGTGACTGGAGGCGGAGCCCTCTCTGGACTCGTGACTGGAGGCGGAGCCCTCTCTGGACTCGTGACTGGAGCCATCTCTGGACGCTGGTCAGTGGCTGGAGCCATCTCTGGACGCTGGTCAGTGGCTGGAGCCATCTCTGGACGCTGGTCAGTGGCTGGAGCCATCTCTGGACGCTGGTCAGTGGCTGGAGCCATCTCTGGATCGGCAGAAGTGACGTGAAGCTCTGTCTCTGGATCGGCAGAAGTGACGTGAAGCTCTGTCTCTGGATCGGCAGAAGTGACGTGAAGCTCTGTCTCTGGATCGGCAGAAGTGACGTGAAGCTCTGTCTCTGGATCGGCAGAAGTGACGTGAAGCTCTGTCTCTGGATCGGCAGAAGTGACGTGAAGCTCTGTCTCTGGATCGGCAGAAGTGACGTGAAGCTCAGTCTCTGGATCGGCAGCCATGATGGGACGAGATTCTGGACTGGCGGCCATATTATATTCCTCCTCCATGACGCCCACTGTGAAAGCAGAGCCACTCTGTTGCAAGGCAATGTCTATATAATATTTCAACGACCAGTCCGGATGCCATAGCGGCATATACGAGCTGAGTGGCTCTGATAGCCCCCCTCGGAAAAAGATCATGAGGCATACCTCATCCATGGTGGTCTTATATGCCAAATCAATAAAGTCCTTCACATATTCCTCGATCAGGCGGTCACCCTGTCGGAGACGCATGATCTGTGCTGCTGGATTCATGTTGTTAGGTCGGTCGTTCTGTCACGAATGCTGAGAGATGAAGCAGAGAGATGGAATCCACTTGCAAACACAACTTTAATTAAACTATTCCATAAATAAAACAGTGACATCCGGGAGCTCAAGAATCCAGACACGAACAGATTAACAGCTAACAACGACCGACAAAAGACAAGTGAACCACAAGCATATATATACACACAGGCAGACAAGCTTAACAAGATAACAAGGAGGGGGGTGTGGTAAATGGGAAACATCTGGGAAGACTAATCAACATGAAAAACTACAAAAGACTACAAAACATGACAAGACAGGAAATAACAAAAGAGCCCTCACAAGACAGGGAAACACAGGCTGGAATTATGACACTTGTATTTTAACAGCTTTATTTTAAACTTCATTTTGATTTTGACTATCAACCCAGCCAACATGTCCATGTGGGCCCCACGTGGTTTTTATCTGGGCTATATGGGCGTCATCTGGGCATGGGTTCAGAGTGGGCACTTTGATGGGCTGAATGTGGGCCCCATCTTGGATAAAGTTGTGGGGCCCAGTTAGGTTGCCCATTATTGTTTATTTGAGGGTCCCATGTGGGCCACATTTGGGCTATATTTAGAATTGTAAAGTTTTATTGTTTGCAGTTGGTTTTGTTTTTTATACAATTATGGGTAACAGCCTTACCCTATTTTATATATATATATATATATATATATATATATATATATATATATATATATATATATATATATATATATATATATATATATATATATATATATATACACACTTCATTAAATTTTTTTTTTAATAATAATCTAAAATCACTTGCCTCGTGCAGGCATGGCTTTATCATAATCATGTATGCTTTTTAAGAGAGTGTTCTTGTTAATGTTTTGATAGTATTTTAAACTAATTGTGTCAGGGTTCTGCCCTGGCAGCCTTGTCTGTGTTGTCCTTGTTTAATGTTTCTATGTTTGTGTTGTGTCTAAGCACATGGCTCTGTCTTTGTTTGTGTCTGCCTTGTGTTCCTCTTGTCCCACCTCTTTGTTTCCTGTTACCACGCCCCCTTGTTTAGTCCTTGTCTAGTCCTCATTTCACTAATTTGCTCGTTCATCTTGCCAAGTCAGTTAGAGATTTAGTGTCTCCTATATTTTTGGCTTTGAGTTTATTTATTTTCAGTTTTTTCCCTTTGTTCCTGAATTTTTAGTCAAGGTTCTATCTTTATTTTGCTCTAGTTTTCTCCAGGCTTTATTTTGGTTTCTCTTTTGTTTTCCCCTTTTTCTAGCTCCAGTTATATTTAGTTTATCGTTTGTTTCTAGTGTTCTAGTTTCGCCAGTTTTTATTTGCTTGGTTTTCTTTTGTTGTCTTGAGTGTTGTTTTGTGTTAGTTCCTGCCGCCTCTCTGGGATTCCCTGCCTGCTGGTTCCCTCTGCCTGGTAACTGGACTGGTTCTGAGTGTGTGAGCAGCAAGTACGGATCCCTGCTTCACTGTGTCCTGCCCTGTCTTCTCCACTACCATCTACCTGGTCTGGTCAGTCCTCAGAGGTTCTTCAACCTGCTGTATCCTGGAGCTGGTTCCAGCAGTCACACTCATCCGTCGTGTCATTGTTCCCCGTTGGCCCTGCTGTTTGGACTCACTCATCCACTACCCTCTTCTGCCTTGTTGAATTGTCCTGTCAATAAATTATCTTTGTTAACTCTGCATCTGGGTCCTCCATTTCAGAAGTCCTGACAAATTGCCTTTTCTGTCTTTTCTTTCATTACTGTTCTTTAGATATGAAACTGAGGGGTCTGCCCAATCCCAGGAGTGATGGACTGAAGAATTTTCAATGCTCATGTCCTGTGACTTAACTTTTTTTTTTTTTTTCTTGTTTTTTTCTTATGATCAATAAAAAGGTGATTTGCAAATTCTGAGTTGAAAGTCTTTTTTTTTTTCACAGTACATTTTTTTTTTCATGTAATTTAAATTATTAAGGTCAGGTACAGGTTTAGTAAAACATAGATTAACTTAAAGTTGGCAGGGTTTGATTAATTTCACATTAATTTCACTTCCAGGAATAAAAAGACATATAAATGGGGCCCAGATCTCACCCACTGGGGTCCCACAAAAAAACCCCATAGAGGGGCCATTTGTGGGCCCAGTGGTATCACCCATTTGGGCCCCATAAGGGTTCTGTATGTGGCCCACTTTGGCCCCATTTATTAGAACCCATATGGGACCCATATTGGCCCCTATAATGAATACACAAATGGGCCCCACTTAGAGCCCACTATGGACCCATCATGTGCCCCTATGGGCTAACACACATGGGGCCCATGTGGAGCCGATGGACAAAATTATATGGGCCCCACTTGGGTTGCCCATATAGGGCCCAAGTGACAGCCCATCAAAAACCCACATGGGGCCCACATGGCAATGTTGGCTGGGAAATGATTGCTCTTTCTCTTCCTTTTTACTTTCTCTCTCTCTCTCTCTCTCTCTCTCTCTCTCTCTCTCTCTCTCTCTCTCTCTCTCGTTCAATAATTAAACTATTGTTATTGTAATAAGTGATTTGAGACATAGATTTTTCGTATTTTTCTTTCCCAGAACTAGTGTAGGTCATGTAACGTTAACTGTTAAAAAGAAAATACATTCATAGGACTAGGAGGTGGGTCTGTTTCTGTCTCTACGCGGTCTGTAGCCCAGAGCTGGACGACGGCTGGACCATAGCGCAAGCAATGTTGATTCAGCATGACGGCGGCAGCTAACGTCAGCAGCACCAAGTTTTCTCATCAGTTACTCTTTTAATGACTAAACATCAACTTGCAAATTAAATAAGTAAAGATAAAGTAATAATAACTAACAGTTATAATGTTATTAAGGACGTGGCCATTAATATTAGGCCTGATTCGCCTGGCGTAACATTACCACGCACGCCCTAACTTAAATTACGTTATTAAAAATTAACTTACCTTGCACTTGTCTCTTCTCATCGTCAGCCTTCTTCTTTTTTCGTTTCTCTGAACCTGATGGATAGATTCTTTTCATTTTTTTAAATGTTCAAACAGCAGAGGGTATCAGAGCCTTCACAAAGCAATCATCAATTATCTTTTAACGGCCAGTTTGTTTCCCAGGTGAATGATGTTTCATATGATTAGTTATTTGCACTAATTGGACTGATGAAGGCCTATAAAATACACTTATCTCCAACTACATGTATGTTTGTATTTGTAGTTTCTGTGTGGTGGTTTGAGAAAGTAAATTTGGGGGTTTTGGAGTACTGTTATGATCTTTTTTTTGTTTTGTGTGGGTTGTTTTTCTTTTGTACATGTGTGCAGGGATTGGCTGATGTGCAAGGAGTCTGATTGGTGGATCGACCGGTTCTCCGCTTTAAAAGGGCGGCGCTAATGGAAGACGGGGAGCTCATTCTGGCGTTGACCAGGTGGCGTGCAGAGCTCCGGATGCCTCCTCCCGTCGGCAGATCCCAAAGCGTTTCGTTTTGATCATGAGTGTTTGTTTAAGCTGATTTATGTTCACATTTGAGTTTTGGAGCGTAGGGGTGTCCTGCCATTTATTTTTATATTGTTAGCATTTGTTTATTAGTAGGGAGTTAGGGAAGTTTCTTTGTAACTTTTGTTTTACTTCCTGATTAGGTAATTTATATATGTTTTATTTATAAGATTGTTTTGTTTGTTATGTTGGCCTTGGGGCACCCTGAAGCCATTGCTCCGTAATTTACTCATTATTCTTTTTTTTGTCTAAAATAAATTTATATCTTTTATGGAATTTAGTGTTTGTGTTTTTGGTGATCTGTCGGCTGGGGCTGGTTTTCCTATTTTTACCATCTTAAATTTACACCTCGACCTCGTCGTTATACGGCGGGTCGTAACAAATGGGGGCTCGTCATATCGTAACGAACTCGGACACGTTATGGTAACAAGTTCGTCGTGAGGTATGTATCCGTTTTTTTCTCGTTTTTCTGGTGCAAACGTTTTGTTGGCAGTTTTTGTCTTGAGTATCGGGGAAAGGGGTATAGAATAATGGAATTTAGCATTGAGGCGTTTCGTCAAAAGCCTTCGTATGAAGCATTAGAGTTGTGTCGTAAAGCGGATTTGTACTTAATTGCTGATGATTATGAAATTTCTGTAGTAAAATCAGCTCGTAAGAGAGAAGTGCGGGACGTGATACAAGCTGCGTTGATTCAACAGGGTGTTCTAACAGCAGTTCAATATCCTGGAAGTGAGAGTAGGAATATGGATGAAAGCGCAGGGTTTATTTTGTCCACCATGGATCAAGGGTGGAAACAGTGAGTTTATTCATTCAATCTGTGTTTGTGAATGATTCTCCATATAATTAATTTATATTGTTTAACATTTTTATATGTTTACTTGTAGGTTACCCTTGTTTGTAATCATCCTGCTTTTGAGTAATGCTTATGGATTTAAAGGTAAGATTTTGTTTGACTTTTCCTGTCTTGTCAAGGATCTAAGACAGGTTTGTTTGTCTACAAAGCCTTCAAATTTTTTTTTTCAAATTCACAGGTGGTGCTTCTTCAGATGCCAACCACCAACTTTCTGATTATGCTTTCTCACCTCATGCAGTCCAGTCCTCTGTCTCAGAGATCCCTGTGACTGGGATTTTGCCTGAAGAAATGGGACGCCTGAAAGAGCTGAACTTACTCCAGTTTGTTAACCCCTTTGTGTTCAGAGATCGCCGACGGCCCCGCGTTTGATAGTGTTTACATTGATCGCTAGTTTACAATATCATTTTGTCAAGTAATAAGGTCAACCAGTACATTGTTTGAAAGATAAGAGACTGCAGATTCGTATCTGTATAAGCATTATACAATCAAGATAACTTTGCAACGTTTTTTTTGTCATTCTGTATGAATCTAAACAATGTGATATGACAACAAAGAGAGAGGATGTCCCTTACCTTTTTGTGCTTTGGAAATGTAATGTTTGGCAGAATAATGGTGACTTCGACCTTTTTTCCATGGGAAGAGTCCAGTGTACGATGTCCATAGTAAATATTTGTCCAAAAACAAGCAAACTGGTAAAAAAAGCTATAGAACTTCTGTTGTTTACTTCCTGAAGTTTACTAATCACGAGACGCTGTCCTGTTTATTTGATGAACTGTACGCATGAAGCGCATTATTCAATGAAATATAACTTATCAATGTATTTAGTAGAGTGTCTGGAACTGAATGAGAACCGCCCAGAAGATATCTGATGAAAACTAGCCACGCAATTTTAGAAAAGATTGAAAGATGACAGTCACTTTTGGTGACGCATGATTATCCACATGCAAAGGTGTTTGGTAAAAAAAAAAAAAAACAGCAATGGGAAAGTCTTGTGTTGTCATCTAACATGTAGTCTATGCAATAACGAATACGCCGATGTGTTGATTAGCATAAATCTCGCGAGTATCACATTGTATTTTTGTTTGCGTAACCATTTGCATCCTGGAAAATTACTCACGCGCGCCCCTCGAGCAGTGTTGCCAAGTCCGCGGTTTTCCCGCGGAATTGGGCTACTTCAACACTGTTGCCACGGGCTGTTTTTCAGGTCCGCGGGTTGAAGCGACCCCAATTATATGATATTTAGCCCCGGGAATGCGAATTTTAGTAGGCAACCATGCCAAAAAAACACATATTTAACCTCCCAATTGCGGTTAAATCTCCCCCTGAAACGAGATTGGGCTTGTTTTGGGCTAGTTTTGAGTAGCAATTGGGCGGGTTTTGTTGTGAAAACCTGGCAACCCTGTACACTAGCTCACTAGCGCTCGCTCTGTCAGCATTCGCCTGCAATGGATCCACGCCGAGATCGGTAAGTGTCTACATTTAGTACGTTTTTGTTGCTTTGTTTTGTAGTTTTGTGTTTCTACAATATTACGGCTTATTAGTACATTCAAGTACCGCAAAATTCCTTTTTTATTCAAGTGCTGAGTTAGAAGCTAGTGATGTAAGTTGTAACAATGTATCGTGTATAGTGAAAATCTGTATTGTGTATATTTCACCCAAAATAAAAATGACAGTGTGAGGAAAAAGTTAAATTTCAGTGTTTTAGTGTCAGTACTACATTCAATTACTATAAAATGTTGAATATAATGTATAGTAATGCAATGGGGGAATATTTGTGGGACCTGATAATGACAAATGTCTTATGTTGCCACTAAAAAGTGACCAGCAATATTTTAAATATATCTAGTCAGTGAGTGGGTGAGAGTGTAAGCATATTTGTCTAAAATAATTCAGTCTTTTCGGCTATTATCACCAGAATAGTTTTTACTCTGTTGTCACCATTGTCCTGTGCGTAGTACTTTGTGGTAAGCAAATAATGTGAAGCAAGTAATGTTTCTTGAGAGAAGAAACTGTTTTGGGGTATGATTATTGTCTGATTACAGTCTGAGTCATTAGCTGGTAGTGTAAATGTTTCAATAAGGGAAACAACAGAGTGGGTATGGAGGTAGATCACTGTATGTGAAAGATCCTTTGAATTTGAATAGAAAATTTGTAAGCTTGTGTAAATGTGCCATCAGGGCAACAATAGAGTGGGTATGTAGGTAGATCACTGTATGTGAATGATTCTTTGAATTTGAATAGAAAATCAGTAAATATGCACATGCATGCATTTTTATAAACATTTAGGGGTGAAAAATATACCAGAGAAAGTATATAAATTGAGCTTTGTCATGTTGTAATGAGAAAATAGATTGAAATGATCAAACAAACCGGTTATACCTCATGGTAAAAGGTGGTTACCAAGTGTCCCTTTGGAGTCTCCAAGTGGCCTTTTTGGAAAGGTGCCTAGACATACTCCGAACTAAATGCTTGTAAAAAAGTCATTTTGGCTTGTATCAACTTCAAATTTGAAACTTACATTTAAAAGACATGTGGCTTTAGTTTACTTGTGTTTCCAGATCCATATATATTTCTGCCTTATGTATTTTTCTTGTTCATAAACCGTTATAATTTTTTTTTTTATTGTCCATTGTGTTTGAGCTTATTTATCTCTCTACTAGTAATTTCTAGAGTAATTTTGAGTCTTTCATGGTAAACTGTCAAGTGTCAGCTTTCAAATGATACCTTTGATTTGTGTGTAGTCAGAAGGACTCATTAGCAGCAACAATTTTATTTTGGGTATGTCATTTTGCACTCCTTTGCCAAAAGTGGGGGTGACTGGTAAGGGGTTAATGGTGGTGTTTCTAGCAGCCATGAATCGACAGATGAATCTGGGTCTCCTTCCTCATATCCAATTGTAGCACTATCCTCACCCCAAGGGGCTTTCAGCGAGTCTGCTACTGTTCAGAGTTCACAGAATCAGTTGACCTCTTATGACACCCAGCCGGGGTCCTCTACTCCCTTCAACCTGCAAGGCAGCACAACTGTGGGTGGATCACTCCAGCACCAAGGTACCTCAAGCCAGTTTGTCTCTGGGTCTCCATCCTCATATCCAAGTGTAGCACTATCCTCACCCCAAGGTTCTGTCAGCCAGTCTGCTACTGTCCAGAGGCCATGGAAGCAGTTTACCTTTAGCTCTGGCACCCAGTCAGGGTCCTCTACGCCCTTCAACTTGCAGGGTAGCACCACTTATGGGGGATCACTCCAGCACCAAGGTACCTCAAGCCAGTTTGCCTCTGGGTCTCCAGCCTCATATCCAAGTGTAGCACTATCCTCACCCCAATGGGCTGTCAGCCAGTCTGCTAAAGTCCAGAGTCCATGGAAGCAGTTTACCTCCAGCTCTGGTACCCAGTCAGGATCCTCTACTCTCTCCAACTTGCAAGGCAGCACAACTGTTGTTGGATCACTCCAGCACCAAGGTACATCAAGCCAGTTTGCCTCTGGGTCTGAAGCCTCATATCCAAGTGTAGCACTATCCTCACCCCAATGGGCTGTCAGCCAGTCTGCTAAAGTCCAGAGGCCATGGAAGCAGTTTACCGGTAGCTCTGGCACCCAGTCAGGATCCTCTACTCTCTCCAACTTGCAAGGCAGCACAACTGTTGGTGGATCACTCCAGCACCAAGGTACCTCAAGCCAGTTTGGCTCTGGGTCTCCAGCCTCATATCCAAGTGTAGCACTATCCTCACCCCAAGGTTCTGTCCGCCAGTCTGCTACTGTCCAGAGGCCATGGAAGCAGTTTACCTCCACCGGTAGCTCTGGCACCCAGTCAGGGTCCTCTACTCCCTTCAATTTACAGGGTAGCACCTCTTATGGTGGATCACTCCAACACCAAGGTACATAAAGCCAGTTTGCCTCTGGGTCTCTATCCTCATATCCAAGTGTAGCACTATCCTCACCCCAATGGGCTGTCAGCCAGTCTGCTACTGTCCAGAGGCCATGGAAGCAGTTTACCGGTAGCTCTGGCACCCAGTCAGGATCCTCTACTCTCTCCAACTTGCAAGGCAGCACAACTGTTGCTGTATCACTCCAGCACCAAGGTACCTCAAGCCAGTTTGGCTCTGGGTCTCCAGCCTCATATCCAAGTGTAGCACTATCCTCACCCCAGTGGGCTGTCAGCCAGTCTGCTAATGTCCAGAGGCCATGGAAGCAGTTTACCTCTACCTCCACCGGTAGCTCTGGCTCCCAGTCAGGATCCTCTACTCTCTCCAACTTGCAAGGCAGCACAACTGTTGGTGGATCACTCCAGCACCAAGGTACATCAAGCCAGTTTGCCTCTGGGTCTCCAGCCTCATATCCAAGTGTAGCACTATCCTCACCCCAGTGGGCTGTGAGCCAGTCTGCTAATGTCCACAGGGCATGGAAGCAGTTTACCGGTAGCTCTGGCACCCAGTCAGGATCCTCTACTCTCTCGAACTTGCAAGGCAGCACAACTGTTGGTGGATCACTCCAGCACCAAGGTACATCAAGCCAGTTTGGCTCTGGGTCTCCAGCCTCATATCCAAGTGTAGCACTATCCTCACCCCAGTGGGCTGTCAGCCAGTCTGCTAATGTCCAGAGGCCATGGAAGCAGTTTACCTCTACCTCCACCGGTAGCTCTGGCACCCAGTCAGGGTCCTCTACTCCCTTCAATTTGCAGGGTAGCACCACTTATGGTGGATCACTCCAGCACCAAGCTCTACGTGAATCTGGGTCAGATGCCAGCTATACAACAAACCATTTCTCAAGCCGCTACTCCGCTAAGGGTCGCTAGAAACTTGCCACACTATGCAAAGTGATGTCTTCCAGAATATAAAATTCTAATAAATCTTTTTAAAAAAGCAATTTTTCTTGTGCTTGTGTTTAAGCAACATTCAAAGGATGGAACTCCATGCTAGTTGAGGTCATTTAACTTGGTAAAGGGGTGCCATCTAGGTTTTGGTGCCAAATTGGTTGAGTCAGTTACTGTGTCTTAATGTCACTTCTGTAGGCATTGACTGTTTAACTAAAATTTGGGGTAGATTTAAAAGCCGTTGTAGTTGAGGGCTTGGGCAGTTTTAGAGCTTCTAATCTCTCTTTTTCTCTCCCTAGTGTCATGATCTTCATTAATGTATTCATTGTTAACTTTTTAATTTAGAGTTCGTTTTCACAACGTAAATTGTCTGAAATGTGTTTAGTACATTGATACAGTATATTAAAAGTGGCAAGGGCATGTAAAAATATCAGTGCTCTGTATATGGCTGATCTTAAATCTAAAATATTGGCGCTCAGTATATCTGCCTCAAAATTATGAATTATAAATCTCAATCTAATCTGTCCAATTCAAAAGCCCTAAACTGAATGATAAATGTATGTTGCGATTAATATGAAAATAAATTTAATTTGTATGTCTTTATATCTTAACCAGTAATCATGATAGTTGACTTATAACTGTCGTGTCTCACGCACTTTGGTATTTATTTATTGTGTAAGTGTTGCTAAGTAAAGAAAATACTGTATGAATATCGTCGCTACACTGGAGTGTGGGTGTTTTTTGTGTGTTGCTCAGTGTCAAAGTGTTCTGATCAATATGATGTAAATGCCAACTTTTCTCTTAGCGTGCACAAATTTAAGATGTCAGTTTTAATGATCAATAATAGCCATTATAAATGTATAAGTAAAAAGTATAAGAAGCTATACAATAAGAAATAAAGCAAACAATTCAGTCAAACATACAAAGTCATTACATATTTAGGCTTTACCGTTGTAGCCTACTAGCAAAGTTGTGAAACTTCACTTTGCCCTCAGCCAGAATGATTTGCCAGGGAACAAATTATAGATTCATGAGACCAAAGACCAATTATATCTACACAAGATTAATTATCTCTCATGTTTAACCACTACAGAGACATCAGAGCCAGTGGCCAACGTCAAAGGCTGTTCTAGGGGGGGGGGGGTTAATGAGCGCTGAGCGCCCGCTGGTCGACTGGATCTCACAACTCCGAAAACGTCAGATCAAATTTTCAAATAGGCGCTATCTTCATAAATAAACCACAGAATTGAGCTTTAAACAAGCACATTCTCGCCTGAAAAACTCTTAAAACTACATTTCGTGACACAATAACAGTAGTATTTTTAAGTGATGGGGGTTTTCTCATCGGCTATTGACGCTTGCTGGTTGGTGCGAGGTGCATTCTGGGATACCTGTCTGTCTCAAGTCCGCACAAGTCACATCTCGATGAATCCTTGATAAAAGGGGCACATCAAGAACACATCCAGGGATTTGAACTGTACTTGGCTGGATTTGAACTTTGAATTGGACAGTACTTGGGCAGCGACTGATGACGTTTCACAAGAACATAAGAACAGGTATTCTATGAATTTGTCATCATTATAATGAATAAAAGGAAGCCACATAGGATAGAATAGCCAAATATTCATAAAATGCATTATAGATAAGCACAGTGGCCCTATCAATTCAAAGTAGAAAATCCAAAAACTGAGCAATAGGTTTTTTTCTCATGCTTTGTCATACTGTTAGTTAATTTATGTTTTGTGTAAAAATGTGTCATTTTTAGCTGTGTAAGCAATGTATTATAATTATTTTGGTGCCATATGCTGTGGTACAGTGTGTGATATCAAGTGAATTCATAATGAAATGATTGTTATCCTAATGCATGAACACTATTGGAAAAATGTAGGCCTACTATGTGACCACTTGCTTCATTAAATAAACCTTGATGTGGTGTAAATTAATGGTCATGATGAAAGTAATCAAATATAATAGTGTCGCAATACATTTCATAAGACATATTGTAAAATTTTGTAGTTTTGTTAAACCATGTTCGTGTAACTTGCTATGTTGCTAAAATATCCAGGATTGTTTTTATGCTACCTTCACGTGCTATTGGACATGTGATAATTACCGCTTCTGAAGTCGTGATTACGAGCCCATCACATTCAAGTTCAATTTTTACCTAGGAAACTTGTATTTCCGATAATTCCAAGAGCATGTGAAGGCAGCATTAGACTCCACCCAATTTAGCATAAACTGAGCTTTGTTCTTACTTCTGCATGTGCACAATCCTAAAACGTATCTGCCCCATATATCAGTAATTGTCTCTCTGCAAAGTCTGCATTACATTATGACAATTACTCAAAACAGTTCATGAAGATCATCCTGAAGTGATCAGGCACATTTTGAGTAAGGTGTGTGAAAATATCCTATGTAGACATTACACATTGAAAGTCTGGATTAATGATCTGCTTTAAAATGTTCAAACAGCAGAGGGTATCAGAGCCTTCACAAAGCAATCATCAATTATCTTTTAACAGCCAGTTTGTTTCCCAGGTGAATGATGTTTCATATGATTAGTTATTTGCACTAATTGGACTGATGAAGGCCTATAAAATACACTTATCTCCAACTACATGTATGTTTGTATTTGTAGTTTCTGTGTGGTGGTTTGAGAAAGTAAATTTGTTTTTTTTTTGAGTACTCAGGGTATTTTTTGTCCACCATGGATCAAGGGTGGAAACAGTGAGTTTATTCAATCAATCTGTGTTTGTGAATGAATCTCCGTATAATTAATTTACATTGTTTAACATTTTTATATGTTTACTTGTAGGTTACCCTTGTTTGTAATCATCCTGCTTTTGAGTAATGCTTATGGATTTAAAGGTAAGATTTTGTTTGACTTTTCCTGTCTTGTCAAGGATCTAAGACCGGTTTGTTTGTCTACAAAGCCTTCTATTTTTTTTTTTCCAAATTCACAGGTGGTGCTTCTTCAAATGCCAACCACCAACTTTCTGATTATGCTTTCTCACCTCATGCAGTCCAGTCCTCTGTCTCAGAGGTCCCTGTGACTGGGTTTTTGCCTGAAGAAATGGGACGCCTGGAAGAGCTGAACTTACTCCAGTTTGTTAATGGTGGTGTTTCTAGCAGCCATGAATCGACAGATGAATCTGGGTCTCCTTCCTCATATCCAAGTGTAGCACTATCCTCACCCCAAGGTTCTGTCAGCCAGTCTGCTAAAGCCCAGAGTCCATGGAAGCAGTTTACCTCTAGCTCTGGCACCCAGTCAGGATCCTCTACTCCCTTCAAATTGCAGGGTAGCACCACTTATGGTGGATCACTCCAGCAGCATGGTACCACAAGCCAGTTTGGCTCTGGGTCTCCAGCCTCATATCCAAGTGTAGCACTATCCTCACCCCAAGGTTCTGTCAGCCAGTCTGCTACTGTCCAGAGGCCATGGAAGCAGTTTACCTCTACCTCCACCGGTAGCTCTGGCACCCAGTCAGGGTCCTCTACTCCCTTCAATTTGCAGGGTAGCACCTCTTATGGTGGATCACTCCAACACCAAGGTACATCAAGCCAGTTTGGCTCTGGGTCTCCAGCCTCATATCCAAGTGTAGCACTATCCTCACCCCAAGGTTCTGTCAGCCAGTCTGCTACTGTCCAGAGGCCATGGAAGCAGTTTACCTCTACCTCCACCGGTAGCTCTGGCACCCAGTCAGGGTCCTCTACTCCCTTCAATTTGCAGGGTAGCAACTCTTATGGTGGATCACTCCAACACCAAGGTACATCAAGCCAGTTTGGCTCTGGGTCTCCAGCCTCATATCCAAGTGTAGCACTATCCTCACCCCAAGGTTCTGTCAGCCAGTCTGCTACTGTCCAGAGGCCATGGAAGCAGTTTACCGGTAGCTCTGGCACCCAGTCAGGATCCTCTACTCTCTCCAACTTGCAAGGCAGCACAACTGTTGGTGGACCACTCCAGCACCAAGGTACCTCAAGCCAGTTTGGCTCTGGGTCTCCAGCCTCATATCCAAGTGTAGCACTATCCTCACCCCAATGGGCTGTCAGCCAGTCTGCTACTGTCCAGAGGCCATGGAAGCAGTTTACTGGTAGCTCTGGCACCCAGTCAGGATCCTCTACTCTCTCCAACTTGCAAGGCAGCACAACTGTTGGTGGATCACTTCAGCACCAAGGTACCTCAAGCCAGTTTGGCTCTGGGTCTCCAGCCTCATATCCAAGTGTAGCACTATCCTCACCCCAGTGGGCTGTCAGCCAGTCTGCTACTGTCCAGAGGCCATGGAAGCAGTTTACCTCTACCTCCACCGGTAGCTCTGGCACCCAGTCAGGATCCTCTACTCTCTCCAACCTGCAAGGCAGCACAACTGTTGGTGGATCACTCCAGCACCAAGGTACCTCAAGCCAGTTTGGCTCTGGGTCTCCAGCCTCATATCCAAGTGTAGCACTATCCTCACCCCAGTGGGCTGTCAGCCAGTCTGCTACTGTCCAGAGGCCATGGAAGCAGTTTACTGGTAGCTCTGGCACCCAGTCAGGATCCTCTACTCTCTCCAACTTGCAAGGCAGCACAACTGTTGGTGGATCACTTCAGCACCTAGGTACCTCAAGCCAGTTTGGCTCTGGGTCTCCAGCCTCATATCCAAGTGTAGCACTATCCTCACCCCAATGGGCTGTCAGCCAGTCTGCTACTGTCCAGAGGCCATGGAAGCAGTTTACCGGTAGCTCTGGCACCCAGTCAGGATCCTCTACTCTCGCCAACTTGCAAGGCAGCACAACTGTTGGTGGATCACTTCAGCACCAAGGTACCTCAAGCCAGTTTGGCTCTGGGTCTCCAGCCTCATATCCAAGTGTAGCACTATCCTCACCCCAGTGGGCTGTCAGCCAGTCTGCTACTGTCCAGAGGCCATGGAAGCAGTTTACCTCTACCTCCACCGGTAGCTCTGGCACCCAGTCAGGATCCTCTACTCTCTCCAACTTGCAAGGCAGCACAACTGTTGGTGGATCACTCCAGCACCAAGGTACCTCAAGCCAGTTTGGCTCTGGGTCTTCAGCCTCATATCCAAGTGTAGCACTATCCTCACCCCAGTGGGCTGTCAGCCAGTCTGCTACTGTCCAGAGGCCATGGAAGCAGTTTACCTCTACCTCCACCGGTAGCTCTGGCACCCAGTCAGGATCCTCTACTCTCTCCAACCTGCAAGGCAGCACAACTGTTGGTGGATCACTCCAGCACCAAGGTACCTCAAGCCAGTTTGGCTCTGGGTCTCCAGCCTCATATCCAAGTGTAGCACTATCCTCACCCCAGTGGGCTGTCAGCCAGTCTGCTACTGTCCAGAGGCCATGGAAGCAGTTTACCGGTAGCTCTGGCACCCAGTCAGGATCCTCTACTCTCTCCAACTTGCAAGGCAGCACAACTGTTGGTGGATCACTTCAGCACCAAGGTACCTCAAGCCAGTTTGGCTCTGGGTCTCCAGCCTCATATCCAAGTGTAGCACTATCCTCACCCCAGTGGGCTGTCAGCCAGTCTGCTACTGTCCAGAGGCCATGGAAGCAGTTTACCTCTACCTCCACCGGTAGCTCTGGCACCCAGTCAGGATCCTCTACTCTCTCCAACCTGCAAGGCAGCACAACTGTTGGTGGATCACTCCAGCACCAAGGTACCTCAAGCCAGTTTGGCTCTGGGTCTCCAGCCTCATATCCAAGTGTAGCACTATCCTCACCCCAGTGGGCTGTCAGCCAGTCTGCTACTGTCCAGAGGCCATGGAAGCAGTTTACTGGTAGCTCTGGCACCCAGTCAGGATCCTCTACTCTCTCCAACTTGCAAGGCAGCACAACTGTTGGTGGATCACTCCAGCACCAAGGTACCTCAAGCCAGTTTGGCTCTGGGTCTCCAGCCTCATATCCAAGTGTAGCACTATCCTCACCCCAGTGGGCTGTCAGCCAGTCTGCTACTGTCCAGAGGCCATGGAAGCAGTTTACTGGTAGCTCTGGCACCCAGTCAGGATCCTCTACTCTCTCCAACTTGCAAGGCAGCACAACTGTTGGTGGATCACTCCAGCACCTAGGTACCTCAAGCCAGTTTGGCTCTGGGTCTCCAGCCTCATATCCAAGTGTAGCACTAGCCTCACCCCAATGGGCTGTCAGCCAGTCTGCTACTGTCCAGAGGCCATGGAAGCAGTTTACTGGTAGCTCTGGCACCCAGTCAGGATCCTCTACTCTCTCCAACTTGCAAGGCAGCACAACTGTTGGTGGATCACTCCAGCACCTAGGTACCTCAAGCCAGTTTGGCTCTGGGTCTCCAGCCTCATATCCAAGTGTAGCACTAGCCTCACCCCAATGGGCTGTCAGCCAGTCTGCTACTGTCCAGAGGCCATGGAAGCAGTTTACTGGTAGCTCTGGCACCCAGTCAGGATCCTCTACTCTCTCCAACTTGCAAGGCAGCACAACTGTTGGTGGATCACTCCAGCACCTAGGTACCTCAAGCCAGTTTGGCTCTGGGTCTCCAGCCTCATATCCAAGTGTAGCACTATCCTCACCCCAGTGGGCTGTCAGCCAGTCTGCTAATGTCCAGAGGCCATGGAAGCAGTTTACCTCTACCTCCACCGGTAGCTCTGGCACCCAGTCAGGGTCCTCTACTCCCTTCAATTTGCAGGGTAGCACCACTTATGGTGGATCACTCCAGCACCAAGCTCTACGTGAATCTGGGTCAGATGCCAGCTATACAACAAACCATTTCTCAAGCCGCTACTCCGCTAAGGGTCGCTAGAAACTTGCCACACTATGCAAAGTGATGTCTTCCAGAATATAAAATTCTAATAAATCTTTTTAAAAAAGCAATTTTTCTTGTGCTTGTGTTTAAGCAACATTCAAAGGATGGAACTCCATGCTAGTTGAGGTCATTTAACTTGGTAAAGGGGTGCCATCTAGGTTTTGGTGCCAAATTGGTTGAGTCAGTTACTGTGTCTTAATGTCACTTCTGTAGGCATTGACTGTTTATCTAAAATTTGGGGTAGATTTAAAAGCCGTTGTAGTTGAGGGCTTGGGCAGTTTTAGAGCTTCTAATCTCTCTTTTTCTCTCCCTAGTGTCATGATCTTCATTAATGTATTCATTGTTAACTTTTTAATTTAGAGTTCGTTTTCACAACGTAAATTGTCTGAAATGTGTTTAGTACATTGATGCAGTATATTAAAAGTGGCAAGGGCATGTAAAAATATCAGTGCTCTGTATATGGCTGATCTTAAATCTAAAATATTGGCGCTCAGTATATCTGCCTCAAAATTATGAATTATAAATCTCAATCTAATCTGTCCAATTCAAAAGCCCTAAACTGAATGATAAATGTATGTTGCGATTAATATGAAAATAAACTTAATTTGTATGTCTTTATATCTTAACCAGTAATCATGATAGTTGACTTATAACTGTCGTGTCTCACGCACTTTGGTATTTATTGTGTAAGTGTTGCTAAGTAAAGAAAATACTGTATGAATATCGTCGCTACACTACAGTGTGGGTGTTTTTTGTGTGTTGCTCAGTGTCAAAGTGTTCTGATCAATATGATGTAAATGCCAACTTTTCTCTTAGCGTGCAAAAATTTAAGATGTCAGTTTTAATGATCAATAATAGCCATTATAAATGTATAAGTAAAAAGTATAAGAAGCTATACAATAAGAAATAAAGCAAACAATTCAGTCAAACATACAAAGTCATTACATATTTAGGCTTTACCGTTGTAGCCTACTAGCAAAGTTGTGAAACTTCACTTTGCCCTCAGCCAGAATGATTTGCCAGGGAACAAATTATAGATTCATGAGACCAAAGACCAATTATATCTACACAAGATTAATTATCTCTCATGTTTAACCACTACAGAGACATCAGAGCCAGTGGCCAACGTCAAAGGCTGTTCTAGGGGGGGGGGGTTAATGAGCGCTGAGCGCCCGCTGGTCGACTGGATCTCACAACTCCGAAAACGTCAGATCAAATTTTCAAATAGGCGCTATCTTTATAAATAAACCACAGAATTGAGCTTTAAACAAGCACATTCTCGCCTGAAAAACTCTTAAAACTACATTTCGTGACACAATAACAGTAGTATTTTTAAGTGATGGGGGTTTTCTCATCGGCTATTGACGCTTGCTGGTTGGTGCGAGTTGCATTCTGGGATACCTGTCTGTCTCAAGTCCGCAAAAGTCACATCTCGATGAATCCTTGATAAAAGGGGCACATCAAGAACACATCCAGGGATTTGAACTGTACTTGGCTGGATTTGAACTTTGAATTGGACAGTACTTGGGCAGCGACTGATGACGTTTCACAAGAACATAAGAACAGGTATTCTATGAATTTGTCATCATTATAATGAATAAAAGGAAGCCACATAGGATAGAATAGCCAAATATTCATAAAATGCATTATAGATAAGCACAGTGGCCCTATCAATTCAAAGTAGAAAATCCAAAAACTGAGCAATAGGTTTTTTTCTCATGCTTTGTCATACTGTTAGTTAATTTATGTTTTGTGTAAAAATGTGTCATTTTTAGCTGTGTAAGCAATGTATTATAATTATTTTGGTGCCATATGCTGTGGTACAGTGTGTGATATCAAGTGAATTCATAATGAAATGATTGTTATCCTAATGCATGAACACTATTGGAAAAATGTAGGCCTACTATGTGACCACTTGCTTCATTAAATAAACCTTGATGTGGTGTAAATTAATGGTCATGATGAAAGTAATCAAATATAATAGTGTCGCAATACATTTCATAAGACATATTGTAAAATTTTGTAGTTTTGTTAAACCATGTTCGTGTAACTTGCTATGTTGCTAAAATATCCAGGATTGTTTTTATGCTACCTTCACGTGCTATTGGACATGTGATAATTACCGCTTCTGAAGTCGTGATTACGAGCCCATCACATTCAAGTTCAATTTTTACCTAGGAAACTTGTATTTCCGATAATTCCAAGAGCATGTGAAGGCAGCATTAGACTCCACCCAATTTAGCATAAACTGAGCTTTGTTCTTACTTCTGCATGTGCACAATCCTAAAACGTATCTGCCCCATATATCAGTAATTGTCTCTCTGCAAAGTCTGCATTACATTATGACAATTACTCAAAACAGTTCATGAAGATCATCCTGAAGTGATCAGGCACATTTTGAGTAAGGTGTGTGAAAATATCCTATGTAGACATTACACATTGAAAGTCTGGATTAATGATCTGCTTTAAAATGTTCAAACAGCAGAGGGTATCAGAGCCTTCACAAAGCAATCATCAATTATCTTTTAACAGCCAGTTTGTTTCCCAGGTGAATGATGTTTCATATGATTAGTTATTTGCACTAATTGGACTGATGAAGGCCTATAAAATACACTTATCTCCAACTACATGTATGTTTGTATTTGTAGTTTCTGTGTGGTGGTTTGAGAAAGTAAATTTGTTTTTTTTTTTGAGTACTCAGGGTATTTTTTGTCCACCATGGATCAAGGGTGGAAACAGTGAGTTTATTCAATCAATCTGTGTTTGTGAATGAATCTCCGTATAATTAATTTACATTGTTTAACATTTTTATATGTTTACTTGTAGGTTACCCTTGTTTGTAATCATCCTGCTTTTGAGTAATGCTTATGGATTTAAAGGTAAGATTTTGTTTGACTTTTCCTGTCTTGTCAAGGATCTAAGACCGGTTTGTTTGTCTACAAAGCCTTCTATTTTTTTTTTTCCAAATTCACAGGTGGTGCTTCTTCAAATGCCAACCACCAACTTTCTGATTATGCTTTCTCACCTCATGCAGTCCAGTCCTCTGTCTCAGAGGTCCCTGTGACTGGGTTTTTGCCTGAAGAAATGGGACGCCTGGAAGAGCTGAACTTACTCCAGTTTGTTAATGGTGGTGTTTCTAGCAGCCATGAATCGACAGATGAATCTGGGTCTCCTTCCTCATATCCAAGTGTAGCACTATCCTCACCCCAAGGTTCTGTCAGCCAGTCTGCTAAAGCCCAGAGTCCATGGAAGCAGTTTACCTCTAGCTCTGGCACCCAGTCAGGATCCTCTACTCCCTTCAAATTGCAGGGTAGCACCACTTATGGTGGATCACTCCAGCAGCATGGTACCACAAGCCAGTTTGGCTCTGGGTCTCCAGCCTCATATCCAAGTGTAGCACTATCCTCACCCCAAGGTTCTGTCAGCCAGTCTGCTACTGTCCAGAGGCCATGGAAGCAGTTTACCTCTACCTCCACCGGTAGCTCTGGCACCCAGTCAGGGTCCTCTACTCCCTTCAATTTGCAGGGTAGCACCTCTTATGGTGGATCACTCCAACACCAAGGTACATCAAGCCAGTTTGGCTCTGGGTCTCCAGCCTCATATCCAAGTGTAGCACTATCCTCACCCCAAGGTTCTGTCGGCCAGTCTGCTACTGTCCAGAGGCCATGGAAGCAGTTTACCGGTAGCTCTGGCACCCAGTCAGGATCCTCTACTCTCTCCAACTTGCAAGGCAGCACAACTGTTGGTGGATCACTCCAGCACCAAGGTACCTCAAGCCAGTTTGGCTCTGGGTCTCCAGCCTCATATCCAAGTGTAGCACTATCCTCACCCCAATGGGCTGTCAGCCAGTCTGCTACTGTCCAGAGGCCATGGAAGCAGTTTACTGGTAGCTCTGGCACCCAGTCAGGATCCTCTACTCTCTCCAACTTGCAAGGCAGCACAACTGTTGGTGGATCACTTCAGCACCAAGGTACCTCAAGCCAGTTTGGCTCTGGGTCTCCAGCCTCATATCCAAGTGTAGCACTATCCTCACCCCAGTGGGCTGTCAGCCAGTCTGCTACTGTCCAGAGGCCATGGAAGCAGTTTACCTCTACCTCCACCGGTAGCTCTGGCACCCAGTCAGGATCCTCTACTCTCTCCAACCTGCAAGGCAGCACAACTGTTGGTGGATCACTCCAGCACCAAGGTACCTCAAGCCAGTTTGGCTCTGGGTCTCCAGCCTCATATCCAAGTGTAGCACTATCCTCACCCCAGTGGGCTGTCAGCCAGTCTGCTACTGTCCAGAGGCCATGGAAGCAGTTTACTGGTAGCTCTGGCACCCAGTCAGGATCCTCTACTCTCTCCAACTTGCAAGGCAGCACAACTGTTGGTGGATCACTTCAGCACCTAGGTACCTCAAGCCAGTTTGGCTCTGGGTCTCCAGCCTCATATCCAAGTGTAGCACTATCCTCACCCCAATGGGCTGTCAGCCAGTCTGCTACTGTCCAGAGGCCATGGAAGCAGTTTACCGGTAGCTCTGGCACCCAGTCAGGATCCTCTACTCTCGCCAACTTGCAAGGCAGCACAACTGTTGGTGGATCACTCCAGCACCAAGGTACCTCAAGCCAGTTTGGCTCTGGGTCTCCAGCCTCATATCCAAGTGTAGCACTATCCTCACCCCAGTGGGCTGTCAGCCAGTCTGCTACTGTCCAGAGGCCATGGAAGCAGTTTACCTCTACCTCCACCGGTAGCTCTGGCACCCAGTCAGGATCCTCTACTCTCTCCAACCTGCAAGGCAGCACAACTGTTGGTGGATCACTCCAGCACCAAGGTACCTCAAGCCAGTTTGGCTCTGGGTCTTCAGCCTCATATCCAAGTGTAGCACTATCCTCACCCCAGTGGGCTGTCAGCCAGTCTGCTACTGTCCAGAGGCCATGGAAGCAGTTTACCTCTACCTCCACCGGTAGCTCTGGCACCCAGTCAGGATCCTCTACTCTCTCCAACCTGCAAGGCAGCACAACTGTTGGTGGATCACTCCAGCACCAAGGTACCTCAAGCCAGTTTGGCTCTGGGTCTCCAGCCTCATATCCAAGTGTAGCACTATCCTCACCCCAGTGGGCTGTCAGCCAGTCTGCTACTGTCCAGAGGCCATGGAAGCAGTTCACCGGTAGCTCTGGCACCCAGTCAGGATCCTCTACTCTCTCCAACTTGCAAGGCAGCACAACTGTTGGTGGATCACTCCAGCACCAAGGTACCTCAAGCCAGTTTGGCTCTGGGTCTCCAGCCTCATATCCAAGTGTAGCACTATCCTCACCCCAGTGGGCTGTCAGCCAGTCTGCTACTGTCCAGAGGCCATGGAAGCAGTTTACCGGTAGCTCTGGCACCCAGTCAGGATCCTCTACTCTCTCCAACTTGCAAGGCAGCACAACTGTTGGTGGATCACTCCAGCACCAAGGTACCTCAAGCCAGTTTGGCTCTGGGTCTCCAGCCTCATATCCAAGTGTAGCACTCTCTTCACCCCAGTGGGCTGTCAGCCAGTCTGCTACTGTCCAGAGGCCATGGAAGCAGTTTACCTCTACCTCCACCGGTAGCTCTGGCACCCAGTCAGGATCCTCTACTCTCTCCAACCTGCAAGGCAGCACAACTGTTGGTGGATCACTCCAGCACCAAGGTACCTCAAGCCAGTTTGGCTCTGGGTCTCCAGCCTCATATCCAAGTGTAGCACTCTCTTCACCCCAGTGGGCTGTCAGCCAGTCTGCTACTGTCCAGAGGCCATGGAAGCAGTTTACCTCTACCTCCACCGGTAGCTCTGGCACCCAGTCAGGATCCTCTACTCTCTCCAACCTGCAAGGCAGCACAACTGTTGCTGGATCACTCCAGCACCAAGGTACCTCAAGCCAGTTTGGCTCTGGGTCTCCAGCCTCATATCCAAGTGTAGCACTATCCTCACCCCAGTGGGCTGTCAGCCAGTCTGCTAATGTCCAGAGGCCATGGAAGCAGTTTACCTCTACCTCCACCGGTAGCTCTGGCACCCAGTCAGGGTCCTCTACTCCCTTCAATTTGCAGGGTAGCACCACTTATGGTGGATCACTCCAGCACCAAGCTCTACGTGAATCTGGGTCAGATGCCAGCTATACAACAAACCATTTCTCAAGCCGCTACTCCGCTAAGGGTCGCTAGAAACTTGCCACACTATGCAAAGTGATGTCTTCCAGAATATAAAATTCTAATAAATCTTTTTAAAAAAGCAATTTTTCTTGTGCTTGTGTTTAAGCAACATTCAAAGGATGGAACTCCATGCTAGTTGAGGTCATTTAACTTGGTAAAGGGGTGCCATCTAGGTTTTGGTGCCAAATTGGTTGAGTCAGTTACTGTGTCTTAATGTCACTTCTGTAGGCATTGACTGTTTATCTAAAATTTGGGGTAGATTTAAAAGCCGTTGTAGTTGAGGGCTTGGGCAGTTTTAGAGCTTCTAATCTCTCTTTTTCTCTCCCTAGTGTCATGATCTTCATTAATGTATTCATTGTTAACTTTTTAATTTAGAGTTCGTTTTCACAACGTAAATTGTCTGAAATGTGTTTAGTACATTGATGCAGTATATTAAAAGTGGCAAGGGCATGTAAAAATATCAGTGCTCTGTATATGGCTGATCTTAAATCTAAAATATTGGCGCTCAGTATATCTGCCTCAAAATTATGAATTATAAATCTCAATCTAATCTGTCCAATTCAAAAGCCCTAAACTGAATGATAAATGTATGTTGCGATTAATATGAAAATAAACTTAATTTGTATGTCTTTATATCTTAACCAGTAATCATGATAGTTGACTTATAACTGTCGTGTCTCACGCACTTTGGTATTTATTGTGTAAGTGTTGCTAAGTAAAGAAAATACTGTATGAATATCGTCGCTACACTGCAGTGTGGGTGTTTTTTGTGTGTTGCTCAGTGTCAAAGTGTTCTGATCAATATGATGTAAATGCCAACTTTTCTCTTAGCGTGCAAAAATTTAAGATGTCAGTTTTAATGATCAATAATAGCCATTATAAATGTATAAGTAAAAAGTATAAGAAGCTATACAATAAGAAATAAAGCAAACAATTCAGTCAAACATACAAAGTCATTACATATTTAGGCTTTACCGTTGTAGCCTACTAGCAAAGTTGTGAAACTTCACTTTGCCCTCAGCCAGAATGATTTGCCAGGGAACAAATTATAGATTCATGAGACCAAAGACCAATTATATCTACACAAGATTAATTATCTCTCATGTTTAACCACTACAGAGACATCAGAGCCAGTGGCCAACGTCAAAGGCTGTTCTAGGGGGGGGGGGGGTTAATGAGCGCTGAGCGCCCGCTGGTCGACTGGATCTCACAACTCCGAAAACGTCAGATCAAATTTTCAAATAGGCGCTATCTTTATAAATAAACCACAGAATTGAGCTTTAAACAAGCACATTCTCGCCTGAAAAACTCTTAAAACTACATTTCGTGACACAATAACAGTAGTATTTTTAAGTGATGGGGGTTTTCTCATCGGCTATTGACGCTTGCTGGTTGGTGCGAGTTGCATTCTGGGATACCTGTCTGTCTCAAGTCTGCAAAAGTCACATCTCGATGAATCCTTGATAAAAGGGGCACATCAAGAACACATCCAGGGATTTGAACTGTACTTGGCTGGATTTGAACTTTGAATTGGACAGTACTTGGGCAGCGACTGATGACGTTTCACAAGAACATAAGAACAGGTATTCTATGAATTTGTCATCATTATAATGAATAAAAGGAAGCCACATAGGATAGAATAGCCAAATATTCATAAAATGCATTATAGATAAGCACAGTGGCCCTATCAATTCAAAGTAGAAAATCCAAAAACTGAGCAATAGGTTTTTTTCTCATGCTTTGTCATACTGTTAGTTAATTTATGTTTTGTGTAAAAATGTGTCATTTTTAGCTGTGTAAGCAATGTATTATAATTATTTTGGTGCCATATGCTGTGGTACAGTGTGTGATATCAAGTGAATTCATAATGAAATGATTGTTATCCTAATGCATGAACACTATTGGAAAAATGTAGGCCTACTATGTGACCACTTGCTTCATTAAATAAACCTTGATGTGGTGTAAATTAATGGTCATGATGAAAGTAATCAAATATAATAGTGTCGCAATACATTTCATAAGACATATTGTAAAATTTTGTAGTTTTGTTAAACCATGTTCGTGTAACTTGCTATGTTGCTAAAATATCCAGGATTGTTTTTATGCTACCTTCACGTGCTATTGGACATGTGATAATTACCGCTTCTGAAGTCGTGATTACGAGCCCATCACATTCAAGTTCAATTTTTACCTAGGAAACTTGTATTTCCGATAATTCCAAGAGCATGTGAAGGCAGCATTAGACTCCACCCAATTTAGCATAAACTGAGCTTTGTTCTTACTTCTGCATGTGCACAATCCTAAAACGTATCTGCCCCATATATCAGTAATTGTCTCTCTGCAAAGTCTGCATTACATTATGACAATTACTCAAAACAGTTCATGAAGATCATCCTGAAGTGATCAGGCACATTTTGAGTAAGGTGTGTGAAAATATCCTATGTAGACATTACACATTGAAAGTCTGGATTAATGATCTGCTTTAAAATGTTCAAACAGCAGAGGGTATCAGAGCCTTCACAAAGCAATCATCAATTATCTTTTAACAGCCAGTTTGTTTCCCAGGTGAATGATGTTTCATATGATTAGTTATTTGCACTAATTGGACTGATGAAGGCCTATAAAATACACTTATCTCCAACTACATGTATGTTTGTATTTGTAGTTTCTGTGTGGTGGTTTGAGAAAGTAAATTTGTTTTTTTTTTGAGTACTCAGGGTATTTTTTGTCCACCATGGATCAAGGGTGGAAACAGTGAGTTTATTCAATCAATCTGTGTTTGTGAATGAATCTCCGTATAATTAATTTACATTGTTTAACATTTTTATATGTTTACTTGTAGGTTACCCTTGTTTGTAATCATCCTGCTTTTGAGTAATGCTTATGGATTTAAAGGTAAGATTTTGTTTGACTTTTCCTGTCTTGTCAAGGATCTAAGACCGGTTTGTTTGTCTACAAAGCCTTCTATTTTTTTTTTTTCCAAATTCACAGGTGGTGCTTCTTCAAATGCCAACCACCAACTTTCTGATTATGCTTTCTCACCTCATGCAGTCCAGTCCTCTGTCTCAGAGGTCCCTGTGACTGGGTTTTTGCCTGAAGAAATGGGACGCCTGGAAGAGCTGAACTTACTCCAGTTTGTTAATGGTGGTGTTTCTAGCAGCCATGAATCGACAGATGAATCTGGGTCTCCTTCCTCATATCCAAGTGTAGCACTATCCTCACCCCAAGGTTCTGTCAGCCAGTCTGCTAAAGCCCAGAGTCCATGGAAGCAGTTTACCTCTAGCTCTGGCACCCAGTCAGGATCCTCTACTCCCTTCAAATTGCAGGGTAGCACCACTTATGGTGGATCACTCCAGCAGCATGGTACCACAAGCCAGTTTGGCTCTGGGTCTCCAGCCTCATATCCAAGTGTAGCACTATCCTCACCCCAAGGTTCTGTCAGCCAGTCTGCTACTGTCCAGAGGCCATGGAAGCAGTTTACCTCTACCTCCACCGGTAGCTCTGGCACCCAGTCAGGGTCCTCTACTCCCTTCAATTTGCAGGGTAGCACCTCTTATGGTGGATCACTCCAACACCAAGGTACATCAAGCCAGTTTGGCTCTGGGTCTCCAGCCTCATATCCAAGTGTAGCACTATCCTCACCCCAATGGGCTGTCAGCCAGTCTGCTACTGTCCAGAGGCCATGGAAGCAGTTTACTGGTAGCTCTGGCACCCAGTCAGGATCCTCTACTCTCTCCAACTTGCAAGGCAGCACAACTGTTGGTGGATCACTTCAGCACCAAGGTACCTCAAGCCAGTTTGGCTCTGGGTCTCCAGCCTCATATCCAAGTGTAGCACTATCCTCACCCCAGTGGGCTGTCAGCCAGTCTGCTACTGTCCAGAGGCCATGGAAGCAGTTTACCTCTACCTCCACCGGTAGCTCTGGCACCCAGTCAGGATCCTCTACTCTCTCCAACCTGCAAGGCAGCACAACTGTTGGTGGATCACTTCAGCACCAAGGTACCTCAAGCCAGTTTGGCTCTGGGTCTCCAGCCTCATATCCAAGTGTAGCACTATCCTCACCCCAGTGGGCTGTCAGCCAGTCTGCTACTGTCCAGAGGCCATGGAAGCAGTTTACTGGTAGCTCTGGCACCCAGTCAGGATCCTCTACTCTCTCCAACTTGCAAGGCAGCACAACTGTTGGTGGATCACTTCAGCACCTAGGTACCTCAAGCCAGTTTGGCTCTGGGTCTCCAGCCTCATATCCAAGTGTAGCACTATCCTCACCCCAATGGGCTGTCAGCCAGTCTGCTACTGTCCAGAGGCCATGGAAGCAGTTTACCGGTAGCTCTGGCACCCAGTCAGGATCCTCTACTCTCGCCAACTTGCAAGGCAGCACAACTGTTGGTGGATCACTCCAGCACCAAGGTACCTCAAGCCAGTTTGGCTCTGGGTCTCCAGCCTCATATCCAAGTGTAGCACTATCCTCACCCCAGTGGGCTGTCAGCCAGTCTGCTACTGTCCAGAGGCCATGGAAGCAGTTTACCTCTACCTCCACCGGTAGCTCTGGCACCCAGTCAGGATCCTCTACTCTCTCCAACCTGCAAGGCAGCACAACTGTTGGTGGATCACTCCAGCACCAAGGTACCTCAAGCCAGTTTGGCTCTGGGTCTTCAGCCTCATATCCAAGTGTAGCACTATCCTCACCCCAGTGGGCTGTCAGCCAGTCTGCTACTGTCCAGAGGCCATGGAAGCAGTTTACCTCTACCTCCACCGGTAGCTCTGGCACCCAGTCAGGATCCTCTACTCTCTCCAACCTGCAAGGCAGCACAACTGTTGGTGGATCACTCCAGCACCAAGGTACCTCAAGCCAGTTTGGCTCTGGGTCTCCAGCCTCATATCCAAGTGTAGCACTATCCTCACCCCAGTGGGCTGTCAGCCAGTCTGCTACTGTCCAGAGGCCATGGAAGCAGTTTACCGGTAGCTCTGGCACCCAGTCAGGATCCTCTACTCTCTCCAACTTGCAAGGCAGCACAACTGTTGGTGGATCACTCCAGCACCAAGGTACCTCAAGCCAGTTTGGCTCTGGGTCTCCAGCCTCATATCCAAGTGTAGCACTCTCTTCACCCCAGTGGGCTGTCAGCCAGTCTGCTACTGTCCAGAGGCCATGGAAGCAGTTTACCTCTACCTCCACCGGTAGCTCTGGCACCCAGTCAGGATCCTCTACTCTCTCCAACTTGCAAGGCAGCACAACTGTTGGTGGATCACTCCAGCACCAAGGTACCTCAAGCCAGTTTGGCTCTGGGTCTCCAGCCTCATATCCAAGTGTAGCACTATCCTCACCCCAGTGGGCTGTCAGCCAGTCTGCTACTGTCCAGAGGCCATGGAAGCAGTTTACCGGTAGCTCTGGCACCCAGTCAGGATCCTCTACTCTCTCCAACTTGCAAGGCAGCACAACTGTTGGTGGATCACTCCAGCACCAAGGTACCTCAAGCCAGTTTGGCTCTGGGTCTCCAGCCTCATATCCAAGTGTAGCACTCTCTTCACCCCAGTGGGCTGTCAGCCAGTCTGCTACTGTCCAGAGGCCATGGAAGCAGTTTACCTCTACCTCCACCGGTAGCTCTGGCACCCAGTCAGGATCCTCTACTCTCTCCAACCTGCAAGGCAGCACAACTGTTGCTGGATCACTCCAGCACCAAGGTACCTCAAGCCAGTTTGGCTCTGGGTCTCCAGCCTCATATCCAAGTGTAGCACTATCCTCACCCCAGTGGGCTGTCAGCCAGTCTGCTAATGTCCAGAGGCCATGGAAGCAGTTTACCTCTACCTCCACCGGTAGCTCTGGCACCCAGTCAGGGTCCTCTACTCCCTTCAATTTGCAGGGTAGCACCACTTATGGTGGATCACTCCAGCACCAAGCTCTACGTGAATCTGGGTCAGATGCCAGCTATACAACAAACCATTTCTCAAGCCGCTACTCCGCTAAGGGTCGCTAGAAACTTGCCACACTATGCAAAGTGATGTCTTCCAGAATATAAAATTCTAATAAATCTTTTTAAAAAAGCAATTTTTCTTGTGCTTGTGTTTAAGCAACATTCAAAGGATGGAACTCCATGCTAGTTGAGGTCATTTAACTTGGTAAAGGGGTGCCATCTAGGTTTTGGTGCCAAATTGGTTGAGTCAGTTACTGTGTCTTAATGTCACTTCTGTAGGCATTGACTGTTTATCTAAAATTTGGGGTAGATTTAAAAGCCGTTGTAGTTGAGGGCTTGGGCAGTTTTAGAGCTTCTAATCTCTCTTTTTCTCTCCCTAGTGTCATGATCTTCATTAATGTATTCATTGTTAACTTTTTAATTTAGAGTTCGTTTTCACAACGTAAATTGTCTGAAATGTGTTTAGTACATTGATGCAGTATATTAAAAGTGGCAAGGGCATGTAAAAATATCAGTGCTCTGTATATGGCTGATCTTAAATCTAAAATATTGGCGCTCAGTATATCTGCCTCAAAATTATGAATTATAAATCTCAATCTAATCTGTCCAATTCAAAAGCCCTAAACTGAATGATAAATGTATGTTGCGATTAATATGAAAATAAACTTAATTTGTATGTCTTTATATCTTAACCAGTAATCATGATAGTTGACTTATAACTGTCGTGTCTCACGCACTTTGGTATTTATTGTGTAAGTGTTGCTAAGTAAAGAAAATACTGTATGAATATCGTCGCTACACTGCAGTGTGGGTGTTTTTTGTGTGTTGCTCAGTGTCAAAGTGTTCTGATCAATATGATGTAAATGCCAACTTTTCTCTTAGCGTGCAAAAATTTAAGATGTCAGTTTTAATGATCAATAATAGCCATTATAAATGTATAAGTAAAAAGTATAAGAAGCTATACAATAAGAAATAAAGCAAACAATTCAGTCAAACATACAAAGTCATTACATATTTAGGCTTTACCGTTGTAGCCTACTAGCAAAGTTGTGAAACTTCACTTTGCCCTCAGCCAGAATGATTTGCCAGGGAACAAATTATAGATTCATGAGACCAAAGACCAATTATATCTACACAAGATTAATTATCTCTCATGTTTAACCACTACAGAGACATCAGAGCCAGTGGCCAACGTCAAAGGCTGTTCTGGGGGGGGGGGGTTAATGAGCGCTGAGCGCCCGCTGGTCGACTGGATCTCACAACTCCGAAAACGTCAGATCAAATTTTCAAATAGGCGCTATCTTTATAAATAAACCACAGAATTGAGCTTTAAACAAGCACATTCTCGCCTGAAAAACTCTTAAAACTACATTTCGTGACACAATAACAGTAGTATTTTTAAGTGATGGGGGTTTTCTCATCGGCTATTGACGCTTGCTGGTTGGTGCGAGTTGCATTCTGGGATACCTGTCTGTCTCAAGTCCGCAAAAGTCACATCTCGATGAATCCTTGATAAAAGGGGCACATCAAGAACACATCCAGGGATTTGAACTGTACTTGGCTGGATTTGAACTTTGAATTGGACAGTACTTGGGCAGCGACTGATGACGTTTCACAAGAACATAAGAACAGGTATTCTATGAATTTGTCATCATTATAATGAATAAAAGGAAGCCACATAGGATAGAATAGCCAAATATTCATAAAATGCATTATAGATAAGCACAGTGGCCCTATCAATTCAAAGTAGAAAATCCAAAAACTGAGCAATAGGTTTTTTTCTCATGCTTTGTCATACTGTTAGTTAATTTATGTTTTGTGTAAAAATGTGTCATTTTTAGCTGTGTAAGCAATGTATTATAATTATTTTGGTGCCATATGCTGTGGTACAGTGTGTGATATCAAGTGAATTCATAATGAAATGATTGTTATCCTAATGCATGAACACTATTGGAAAAATGTAGGCCTACTATGTGACCACTTGCTTCATTAAATAAACCTTGATGTGGTGTAAATTAATGGTCATGATGAAAGTAATCAAATATAATAGTGTCGCAATACATTTCATAAGACATATTGTAAAATTTTGTAGTTTTGTTAAACCATGTTCGTGTAACTTGCTATGTTGCTAAAATATCCAGGATTGTTTTTATGCTACCTTCACGTGCTATTGGACATGTGATAATTACCGCTTCTGAAGTCGTGATTACGAGCCCATCACATTCAAGTTCAATTTTTACCTAGGAAACTTGTATTTCCGATAATTCCAAGAGCATGTGAAGGCAGCATTAGACTCCACCCAATTTAGCATAAACTGAGCTTTGTTCTTACTTCTGCATGTGCACAATCCTAAAACGTATCTGCCCCATATATCAGTAATTGTCTCTCTGCAAAGTCTGCATTACATTATGACAATTACTCAAAACAGTTCATGAAGATCATCCTGAAGTGATCAGGCACATTTTGAGTAAGGTGTGTGAAAATATCCTATGTAGACATTACACATTGAAAGTCTGGATTAATGATCTGCTTTAAAATGTTCAAACAGCAGAGGGTATCAGAGCCTTCACAAAGCAATCATCAATTATCTTTTAACAGCCAGTTTGTTTCCCAGGTGAATGATGTTTCATATGATTAGTTATTTGCACTAATTGGACTGATGAAGGCCTATAAAATACACTTATCTCCAACTACATGTATGTTTGTATTTGTAGTTTCTGTGTGGTGGTTTGAGAAAGTAAATTTGTTTTTTTTTTTGAGTACTCAGGGTATTTTTTGTCCACCATGGATCAAGGGTGGAAACAGTGAGTTTATTCAATCAATCTGTGTTTGTGAATGAATCTCCGTATAATTAATTTACATTGTTTAACATTTTTATATGTTTACTTGTAGGTTACCCTTGTTTGTAATCATCCTGCTTTTGAGTAATGCTTATGGATTTAAAGGTAAGATTTTGTTTGACTTTTCCTGTCTTGTCAAGGATCTAAGACCGGTTTGTTTGTCTACAAAGCCTTCTATTTTTTTTTTTCCAAATTCACAGGTGGTGCTTCTTCAAATGCCAACCACCAACTTTCTGATTATGCTTTCTCACCTCATGCAGTCCAGTCCTCTGTCTCAGAGGTCCCTGTGACTGGGTTTTTGCCTGAAGAAATGGGACGCCTGGAAGAGCTGAACTTACTCCAGTTTGTTAATGGTGGTGTTTCTAGCAGCCATGAATCGACAGATGAATCTGGGTCTCCTTCCTCATATCCAAGTGTAGCACTATCCTCACCCCAAGGTTCTGTCAGCCAGTCTGCTAAAGCCCAGAGTCCATGGAAGCAGTTTACCTCTAGCTCTGGCACCCAGTCAGGATCCTCTACTCCCTTCAAATTGCAGGGTAGCACCACTTATGGTGGATCACTCCAGCAGCATGGTACCACAAGCCAGTTTGGCTCTGGGTCTCCAGCCTCATATCCAAGTGTAGCACTATCCTCACCCCAAGGTTCTGTCAGCCAGTCTGCTACTGTCCAGAGGCCATGGAAGCAGTTTACCTCTACCTCCACCGGTAGCTCTGGCACCCAGTCAGGGTCCTCTACTCCCTTCAATTTGCAGGGTAGCACCTCTTATGGTGGATCACTCCAACACCAAGGTACCTCAAGCCAGTTTGGCTCTGGGTCTCCAGCCTCATATCCAAGTGTAGCACTATCCTCACCCCAGTGGGCTGTCAGCCAGTCTGCTACTGTCCAGAGGCCATGGAAGCAGTTTACCTCTACCTCCACCGGTAGCTCTGGCACCCAGTCAGGGTCCTCTACTCCCTTCAATTTGCAGGGTAGCACCTCTTATGGTGGATCACTCCAACACCAAGGTACATCAAGCCAGTTTGGCTCTGGGTCTCCAGCCTCATATCCAAGTGTAGCACTATCCTCACCCCAAGGTTCTGTCAGCCAGTCTGCTACTGTCCAGAGAACATGGAAGCAGTTTACCGGTAGCTTTGGCACCCAGTCAGGATCCTCTACTCTCTCCAACTTGCAAGGCAGCACAACTGTTGGTGGATCACTTCAGCACCAAGGTACCTCAAGCCAGTTTGGCTCTGGGTCTCCAGCCTCATATCCAAGTGTAGCACTATCCTCACCCCAGTGGGCTGTCAGCCAGTCTGCTACTGTCCAGAGGCCATGGAAGCAGTTTACTGGTAGCTCTGGCACCCAGTCAGGATCCTCTACTCTCTCCAACTTGCAAGGCAGCACAACTGTTGGTGGATCACTTCAGCACCTAGGTACCTCAAGCCAGTTTGGCTCTGGGTCTCCAGCCTCATATCCAAGTGTAGCACTATCCTCACCCCAATGGGCTGTCAGCCAGTCTGCTACTGTCCAGAGGCCATGGAAGCAGTTTACCGGTAGCTCTGGCACCCAGTCAGGATCCTCTACTCTCGCCAACTTGCAAGGCAGCACAACTGTTGGTGGATCACTCCAGCACCAAGGTACCTCAAGCCAGTTTGGCTCTGGGTCTCCAGCCTCATATCCAAGTGTAGCACTATCCTCACCCCAGTGGGCTGTCAGCCAGTCTGCTACTGTCCAGAGGCCATGGAAGCAGTTTACCTCTACCTCCACCGGTAGCTCTGGCACCCAGTCAGGATCCTCTACTCTCTCCAACCTGCAAGGCAGCACAACTGTTGGTGGATCACTCCAGCACCAAGGTACCTCAAGCCAGTTTGGCTCTGGGTCTCCAGCCTCATATCCAAGTGTAGCACTAGCCTCACCCCAATGGGCTGTCAGCCAGTCTGCTACTGTCCAGAGGCCATGGAAGCAGTTTACCGGTAGCTCTGGCACCCAGTCAGGATCCTCTACTCTCTCCAACCTGCAAGGCAGCACAACTGTTGGTGGATCACTCCAGCACCTAGGTACCTCAAGCCAGTTTGGCTCTGGGTCTCCAGCCTCATATCCAAGTGTAGCACTATCCTCACCCCAGTGGGCTGTCAGCCAGTCTGCTACTGTCCAGAGGCCATGGAAGCAGTTTACTGGTAGCTCTGGCACCCAGTCAGGATCCTCTACTCTCTCCAACTTGCAAGGCAGCACAACTGTTGGTGGATCACTCCAGCACCTAGGTACCTCAAGCCAGTTTGGCTCTGGGTCTCCAGCCTCATATCCAAGTGTAGCACTAGCCTCACCCCAATGGGCTGTCAGCCAGTCTGCTACTGTCCAGAGGCCATGGAAGCAGTTTACCGGTAGCTCTGGCACCCAGTCAGGATCCTCTACTCTCTCCAACCTGCAAGGCAGCACAACTGTTGGTGGATCACTCCAGCACCTAGGTACCTCAAGCCAGTTTGGCTCTGGGTCTCCAGCCTCATATCCAAGTGTAGCACTATCCTCACCCCAGTGGGCTGTCAGCCAGTCTGCTACTGTCCAGAGGCCATGGAAGCAGTTTACTGGTAGCTCTGGCACCCAGTCAGGATCCTCTACTCTCTCCAACCTGCAAGGCAGCACAACTGTTGGTGGATCACTCCAGCACCTAGGTACCTCAAGCCAGTTTGGCTCTGGGTCTCCAGCCTCATATCCAAGTGTAGCACTAGCCTCACCCCAATGGGCTGTCAGCCAGTCTGCTACTGTCCAGAGGCCATGGAAGCAGTTTACCGGTAGCTCTGGCACCCAGTCAGGATCCTCTACTCTCTCCAACCTGCAAGGCAGCACAACTGTTGGTGGATCACTCCAGCACCTAGGTACCTCAAGCCAGTTTGGCTCTGGGTCTCCAGCCTCATATCCAAGTGTAGCACTATCCTCACCCCAGTGGGCTGTCAGCCAGTCTGCTACTGTCCAGAGGCCATGGAAGCAGTTTACCGGTAGCTCTGGCACCCAGTCAGGATCCTCTACTCTCTCCAACTTGCAAGGCAGCACAACTGTTGGTGGATCACTTCAGCACCAAGGTACCTCAAGCCAGTTTGGCTCTGGGTCTCCAGCCTCATATCCAAGTGTAGCACTATCCTCACCCCAGTGGGCTGTCAGCCAGTCTGCTACTGTCCAGAGGCCATGGAAGCAGTTTACCTCTACCTCCACCGGTAGCTCTGGCACCCAGTCAGGATCCTCTACTCTCTCCAACCTGCAAGGCAGCACAACTGTTGGTGGATCACTCCAGCACCAAGGTACCTCAAGCCAGTTTGGCTCTGGGTCTCCAGCCTCATATCCAAGTGTAGCACTATCCTCACCCCAGTGGGCTGTCAGCCAGTCTGCTACTGTCCAGAGGCCATGGAAGCAGTTTACTGGTAGCTCTGGCACCCAGTCAGGATCCTCTACTCTCTCCAACTTGCAAGGCAGCACAACTGTTGGTGGATCACTCCAGCACCTAGGTACCTCAAGCCAGTTTGGCTCTGGGTCTCCAGCCTCATATCCAAGTGTAGCACTATCCTCACCCCAATGGGCTGTCAGCCAGTCTGCTAATGTCCAGAGGCCATGGAAGCAGTTTACCTCTACCTCCACCGGTAGCTCTGGCACCCAGTCAGGGTCCTCTACTCCCTTCAATTTGCAGGGTAGCACCACTTATGGTGGATCACTCCAGCACCAAGCTCTACGTGAATCTGGGTCAGATGCCAGCTATACAACAAACCATTTCTCAAGCCGCTACTCCGCTAAGGGTCGCTAGAAACTTGCCACACTATGCAAAGTGATGTCTTCCAGAATATAAAATTCTAATAAATCTTTTTAAAAAAGCAATTTTTCTTGTGCTTGTGTTTAAGCAACATTCAAAGGATGGAACTCCATGCTAGTTGAGGTCATTTAACTTGGCAAAGGGGTGCCATCTAGGTTTTGGTGCCAAATTGGTTGAGTCAGTTACTGTGTCTTAATGTCACTTCTGTAGGCATTGACTGTTTAACTAAAATTTGGGGTAGATTTAAAAGCCGTTGTAGTTGAGGGCTTGGGCAGTTTTAGAGCTTCTAATCTCTCTTTTTCTCTCCCTAGTGTCATGATCTTCATTAATGTATTCATTGTTAACTTTTTAATTTAGAGTTCGTTTTCACAACGTAAATTGTCTGAAATGTGTTTAGTACATTGATACAGTATATTAAAAGTGGCAAGGGCATGTAAAAATATCAGTGCTCTGTATATGGCTGATCTTAAATCTAAAATATTGGTGCTCAGTATATCTGCCTCAAAATTATGAATTATAAATCTCAATCTAATCTGTCCAATTCAAAAGCCCTAAACTGAATGATAAATGTATGTTGCGATTAATATGAAAATAAACTTAATTTGTATGTCTATATCTTAACCAGTAATCATGATAGTTGACTTATAACTGTCGTGTCTCACGCACTTTGGTATTTATTTATTGTGTAAGTGTTGCTAAGTAAAGAAAATACTGTATGAATATCGTCGCTACACTGCAGTGTGGGTGTTTTTTTGTGTGTTGCTCAGTGTCAAAGTGTTCTGATCAATATGATGTAAATGCCAACTTTTCTCTTAGCGTGCAAAAATTTAAGATGTCCGTTTTAATGATCAATAATAGCCATTATAAATGTATAAGTAAAAAGTATAAGAAGCTATACAATAAGAAATAAAGCAAACAATTCAGTCAAACATACAAAGTCATTACATATTTAGGCTTTACCGTTGTAGCCTACTAGCAAAGTTGTGAAACTTCACTTTGCCCTCAGCCAGAATGATTTGCCAGGGAACAAATTATAGATTCATGAGACCAAAGACCAATTATATCTACACAAGATTAATTATCTCTCATGTTTAACCACTACAGAGACATCACAGCCAGTGGCCAACGTCAAAGGCTGTTCTAGGGGGGGGGGTTAATGAGCGCTGAGCGCCCGCTGGTCGACTGGATCTCACAACTCCGAAAACGTCAGATCAAATTTTCAAATAGGCGCTATCTTTATAAATAAACCACAGAATTGAGCTTTAAACAAGCACATTCTCGCCTGAAAAACTCTTAAAACTACATTTCGTGACACAATAACAGTAGTATTTTTAAGTGATGGGGGTTTTCTCATCGGCTATTGACGCTTGCTGGTTGGTGCGAGGTGCATTCTGGGATACCTGTCTGTCTCAAGTCCGCACAAGTCACATCTCGATGAATCCTTGATAAAAGGGGCACATCAAGAACACATCCAGGGATCTGAACTGTACTTGGCTGGATTTGAACTTTGAATTGGACAGTACTTGGGCAGCGACTGATGACGTTTCACAAGAACATAAGAACAGGTATTCTATGAATTTGTCATCATTATAATGAATAAAAGGAAGCCACATAGGATAGAATAGCCAAATATTCATAAAATGCATTATAGATAAGCACAGTGGCCCTATCAATTCAAAGTAGAAAATCCAAAAACTGAGCAATAGGTTTTTTTCTCATGCTTTGTCATACTGTTAGTTAATTTATGTTTTGTGTAAAAATGTGTCATTTTTAGCTGTGTAAGCAATGTATTATAATTATTTTGGTGCCATATGCTGTGCACGGCACACGGCGCGCTGAACACTCAAGCCCTTACAAGAAAGGCTTGAGACGAACAGCGCGTCGACGTGACCATGCTCTCCTGAGAGAGCATGGATCACCCACGAACGCAATCTCACATGTTTATATGTGAGAGAGATCGTGGCCGTCAAATGAGGACAGGAAACAACCGCATCCAGAAACACGGTTTGAATGACATCTTGAAAAAGACGCAGGGTCAAACCGTGTTGCTCTTTTAGAAGGCAAATCTGCTCTTTTATGTGCTGAAGTACTCAGGGAGATGACCGCGGCACCACACAGTACAATAGTGCAAGCCTGTGTGTGCACTCAAAACGGAAACGCCCAGCGAACCAACACTTTAATGTCCGTTGAAGCAGCCACTCGCTGACGCGCCGTCACACCCGCACTGGTAGAAGCAGTCCTCTCAAGACACTCTTCGTAGAAACAGGAAGCAATAGACATTCACTGTTCAGCTCCGAAGTAAAAAGCAATTAGATTAGATTAGATTAGATTAGATTCAACTTTATTGTCATTACACAAGTACAAGGCAACGAAATGCAGTTTAGGTCTAACCAGAAGTGCAATAGCAGCAAGTGCAGGATATATACAGTGGTTGCGTAAGTGCAGGACATGGATATGTACTGAATATATATAAATATGTATAAATAGATAGATGGTTATTACTATAAACAGAACTGAATTTACAGGTGAATATGTACAGTGAATAAATATACAGATGGCTATTACTATAAACAGAATTTACAGGTGAATATGTACTATGAATATAATATACAGATGGCTATTACTTTGAACAGAATTTTACAGATAGAGGTATACAATAATATGTTAGGCTAATATGAGGAATAGCAGTGTATTAGGGTAGTGCAATAAATTATGGACAGAGCTATCCGAAAAAAAAATAAAGTGTAAATGTGCAGTGGAAAGTGGTTGCATATTACAGTTAGAAGTACGGTGCAAAATGCAAATGTAAACATTGGTACTATAAATACAGTCGGCAGTGCAAATGAGCATAATCCAGTTAAGATATGGCAGTGCAAGATGCATAAGTAAACAGTTGTTACTGTAATAAACAGTCGGTAGTGCAAATAACAAAGTGAAGGCAGATGTGAGGTAGGAGAGTTAGCAGTTTATGAGGGAAGTGGATCAACGGGGGTTTGAGTTAAATAAAGAGACAGCTCTGGGGAAAAAACTGTTCTTTAGTCTGCTGGTCCTGGTCCGGAGGATCCTGAAACGCCTGCCGGAGGGCAGGAGAGAAAACAGTCTGTGGGCTGGGTGAGAGGAGTCCTTGAGGATGCTGCGAGCTCGATGCAGACAGTGTTTCCTCTGGATGTGCTCGATGGCAGGTAGTGGAGTCCCTGTGATGCGCTGGGCAGTTTTCACCACCCACTGCAGTGCCTTGCGCTCCGCAACAGAGCAGCTCCCATACCATACTGCCACACAGTTGGTCAGGATGCTTTCTATTGCGCAGCGGTAGAAGTTCACCAGGATAGCCGAGGAGAGCTGATTCTTCCTCAGTGTCCTCAGGAAGAAGAGGCGCTGGTGAGCCTTCTTGACCAGGCTGGAGGTGTTGGTCGTCCACGACATGTCCGCCGAGATGTGGATCCCCAGGAACTTGAAACTGGAGACACGCTCAACAGCCATTCCATTGATGTGGATGGTGTCGTGTGTGCCTCTTGACTCTTTCCTGAAGTCCACGATGAGCTCCTTCGTTTTGGTGGTGTTGAGGAGCAGGTTATTATCAGCGCACCATGTGGCCAGGTGCTGGATCTCTTCAACAGAAGTGTTGATGCCCAGGTCTCCAAGTTTGGCTATTAACTTGGATGGGATGACAGTGTTGAATGCTGAGCTGAAGTCAACAAACAGCATGCGTGCATAAGTGTTCTTATGGTCCAGATGGGTGAGCACAGAGTGCAGTGCCATGGAAACTGCATCCTCTGTGCTCCTATTGCTGCGGTAGGCAAACTGGTGTGAGTCCAATGTGGATGGTAGAGAGTCCTTTAGGTGTTCCAGGACCAGCCGCTCAAAGCACTTCATAATGATTGGTGTGAGTGCTACAGGGCGGTAGTCATTAGGGCACCTCGGGCTAGAGTGTTTCGGCACTGGCACAATGGAAGTGCGTTTAAAGCATGTCGGTACAGCTGCTTGGGCAAGAGACAGGTTGAAAATGTCTGTAAAAACCCCAGCGAGCTGCTCCGCACATGCCCTGAGAACACGTCCAGGGATGTTGTCTGGTCCAGCAGCCTTGTGCGCACTGATCCGGCTCAGTGCCTTGCAGACATCTGTGGAGGAGAGTGTGATTGGTGGGTGGTCAAGTCAAGTCAACTTTATTTATATAGCGCTTTTAACAATGCAGATTGTTCCAAAGCAGCTTTACAGTGTTAAACAGGAAAATAATGCAGCATAATTTTATTAAGCTGTATAGTCATTTGATGTGGGCTTTAGATCAATAATTAGATCAGTAATATATGGTTCATTATTATATGGTTCATTTAGTTTATTAATTAGATTTATTTCGATGTTTAGTTGAAAAAGGTTTTTTTTTTTTTTTTTTTTTTTTAGTGTCCCCAACTGAGCACGCCAAGCCAGAGGCAACAGTGGCAAGGAAACCAAAACCCCATCAGGTGACCTAATGGAGAAAAATAAACCTTGGGAGAAACCAGGCTTAGTCGGGGTGCCAGTTCTCCTCTGGCCAATTAACAAACAACGTATTATTATTATTATTCTGCCAGCTTTACAGGTCAGAGGTCATAATAGATCGGAATATTCGAATGATCGGAGGCAACACGCTGGAGACGGGTTTATTGTGGATGACATATCGATTTAAGTATTATTTAATGGTAATATTTGAACAAACGGAGTCATCATGCTGGAGACGGGTTTATTAAGATGCCGTGTCGATGAGGCAGTTGCAGGGGGAGACTAATTGACATGGGCTCTGTGGACACTTCGGGGTCCTGTGTTGGTCATGTCTGGGCGCAGGTCCATCATCTGATCAGGATATGGCCCGGATCCGGCTGACTGCAGTAAACCTCGGGATAAAACAGAGAGACTATCATTAGCGTAGATGCCATTCTTCTGATGATGTAACGAGTACATCAGGTGTTATGGGAAGTGTTCCCGGTTCCGGCTGACCTAGTTAATGCAGCCTAACAATCATTTCATTGAAAAAGTGTTTTATGTGTATGCCACAGTAAAGAGATGTGTTTTTAGTCTAGATTTAAACTGACAGAGTATGTCTGCTTCCCGAACAATGTTAGGAAGACTGTTCCAGAGTTTAGGAGCTAAATAGGAAAAGGATCGACCGCCTGCAGTTGATTTCGATATTCTCTGTATTATCAACTGGCCAGAATTTTGAGACCGCAGTAGACGTGATGGAGTATAATATGTTAAGAGCTCGCTCAAGTATTGGGGAGCTAAACCATTTAGTGCTTTGTAAGTAATAAGCAAGATTTTAAAATGTATGCGGTGTTTAATAGGTAGCCAGTGCAATGTTGACAGAACTGGGCTAATATGGTCATACTTCCTGGTTCTAGTAAGAACTCGAGCTGCTGCGTTTTGGACCAGCTGGAGTTTATTTATTAAGCGAGCAGGGCCACCACCCAGAAGAGCATTACAATAATCTAGCCTTGAGGTCATGAACGGGTGGTCATCTGAGGGTTTGAGCTTGGTGGCAGTTTCTCTGTTGTCTCTTTCAAAACGAGCATAAAAGTAATTTAGCTCGTTCAGGAAGTTGACATCAGTGGCTGCGGGGGTGGAGTGGGTGGGTTTATAATCACTGATGGCCTGAATGCCCTGCCACATGCGTCGAGGGTCAGAGTTGGAAAAGTGTCCCTCTATCTTTAGCTTGTAGCAGTGCTTGGCCTTTTTGATGCCCCTCTTCAGGTTTGCTCTGGATGTGCTGTAGGCTTGTGCATCTCCTGATCTGAAGGCAGTATTGCGTGACTTCAGCAGGAGTCGCACTTCCCTGTTCATCCAAGGCTTCTGATTTGGGTATGTGGTGATCTGTTTCTGGGTTGTAACACTGTCAATGGTGGTATTGATATGGTCCAATACAGAGGAGGTGTATGAGTCAATGTCTGTGTGCGCACCACTGGTGGCTTGAGAAGCAAACACACTCCAGTCTGTGTTTAGAAATGTTTCCTGGAGTGTGGAATCTGCCCCCGCAGGCCACACCTTGATGGTCTTCACTGATGGCTTCACACGGTTGATGAGGGGTGCATATTTGGGTGCTAGAAACAAAGAGAGGTGGTCTGACTGTCCCAGGTGGGGGAGGGGTGTTGCAACGTAAGCTCCAGCCATGTTTGTGTAGACATAATCTAATGTTTTGTTTCCTCTGGTGTGGCAGGAAACATGCTGGTGAAACTTGGGTAGCACTGACTTTAAGTTTGAGTGATTAAAGTCACCTGCAACAATAAACGCAGCTTCCGGGTGATCAGTCTGTTGTTTACTGATGGCTGCGTGAAGTTCTTTCATAGCAAGCTTAGCATCAGCATCCGGAGGAATATAGGCTGCAGTGATAATGGTGGAAGTGAACTCCCGCGGTAGATAAAACGGTCTACATTTAACCATGAGAAACTCAAGGTTAGCTGAACAATGACTCCCAACAATAGCAGAGTTTGTGCACCAAGCTTTGTTAATGTAAATGCACAATCCACCCCCTCTGCTCTTCCCGGAGCCATCTAATGTTCTATCTGCCCGGAGTGTGTGGCGTCCCGCTAGCTCAATAGCGGTGTCCGGTATTCCGCTGTTTAACCAGGTTTCAGTGAAGATTAGGACGTTACAGTTCAAAAGTTTCTTACTGTGTGTGATGCTGAGTCGAATCTCCTCCATTTTGTTCACTAGCGATCGTACATTAGCAAGGAAAATGCTGGGTAAAGAGAGCCGATGAGGAGAAAGCGTTAGCTTAGCACGCAATCCTCCGTGCTTCCCTCGCCTTTGTTTACGATCACGCCGCCTCCTGCGTGCACTTCCGCCCGGCCGGGTAGAGCGCATCGCCTTGGGCGTCCTAGCGATCTCAGGAAGATTGTCCATAAAACTATCCATTGAGTTGAAGATTGTCCATAAAACTGTCGGAAATTCGCAAACCAATATCCAAAAGCTCACAACGGGTGTACGATGTAAAGGCACAACTGTTCTGTACGAACAGACCAGAGATGAGCAAGAAAAATACAGCAAAATTGCAGAATCTGGAGAGAACCTGAGCCTCACGATCTACTCGCGCCGCCATCTTGGAACAAAATGATCTTGCATTCCACTTCCTTATTTATACCCGCGCTGCGGGGCGGTGCGTGGAATGCGTGAATTGCATGCCTATCTTCATTGGCTAATTTCTAAACACTCAAAGTAGATTGGTCTCTGAAATCAGATCCCAATTCATCGGTCAGTTCCGACGTACGTCGAACGTGACCGACTGAAAGGGAACTGGGAGAGTCCAGAGAAAAAATGTCTACCAGTTGAAAAGAAATTAGCTGCAATCAGTAAAAGATATGCAGAGCTAAAAGGTCTGGCTAGAGGAAAGCAAATACTGATTAATACAGATGAAATGGTAATGGCACATCTGAACAAAAACAAGATCAAAGATGCTAAGGCCCAAAATACCAGATGGCAGAGGTGGCAGAACGTTATACTAGATCCTAGCGTTATACTAGATCCTAGCATAACTATATAACTATTATCCTCTCTGCTACATGAGAGGGACCAGGCCTGGGGAAGGGCAAGGAAATCTGGCTTAGAAAATGATTGGTCCATCTTCCGATGCCTAAGAAACAAATGTATAGCACAGATACGTAAAGCTAAATCACAGTTTTATCTAGATAAACCAGACAACCAGAAATTTGCATAATCCAGCTAAATTTTGGAAAACTATTAAATCTTTAAAATCGAATTCCTCATCATCAAGTTTACCAAAGCAAATAAGTATTGATTCTAGACAAATCACAGATAAAAATGAGATAGTGGACTCCTTTAATCAGCACTTTGTCTCTGCTGGGCATCTTTTCAAGTCAATGCCAAATCAACCCTTGGACACACAGGTCCCAAATGTTGGAAATGTAAACACTTTCTCTTTTCAGCCATTTACAAGGAAAATGGTCCTGTCAAAATTGAAACGTGTAAGCTGTAGAAAGTCAGCTGGACCGGATGGGCTTGATCCATCTCTCCTGAAGCTTGCAGCTGATATTATTGCCAAACCACTCACTCAGATTTTTAATTTGTCTTTGGAACAAAATGTTATTCCTGAATCCTGGAAAGCAGCACATGTGATACCTCTTTTTAAAAGTGGGGACCCCACATTATTGGACAATTATCGCCCTATATCTAAATTATCAGTATTGGCTAAGATATTTGAGGAATTAGTCAGTGAACAATTAAAAGAGTTTTTAACCTGCAATTGTATCCTCACTCCCTTTCAGTTAGGCTTCAGGAAGGGGCATAGCACCGTCACGGCAGCCACTAAAGTAATTTATGACATTGTGTCTGCCATTGATTGCAAAAACTCATGCGCAGGATTGTTTATTGACCTTTCTAAGGCTTTTGATACAGTGGATCACAGCATTCTTTTAAAATGTCTAGTTAAAATTGGGGTGTCCTCAAATGCGGTAAGTTGGTTTAAAAACTATCTTACAGGCAGGTTTCAGTGTGTTACATGTGATAGTATTACATCAAGGAAAGCTGCAATTACAATTGGGGTTCCACAAGGCTCCATCTTAGGGCCACTTTTGTTTACCATCTACATAAATTCTATTTCTGAAAGTGTAAACGCTAATGTACACCTTTATGCAGATGACACCATCATCTATTGCACTGCACCCTCTCCATGTGAGGCATTAGTAAAGCTGCAGGAGGCTTTCACAGTCTTGCAAGAAAATTTAAGGAGATTAAAGTTAGTGCTTAATGCTAAAAAAAACAAACACATGTTGTTTACACACTCCAGGTCCAAAGTAAATTCTTTAACTCCAATTGTAACCGCACAGGGACAGGAAATAGAGAAGGTGTCATGCTACACATATCTAGGTTTTTTATTGGATGAAAATCTTTCTTTTAATCCTCGTTATGCATGTGGTAAAGAAACTTAGAGTAAAGCTAGGTTTCTTTTTTAGAAATAAGGCTTGTTTTAATTTGAAAGCTAGAAAAGAACTTGTAGCAGCCACATTTTTATCTGTTTTGGATTATGGCGACATTATCTATATGCATGCCTCAAAGTCTGTATTGCGTTCACTGGATTCTGTTTATCATTCAGCACTACGATTCATAACAAAAGCCGACTATAATACACACCACTGCAATTTGTACATCTTATCTGGTTGGTTACCACTGTCTATACGCAGACAACGAAATTGGTTGATTTTCATTTATAAAGCAATTACTGGATCATTACCATCATATTTATCAGTATTCTCATTGGCAACAAACGCTAGATATAACCTCCGATCCAACAATAGCATAGTTTTCAATGTGCCTACTGTTCACTCCGAATTTGGTAAAACAGCCTACCGTTACAATGCTCCGTCAACCTGGAACGCACTACAGAAAGAACTGAAACTAAACATGTTTATCCCCATTTCTGATTTTAAGTCATATCTGGCAGACACTTTACATCATACATGTGAGTGTGTCTAGACTTTTGTTGTTTACAGCCTGCATATTCTCACTTGTTAACTGTATTTATGTTTTTTATGTTGTGTTCATCTCTGTTTTAATGTCTTTTTTTTGTGCTATGTGCTGCTTTTTTCTTGGCCAGGGCTCACTTGAAAAAGAGACTACTGTCTCAAAGTGACTACCCTGGTAAAACAAAGGATAAAAAAAATTAATAAATAAATAAAAAATTCAACAAGGAACGCAAGAAATGTCAGAAGAAGAGTTTACCATTGTTCAAAGGAATAATGGTATACACTGATGGATCTAAAACTCTGGCAGACAACGAGGCCCATTGGGCGTACATAATCAAAAAGAAAAAAAGGTAACGAAGTGACAGACAAGGGATCTTGTCCTGGCACAGCACAAACAGCAGAGGTAATGGCAGTGCTTAAGGCACTAGAAAAATTGAAAGAAATAAATGCCAATCAAGTTATTATAGTTACCGACAGTAAATATGTAGAGACAAGTCTAAACGAAAACTTGGAAGTTTGGAAACAGAATGGTTTCTGTAAATACAACAAAAAGCCCATTGAGCATGAACAGATGTGGAAAGAAATAGATTCTTTAGTGAAGGATTTAGACTAGTCTAAATCCTTCACTAAATAATCTATTTCTTTATGAATTACGAATTCACTAGAAAGGGCACTCGAAGGAGAAGACAGAATTATCGCAAGGGAATGAAGCAGTTGACAAATTAGCTAGGCTAAAGAGAGTGGTCATAATCGAAGATAAGCGAACAGGTGCGATTCAAATACTGCATGACTGTTTAAAACACCCTGGTGTAAACTTAATGGGGAAAATACTGTCAGATAATAACATGAATATTCCTAATTGGAGGAAGAAATATAGAGAGATCAAGTTGAAATGTGAAAACTGCATGAGAAAGGGATATCACAGAACAATCAGGAAAGATTATGGCAGAATACTCCCAGACGAAGCAAATGTGGAGTGGGACTTACACATAGCTGGTCCACTAAATCCGAGCACTAAAAAAGGTAATAGATTATTTTTAATTGCAGTGGAGGCATATCTGAATAAGATATGGGCTAAGCCATTAAAAGATCCTAGTGCTAAAAACACAATCAAGGCACTTGATGAATTAATGTCTGCATGGAATAGACCAGAATTCATCAGAGTAGATAACGGATCGTACTTTGTCGGAAATCAACTTGAAAACTGGCTAGCAGAAAAACATATCAAATTGATCAAGATAACGTTCGTTATCATCCGGAGAGTAATGGATGGAGTGAAAGATCAATCGGCAGATTGAAAAGCTTTTTTCAGGCAAACTATAACAATACGGAATGGGATGAACATATGGAAGAGGCTTTGTACTTCGTTAATATGAATAAGGGGAGTAGAGAAGCCAAAAAAGAAATCGAACAACCTGAAGATAAGTGTCAGGTAGGAGATTCTGTATGGATAAAATTGACAAACAAACATCCAACTAAACCATTTAAAGATTTAATTACTAAAAGAGACAGAGTAATGAAAATCATAGATAAGCACACAGTCAAGCTAGAACAGAACGGCGTGTGGAGCAAAAATAACCTGATTTTAATTAAATGATTGTAAATAAAAAGATACTTCTTTGGACAGCAAGGGAGTGCGAAGTCAAGGCCGGATAGCGGCAAATCACACGGGACTAAATATAAATCTGGAGATGGTTTAAAGTAATAAATCACTTCAAGGTGGTTCAGAGAGAGTAACTGTGAGATTTCAGTGTTTGAGCTATACATTTTCTGGATGGAATGTGAAGGTTATTAGAATAAAAAAAACAAGAGGATGTAACTAAACTAAGGTCCTTCTCAATAAATTAGCTTATTGTGATAAAGTTCATTATTTTCCATAATGTAATGATAAAAATTTAACTTTCATATATTTTAGATTCATTGCACACCAACTGAAATATTTCAGGTCTTTTATTGTTTTAATACTGATGATTTTGGCATACAGCTCATGAAAACCCAAAATTCTCAATCTCAAATCTCAATAAATTAGCATATCATGAAAAGGTTCTCTAAACGAGCTATTAACCTAATCATCTGAATCAACTAATTACACCTGCAAAAGATTCCTGAGGCTTTTAAAAACTCCCAGCCTGGTTCATTACTCAAAACCGCAATCATGTGTAAGACTGCCGACCTGACTGCTGTCCAGAAGGCCATCATTGACACCCTCAAGCAAGAGGGTAAGACACAGAAAGAAATTTCTGAACGAATAGGCTGTTCCCAGAGTGCTGTATCAAGGCACCTCAGTGGGAAGTCTGTGGGAAGGAAAAAGTGTGGCAAAAAACGCTTCACAACGAGAAGAGGTGACCGGACCCTGAGGAAGATTGTGGAGATGGACCGATTCCAGACCTTGGGGGACCTGCGGAAGCAGTGGACTGAGTCTGGAGTAGAAACATCCAGAGCCACCGTGCACAGGCGTGTGAAGGAAATGGACTACAGGTGCCGCATTCCCCAGGTCAAGCAACTTTTGACCCAGAAACAGCGGCAGAAGCGCCTGACCTGGGCTACAGAGAAGCAGCAGTGGACTGTTGCTCAGCGGTCCAAAGTACTTTTTTCGGATGAAAGCAAATTTTGCATGTCATTCGGAAATCAAGGTGTCAGAGTCTGGAGGAAGACTGGGGAGAAGGAAATGCCAAAATGCCTGAAGTCCAGTGTCAAGTACCCACAGTCAGTGATGGTCTGGGGTGCCATGTCAGCTGCTGGTGTTGGTCCACTGTGTTTTATCAAGGGAAGGGTCAATGCAGCTAGCTATCAGGAGATTTTGGAGCACTTCATGCTTCCATCTGCTGAAAAGCTTTATGGAGATGATTTCATTTTTCAGCAGGACCTGGCACCTGCTCACAGTGCCAAAACCACTGGTAAATGGTTTACTGACCATGGTATTACTGTGCTCAATTGGCCTGCCAACTCTCCTGACCTGAACCCCATAGAAAATCTGTGGTATATTGTGAAGAGAAAGTTGAGAGACGCAATACCCAACACTCTGGATGAGCTTAAGGCCGCTATCGAAGCATCCTGGGCCTCCATAACACCTCAGCAGTGCCACAGGCTGATCGCCTCCATGCCACGCCGCATTGAAGCAGTCATTTCTGCAAAAGGATTCCCGACCAAGTATTGAGTGCATAACTGAACATAATTATTTGAAGGTTGACTTTTTTTGTATTAAAAACACTTTTCTTTTATTGGTCGGATAAAATATGCTAATTTATTGAGATAGGAATTTTGGGTTTTCATGAGCTGTATGCCAAAATCATCAGTATTAAAACAATAAAAGACCTGAAATATTTCAGTTGGTGTGCAATGAATCTAAAATATATGAAAGTTAAATTTTTATCATTACATTATGGAAAATAATTAACTTTATCACAATATGCTAATTTATTGAGAAGGACCTGTATAGCTATATAACCAAAATGGTAAAAGAAAGCTATTAAAGAGACTGTGACTGGCAGAAAAGCCAAAAACGAATGTGTAAATATTAATCATAAAACAAGCAGTATGTGAGAAAAATATAGCTCGGATCATCAAACAATGTAAGTATGAAACTATTTTGTTTCTATTTGAAACTAGTTGTTGAAACCTTGCATTTGCAATGAAGGGGAATGGATATTGAAGGATTTTTAAGAAGGGGAAAATAAGCCCAGTTGAAGTATTAAAAAAGATTCGTAAGAAAGACTAGAATGGAGAAAATTATGAAGCACTTGAGAATTAAAACACCAAGGGAAGCTTGATATGTTACAGGAATGGAGTCCGAGAACCGGAGTGGGCCTTCGAGGTCAAGAGATCCCAGAGGAAAGCAAAGGTGGAATCAGACGTGTGTGCAGAGACCCGCTGCGGTGGGGGTGGTAATTACCATTGCTATAGCCCTGATTATACTGTGGACTAGAGATAGATTGAATGATACAGGAATGGATAAAGATAAAGAGATGGAAGACATTGATCCAGATTATGAAATAGATACAACTTTTCTGATAAATGAAGGGCAGAGTGAAAAAGGAAGAGAGATAGAGCAGGTGAAGTCGCCTGATACAAGTGGAAAGAAGATGAAAAGGATAGAGGATAGCTATATCGCAATCGAATGTAAGGAAGAGTTCACAGATGAGAAGTACACAATGTATGAAACAATAGAAAAATTAAGTAATCCAATTCCTGGGTTAAAATGGTATAGTGAAACTACAAGAATGGGTGAGATAGCATTGGGAAGAGACAGATTTGCAGAAAAAGAAAAGAAGTTTTATCAAATAAGCATTAAAACGGACAAATTCTGGGAAGAGTGTAGTGATAGTGACATGGAAAAATGCGCTAAGACTAGGTATAATTGGAAGTTGCATAATCTATGGAGAGATAACGATAATAGCGAGATTGATGGAAGAATTTGATGGTAAGGGCTGCAAAGAATATTAGATGAGTTGGATCAGATGTGTATGCATGCAACAATGGAAATGTGAAGCAGATAAAGACAGTACAGAAAATAGGTACAACGACAGGGAGCACTGGTTGCTGTTTAGAGATGCAAATGGAATTGTGAGTCAAGGAGTGAAATTAGTAAATATGCTGGAGCATTCTCAGAGATGGATCAATATAATAACGGAGGATGATACAGTAACAGATCAAATGATACTTCAATTTAGATTATTTGACATATTAGAAGACGTAGCCACAAGGGAGGATGAGAAAGTAATTCCTGTGAAAATAGTGGATGCAGAAAAAAGAGAAGGAGTAATTGTCAGTTATAACAATAACCGACTGGGAAAATATTATCCAATTCCGATTGTAAGAGTAAAAGCTAAAAGCGATAAAGAAATTATGTGGTGGAGAATTCCCAAAGAAATTAAGGAATATCATGGAAAAGCAGATATCCCAGAGCCAGCATATAAAATATCTTGGGGAGAGAAAGGAAGACTATCAAAAGAAGAAAATATGGTTAACTTTAAAAAGTTCTGGTCAGTAGTGTGGAGTGGAGGTGTCCACCGATGGCTGTATGCGGGATGGACATGTGATGATGTGAGGATAGACGGAAATTGGAAAAGAAATGAAATAAATCAAGGAATATGCAGGGTGATTTCAGAACCAGTAGAAACTGAAAAAGCGATTTATGCTGACACCCTAGGGAACTTCAGTTCACAGGAAAACAGTAGGTGTATGCCCCCATTTCCTTTTTATTTTATGTTAGCTAGAAAACAATTTTACAACAAACAACTAGAAGACATAGAGCCCAGAAAAATAACATTAAAGGATGGAATTCAGAGTATGAATGAGAAGGTGAAGAAACGATTCCTGAAAATGGCAGGAATAGGAGAGAATACATTCGCCTCAATAAAATGGCTGATGAACAACTTTAAATGAATATTAACCATGACGACAATAGTGTTTGTACTGATCTTAATTGAGTGCACTGGATTAGGAAGAATGTTCAGATTGTGTATGTTAGTAGTATGGAGATTGTGCAAATACATTAAATGCTGTGATCAGAAAATGTCAAGATCCAACAGCGTAGAGCCACAGCCCAGAGACACCCCCCAGAGAAATATAGATGTGGCTAGACCCATAAGAGGTATAAACAGAGTTTAGAACAATGAACACAGCATAAAGATCTGAAAGAACTAAAATCATAGAATATGGCTGATAGCAGGATGAGGAATCCAGGGGAGCCAGACAATACAATGGACACACTCAATGATTTTGGAACACTGAAACTTAAGAGGAGCATCACCGGCCATGTAGTAACCAGGCATCGGGATTGCTGGATAGTAGTTAGAGAATATGAATGTATGAAGTGCCATGAACTGTTATGGACGGAGGAAGGAGTTCTTCTGCGAATGGGAAGCCTATGCAATGTGTGTTTAGCAAAAACCAATACAGTGATGTGGTACAATGAAAAGAATGAAATGGAATATTGTTTGGATGTGTTTGAGCTACCAGAGCAGATGAATGTGGGCTGAGAGCGACATGCTGCTTCTCCATTGCTTGATGATCCGAGCCTGACATCTGCTGGTGACTTTTGTGAAGCGACTTTTAGAAACGTAAAACTTTTCTTTTTGTAACCTTTATTGATTGTATGTCAAACTTTTTGTTAATGGAAAAATAAATTTACTTATAATTGATTTATAAAAGAAACCGTTTGCCACGTCTCTGCTTTCTAAACGAGTTGATCTGAACCAGACACGGAGGGGGTCTGTTCTTCTAGAGAGTAAGTATAAATTTATATTTATGATCTAGTTAAGGATTTGACCTGCTTTACCTAGCCTGAGAATATAAACTAAAACTAGGTAGAAGGTGTGTTGGATCTAGATAGATTGTACACCGAATAACAGCAGCGGTGAAAGAAGTTAGAGAGGATTTCTCAACCTTCACTGAGAGACTTACCGAAGCTGAGAACCGAATCAGCCAAGCTGAAGACCACATTAACGGCCTTCAAGGAAGGATTGACAAACTTGAAAAAACAGCCTCGGACATTGTGCTTAAGTGCTTAATTCATAAATCAAATCATAAGCCGGAGAGTGCATTTGAGAGTGGAGGGGTGTACTGAAAACAGCATGCTATGTGCAGTGTTGCCAGATTGGGCGGTTTTGAATTTGATTATGCAGGTAAAAACTTGGGATGGTTTGGGTTTCTGTGGTTTTCAAACATCTAAAACTCAAGTGTGCATGTACTCCTGGTAGAAAAATGCCCGCTAATTACGTTGCTTATTCGCGTTTTGCACTTAAATTGGCATATTTTTTACTGTTTACATTGAAAATGATGCATGTGTTTTTCCAAGGGTTAAAGTCTTTGTTAATTTCTTGATTTCTGTGTTGACAGTGTCCACCTAGACATTTTAGTCATTTGCTAATTCACTGTAAAAAATGCTTTTCTTATTTAGTATTTTTGTCTGGTTTTCAGTCTAAATATATATAAATTCTTAAATCAAGATGCATTTACTAGATAAGTAAAATCACATAAGATATTTTTTCTTGTTTTATGGGGGCAAAAAATCAAAATGAAGTGAGTTTTTCCTTGATGTCCTAACTGGGTGTGGTAAGCCTGTAGAAGGGCCTGAATCTGGCCCTCAGGTACCACCACCTGGCACACAGTTCCGCCCAGCCCTGGGTCTCGGATGGACTGACAGACCACCCCATCTCTCAGATAGAGCCTCTCCCACTGCCCGAGGAGCTTTCTCACTACCCATGTCTGGGCCAGGTGTTCCGCCACCTCCGGCCATAACCCCTGTGCCAACCAGGACCGTATTGCCATCAACCCAGCGTCTCCCTCTTGCCATTCCATCCACCACTGCGGGTCCCAGCCCCAACTAGCAGGGGCTTCCTCCAGCTGGAGCCCAGGTGCTTCCACGATTCCTACCATAAGCCCCTCTTTGCGCCCATCAGTCGACCCCAATGGAGGGCCCCAGCCCTCTGCCTCGGGGAGTCTGGAATAGCACATCGGCATTAGTGTGTTCCCGGCCCGGTCGATACTGGATACTCGAAAGTCGATACTGCCCCCAATTTAGCTGTCCGTAAGTGGACCAGAGGGTTATTATCCATTGTCACGAGTACCTTGGCTCCCCACAGGTAATCCTTACATTTCTCATTCATAGCCCACTTCATGGCCAGCAATTCAAGTTTAAATGAGCTGTAGTTGGAATCGTTTCCTTCGGCGGGGTGAAGACTGGCGTAGGCGATGACTCGCTCCACTCCCTGCTGCCGCTGGGCCAGTACTGCTCCCAGGCCAAGATTACTAGCGTCGGTGTACAGGACGAAGGGCTGGGTAAAGTCTGCGTACGCCAGGATTGGGGCCTGTAGCAGCTCTTGCTTGAGCCTCTGGAAGGCCACGTCGCATGCGGAGTCCCAAGCGACGGGGGGAGACCCAGGACGGCCTGAACCCGCGAAGAGTTGATTTAGTGGTTGGGCGATCTTCGAGAAGTTTTTAATGAACCGTTGATAATACCCCACGAAGCCCAGGAAAGATCTCACTTTCCGCACTGTTTTAGGCACACTCCAGCCTTGGACAACCGACACTTTTTCGGGATCCACAGAGACTCCAGAGGCACTTACGCAGTGGCCCAGAAACTTCACTTCTTTGCGGAACAGCTGACATTTTTCTGGCTGCAGCTTCAGTCCGTACTTCTCCATTGCCCGAAACACTTGCTCCAGATGCTGAAGATGAGAGTCAGGGGAGTAAACAATGACATCGTCTAGGTATACTAACGTGGTGTCCACCAGCTTCAGCCGTTGGAAGGTGGCTGGAGCGTTACAAAGGCCGAATGGCATTCGGTCCCACTCAAAGAGCCCGAAGGGGGTAGTGAACGCGGTCTTCTCTTGATCTCCCTCCTCCACCTGCACCTGCCAATACCCACTGGCCAGGTCTAAGGTAGAATACCAGGCGGCTTGAGTCAGGCTGGTGAGAGAGTCCTCAATCCGCGGCACGGAAAGGCGTCCTTCTTGGTTACTTGGTTCAACCTACGGTAGTCTACATAGAAACTCCAAGCTCCGGTCTTCTTTCATACCAGGACAGTCGGAGCTCCACAATCTGACAGTCCAAATGGGGCTCGACGAGTACCCAATCTTCTGGCCCATACGTCTGAGCTGGCAACCGAGCCCAGATAACAGCCTCAGTCCGGGCCGGAATAGAGGGCGTATCGACAAGCCACCCAGCCGGAACCCTTGCGGTATCCTTGAGAATTGGCCGTGTGAACCCGGCGACAATCCACAACGATGCATTCCCATTCCCGTTTCTCTGCTGGCGGAGCAGTTCGAATAGGCCTAGCTCGGAACAATTCCTCCCAACAATCTGCAATGACATTCATGGCCAAAAGGGCTCGATGCGTCCCCAAACAAGGGTCCCGGACAACCACAACTCCCTTCTGTGGTACGGTGATTCCATGGATCTCCAAGACCGTGATCAGGTATCCGGTATAAGGAATATCCAGACCGTTTGCCCCTCGCAAGGTAAGCCAGGGCGCCTCCGCCTCCTGTAAACATTGAGCACTGAACAGTTTTTTAGACAGGCTTTCGGAGAATAGGGGGACTTGGGATCCGGTATCCACCAGGCACCGTACCTTGACGCCGTTCACCTGAATTTCCACAAGGGGGCAATGCCCGACTAAACGGTCTCTAGGGGCGGTGGGCAAAGAAGGGTCAATTAAGGGGGTCCTGACCACTTGACCCACAGTGGCCGGTAACTCTAAAAGTGGCCGGTAAAAAAACTCTAACTCTAATGGCTCTCCACAGCCATTACATATCGAGTGACCCTGCTCGTCCCACTGGAATCTAGGGCCAGCAGGCCGGAATGGGCGTCTTCCTGGGTTTCGGCTTCCGGGCTCTCCACAGCCATTACATATCGAGTGACCCTGCTCGTCCCACTGGAATCTAGGGCCAGCAGGCCGGAATGGGCGTCTTCCTGGGTTTCGGCTTCCGTCCGAATAAGAACGTTCTCGAGGCAAGGGCAACGGATTTGGCCGCTCCCGGCGAAACTCCTCCAGAAGGGTCTTGGACAGCTCAGTCTGTTTCCACGTAAGGCACGTTGTTTGGCACGTAAGGTCTGTTTCCAATCGGACGGCCCAGAGGAAGTAGGATCATTCGTCCCACTGGCGGCCATACAAACGGAGGGATCTGCCGTCTCTGCATGGTCCAACTCTAGAGCCAAGGTCTCCCTTCGCAAATCCTCGAATGTCAGCTCGGGGTCTCGGCGGAGCTTTATACGCAAGCTCTGACGAACAGGGCCGTCCCGGAGCCCCAGGAGAAATTGATCCCGCAACATAGTCTCTTCACCTCCCAGACCATGATCGCGCCTCCCCTTCAGCCTAGTAAACTGCTCCCGTAATCGTAGAGCGAAGGCTTGTAGAGTTTGCCGGGGTCCCTGTTTACAGTTAAAGAACTGAGTCCGGAGGACAGCTACTGGAGTGGCGTCACCATACTGCCCGGTCAAGAAATCAAAGACAGCTTATGCCGTAGCTCGAGTCTCTTCTGGTGCGGCCTGTACCTCTCTCCTGGCCTCTCCTTCAAGTGAATTCAGAATGAACTGTAACGTCTGTGGGGCGCTTAGCCCCTGAAGTCCCGCCAGATACTCCACCTGGGCCTTCCATTCCGATAAGCTCAATTCCGACCCTGGTCCTCCATATCTTTGGGCCCAAGGGGCTCCCATAAAGATGGAGGCCGGGCTGCCGGCAAACCTTCGTCTGCCATCAGGGGTCTCTGGTTGCTCAACTCGAGGTGGAAACCCTGCAGACTACGCCAATTTGTCACAGGCCGGGGTGGCCTCCTCCTGTGTCTCACACCACCCCTATTGAGCATACCACCTCGAGGAGTTACCCAAAGACACCACGAGACAGAGAGGGTAATCAGTATAAAATGTTGTATTTTATTGAATTTAAAATAGGCTAAATCCTAAACTAAAAGCACAGGCTGATCCGACTCTTCTTCGTCGGCTGCTTAGGAAGTTCACACAGCGGTTCCTCTTCAGACAGCCGGAGTTAAGTAATGGAGCAGACACTGGTAAGGAATGTGCACAGCGGTTCCTCTTCGGACAGCCAGAGGTGAGTAACGGAGCGGACACTGGACAGGGATTCACACAGCAATTCCTCTTCGGACAGCCTGAGGTAAGTAAGGGAACAGACACTGGTAAGGAGTTAGAACAGACACTGGTAAGGGGTTCGCACAGTGGTTCCTCTTCAGGCAACCAGAGGTGAGTAACGGAGCAGACACTGGACAGAGATTCACAAAGCAATTCCTCTTCGGACAGCCTGAGGTAAGTAAGGGAACAGACACTGGTAAGGAGTTGGAACAGACACTGATAAGGGGTTCACACAGCGATTCCTCTCCGGACAGCCTGAGGGAAGCATTAGAGCAGATGCTGGACAGGGATTCACACAGCGATTCCACTTCAGACAGCCAGAGGTGAACAATGGAGCCACTCAATAGCCTGGTAGCACATCTTGTCAGGAAGTCAAACAACAGTACATAAGTGTGCAACAAATCCTCTTCAAGTCAGGCAATAAGGAGGTACTCACGAAGGGTACCATGAAGGGATCTCCTTCAGGGTGAACAGCTCAATAGACAGATAATGCTTCCTCTTCGGGTCAGAGAGTCAAACAGCATTGCATGAATATTCAAAAAATCCTCTTCAAATCAAACAGTAATCAGGTACTCACGCCAGGGATCTCCTTCAGTCTGAACAGCTCAGTAGACAGATAATGCTTCCTCTTCAAGTCAGGGAGTCAAACAGCAATGCATGAATATTCAACAACTCCTCTTCAAATCAAGCAGTAATCAGGTACTCACGCCAGGGATCTCCTTCAGTGTGAACAGCTCAGTAGACAGATAATGCTTCCTCTTCGGGTCAGGGAGTCAAACAGCAATGCATGAATATTCAACAAATCCTCTTCAAGTCAGACAGGATGGAGCTGCACTCCTGTACAGCATACACTCAACACACAGCAGTTAATTAGTTTCAATTTGGCACTCGAGGCCAACGAGTATGCCAACTGGGGACACGGGCAGACACAAAATTATAATGTCCACAACGGTGCATGCATCAATCACTTCAAATGGTCACACGTGTTCACTTCACACTAAGCACTGCAACTCACAACAGCTCACAGTGAATAAGGCCTCCACTCGCGGTCCCAGCCGACTCTCTCCTCTCAATTGACGAACTGTGCATCCAAACTGTGTGGGAAGCGTACTATGAACACACCACTGGCATTAGAGGCTTCAAACCAGATTTCAATAAACTCTGGGACAATTTCACCAAACTGTTGTGTACAGCGGGTACTGAAGGCATTAGGGTTCCTAATAAGGATTCCAGATGACACTTAACTGCTTGATGAAGTAACGTAGATCCACTGCCTCTCTTTCTCAGTTAGTATTATCCTCCTTTATTGACCCAGATCCATCAAACCGCTGATATAAGGCTCCTTCTTCCGAAAATGCGGTCTCTCCCCGCTCTACCTGCCTGTCCCTCGTCACACAAAACATCCTTTTATAATCCCCCTTGCGAATACATGTCTCTCTCGCGGCTCAATCACCGCTTGTCACACAGCTGGTGCTCGTTTCCCCATCAACTAAGCCTGGCCAGACTGTTTACACGGAAGAACCCGGAACCGGCCTGGTGTTGCACCGAAATTGCTCCCACAGGGAAACAAACTTGGGCAACAATGGTTCCGCTTTGCGTCACCCCGTGACATTAAGCTATTCTAAAAGTGCTACCACCAGACCCCGGAGATTGGCTGAATGGATTCGAAACCGGTAAAACTCAACTGTTTAACTCTAGGGGAGTTGGATATTGAGTGTTCCTTTAACTGTAGGGCTTACAGCACTCACAGTCCGCTATTTATTTCTCAACAGGTCTAGCATACATAATAATACTTAAGAGTACTAAAAAAAGAATCACACCAAGCTTTTAGAAATATTAATACACATAACACATACATGCTCCAGTTTTTGAGAAAATATGATCAGGTGATGTTGGCTGTGTATTGAGGATGGCATAATCATAAGTTATATTTTTTACAACGTACTGCGGATAATAACTTGATAAACTCTTTTTGAAGATACTTAAAAGTTTAAATGTAATTAAATGTACACAGGCGTTTCTTTGACATCTTAGCGAGTTCGCTCCTGACTCAATCTCCCCCACGCCCTCTAAAACCCCCGCCTTCACCAACTGCAAGTTAATCGATAACGAATTGTGATTGGATGGTAATTTTGTTGTTGTTTTGTTGTTCCATGAGCTTGGCTACTTTTGATAGGCTATTACTACTCGCTCTATGATCACCCAGCCATAAAGAAGTTTTGACCATAAAGAAACTTTTTCATAATAATATTTTTCATAATAAGTCGTGACACTAAAAATAAAGCTGAAATACGGGAATGTCCCGAGAAAAACGGAAGTCTGGTAATAATGTAATAATGTACACCGTAATACTACACCGTAATAATGTAGTAATTTAATTTACTGATCTCATCCAGTATTTAATATCTGATTATGTAGGGAGTGTTTTATTCTTTTTGCAGTCACATTCCTTTGACACTTCAGTCAAATGTAGGCGCTCCAAAGCAGATAATAGATTACATTCCTTCAGCAGTTAGATCATCTAGCTCTACCAATTCAGTAAAAATGTTTGCATATCTGGTAGCTGAACCCTGAGGCATATGAACAAGGAAACAGTTTTTGTTTAAACTGGTTGACTCATCCAGCATTTGTAATTTCTATGTTTCTTCTATTTATGTATATATTTTTATTTTCTTTTAACAACATTCATGGTGGAAATCAAAGTAAGAATTGTATTGTACAGGGAACTGTGCATATGATAACAAAGGCTTTGAACTTTATTGTGTCCGACTCAGAATGTGTGACGCAATGTCACAAATGCCACTCTGAGCTCAAGGAAACCTGTGCAGACGGAGATGTCTGTCTATTTCTCTGTCATTTTATCTCTTAACTTTGTCTTATCTATATATTTCAGTGTGTTCTGTCTGTCTCTGTTTGTGTCTTTTTCAGTGTTGTTTGTCTTTTTTACCTGTAATTTGGCAATCATTCTACAAAGTGGCATGTCAGATATGTTGTGTCTTTTAGCGACAGACAGTGAATCTTTGCACAGTTTCACTCCCATGTCATTGAGTTATACATATTGAGTTATACATATTCTAACTATAATATATAAAAAAGAAAGTCACTTCAGCTTTTGAAATGGTTGTTTTAATTAACTTTGAGCCAAGTTCTCAGAACTCAAATCACACCCAATGCTCTCTAAGCATTGTTTAAATATTCTGTTTCGCTTTCAATTGAAAAAAATAATAATAATAAACAAAAATCAGCTGCATTACAGACACACACACAAAAAATTGAATGTAAACATCTCTTGGCAGCAGTATTAAGAGCTACATTTGTAAAACAATAATAGGCCCCACTGCTTTTCTTAGAACTGAAACAGAAAGAGAGGACATTTACTTCAGGACACAAAGAATGGTCAAAATATTAATCTGCAAATGACATTGCAGGCAAAATGACATAATATTAAACTATTACATGACAATTGAGCTGACAGATTCTCATTCACCTTTTAATTAACAGTATGAAAAAGTTACTGACATGATATTCTTCCTAACATCGCCTTTTGTAAGTCTTCATGCATATGGAACAAAATACAGGCAAGTGATGAGACAATAATACCTAATAGTGTTATAATAATAAAAACAGTCCTGAATCCAAGCTCGATCAAACTTTATTCTATGCTAAATAAATCATTACATTACTGTAATTATATTATTATTATTGTTAATATTATTACAATTATTAGTAGTATTGCATTCTCTAATAAAGAGATTTACCACTAGTTAGTTAGTTGTTTCCTCTTTAAGTGCTCCAACATGCGTTGTGCTCCCGTGAAGCGTTTCGCCTTGCACGTCTCACTCAGCTCCTGGTTCAGTAGTCAGGGCACTGATCAGGACAAGAGTCAATGGGCGGATCCCTGATCAGTGCCCGGACTTCTGAAATAGGGGAGCTGATTGAGACGCAGCCTTAGTTTGAAGTTTTGTGAAACTTTCCCACATCTTGCTAGTTCAGATTTGTTTGCACTCCGTCATTCGCGCTGTTTTCTTCTACCGCAACATTTGTAAGGGCTGCATTACACTCATTAGCGGTCAAATCGCAATATTGCAGGCTCTTACATTTGGTCACATGAGATTAAACGACTACTCGACGTTGTCGACAATGTCGACTAATTGTTTAAGCCCTACTCTAAAGTCATCCTCAAACCAAGACATGGCTACGTTCCCAAAGTGCTTTCAACACCGTTCACCCTCTCTGCTCTCCCCTCCACAGAGGATGAGAGGCAGTTACACCTGCTCTGCCCAGTCAGGGCGCTGAGAGCATACATTGAGTGCTCCTCCCACTTCAGACAGTCAGAGCAGGTTTTTGGAAGCTTCGGTGGCATCACCAAAGGGCTTCGGGTCACAAAGCAAAGTCTATCCAGGTGGTTAGTGGTCACTATTGCGTTAGCCTATGATTCTATGGACCTTCAGTGCCCCCATAGGCGTCAAGGCTTACTCCACTAGAGGCATTGCCTCTTCCTGGTCGTTGTCCAGTGGAGTATCCATTGGTGATATCTGAAGAGTGGCCAGCTGGTCCTCGCCATCCACATTTGCCAGATTTTACAGTTTGGAGGAGTTCTGCAGGCACATATCCTTTCTGTGTAATAATGAATGTGAGTCGTCCTTAGCGAGCCTGGCCCTTCATAAGTTAGCGCTGGGGGTCTACAACCAATGTCCCTGCGCTTAAGCACAAGTCCCTTCACTATGAATATGGCTGGCCTCTACGAGCCCAGTTTTCACATCAGGGATATATCACGATATGTCAATAACTCTAGTTTGGGCCCGTATGCTAGCGCTCCAATTTGGATAGAGGTACATATCGTTGCGCTTTCCATAGCACAGCGTGATTGAATGGGTTCCCAAAGCATCTAGCTAGACGCAATACGACTGACTGTTCAAAAGGGAACATATTCTGTTGCTTAACGTAACCTCAATTCCCTGAGATAAGAGAACGAGTATTACGTAGACTAGCGATCGTCACTTCAGCCTATGGTAAATCAAGTGTCTTTTATGGGCAAATTCCCCGCCCACTTTGGCGGGCTCTGCGCTCAGTTTCGCGGGCTTCGCATCGATTGCTTTGTGCAGTTACGCCGCTCTGCCATTGGTTTGTGCAGTTCCCACTGGCCAGCCAATAGCATGCGAGTAAGCCTCAGCATTGTTAAGGGATAGTTCACCCAAAAATGAAAATTCTGTCATAATTTACTCACCCTCAAGTTGTTCCAAACCTGTATGAGTTCCTTTGTTCTGCTGAACACAAGAGAAGATAGAGTGAAGAATGTTTGTAACAAATCAGATAGAGCAACTATTGACTACCATAGTATTTTTTTCCCTACTATGGTAGTTAATCTGCTTGGTTACAAACATTCTTCAAAATCTTCTTTTGTGTTCAGCAGAACAAAGAAACTCATACAGGTTTGGAACAACTTGAGGGTGAGAATTTTCATTTTTGGGTGAACTATCCCTTTATGGCTGTGCAGTAGCACTGCATTATTTTATAAAAGGCTTCAGTATTACAGGTTCTAGCTAGACGCAATACTTGTTCCTTTATCTCAGGGAACTGATGTTACGTTAAGTAACGTTATTGGTGTAATATATTTGTTATATTAGCTGTGTTTTATTATATGTATGTGAATGCCTACACACATCTGTGACTTGAGCATGTGATCAGGACTTTTATTTTGTAGTGGTGATGTGATGTCATAAGGCTGCGCCACACTCCTGCATCTGTTGTGATTCTGCTGAAGAAAGGTTTGTGTTTTAAGCTTTTAAAGTGTTTAAATCAATGCAAACTGTTCAGGCAATTTCATATTCAATTTCATAGTTTTAACAAGAATCATTAAATGACTGTTTGATTGTTGAATTTAACATTATAATGTGTTATCTAACATTAATTAACTTTATTGTGTGAGTAAAGCTCATACACACATGAGTAACAGAAAAGATGCATCTCATTTCTCTCTATATATCGTGAATCAGTTTATCATAAACACAAATTCAGTCACTGGCGAGTAGAGATGAGAGAAACTGAGCTTTAGAAATTCAAGAGTCAACTACAAGTCAACAATCAGCTACAAATGTTTTCATGGAGCTGTAATCTATTTAATGTAAACTAGAAACCAATCATTAAATGTAAAGCTTAAATGTCTAAATATGAGCCCACTATGTTGTTTAACTAATTAAGCTATAGTTTTGAGTATTTTTTAACTCTCTCTGACTGACTCTCTTACCAGTGACTGAACTAGAGCTGATTGAGACACTCTCCGAGATTTATTTTGCATTTATTTTAGTAATTATTCTCATCTTAAAGATGGCGTTTATTAAAGAGGAGAGTGACGACGTGAAGATTGAAGAAGACCTGAAGATTGAAAATGTCTTCAGTTTGAAACAGGAAGAAACTGAGGAACAAACAGGTTAGTTTCATTCTCAAAGCTGAACTCATTTGATCCTTATTCAAATGTCCAGCTCTACAGAAATTATATAATATTTTTTAATTGAGTCCTAATTAAAGCAAGACGTTGCATTTAAATGAAAGGTTTTCAAATATAAAACTTTTATGTTTTCAGTGCGTGCGTCAGTTCTTTTTGATCTCATTTCAACAAAACTGTGATAATCGTGATAATTTTGGTCACTATAATCGTGATATGAAATTTTCATACTGTCCCATCCCTAATTGCTCTCAAAAGCCGTTGCCTCTTCTAGGGCTGCAACTCTCAAATATTTTGATAATCGATTATTTGGTCGATTATTTCTCGATTAATCGGATTAAAAGCCCAGTTTTTAATTGAATATAATTCTGAAGTTATAATATACACCCAGTGTTCAATTAGGCAAATTGAAGTGTTTTTTATGCAAAGAATAAAATTTTCATTACACTGATGGTTGTTAGCTTTTTAATTATATTATCTAAAAGTACATCAGCTGCAAACCGTAATGCAGCGTTCACACCAAACGGGAATAGAGCGTCAGAAGCGAGTGATTTCGATGTTAAGCCAATGGAAAGGCACGTTGACGTGCGTCTGGAGGTCCTGCGGTCCGATGGACGCGATTCCGCCTCATTCGCGCATCCAGTTAGCGCGAATTACTCGTCTTGTGCGAGTGGTGCTTTTTGTGCATTCATGCGTTTTGAAGCGAATTCACGTCTGACGCCCGAGTTGAAAATTCAGCAGCTTTTAGATCTTGTTGATCCGACTTTGTTGAGACAAACTAGACAGATCTACCCTCTCAGCCCTGAAATCCAGCTGCTGGTGGCCCTCCGCTTTTATGCAGTGGGGAGTTTTCTGGAGGTGCATGGGGATGGATATGGGCTAAGTAACACCTCTGTGTGGCGGTGCGTTGATTCCGTAATGAACATCCTGCTCTGTCAGGCCACAGATTATATCCGCATGCCTTCCGCCAGGCACAAAGTGATGGAGGTGCATCAAGACTTCCATGCCATTCCTGGTATCCCGCAAGTGATAGGCCTTGTCGACAGGACACTTATACCCATTCAATTCAATTCAATTCAATTCAAATTTATTTGTATAGCGCTTTTCACAATACACATTGTTTCAAAGCAGCTTTACAGAAAGTGCATTTCATAGATGAACAGTATAAAAAATGTTAAAAACACAATGTTAAAGAACAATGTTCGAAAAAGATAATCACTCGTTTTAATTTAGGCCATAACAACGCTGGCGTTGATTCGTCTCATCACAGGTGTTGGGGCATCCGAAGTCTTCATGAGAGGCTGGATACCAACCGGAGCTGACAAACTATTTACCTCGGGACTAGTGTCCCGAGATAACAACAGAAAAGCAGATGGGAAATAATTAGTGTAGCTGCTGTTCAGAATATTATATTAATGCTTTTGTTCTGATTTAACTGTAGTATAAAAGGTAATTATAATGTGAATGCTTGGCTAAAGAGATGTGTCTTTAATCTAGTTTTAAACTGGGACAGCGAGTCTGAACCTCGGACAATATCAGGAAGACTATTCCAGAGTTTAGGAGCCAAATGTGAAAAAGCCCTCCCTCCTTTAGTGGACTTGGATATCCTAGGAATGACCAGAAGCCTAGAGTTTAGTGACCTTAAAGAGCGCGATGGATTGTAGGGCGATAGAAGATCCGTTAGATACACTGGAGCTAAACCATTTAGGGCTTTATAGGTCAGTAGCAGTACTTTGTAATTGATACGGAACTTAATAGGTAACCAGTGTAGCGATGATAAAATTGGTGTTATATGATCATATTTTCTTGACCTAGTAAGAACTCTAGCAGCTGCGTTTTGGACTAACTGTAGTTTGTTTATTGAGGATGCAGGACAACCAGCTAATAAAGCATTACAGTAATCTAATCTCGAGGTCATGAATGCATGAACTAACTTTTCTGCATCAGGAATAGATAGCATGTTACGTAGCTTAGCAATGTTTCTAAGGTGGAAAAATGCCGTTCTTGTAACATATGAAATATGATTTTCGAATGTCAGTTTGCGGTCTAGTATAACACCTAGGTCTTTTACTGTAGTGGATAAAGTGACAGGACATCCTTCCAAGGTAAAGTTGTATTGTGCGAGGTTTTGTGGGCAGTTTTTTGGACCAATAAGTAATACCTCCGTTTTATCTGAATTTAATAGCAGAAAATTACACGTCATCCAGTATTTAATATCTTCAACACACGCTGTCAGTTTAGATAATTTAGCGTTTTCGTCCGGTCGTGATGAAATATATAATTGAGTGTCATCAGCATAACAGTGGAAATTAATTCCATGTTTTCTTATAATATTACCAAGAGGTAGCATATATATTGAGAATAGCAGAGGGCCTAATACGGATCCTTGCGGCACCCCATAGTCTACTGACATCATCCTGGATTTTTCCCCATTTAGACAGACAAAATGGTAGCGGTCTGATAAGTACGATCTAAACCAGTTTAATGCCTGTCCCTGAACACCAGTATAATTTTGAAGTCGATCTATGAGTATTTTATGATCTATAGTATCGAACGCAGCACTAAGATCGAGTAGAACTAGTATTGAGATACAGCCTTGGTCAGAAGCTAGAAGTAAATCATTTGTGATTTTAACGAGCGCAGTTTCTGTGCTATGATGCGGCCTGAATCCTGATTGAAATTTTTCATAGATATCATTTTCTTGCAAGAAAGAGAACAATTGAGCGGACACAACGTTTTCTAGTATTTTAGACATAAATGGAAGATTTGAAATTGGTCTGTAATTTGCTAGGTTATTATGATCTAATTGTGGCTTCTTAATGAGAGGTTTTATGACTGCCAACTTGAATATTCTTGGAACATGACCTAAAGATAAAGACGAGTTAATAATATTGATAAGAGGCTCTTCCAATACAGGTAACAACTCTTTGAGTAGTTTAGTGGGTATTGGATCTAATAAACATGTTGTTGGTTTAGATGCAATGATAAGTTTATTTAGCTTTTCCTGTCCTATAATTGTAAAGCGGTGTAGTAGTTCTTGAGGGGCGATAGTAGCAGTTGAATCATAAGACATCATTAAAGATTGTACATTTACAATTTTATTTCTGATGTTTTCTATTTTCTCAGTGAAGAAATTCATAAAATCATTACTACTAAACTGTAATGGAATATTTTGCTCAGGCGATGCTTGTTTATTTGTTAGTCTAGCCACGGTGTTAAATAAAAACCTTGGGTTATTTTGATTATTTTCTATTAGTTTGCGGAGATGCTCAGCCCTGGCTGCTTTTAGGGCCTTTTTATAACGTGACATACTATCTCTCCACGCGATTCTAAAGACCTCTAAATTAGTTTGTTTCCATTTACGCTCTAAGTTACGAGTTTCTCTCTTGATAACATGTGTAGCACTGTTGTACCATGGTGCTTTAGTTTTCTCTCTAACCTTTTTTAATCTAATTGGTGCAACAATTTCTAATGTGCTAGATAAAATGTTGCTCATACTGCTAGTCATTTCCTCTAGTTCATCTGTTTGTTTGGGTTCACTGAGCAGCTGAGACAGATCAGGTAAGCTATTTGAGAATCTATCTATAGTGGTTGGAATGATTGTTCTGCCTGGTCGATAACGTGGCGCAACATGACAGATTTCAGCAGTACGCAGTATGCAAGTTACCATGTAATGGTCAGTGACATCATCACTTTGCGGTATAATATCTATATCGGTTGGGTTGGTTCCATGTGATATAATTAAATCTAGTGTGTGATTAAGACGATGAGTGGGACCAGTGACGTTTTGCTTGATCCCAAAGGAGTTTAATAGATCTGTAAACGCAGCCCCTGATGCATCATTTGTGTTATCTACGTGTATGTTAAAATCTCCAACAATTAATGCTTTATCGACGTTGACCAATAGATCTGAGAGAAAGTCTGCAAACTCTTTTAAGAAATCAGCATAGGGCCCTGGAGGTCTATACACAGTAGCCAAGGCTAGAGATAATACGGATTTCTTTCTTACATCTAAGAGCGTAACATTTAGCACTAGTACTTCAAATGAATTAAACCTGTGACCTGTTTTCTGAGTCACATTAAGAATATCTCTATAGATTGTTGCAACACCGCCGCCACGACCAATCAGACGGGGCTCATGCTTATAACAGTATCCTGGCGGAGTAGACTCATTTAGACCGAAATAATCATTTGGCTTAAGCCAGGTTTCAGTAAGGCAAAGTACATCAAAACTATTATCTGTGACCATTTCATTTACAATAACCGCCTTAGGTGTGAGCGATCTAATGTTTAGAAGACCTAGTTTTAGAAATTGTTTTTGTTCACTAATATTTAGCTTTTCTGGTTTAATCACAATTATATTTTTTCTAGATCCTACAGTAGATTTAATGTTTGACCTCACTAAACGAGGAATAGACACAGTTTCTATATAATGTTCTACATTGGTACTTATGTTAATTAAGTTAGGACACAATTGTTTTTGTTCACTAATATTTAGATTTTCTGGTTTAATCACAATTAGATTTTTCCTAGATCTTACAGTAGATTTAATGTTTGATCTCATTAAACGAGGAATAGACACAGTTTCTATATAATGTTCTACATTGGTACTTATGTCAATTAAGTTAGAACAGGAAAGACTGTGATCTGTACTTACTAGTCATATGGTGGTGTGTAACGCCCTGGAGATGTTGTCCGACAGAAGAGCCGCACCGATTCTGCTGGGGTGAAGGCCATCAGGACGGAAGAGCCTAGGTCGCTCCCAGAAAAGATTCCAATTATTTACAAAGAGCAGCTTCTGTTCATTACACCATGACAATAACCATTCATTTAGAGCAAATAATCTACTGAACTTTTCATGTCCTAGTCGGTACGTGGGAAGGGGTCCAGACACGATGATCGCTGCTTCAGGCGATGTTCTGCGCACCGTCTCTACCAGGCTCTTGTAGTCCTTCTTCAGAACCTCCGTCTGCCGCAGCCTGGTGTCGTTCGTTCCCGTGTGCAACACGACAGCTCCGATGCGCTCGTCACCGTTCAGGATCTCGGGAACCTGCGCAGCGACATCGAGAACACGAGCACCAGGAAAGCAGTGAGTGATTACTTTGCCTTTACCTGAGGTAGCGTGGACATGCCGGACGATGGAAGTACCGATCACCACAGCGCTGCATTCCGTCTCGCGAAGAGGAGAGAAGCGGTTCCGAGTGGAGATCTCGAAGACCGCGAGGGGCGGAGAGGTCCTAGCTCTGGTCCTGGCTCGCGTCTTCCGCTGGGGAAAAACCCACGGTCCCCGGTGCTGTGTCGGTGCCGGTGTGAACGAAACCATGGATGATCGCGTCCTGTGCAAAGAAACACACGGAGTAGACGAGTTCGGAGTCAACAGGTTATTAACCACTGACTTGTGTGCATCGGCGCGTGATGTTTCAAGCGCTGATCGTCGCTCTCTCAGCACGGCTTGTCTGTCTAGAAGGACGCTAATCTTCTCCACCGATTCCAACTCCAACAGCACTGAATGCAGCTCGAACGTGTCCTCGCCTGCACTCAAAGGTAACATTAGACACACATCCGAGTTATTCGCCATTGTAGCAGATGTGCTACGATGACGAATTGTCGGTACAGTGACGGGTGTAAATAAGTTTATCACGCGTGCAATGCTAGCGGGCTATGGCTACCGGTGTAAACAAGTTACCACGCGTGCAATGCTAGCGGGCTACGGCTAGTAGCGGAAGTTCGGATACAAGTAGTGATATCAAAGCAATCCGATTGTTTTTTATAGAGAATCGTATCGTAGATATATTCACACGCTGTAAATAGTAGAAAATATTCGTTTGTAAGCGAGTGTTAAGGAGAAAATCAAGGATTATGAATCAAATCGACGGAGCTCTAACACCAACAGCGTGCTCACAACTCGCGCATGCGCAAAAAAAGTACCCATCACTAGGCGTGCACCGATCCGATATTAGGATCGGATATCGGCCGCGATACTGACAAAATAGCAGTTTTTTTAGGTGTTTTTTTTTCTTTCGTCGCAGCAGAACCTACGTCATTCGTCAGCGTCACGTGTGTCGCATGCTAGAAGCAACATGGAGCGAGCCAGAGAGCCGGGTGTGGAGGAGATATTTCACGCTTGCCACGCCAACTAGTTCGTCGACTGTTTGCAATGTCTGCAAAGTAACTTAAATGTTTTGAGGGGAGGTGGTATTACTGCAAAGTCAGGGTTTTTCCTGCATTGAACATTTTTTGACGGCCGCCAAAGCCTAATTTGATGAGTTATTGTGATTTATGAGTGATGTAGAACAGATGCTGCGCTTGTGACTGAGTGACAGATAGAACGATCAGAGCTCCTCCCCCGCGCTCACTCTCTGGGTCTTCAAAATAATCACTGTTAGCCGTTAGCTCTCTCATATTTCACATATTAATCCAAATCAAAAGGTCGGAAGACCGAAACCATGTTGCACGTGACACATTCGGACAATTTTGTCCTTGAAATACCGCTGGTTGTGAATTGTGCTCAAAAAACATTGACTCTTCTCTGACCAGCTGACATAAAGCATACTTTCAATAAACGGGAGACAAATAATATCCAGTTATGAAGTGTTTTCTGTGTGTTGACATCTTTCTCGATATTCTAACAGACGGGATTCGCACACAACGCGTCTGCATGTCCGATTCGTGACCTAATGACTCCTTTGAACCAAATCATTTTAATGACTGGTTAGAACAACTGATCTGTCCAACACTGAACTCACCAATCAGTTTATTAATTTACTCAGAACATCTGAAATGAGAACACAAGTGTGCTCACCCAATTTAGCAAGAGTGGGTAAGAATTATTTTTAAAGGGGTGGTAAAACACATTCTTTCGAAGGCTTGATTGTGTTTGTGGGGTGCACTGTATCATGTGTTCATGCTTCGTTTAAAAAAAAAAAATCATTATTTTTCATATATTTGACCTTTATTCTACACTGCTCTGTCCCTCCTTGTAAAAACGGTCTGATGGTTTCCGGGTTGTATGAAGCCAGTCCCTCAAAAATACGCAATGGGCTCAGATTGGTTAGCTAACCGCCTAGTGCACGTTTGTCGGAAACGTCCCGCCCCTTCCCTTTACCGGTAAACTGTGCTTTGGGTAGTATTAGAAACAATGGCGTCAATAAAACCATACCAATTTGAGCCCGAATCAGACCCAGACAATTTTAGTGAAGATGATCGAGCAGAACCTGTTCAGTCCTCAAGAGTAAAGACTGCGGATCTATAGTGATCGCTACTGAATGGCACCGTTATTTTTGTATTTTTAGAACGATTATAGCCAAATATCTGTCGCAAGAACGAACACTAAACATTGGCTTTACTATAGTATCCAAATCAAACACAGAACCATGTTTAGCATGCCTGTAGATAAACAATACATAAAAGCTCTAATCAAAGAATAATTTACACTAATGCCAAGTTCGCTGTTGAGATTTTAAAAAGTTTGTAACGTGAGGTGTTTGTCGGATAACGTTAAATATGAATGAGCATTTAACAAACTGGTTTGCAGAGCCAAATGAGCGTTGTCATCTGTTTACTTCCTTGCTACAGCGTACAATTAACAACACGAACTATTACAGGAAAACACATCGACGAAAAATAAATCACACTTACAGGTTGTGGCCAAATCCATCTTTCAGGACAAGCCGTTGTGCGAATCCTTCATTGAACTCGTGAAGATTGTGGAAGCTTTCCTCCGTGAAATGTGCAGCGGGAGCCGCGCGCCCGTCTCATGTGGCGTTCACACCGGACGCGAATAAATTGCGCTATTCGTGCGACGGTGGATGCTTGAACATTGAGTTTACTCGCTTCATTCGCGTGTGACATTCACTGCACAACAGACGCGAATTCGCGTCATAGGAGGGGCTTCTGCCAGCGGCTCATCTCGTTGAGAAATGGCTGACATGGGCTGTGTTTACACGTCTTTTTTTTGTTGTTAAAATCTACTGTTAATGTGTGACAAAACGTAGTTTTAAGACTTTTTCAGTCGATGTAGTTGTTTAAAGCTCAAATCTGTGGTTTATTTATATAAAGAGTGCCTATTTGAACATTTTATCTGGCGTTTTCGTAGTTGTGAGCTCCAGCGGACCAGCGGCGCTTACACTGGCAGCGTTTGTCTCGTGCAGCTGAACCGCGGCTCGTGTGTTGCAAATACAGACGAATATTGTCCATTATGTCACATTTTCCGGTCTTCTCCTCCGACCCCTGTCTGTCTCATGCTTTGATTTCGTAGGCATTGGCAAAAACACTCCAGCCTACTAACTAGCCTATCACAACAACTATTCCCTGCGGTGATACAAAAATGGCCTCGCCCCCCCTTATTTCATATTCTCGGAGGAGGGGTTTATGTAAATATTGGGGCTGGTGATGTCAGAGACTTTGGAGAAATGTCTGTAGTCCCTACCGGCCGTTTGCTGTAGTCCTTAGAAATGGATTTCTTTAAAAGCAAATATCTCCCTTTGCTTTAAACTTTGAACGTTGTAACTTTGCAGATGTTGTTTATGCTCAAACAGCAACATTACACACTAGCTAAAGTTAGAAAAGTGAAATCGTGGTTTACCACCCCTTTAATTATCAACAGTATTTCAGCTTATTTCTGTTGACAATGTGTAGTAAAATAAATAGGCCTAGCCTACAATCATTTAGACAGGAGTGAGGTGAAACCAGAACAAAGTTGTTATTAGCTAGCTGATAATTTTTATTAAATTGCATATGGCAGAAAATTAGACTATTTGTTAATTTGTAATGCTACTTTTTAATATTGATATGATTATATACCAAAACAATTAGATTAGATTAGATTCAACTTTATTGTCATTACACAAGTACAAGTACAAGGCAACGAAATGCAGTTTAGGTCTAACCAGGACCAAATCATGGATATGTACTGAATATATATATAAATATGTATAAATAGAGAGATGGTTATTACTATAAACAGAACTGAATTTACAGGTGAATATGTACAGTGAGTAAATATACAGATGGCTATTACTATAAACAGAATTTACAGGTGAATATGTACTATGAATATAATATACAGATGGCTATTACTATAAACAGAATTTTACAGATAGAGGTATACAATAATATGTTAGGCTAATATGAGGAATAGCAGTGGATTAAGGTGGATTAAAAGTGTTTGCATATTACAGTTAGAAGTACGGTGCAAAAGGCAAATGTAAACAGTAGGTACTATAAATACAGTCTGCAGTGCAAATGAGCATAATTCAGTTAAGGTATGGTAGTGCAAAATGCAAATGTAAACAGTTGTTACTGTAATAAACAGTTTGTAGTGCAAATAACAAAGTTAAGGCAGATGTGAGGTAGGAGAGTTAGCAGTTTATGAGGGAAGTGGATCAACGGGGGTTTGAGTTCAATAAAGAACTCTGGGGAAAAAACTGTTCTTAAGTCTGCTGGTCCTGGTCCGGAGGATCCTGAAACGCCTGCCGGAGGGCAGGAGAGAAAACAGTCTGTGGGCTGGGTGAGAGGAGTCCTTGAGGATGCTGCGAGCTCGATGCAGACAGCGTTTCCTCTGGATGTGCTCGATGGCAGGTAGTGGAGTCCCTGTGATGCGCTGGGCAGTTTTCACCACCCGCTGCACTGCCTTGCGCTCCGCAACAGAGCAGCTTCCTTACCATACTGCGACACAGTTGGTCAGGATGCTTTCTATTGCGCAGCGATAGAAGTTCACCAGGATAGCCGAGGAGAGCTGATTCTTCCTCAGTGTCCTCAGGAAGAAGAGGCGCTGGTGAGCCTTCTTGACCAGGCTGGAGGTGTTGGTTGTCCACGACATGTCCGCCAAGATGTGAATCCCCAGGAACTTGAAACTGGAGACACGCTCAACAGCCATTCCATTGATGTGGATGGTGTCGTGTGTGCCTCTTGACTCCTTCCTGAAGTCCACGATGAGCTCCTTCGTTTTGGTGGTGTTGAGGAGCAGGTTATTATCAGCGCACCATGTGGCCAGGTGCTGGATCTCCTCCCTGTAGGCAGTCTCATCGTTGTTGCTGATGAGCCCAATCACCGTAGTGTCGTCCGCAAACTTGACAATGGAATTAGATCCATACACAGGCTTGCAGTCGGAGGTGAAGAGGGAGTAGAGAAACGGGCTTAGCACACAGCCCTGTGGTACACCAGTGTTGAGTGTGATGGACGTGGAGCAGGTGGATCCTGATCGAACATTCTGGGGTCTGTCAGTTAGGAAGTCCAAAATCCAGTTACACATTGAAGTTTTGATGCCCAGGTCTCCAAGTTTGGCTATTAACTGGGTTGGGATGACAGTGTTGAATGCTGAGCTGAAGTCAACAAACAGCATGCGTGCATAAGTGTTCTTATGGTCCAGATGGGTGAGCACAGAGTGCAGTGCCATGGAAACTGCATCCTCTGTGCTCCTATTGCTGCGGTAGGCAAACTGGAGTCCAATGTGGATGGTAGAGAGTCTTTTAGGTGTTCCAAGACCAGCCACTCAAAGCACTTCATAATGATGGGTGTGAGTGCTACAGGGCGGTAGTCATTAGGGCACCTCGGGCTGGAGTGTTTCGGCACTGGCACAATGGAAGTGCATTTGAAGCATGATGGTACAGCTGCTTGGGCAAGAGACAGGTTGAAAATGTCTGTAAAAACCCCAGCGAGCTGCTTCACACATGCCCTGAGAACACGTCCAGGGATGTTGTCTGGTCCAGCAGCCTTGTGCGCGCTGATCCGGCTCAGTGCCTTGCAGACATTTGTGGAGGAGAGTGTGATTGGTGGGTGGTCAGCTGAGGGTTTGAGCTTGGTGGCAGTTTCTCTGTTGTCTCTTTCAAAGCGAGCATAAAAGTAATTTAGCTCGTTCAGGAAGTTGACATCAGTGGCTGCGGGGGTGGAGTTGGGTGGGTTTGTAGTCGCTGATGGCCTGAATTCCCTGCCACATGCGTCGAGGGTAAGAGTTGGAAAAGTGTCCCTCTATCTTTAGCTTGTAGCAGTGCTTGGCCTTTTTGATGCCCCTCTTCAGGTTTGCTCTGGATGTGCTGTAGGCTTGTGCATCTCCTGATCTGAAGGCAATATTGCGTGACTTAAGCAGGAGTCGCACTTCCCTGTTCATCCAAGGCTTCTGATTTGGGTATGTGGTGATCTGTTTCTGGGTTGTAACACTGTCAATGGTGGTATTGATATGATCCAATACAGAGGAGGTGTATGACTCAATGTTTGTGTGAGCGCCACTGGTGGCTTGAGAAGCAAACACACTCCAGTCTGTGTTTAGAAACCTTTCCTGGAGTGTGGAATCTGCCCCCGCAGGCCACACCTTGATGGTCTTCACTGATGGCTTCACACGGTTGATGAGGGGTGCATATTTGGGTCTGAGGAACAAAGAGAGGTGATCTGACTGTCCCAGGTGGGGGAGGGGTGTTGCAACGTAAGCTCCAGCCATGTTTGTGTAAACATGGTCTAAGGTTTTGTTTCCTCTGGTGTGACAGGAAACATGCTGGTGAAACTTGGGTAGCACTGACTTTAAGTTTGAGTGATTAAAGTCACCTGCAACAATAAACGCAGCTTCCGGGTGATCAGTCTGTTGTTTACTGATGGCTGCGTGAAGTTCTTTCATAGCAAGCTTGGCATCAGCATCCGGGGGAATATAGGCTGCAGTTATAATGGTGGAAGTGAACTCCCGCGGTAGATAAAACGGTCTACATTTAACCATGAGAAACTCAAGGTTAGCTGAACAATGACTCCCAACAATAGCAGAGTTTGTGCACCAAGCTTTGTTAATGTAAATGCACAATCCACCACCTCTGCTCTTACCGGAGCCATCTAATGTTCTGTCCGCGCGGAGTGTGTGGCGTCCCGCTAGCTCAATAGCGGTGTCCGGTTTTCCGCTGTTTAACCAGGTTTCCGTGAAGATTAGGACGTTACAGTTCAAAAGTTTCTTACTGTGTGTGATGCTGAGTCGAATCTCCTCCATTTTGTTCACTAGCGACCGTACATTGGCAAGGAAAATGCTGGGTAAAGCGAGTCGGTGGGGTGATAGCATTAGCTTAGCTTTTAGTCCTCCGTGCTTCCCCCGCCTTTGTTTACGATCTCGGCGCCGCCTGCGTGCACTTCCGCCCGGCCGGGTAGAGTGCACAGCCTCGGGTGTCCTAGCGATCTCAGGAAGGAGTCGGAGATTGTCCATAAAACTGTCGTAAATTCGCAAACCAATATCCAAAAGCTCACAACGGGTGTACGATGTAAAGGCACAACTATTCTGTACGAACAGACCCGAGATGAACAAGAAAAATACCGCAAAATTGCAGAATCTGGAGAGACACTGAGCCTCGCGATGCCGCCATCTTGGTCAATCAAATGACAATTATCTGTAGTGTAAAAAATGTTTGGTAACTGTCAGATTACTATTGTATGTTTGACCGTTTTTTGTTTCCACTGCTACATTTTATTTATTTAAAGAAGTTTGATTACATTCTATTTTAGATTTGAATGCACAATTGTTTTTTTAAATAAATAAGAATTCAACACTTTACATACATCTGTTATTTTGTCTTAGTTATGTTTAGTTAGTAAAGTCTGGTGCCTTTAGTCTCTTCAAGGAAGGTATAAGGCGTAAGATATACAGTTTATTATTAATTCAACAATAGTATCGGATGGTATCGGGTATCGACAGATACACAAAGCCCAGGCATCGGTATCGGGACTGAAAAAGTTGGATCGTTGCACCCCTACCCATCACCAACCCTTCAGCACTAGACCAGGCCTTCATTTGTCATAAGGGTTTCGCCGCCATCAATGTCCAGGTGGTAGTGGACCACAGGGGGATGTTTGCGGATGTGGTGGCAAAGTGGCCCGGTAGAACATGACAGCTTGGTGTGGGCCAATTCAGTGGTGGGTGAAGATGGAGAAATAGGGGTTTTCGGGCAAAGCATTTTTTAGGAGACAGCTGCCAGCTACCCCCTTGAACCTATCTTTTAAATCCAGTCACCAACCCCACCACACAAGCTGAGTTTTGAACAGAAATGGTTGGTCTTTGAAATTTTGCTTCAGACAAAGCATATTGCTTCTCCGGAATCTGAAGCTTCGCCTTTTTTCACCTCAGGCATGGCACGGGCAAGGTTATTGTCCTCTTGTAACCCCGGCTCGATCCCTCGCAACACTTCCAGCTTCTCCTTTTCGAGCTTCACCAGCTCTTCACTGCAGTTGCACCGGATAGAACACCTTCTGGAGACAACCTCAGTGGAGGCCGATGAAGGTGCAGAGAGGCGTAGTGACGCCGGTGCCGGAGAAGCCCTGCCACTGCTAGCAGAGGAAGAGGGCATGAGGGTGCGGGGTGCAAGGATGGACTGTTCTGAGAGCATCGAGTCGTATCCACAACTGTTCTCAGATCTATACCCCCTGAGATACCCTGTGATGCAGCTTCCCCAATGATTGCCAGGGCCTTTTCCTCATCGGGGCTGAGCGCAAGCACTGAGCTGGTCCCATCACCGGTTCTTGCCCGTCTCTCCGTCTTGCTTTGGCTGCACTGGCAAAATCTTGCCACTTTTCACGGACAACTTCCCACTCTCTCTGTGGGCTAGAACTTGATGCTGCCATTTTAATTGCAATGCTTTCCCAGATATCCTTTTTAGTTTTGTTGGACACTGTTGTCCGAAAACTTAAAGTGTCTTTGTGCTGAGTAACATCGTCTAAAATTATGGCCATTTCGGTTTGGCTCTCCTCTTTCTTTCTTCTTTAATAAAAGAATGTCAAGACTTAGAGGGGCATGGTCTGAAATAACAATGAGCAGATATTCAGAGTTTACAACCTGAGGGGATAGAGAATTATTGATTAAAAAAAAATCTATAAGAGAGAAAGATTGATGGTCATACGAGTAGATTAATATTTTCTCGCTGTAGGACTTAAGTGTCTCCATGGGTCAATGTAACCATTTTTAATCATAAAACTCAGAAAATATATTTGACATAGCAGAGGGAGCTTTAACTACAGTACTTGAGTTCAAGGCGTTGAGTTTCCCGGAGGAATGAGTTTCCCGGAGGAATACAGCGTCAGGTTTTTGTAGTTTTAAATGTGTCAAAACTTTGGATTTTTTAATGGGTCCATTCAGTCCTTTCACATTCCAACTCAAGAATCTAACTGAGCTTCTGGTATTGTCCATCAATTTCACTTAGTATATAAATAGAGTGGAGGCCACAAGCAGAAAGATAAATAAATGAATTGCGCAGGCCGTTTCTCACAGCAGTAAATGCCGCCCCTCTTAGCGACGCAGGAGTTGTAGTCAGGGAAAATGAAGACCTTTCGGCCCTTATAGAGGAGATGGTTCCAATTTCCACGTCGAACAGCCTTCTCTTTGTCTTCAAAGTAGTGAAACCAAACAATCATCCCTCTAGGCCTTTGATTCTCCCAGTCACATGAGGGTGCTGTGCCAATATGGAGTGCTCCAACAGCAGAGGAGTTGGAAAAATTTTGATCTGAGCACATCCTGGGAAAATTGTGACATAAACGTAACCGGATCACTCCCTTCTGCTCACTCCGGGATGCCAATGACACAGAGATTACAACGCTGAGAGCGTGACATCAAGTCCAGCACTTTATCGGTGAGCTGTTTGTTAGCCTGAATTTAACTTTAGCACAGTCTGTTCCAGTGCTACAATGCAGTAGCTGTAATTGTTCAATTGCTAAACAAGCTCGTCAAATTGCCATCTTTGCGATTCAATGCTCGATTTAAAACTCTCAAAATACGCGGGGCAAGAGCGGAGTCAATGGCTGCTTTCACCTGTTCTGTGATGGTAGAAGTTAGCTCGGAGATCAAAGCGGCACAAAGTTTTGATGCTACGCCTGTATGAGAACCACTGGACTAAATGCTGCTAAATGTGTGTTGTGTTACGCCATTAAACTGGGTTTCACTTGCATTTGTCTCTGTTCACCTTAGGCCTGATGCAGCTAAAAGAGGAGGGTCAATAATTGAATGAAAAGGAAGAGAAAGATCTCTATGAAGAGCATCATGATTTCATAACTGAAGAAAAATCATTTAGTTGCTCACAGACTAAAAAGACATCCACACGAAAAAGAGCTCAGAAGACAGGAACTAGAACTTTCAGCTGCCCTCAGTGTGAAAAGAGTTTCAATCGACATGAACATCTTAAATTCCACATTAGAGTTCACACTGGAGAGAAGCCGTTCACCTGCCAACAGTGTGGAAAGAGTTTTACTCAAAGTAACAGCCTTAAAGCCCACATGTCAATTCACACTGGTGAGAAGCCTCACACCTGCCAACAGTGTGGAAAGAGTTTTTCTGATAAAGGACACCTTCACAAACACATGAGAGTTCACACTGGAGAGAAGCCTCACACCTGCCAACAGTGTGGGAAGAGTTTTAATCAACATGGACATCTTAAATACCACATGAGAATTCACACTGGAGAAAAGCCTTTCACCTGCCAACAGTGTGGGAAGAGTTTTAATCAACATGGACATCTTAAATTCCACATTAGAGTTCACACTGGAGAGAAGCCGTTCACCTGCCAACAGTGTGGAAAGAGTTTTACTCAAAGTAACAGCCTTAAAATCCACATGAGAATTCACACTGGAGAGAAGCCTCACACCTGCCAACAGTGTGGAAAGAGTTTTTCTGATAAAGGACACCTTCAAAAACACATGAGAGTTCACACTGGAGAGAAGCCTCACACCTGCCAACAGTGTGGAAAGAGTTTTTCTGATAAAGGACACCTTCAAAATCACATGAGAGTTCACACTGGAGAGAAGCCTCACACCTGCCAACAGTGTGGGAAAAGTTTCACTCATAGTAACAGCCTTAAAACCCACATGAGAAGTCACACTGGAGAGACCCCCTACATCTGCCAACAGTGTGGAAAGAGTTTTACTCAAAGTTACAGCCTTAAAGTCCACATGAGAATTCACACTGGAGAGAAGCCTCACACCTGCCAACAGTGTGGAAAGAGTTTTTCTGATAAAGGAACCCTTCAAAAACACATGAGAGTTCACCCTGTATAGAAGCCTCACACCTGCCAACAGTGTGGGAAGAGTTTTAATCAACATGTACATCTTAAATCCCACATGAGAGTTCACACTGGAGAGACCCCCTACATCTGCCAACAGTGTGGGAAAAGTTTCACTCAAAGTAACAGCCTTAAATCCCACATGAGAGTTCACACTGGAGAGAAGCCGTTCACTTGTGACCAGTGTGGAAAGAGTTTCAGATTTAAAGCACAGCTTAATTTCCACATGAGGAGTCACTAAAGAGAGAACTGTTTTGTCGTCAGTGTGGAAGGAGTTTCACAGACCGGAATCATCTTAAAGGGTTAGTTCACCCAAACGCCGTAATCTCAGGCTCAAATTGAACAACAATAATAGTGGGATAAAGTCGTTATTTTTGTTGTTTTTCCGCTCAAAAAGTATTTTCTGAGATTACGGCGTTCTTCTTCTACTACTACTAATCTCAGTTCTCGCGCATGCGTCGTGGCACTCCCGCGAACTCTCGTCAGAGGCTCAAATTGAACAACAATAATAGTGGGATAAAGTCGTTATTTTTGTTGTTTTTCCGCTCAAAAAGTATTTTCGTCGCATGATAGACTTAATACAGAGCCACTGTAGTCATTTGGACTCCTTAAATGACGTTTTTACTTACTATTCTGGGCCATCAAGTTTCATTCCCTCTGAAAGCCTATGGAGGAGTGAGACAGCTCTCAGATTTCATCAAAAATATACTAAATTATGTTCCGAAGATGAACGAAGGTCTTACATGGTTGGAACAACATTAGGGTGAGTAATTACTGACTTTATTTTCAATTTTGGGTGAACTAACCCTTTAAGAGGCGTGTAATAACTCACACCAGAGAGAAGCTTTTCATGTGCCATCATGTGGAAAGATTTTCAGATTTAAGGCAAACGTACAGACGCACATAAGAGTTCAAGGCAAGGCAACTTGAACTTGAACAACAAGTTCACACTGAAGAGAAGCCTAAAGTGTTAAATATATAATCTTGAGGGGAAAATATATATCATGCTTTGTAAATGTATATCAAGGGGGACTTCCAGTTATGTCGGGTTGCTGAGCAGTCACGTTTCTCAACGCTCTCTGATTATCCATTATTCAAATATTTTATTTAGGCCCGATAACCCAAAACTACGCCTCCTTTTCTGTTCCATTCAACATGTCTTTGAGACTGCAAAGAAAAAGAGACAAAAAAGATAACATGGATACTTCTGTTGACGAAGGTTCCACTTCTGAAGCTGATGTTGCACAGTTTGGCGCTAATTCTGAGGCAGAAACTCAACCAGATAACAGTGTAATACTTTCAGCTATAAACTGTCTGAAGAGTGAGTTTTTGTTGCAATAGAAGGAGGTTTTGGCAGTGTTAGAATAATGATGAAATTTCTTCTTTTATTCACAATATATAACCAGGAGTAATGCCAAGTATAAAGAGGCTTTATTCCCAATATGTAACCAAGAATGAGGGCAAATGTAGAGAGGCCTATGTTAACCACAAAAGTATGTTATGTGTTGTTTTATTATGTTGAAACTATATAAGAAAGAGGTTTTATAGAGAACCTTGATGTTAGACTTTGTAAGAGCCTTATAAGAAAAACATAAATAGCAAAGTGAAATGAGAAGTTGTTTATATGGCAGAAAAACTTTTATAAGAAGTTTTTTATTTTTCACAACTTTTATGTACAAGCTGTTTATGAGGCCGAAAAACTTAAAGAAAGCTTTTCTTATACAACTTTCATGAATGACTTTGTAAACATGAAAAAACGCAAGAACATGTTATAGTACAAATGTTTTGCTTTGGTTTGTAGTAAAGACACAGAAACAAAGATGTTGTAAAAATGTTTTGTTTTTGGTTTATAGTAAAAATACGGGAGACATTGTTTGGTAAAAAGTATTTGATGGAACTATTGGGATGAGCACACTGGGCCATATTAATTTAAGTCATTTATTGATGTAAAAGATGGGCAAGTGAAATGTTACCTGTATTAGTATGCAAGCATGTAACAAGTATTAAACAAAGAAATAGGTTTTACCCCGGGATGATGTCTTGCAGACGAGACGAAGGAGGAGATTAAGGATCCAAGCAAGAAGAAGAAGAAGAATGAAAGAATACAGAGCATTATATACTAGCATGTTAAAGGAGTTTAGGGAGTTGACAATGATCCAAAGTCTGGGATTGGATGAACTGTACATATGTGATTGAATATGTAATGAAGAGGTGTGATAATGAAATGGTATATAAGGTCTTGATCTCTGTATGAACATCAGAAGCTGAGAGCGACATGCTGCTTCTCCATTGCTTGATGATCCGAGCCTGACATCTGCTGGTGACTTTTGTGAAGCGACTTTTTGAAACTTAAAACTTTTCTTTTTGTAACCTTTATTGATTGTATGTCAAACTTTTTGTTAATGGAAAAATAAATTTACTTATAATTGATTTATAAAAGAAACCGTTTGCCACGTCTCTGCTTTCTTAACGATTTGATCTGAACCAGACACGGAGGGGGTCTGTTCTTCTAGAGAGTAAGTATAAATTTATATTTATGATCTAGTTAAGGATTCGACCTGCTTTACCTAGCCTGAGAATATAAACTAAAACTAGGTAGAAGGTGTGTGGGATCTAGATAGATTGTACACCGAATAACAGCAGCGGTGAAAAGTTAGAGAGGATTTCTCAACCTTCACTGAGAGACTTACCGAAGCTGAGAACCGAATCAGCCAAGCCGAAGACCACATTAACGGCCTTCAAGGGAGGATTGACAAACTTGAAAAAACAGCCTCGGACATTGCCTCTGCCCTGGACATGGCCGAGTGCAGAAGCCGGCGCTCTAACGTTCTGGGACTTCCGAATGGAGCTGAGGGAAACAATCCTGTTTCGTTTTTGGAAAATTGGCTCCCTCAGGTCCTTGGCACGGACACTTTCCCGGCCCCAGTGATCATTGAACGTGCACACCGGTTACCCAACAGCAATAAACAAGTTGGAAACACATCGTCAAGGCCAAAAGCGATGATTCTAAAATTTCTCAACTATGCTGACAAAGTCAGAGCTCTGAGAGTGGCTCGGGACAGGGGTAAAGTGATGTTCCAGAACCACCACATTATGTTTTTCCCTGATCTGTCGTCCGAGGTGCTGAAACAACGAAGGCGATTCGATGAGGTTAAGCAAGAGCTCCGAAGGAGGAAAATTAAGTACGGGATGATTTTCCCTGCCAAGCTTCTGGTTATCCACGGAGACCGTCGTCATTTTTTCAGTTCTCCTGAACAAGCAAACAAATTAATCGTGGATCTGCAAAAAGATATCGGTGATGCCGAACACTCTACTACAGAGTAACTTAGCCCAGCTGATTTTTATTTTTTGGATGCTTTGCATTAAAGTTTGACGGCTCCTTAATATTTCAGAACAAACTTTGGACTGAACTCTATTTTCATTCAAATTTTTTTCTTTATTGCAAGACTGCCCTTAGTCTAACATCACCGTAATACGGTAAGGTGGCTCATTTTGAATTTTATGGCCTAGACCATAAAGGGCTGGTTCTGATTTAGTTACAGTCAGTTAAAATTGAGTAGTCAGAAACCTATATGTTTTGGTTAAACGTTTATAACTTTTAAGGTTGATCTATGAGAGCATTTATTTAGAATTTTCACATATGTTAAGGTTTTGGATACCATTGTTATTTTTTCTCTTAATTCAGCAACCTCGTAGCGTTCCTTTTAGAGGACCGCTGGGGTATGTAACTGTTTTAGTCTTGGAAGAAGGGAAGTTCGCTGTGCGCTTATTTGTTCTAGCGCATGTGCTTGGGTTAATTTGTTTGTTTCTTAAATTCGTTGCAAATTTTTATCGCTGAATTATACTCTTAAAACTATAATTAAAAACCCACCTAGATGGCGTCTGAACACAAAATGGTTACATAAGCCTGAGTTTCTTGATTTTGTAGGTAAGCATATTGACATATTTTTGTAATGTAACACAAACCAGACGTCAGCCTCAATAAGATGGGAGGCATTCAAGGCCTACATTAGGGGACAAATGACTGGGGTGAGACCCCACGAGGTGAGATCTTGCATGGAGCCCCAGTCCGAGGGTTCTATTCACTAGTTCACTAGTTCTAAAACGAACAGATCTGCTCTTAAAATGAGAGAATTAGAACAGAGTATTAAGGACTTAGAAGAAGAAATTTTCAAACAAGATACTCCCGAACTGGGACATTTTACTACTTAAAGCAGATTTGAACGAGCTCTCTACCAATACTGCTGTGGCTAATATAACTAGGCTTAAACAATCATATTATGACCAAGGAGAAAAGGCTGGTAGGCTACTGGCATGGAGAATTAAGGCTCAACAAAATGAAAAAGTGATTAATGAAATAGAAACTATAGATGGACAAAAGACCATGATTCCAACTGAAATTAATAATGCTTTTAGAAACCATTATCAAGATCTTTATAAATCGACACCTCCTGTGAATAACCATCTCTATAAAACATTTATGGACGAAATTCAGTTATTCCAGCTATCTGAGGAAGAATCCAAAACACTGGATCAACCAATTGAAGAGGCAGACTTGAGTGCAGCCATTAACTGTATGAGTAGTGGGAAAGCTCCAGGTCCCAATGGCCTGCCTATAGACATCTACAAGATTTTTCATAACAAATTAATAACCCCAATGATTGATATGATTAATGAATCTTTCAGCAATGAAGAACTTCTTTTTTCCTTACGTTCAGCCCTGATAACTTTAATTCTTAAGCCAGGGAAAGATCCTACAAAATGTGCCACCTACAGACCTATTAGTCTTTTGAATTCAGACACCAAGATAATTGCCAAGGTTTTAGCCAGCAGACTAGATACGTTTTTACCATTATTGATTGATCCGGATCAAAATGGCTTTGTAAAGGGTAGACAAGCCTTTCATAATATACGTTGTGTGTTAAATGTCATACATGTTAAAAGAGGAGCCTCGGACACAGCCTTACTTTCCCTAGATGCCGAGAAGGCGTTTGATAGGGTGGAGTGGGCCTATCTTTTTGATACCCTTTCCTGCTTTGGTATTGGTCCTTACTTTAGAAAATGGATTAAAATTCTATATTCAAATCCCACAGCAGAGGTATTGACTAATAATATAATCTCTAAACCATTTCTGCTTTATCGAGGTACACGTCAGGGTTGCCCTCTTTCTCCGCTCCTTTTTACATTGGCTATTGAACCTTTAGCTACTGCAGTACGAAGAAATAATGATATATCAGGGATTACAATTGGCAGTCTTGAAAATAAACTGGCATTATATGCTGATGATATTATATTATTTTTATCTAACTTAAACACTTCTGTCCCTTCTTTACTGAGCCTAATTAAAACCTTTGGAATATTTTCAGGTTATAAAGTGAACGAGTCAAAATCAATGATTTTATTTCTTAAAGAATCAGAGCGTCTTACACTTCCCATCCAGTCCCCCTTTAAAAGTGTTCAGGAAAGTTTTAAAAATCTTGGCATTAATATTACCCCAGACCTAAACAATTTGGTTTCCTGCAATTATAATTATATAACTAAATTAATCACTGAATCAATCAATAAATGGTCATCCTTACCAATCTCTCAGATTGGACGTATCAATATATTAAAAATGAATGTTCTCCCGAAATTGTATACTTATTTCAATCAATTCCCCTACCCCCTCCACATGATTTTTTCAGTAAGATTTTCACAAATTTCATCTGGACGAATCGGCGTCCTAGACTAAGGCTCTCTCTTTTGTATTTGCCATATGAAAGGGGAGGGTTGCAGTTGCCTAATCTTAAGTGGTATTACTGGGCAGCTCAACTTAGTGTAGTGGACAGCACATTCCAGGGCCCAGTTTATGGCCGGGCCCCTCTCTGTCCATAACAGTGGACAAAGGTTTGCTACATTTTGATTGGATCTTGGTAGACTGACACAAACAAACTGTCCAACGCCATCAGATAAAGATGCTTGAACAACAGCCAGACACCGCTTAGAGGCCAAAAGGACCATCTCTTGTACCAAGCCTAGGAAGGACAAGACATCTCATTGGTCCACATGCAGTTTCTGCCCTTCACCCAAATCCCTAGTGTCCTGGTCTATGACTGCAATAAAAATTCCACAGGACCTCAGCAGTAGTGGGTGAAAGAAAAACCAAAATGATCTATCCAAATCCAGTCATAACTATGTTTGGAAACCTTAAGACTGATGTAAACTACACACATCCATTTCATACTTATTCAGAGAAATAAGTATTCTCAGTGACAGCTATTTGTAATGCAACATCTTACACAGAATCAGCTGTTAATGAACAAATGAATGAACAGTTTAATCTTTTCCCATCATGTTTGGATTCTATTTGTTTAGAATATTGCCAAGGGTATTCTGATGGTGGTTTGGAAAGTGAGAAATGCATTGGTAAACTTTAAAGACACTTTAAAGACTTCTAACTGTGTACAGTATGCAAATGAGTTTCACAGGAGAAGGGAGGGTGAGTCTCACTGTGGACCCCCTCTGACGCCAGCAGCCAATTGCAACACTGGAATGGAGAAGCGCCAAATTGCAATCTCCTCCTATTCGGAAAAGGATAAAGGTACCCTTTCAACAGACACACCTTGTTCTGAGTCTCCCTTCAAGAGAGACATAACAGATACACCGTAATGTTCTGAGTTTCTCCTTGAGAGAGACAAACAGTTCACCAAGTTCTGAGTCTGTCCCACGAGGATAAGACTGTGACAGAGCAACCAAGTTCTGAGCCTCTGGTTCATCCAGAGAGACAACAAAAGATCCAAGGATCTGAATCTACAGCTTGTGAGTCAGCAACAGATATGACCACGTTCTGAGCCTCCAGCCTGTGAGGAAAGAGACATTAACAACCACTACGTTCAGAGTTTTAGTCCAGCGAGACTACAGCATGTCCCGAGTCTCCATGACAGAGAGACCAAAGCAGATGACCAAGTCCTGAGTGTCTGACCCACAGAGTCAGAAGACACACAGAGACATTTGCAACAAGGTTAAGCTCAGGAGAGCAAACCTTCACTTCGAGGTTCCTTCGTCTGCGTGTTCCAGATTAAGGACCTTCTGCACCTTCTTCAGGGCCTCATCTGCGTGTTCCAGATTTTAGGACCCTTTGGTGCTCCAGGAGATCAGCATCCCACAGATCTTCTTGTTCAAGACTGTTGAAACGGATTCCAGCTCCTTTCCCACTGCATTGTCACCCAGCATAACCAGTGGAAGAAGTCACCTCCATCGGACTGCTTACTCAACCAAGTGGAACGTAAATATCACTTAAACAAACCTCTTTCCAGAAACCTTGGCATTGTTGTATATATCAGTATATGATTTCCTAATTTACATTAGAGGTAATTTAACTGATGCTAGTTAATAACAAATAAACTTTTGTTTATTTGTTTGATGCATAATAAGGTTTTTCACCTTAGTTTCAGAGAAACAACAGTTTATCTTTCCATAAGATAACGCAACTCTTCCATAGCCACACTCAACTTAATCACATGTATTTTATATATTTTATGCACTTTATTCCTATATCATTCATTGTATTCATTTAGTAGTTGTGTTAGTTATTCTTGTTTATCTTTTGTTAATAAAATCTATTTTATTACAATTGTGTCTTACTTGTGCTGATAATACAGAAAAGGCTCTACAAGTTAGAAATCTCACCAATCTTTCAGATAAATCAGCTGACCAACTCTCCCCACTTTACATTCAGTCTAAAATGATTGAACCGCCTCTCGTTTAAAGCGTTCTCATAGAGCCAAGGTAAAAGACCTTGATTAGTGTCTGTTACGACCCTCCTTTTGATGTTAACAATCTAGGGATTGAGAAGGGGAACATTTTTAACCAAGTTCTGAATACCACCAGTAATGACCACTGTGTGCGTGATGAGAAACTACGAGACCACACAAATAACGGCGATAAACAAATATTTAATAATTATAGAAACCAATAATTAACCACCAATGAATAAACTCATAATGATAAAGAAAAACAGATATACATAAAATAAGATCTGGGGAGAACAAAGGAACAACTGAATTGTGCCAAAGAAATGAAAATAATATAATCAAAAGAATCTTGCTAAACAGTTTCAAACTAATCCTAAGCTAAGAAAAGAAAGAGAAAAAAAAAAGTCTTCAGCATCTGTGACGCCTTATACTTCCCTACCCTACCTATCAAACACAAAAATACAGAGTGTGGCACAGACCCACTAACCTAGTGTGTCTAAACAATCAACGTTCCTGAGTGTGCCCATGTATGTCACGTGACATCTTACCTAACCCCTTTTCTCCATCCAGATTGGCTTTGCTTTAAATGCCAAACTTCAAATCTCTCACATGAGAAGTTTTAAGGGTAACTTAAAGCACTCAACATGACAAAGAGCAAAATGGCAACACGCAAACTAAGTTCAAACAGAGAGAACAGAAACAAATGTAACAACAGAATCAGAACAGAAAGCAGTCTCTCGCTGTGCGACAGCACGTCCCTTAAGAAGCGCATTCCACAGGTGTTGATCGTCAGAGGAGAACGCCTTCAAGCTAACACAGCCAATCACGTCCTCGGGAGACAGCCATCAGACAGCCAATCAGCACGCCACCTGTTAAAGTGACAGTGAGAGAGACAGAAAGGAACCTCACAGAAAACAGGGGAAAAACAAAACCCAAAATACTCCAAACGTCCCTGGGGACGTAACACCCCCACATTTAAGAACAAACTCCACGTTTGTCCAAACAAAAAAACAAAAAAAACAATGCATCAAAACCAACGCATGAACAAATCCCTAATGCATTCAGCAAAAGTTCAAACTCTAGAAAGAGCATCGGCAAGGAAATTCTCGGAACCTTTCTTATGACGAATTTCCAGGAGGAAATTCTGTAAGAACAGAGCCCAACGCATCAGACGTTGATTTGCATTATACATGCGGGACAAGAAAACAAGAGGGTGATGATCAGTAAACACAATAGTAGGCAAATTTGAAGAACCCAAATAAACCTCAAAGAACTGTAGAGATAATAATAAAGCTAGGGTTTCCTTCTCGATAGTAGAATAATTTGCTTGGTGTTTATTGAACTTACGAGAGAAAAAGCAAACGGGATGGTCCACACCATCCTTTCCCTCCTGAATCAGGACTGCTCCAGCGCCCACTGCGCTCGCGTCAACCTCCAGTTTGAACGCACGCTCGAATTGTGGAGCCGCTAGAACTGGACTGGAACACATCAAAGCTTTCGCATTTTCAAATGCGACTTGACACTCTTCCGTCCATACGAAACTCTGTTTAGGGCTGAGGAGATTAGTAAGAGGAGTTACTACCGTAGCAAAATTCTTACAAAAACTTCGGTAGTACCCAATCATACCCAAAAACCGTCTTAATTCTCTCCGTGTAGTAGGTACCGGGAACGTCGTAATAGCCACCACTTTCTCTTCTACCGGCTTTACTTGTCCATATCCTACATGCTTTCCTAAATAGGTCACTGTAGCTTGACCGAACACACACTTAGCAAGGTTAAGTGTTAAAGAGGCACGTTCTAAACGTTTGAACACAGTACGCAACAGAGCCAAGTGCTCTTTCCACTCATTTGAAAAGATCACCAGGTCATCCAAATAAGCTCTACAATTTGGTACTCCGGCGAGAACGGTCTGAATTAACCTCTGGAACGTAGCAGGGGCGTTACGTAACCCGAACGCCATGATATTATATTGTAGAAAGCAGTCCGGAGTTACGAACGCAGATATCTCAGATGCACGTGGGGTCAACGGCACTTGCCAGTATCCCTTAAGCATGTCTAGTTTGCTCACAAACCTAGCAGAACCAATACTGTCTACACAGTCTTCCATTCTAGGAAGGGGATAACAATCAGGCACCGTGACAGCATTTACCCTTCGGTAGTCTGTACAAAAACGGAAGGAACCATCAGGTTTCTTTACAAGAAGACACGGGGAACTCCACGGACTATAACTATGACGAGCTAAATCATTCTCTAACAAATAGTCAGTTTCTGTCTTCATAGCGGACCTCTTAATCTCGTTAACTCGATAAGCATGTTGCTTTATCGGCTTTGCATCTTGCACATCAATGTCGTGCGATAGCACGCTAGTCTGTGATGGAACATCAGAAAATAGAGCAGGGAATGAGGTGATAAGCTCCACCACATCATGCCTTTGCTCATCAGGTAAAAAAGATAGATGAGAACTCAAATTGGACAGAATAACCGAGTTATCCAATTTACTACATTGTTGAGGAGTATTTCTCAGTAATAATCCATCCTCATCCACGTTCGCATCACCCACTGCAACAGACAAAACCTCAGACGTTATCAATACAGGTGCATTGTCCGTAACTTGCTTAAGTTCACACTCAGACCGATCATGATATGCTTTAAGCATGTTAATGTGGCAGACTCGTGTCTTACGCCTTCTTTCAGGAGTGCCTATCACATAATCCGTATCGCTGAGTTTTCGAACTATGTGATATGGACCAGAAAATCGAGCAGATAATGCAGATCCTGGTATCGGCAATAATACCACCACCTTGTCATTAGGCTGAAAAGATCGTACAACTGCGTGTCTGTCATATCTATCCTTCATTTCTGTTTGCGCATCCTTCAAAAATTTCCGCGCAAGATCACATGCACCATGCAGCTTCGCTCGAAATTGACTAACGTAATCTAGAATATTCGTTCGTTTTCCTGTTGTACTCTCCATCATCTGATCTTTCAAAACTTTTAACGGTCCTCGAACAGAATGACCAAAAACCATCTCGGCCGGACTAAATCCGAGCGACTCTTGAACACTCTCACGTACAGCAAACAACACTAAAGGAATTCCTTCATCCCAATCCTTACTTGTGTCCATACAGAATTTTCGAAGCATGGACTTTAAGGTCTGATGAAACCTTTCAATCGCTCCCTGGCTCTCCGGATGATATGCACTGGAAACTCGATGTTCTATGGACAAAGACTTAAGAGTTTGGGTAAACACTCGCGACAAAAAATTCGTACCTTGATCGGTTTGGACAACTTTTGGAAGTCCAAAAGTAGAAAAGAACTTTGTCAAAGTTTTCAAAATAACAGGAGCCGTAATTTTCCGTAACGGAACAGCTTCAGGGAATCTAGTTGCTCTACACATTATGGTACACAGATATTGGTTACCTGCTCTCGTTTTCGGTAATGGGCCGACACAGTCAACCAGTACCTCTTCAAATGCTTCCCCTATAACTGGGATAGGATAAAGTGGAGCGGGTGAGATAACCTGATTAGGCTTACCTGCAATTTGGCAAGTATGACACGTACGACAGAATTTTGCAACATCTCGCTTCAATCCTGGCCAGAAGAAGTGTTGTAGAACACGATGGCAAGTTTTCGTTACCCCTAAATGTCCAGCAAAGAAATTCTCATGAGCCAAACGCAACACATGCAAACGATATTTGCTTGGAGCTACCACTTGATATACCACGTTCCAATCCAAATCCTCTTCAACCTTAGAACACCACTTCCGCATAAGTAACCCATCATCTAGGAAGTATGCCGTGTTTCTTTCCTTAGCAGCTTCAGAACTAATCACAGCGGCAAAACATTTACTCAACGAAGGATCATCATTCTGTGCAATGACAATCTGAGAACGAGTAACGGGCAAACTCAACGAATCGAAACTTCCAAGCAAATTCTCCGAATTTTTCACATTAGCAACAGGTTCTAACTTTCTCTTAGTTTCAGACATTTTCCCATCATCTGCGAACATCGAACCTAACAATGAGTCAGCTAAGTCAAACTCGCCTTTATTCTTATCTGACTGAGCACGAGTAACTGCACAAGCAGCAAACACCTCAGGATGCAAACTACTGACATCTACAAGCGGACGAAGCACCGGGACATCAGTCACTTCTGGAGCTGGCAAGACTTTGCCTCCAGCTAAATCGTTTCCTAAGATAAGAGTAATTCCTTTTACCGGGAGTGATTGGCGAATTCCAACTCGCACAAAACCTGAAACCAGTGTACATTGTAAATGCACATTATGTAACGGAACAGGGATTATCTGCATTTCTATCCCACGAATCAAAACGTTTGAGCCGCAATATGATTCATCAGAGAATGGTAAAACATTAGAAATCATAATCGATTGCATAGCACCTGTGTCACGGAGAATACAAATTTCTTTCCGATCCTCTTCCCTTCCCGACAACGAAACAAACCCTGACATAACGAACGGTTTGTAATTTGGGTCAACAACATCAGTACAACACGATAGTTCAAAAGGTGATACGGTCTTTACGAATGCGATGCTTTTCGTATTTTTTAGCCTGCTGTTTACGCCCAAGCACCGGACAATCAGCAATCAGATGTCCGAGTTTATGACAGTAAAAGCAGTCCTTTTGCTCTCTCGATTGCGAAATCTCAGACTTTATCCGAGCACCATGAACTTGAGAATGACTAACAGTCCCACTCTTGTCAGTGCGCGTCACCGAAAATACACCCTTATGAGTGAGCATGAGCTCATCCGCTAGAACGGCAGTTTGTGACAACGAATAAACCTTCTGCTCATTCAGATATACCACCACCCGTTCGGGTAAGCAACCTTTAAATTCCTCAAGCAGAATTAATTCTCTTAAGGATTTAAAGTCATCAGTCTTAGTGGCACTGCACCATTTATCAAAAAGAAGAGCTTTCTCTCGCGAAAATTCTACAAAAGTCTGAGAAGAATTCTTCTTATGCCCCCTAAATTTCTGCCTGTAAGCTTCTGGAACTAACTCGTAAGCACGTAAAATTGCCAATTTTACTGCATCGTAATTCATACTCTCCTCTAATGAAAGAGTAGAGAAAACCTCCATCGCTTTTCCCACTAAACGACACTGCAATAACAAAGCCCAAAATTCTTTTGGCCAACGAAGAGACATAGCGATTCGCTCGAATGCACTGAAATAGGAATCTACCTCAGTTTCACGAAAATGTGGTACTAGTGTAATGTGTCTACTCACATCGAATGACTCAGTTGCTTCGGATGACACAGTCGCCGGGGCAACAGTGGGAGTAGTAGATACCACAGAGGGAGCACGGACAACAGGGGCAGCGGGACTAACTCGAGGGAGGACTGGTGGCGCAGTGGATCCTCCCACAATTCGCATTGCGTCAAGCTCCAGCTGTCGCATTTTCACCTGCTTCTCCGCCTCGATCTCGAGTTTGCGAATTTGTAACCGCAACTCCATCTCCGCCTGCCGAGACTGAATCTTCTCCTGCGATTCAAGTTGCAAACGGGTCAAACGGACCTTAAGTCTCGTTTCCCCTTTTGAGCAAACAGACATAGGGGAGAATGGTTCAAATGGAGATAACCCTGCCCTAGCATCGGCCTCAACCTCCGCCGTAGGCGGTAGTTCCTCAACATTCCCATTCCCACTCCTATCACACATAGTTCTATCTACCTCCACACTGTTCCCAACCTGTCTTTTCCGGCAAACTAAGCACATTCATCTCAACCAGACGATTACTCACCATAGACTTAATTTCTACCTTAAGAGCCTGCTTATTTACTGAAATCTGAAAATGACTTGCTATCGCCACTAAGTCATCTTTCCTACAAACATCCAATTCTTCTAACGAAGGACTTTCAAGGAACCTCTCTAAATTAAACGCAACCATAACGACGACGGCTTGCAACAGCACAAACAAATTCTCAAAAATGCGCACAGTGAATCAAAAAGGCTGGATCATGAACTGGTTCTTTGTATAATGGGATCATTAACTCAAACTTCGAAATAATCCAATTTGAGATCCCGGACCAGCCCCCATTTGTTACGACCCTCCTTTTGATGTTAACAATCTAGGGATTGAGAAGGGGAACATTTTTAACCAAGTTCTGAATACCACCAGTAATGACCACTGTGTGCGTGATGAGAAACTACGAGACCACACAAATAACGGCGATAAACAAATATTTAATAATTATAGAAACCAATAATTAACCACCAATGAATAAACTCATAATGATAAAGAAAAACAGATATACATAAAATAAGATCTGGGGAGAACAAAGGGACAACTGAATTGTGCCAAAGAAATGAAAATAATATAATCAAAAGAATCTTGCTAAACAGTTTCAAACTAATCCTAAGCTAAGAAAAGAAAGAGAAAAAAAAAAGTCTTCAGCGTCTGTGACGCCTTATACTTCCCTACCCTACCTATCAAACACAAAAATACAGAGTGTGGCACAGACCCACTAACCTAGTGTGTCTAAACAATCAACGTTCCTGAGTGTGCCCATGTATGTCACGTGACATCTTACCTAACCCCTTTTCTCCATCCAGATTGGCTTTGCTTTAAATGCCAAACTTCAAATCTCTCACATGAGAAGTTTTAAGGGTAACTTAAAGCACTCAACATGACAAAGAGCAAAATGGCAACACGCAAACTAAGTTCAAACAGAGAGAACAGAAACAAATGTAACAACAGAATCAGAACAGAAAGCAGTCTCTCGCTGTGCGACAGCACGTCCCTTAAGAAGCGCATTCCACAGGTGTTGATCGTCAGAGGAGAACGCCTTCAAGCTAACACAGCCAATCACGTCCTCGGGAGTGATTGACAGGTCAGACAGCCAATCAGCACGCCACCTGTTAAAGCGACAGTGAGAGAGACAGAAAGGAACCTCACAGAAAACAGGGGAAAAACAAAACCCAAAATACTCCAAACGTCCCTGGGGACGTAACAGTGTCCCAAACTAAGAGAGGGGGAAGGTGGTCATCTGATGTACTCATAACCACACCTTAAGTGACGTGTGATCCAAAAATCACAACGTCTGCGGTGACGTGAGTACCAATCACTACCTTACTTAACGTCCTTGGATGGACGAAGGTAAAATCACTACATAATTGGCGTCCCTTGTTTGGGCCCAAAAGTGAAATTATTACATTAGAGCAGCAATGTTTTGTTTTGCAGATGAAAATACTACCCCTTGGTTGCGGATTGAGGCGAATACAACTGCTCCTTTACCACTAAATTTGTATTTGTACTCCGCTCCCCTGCCCAAATTGAAAAAAGCCACTTCTAATCCTTTTGTTAAAAATACTATCGTGGTATGGTATGATGTTTTGAAACACCTTGGAGAGACTCCACAATTATCACAGTTTACCCCTATTTGGGTGAACACTTATTTTACACCAGGAACACATGATGCTGGTTTTAGAATTTGGGCATTAAAAGGTTTGAATAAGGTGGTAGATTTATTCAACAATAAAACTATGCTCAGTTTTCAGGATTTAAGACAAAAGTTTGATTTACCTACAACATTTTTTTTTAAATATCTTCAAATTAGGAATTTTATTAATAAAGCACAGAATCACTCTCCTACCTTACCGGATCTGTCCCCTTTAGAAAAAATTACTTTAAACCACCTTAGTTGTGGTAAACACATTTCCATGTTTTATAGACTAATCTCCACTAACTACAGGGAAAATACAGATAACAAGCGTTTGGCTTGGTGCCAAGACATAAAAGAATATATCTGAGGATGAATGGCAGAGTATCTGTCTAAAGACCCAGACAATTAATACGAGGTTTAAACTTATACAATACAAATGGATTATGAGAGTGTACATAACTCCAGAATTACTACATAAATTTAATCCAAATATTCCTGATAAATGTATAAAATGCAACCTAGAGATAGGAACATTATACCATTGCTTATGGAAGTGTCCCAAAGTTCAAAATTTTTGGGAAAAAGTTTTAGACTTTTTATCACTGGTTTTGAAACAAAATGTTCCTATATGTCCTAAACTTTGTATACTAAATATTTTCCCTGAAGAACTTAGCCCCGCCCACAAAATGTATTGCACGGGCAGTTCGGTCTGGACTTGATCCATAGAGAAGTAATTATGCCCGAACAGAAACTGTTCAGACCAATGAAATTGACAACTAACGTTATGCGTCGCTCCGTTGCTCTGATTGGTTGTAGGTTTATCTAATTGAGGTCTTTCCTGGTTCGGTTGAAACACGCCCCATAATCACAGCCCAACGGAGCAGTATCAGACTCAAATTCTGACTAGAATTGAGTATGACGACGTCAGGCTAACTTTATCCAGTTCTGGTAAGAAAATGTTGATTTTCTGTTTATTACAAGCAAAACTCACAGTAGCACGCCATTGGAAAAATATAGAAAGCCCTAGTTTTAAACAATGGTTACAGGAATTGTCTAACTGTTTGGCTTTGGGAAAACTTACATATATTGTTAAGGGAAAACCTGAAAAGTTTTTCAAAGTATGGAATTCTTTTACGGAATTTTTGAAGGAGAGCGATCCTAATAGTCTGTTTCCTGTGTAACATGACTTAACATGCATCAGGTGTAATGATATTAATGTACCATTGTATTTAATCTTTTTTGTTTTTTATTTTTATTATTATTATTATAATTTCTTTTTATTTTTTGTTTTGTGTGTTTGTCTCTGTTGGTAATGTTTCAAAATCAATAAAGACTGTTAAAGTTAAAGTTTATGCCATTAATAGAACTCAAAATGTAATTCAAATAATAAAAGGTATTGATATATACAATTTAAAAAAAATGTAAATTAAAACTAGTCAGAGGCGCCACAAGCCGCTCCACTTCCATCTCCTTCACCACCTTCCGCTGCTGCCTCTGCCAGTCCAATGGCCCGGAGGTGGAGGATAGCAGCGGGTTCATGAGAATGAACCTCATTAGTTCTTGCTGAAGCTCAAACGTGATGCGTAACACGAGAATGAACCTCATTGCTGACACCGATCCCAATATGTTACGTCAATGACTGCTTGTCAATTAAATGCTTTTTTGCATAGTTGTGTTTGACATATGAAAACTGCAACACTGTATCTTACAGTGTAACCCGATGTAACCTTGCTCTCACTTAAAATGTGTCCCCGCCTGACATGAGGATGAGTAAATAAAAACAATGCAGTCAATTGTAGCGCTCTTGTCACTTAAAATACTGTCCTTTACGGCATTTTAAACGTCCAAAAACATTGTCAATTGCGGCGCCCTTTATCAAATAAAAAGCCCTTGATTTCCGGTGCTTAAACCGGCCAAAAAACGTCATCAATTGTGTTTCATTTATTTACATCAGTTACATCGCATTTGTTGTTACTTATTATTTTATTTATTATTTATTTTAAGGTCATTATTGCCTACTTTTTAACCTATAAAGGAAGATTCTTTGAAATGTAGGGAAGTACAGGATATGTACATTTTCCTCAAAAGAAAATCGTCCTTCTTCTTTTGCCATTACGTGTTTGACAAATGAATTAACAGACAAGGAAGTTTAGTTTTATATACAGTCCCAGTACCTTATACAGAACATAGGGGCAAGGTCCTCTCTTAAACATCTCTTATCTATAGTTTTACTATCCAGTAAGCAAGGTTACATATATTTAAAGAAACACACCTATCATGGTAAAATATGAACTGCCCCCAGTTGTTACATTGTGCTTATTTTCAAAGAAACATTGAAAACTTGAACACACAGAAGTGTCTATTAAAGATTAAGTGTGCATTTGAATTAACTGTTGTTTGGCCGGTATGAAACAAGGATTTGATCTGCTGTAAAGTGTATAAAATAAATAAATAAATAAATAAAGTCACTAGCGACCAAAGGTCTGTAATGGTGTGAGTAAATTGTTTTATATACATTGACATCTCTGACATTTCTGATGTCTTGTGTGCAATTTATCTTTATTCCTCAAGGTGGCAATGTCTGATACAGATCCTGCAGAGCAAACTGTAAGCAATCAATATTAGTGTCACTCTCACTTGATTGTGGATCTGTTGAAGCGATCAAAATATTAATTTTGAAGACATTGAAAACTATAGTTTTTTAAGAATATGGCTCAGATTGTGAATATGGGACAGATGTTAAATGTACTGGGGAAATGAGCTCTAATTATGTAAAAAAAAAAAAAACATTGCTCAAACTTAACCTTTCCCTTTTCCAAAATGTAACGAAATATGCTTGATCTTAGAGACCCATCCATGTTAGATATAGTTCTGGGTTGCTAAAGACCAGAATATGCAATAATTATTGACCAAACAATTCAAATGAACTAAATTCAAGGGTCAAGGACTCAAGTAGAGGAAACACTGATCACCATAATGGTGACTTCAAATTAAATATAATCTATAAATAATCAAAATTACCTAGCTAAACCTCTTTTAATTCTCAATTAGAACTTTTGTAGATATATTTCAGAAATTAAGTCAAACTGGTTTGTATTAAGTGAAGATGTTAATGCTGTTTGTGGAGTTGTTTAATCATCCTTTGATGAGATCTTGAGAAATTTAATGTTAATTTTGCTGTGTGTACTTTTTTTGTATATTTGTAATTTGTGTTTCTTCTATATATATATATTTTTTTTTTATTTTTTTTTATTTAATTGTATTATTTTCTTGTAACAGCATTCATGATGGAAAGCAAAGTAAGAATTGTATTGTACTGTGCGTATGACAACAAAGGCTTTGAACTTTGAACTGTCTCGTGTCCCAGTACTAGACTCAGAATGTGTGACGCAATGTCACAAATGTCACTCTGAGCTCAAGACAATCTGTATACATGTTTTTTTTTGTTATTATTTGATCTTTTATAGTAATTATAGCAAATTTACATAAAAACAACATTCTGATGCTTCATATGTCTTCATAAATATGCACATTCCTCTCACAACATTCATTTCAACTAATTAATTTAGATTGTGAATGTGTATTTTCATAATTTAGTCTGTCTACAGTAACATATTCTGTGTCAGACCTCCCCTCCTGCGTTCGTGTGTCAGTGTATGTGTGTGTGAGCAGTGCTTAATTCATAAATCAAATCATAAGCCAGAGAGTGCATTTGAGAGTGGAGGGGTGTACTGAAAACAGCATGCTATGTGCAGTGTTGCCAGATTGGGCGGTTTTGAATTTTATTATGCAGGTAAAAACTTGGGCTGGTTTGGGTTTCTGTGGTTCTCAAACATCTAAAACTCAAGTGTACATGTACTCCTGTGAGAAAAAGGCCTGCTAATTACGTTGCTTATTCGCGTTTTGCACTTCAATTGGCTAAATTGGTAAACTTACTGTTTACATTGAAAATGATGCATGTGTTTTTCCGAGGGTTAAAGTCTTCGTTAATTTCTTGATTGCTGTGTTGACAGTTTCCACCTAGACAGTTTAGTCATTTTCTAATTCACTGTCTGGTTTTTGTCTGGTTTCCAGTCTAAATATATATAAATTCTTAAATCAAGATGCATTTACTAGATAAGTAAAATCACATAAGTTATTTTTTCTTGTTTTATGGGGGGAGTTTTTGCTTCAAACAAGCACAATTATCTGCCAATGGGGTATAGAAAATAATCTTGTTAAAACAAGATTATTTTTCTTACCCCCTTTTTTGCAGTGTTCTCTTTAAAGGGTTAGTTCACCCAGTAATGGAGGACTTAAGTAAAGGACTTAAGTAATGGGGCAGACACTGGTAAGGGGTTCGCACAGCGGTTCCTCTTCGGACAGCCAGAGGTGAGTAACGGACCGGACACTGGACAGGGATTCACACAGCAATTCCTCTTCAGACAGCCTGAGGTAAGTAAGGGAACAGACACTGGTAAGGGGTTGGAGCAGACACTGGTAAGGGGTTCGCACAGCGATTCCTCTCCGGACAGTCTGAGGGAAGTATTAGAGCAGACGCTGGACAGGGATTCACACAGCGATTCCACTTCAGACAGCCAGAGGTGAACAATGGAGCGCTCAATAGCCTGGAAGCACATCTTGCCAGGAAGTCAAACAACAGTACATAAGTGTGCAACAAATCTTCTTCAAGTCAGGCAATAAGCAGGTACTCACACCAGGGATCTCCTTCAGGGTGAACAGCTCAATAGACAGATAATGTTTCCTCTTCGGGTCAGAGAGTCAAACAGCAATGCATGAATATTCAACAAATCCTCTTAAAATCAAACAGTAATTATAAGATGTCAGGCCAGCTAGCCGAGATTACCCAGCGACTCAAACAGTTACAGCCACACCCTGCCGTGGTTCCCACACTGAGTCAACCTGACACTGAGAGAGGGAATGGCCGCCAGTCTGAACCTCGTCTGAACCCACCTGCTCCATATTCTGGTGAGCCCAACTCATGTCATTCATTCCTTTCACAGTGCTCAATGACTTTTTCACTACAGCCATCCTGCTTCGCGACAGAGAGGTCTAAGGTAGCCTTTGTGATCATGCACCTGACTGGGCTTGCGAGAGAGTGGGGAACGGCTATGGGACAATGAGCATGATTGCTGCGATACATACGAGGACTTCTCAGCGGAGCTGCGCAAGGTATTTGACCATTCGGCACTGGGCACCGAGGCAGCACGTGCATTGTCGCTATTACAGCAGGATGCCCGGTCCGTATCAGAATACTCTATCGAGTTTCGTACCCTCGCGGCATCCTGTGGTTGGAATGCTAAGGCTCAGTGGGACCATTTTCTCCATGGCTTAGCTGAGCACATTAAGGATGAGATTTACTCACTGGAGTTACCCCCTTCCCTTGACGGTCTGGTGGACCTCGCTATCCGGGTTGATAACCGGATTTCCCTTCGTTTCCGGCATCGAAGGGCGGGGCTCCCTCACAGATTCGTCAGAAATCCACAGAGCACGGGAATGGCTACATCACAGCAGTTCGGCCCACATGAGGAGGAACCCATGCAGATCGGGAGAACTCATCTGACTGTCGCTGAACGACATCATCGTCTCACCAACAACTTGTGCCTCTACTGCGGAGAGGCAGGGCACATGGCGGCGGTTTGTCCCTTAAAGGGGCGACGCGCATCCTTCAGAGGACGACGCATGGTGAGCGTTACTAACACGCTACTGCCATCTGGTGGTCGTTCCACACTCCCGGCTGTACTGCAGTTCGGGGGAGCGGCTCATCGAGTGTCAGCTTTAATTGATTCTGGGGCAGAGGGTGATTTTATGGATATTGCACTGGCTGAGCACTTGGGCATTTCCAGCTCTCGTTTGGCTGAGCCGATTTCGGCCAGAACACTTTGTGGCACACCTCTCACAAGAATCACTCACTCCACAAGACTTGTTGGCCTCACCATCTCTGGGAATCATTCGGAGGAGATTCGCTTCCTATTAATTCATTCTCCCTCTGCTCCAGTGGTTTTGGGGCACACCTGGCTGACTAAGCATAACCCACACATTGACTGGGCTCAAAGTTCCATATCCTCCTGGGACCCGGAAATTTTTTTTTTTTTTTAATTTAGTATTTTTGCATGTCATTAGAGCATAAGAAACAAATGGAAAAAGTGATATATGATATTTTATTCATATGTTATGCTATATCCTGTAGTGACACCAGGACTCACCAGGACTCCAGGACACCAGGTTTAAAAAATAAAATGACATGAAATCGCATGTATAGGCAAAAACAATGAGATTTATTTTTAATTCACCAAAACAAACTTTGTTTAAGGATGATTCTGAACTATGTTATGAAAGATATAATCAAATGCATTGATATACCATTTTACTTTATGCAATATGTGGGTAAAATGGCCAAACTTGGATTTTCCCATTCAATACACTGCATCTAATTTGCATATTAATGTGTTCTCGGTGCAACACGTAATGAAAAAAGAAGTGTAATAATTGGCAACATTTTCATGATAATATCTAGTATTTCATAGGAATATTGATATGTAATTTCTACATATCAATATTGATACATCAGCGATTCTCTCTTGGCATACGTCCTTCTTCCTCTCCGGCCGGGGCGGGGTTCTTCTTCGTGGGGAAGAAGGATGGTTCTTTGCGTCCCTGCATAGATTATCGAGGGCTGAATGACATTACGGTAAAGAATAGCCACCCTTTGCCGTTGACGTCCTCAGCGTTCGAACTCTTGCAGGGAGCAACCATCTTTACGAAGTTGGACCTACACAATGCTTACCACCTGGTTCGGATTAGGCAGGGGGTCAAATGGAAGACCGCTTTTAATACCCCGACAGGTCACTTTGAATATTTGGTTCATGCCCTTTGGACTATCAAACTCCCCAGCGGTCTTCCAGGCACTCGTCAACGACGTGCTCAGAGACATGGTCGACCGGTTTGTATTTGTTTACCTCCACGACATACTGATCTTCTCCCAGAACGAGCGTGACCATGTCCAGCATGTCAGGCGGGTGTTACAGCGGCTACTTGAGAATCGTTTGTTCGCTAAGGTGGAGAAGTGCGAGTTTCACGCACGGTCGGTTCCGTTCCTGGGTTTCGTTCTGTCGCCCGAGGGCATCCGAATGGATCCTGGGAAGGTAAAAGCGGTTGCTGATTGGCCTACCCCGGATAGTCGTAAGACGGTCCAGCGATTTCTGGGGTTTGCGAATTTTTACCGTCGATTCATTCAGAACTTTAGCCAGGTCGCCCTACCACTGACGAATCTCACCTCCACACGAATTAGTATCTGTTGGTCAACGCAGGCTCAGGAGGCGTTTGAGAAACTAAAGAGCCGCTTCGTTTCGGCTCCAATTCTTACCAACCCAGATCCGTCTCGTCAATTCATTGTGGAGGTGGATGCGTCGGAGGTAGGAGTGGAAGCGATTTCGTCTCAGAGGTCACCTTCAGACGACAGAATACACCCATGCGCGTTCTTTTCTCATCGTCTCACTCCTTCGGAACGGAATTACGACATTGGGAATAGGGAGTTACTTGCTGTAAAGTTGGCATTGGAGGAGTGGCGTCACTGGTTAGAGGGCGCGGAGGCTCCATTCTTAGTTTGGACCAATCACAAGAATTTAGAATATATTCAGTCCGCGAAGAGGCTAAATTCTCGGCAGGCTCGCTGGGCACTATTCTTCGGCCGTTATGATTTTAACATCTCATATCGCCCCGGAAGTAAGAACGGTAAGCCCGATGTGCTCTCACGGATTTTTGAGGCTGAGGCTAGTCCCACTTCCCCGGTGACCATCGTGGCCCCCAGCCAGGTGGTTGCGGCAGTTACTTGGGGAGTGGAGTGCAGGGTCTGTGAGGCGTAATGCGACGTCACAATTCCTGCGGGGTGCCCAGTGGGTCTGCTGTTCATGTCGGAACTGGCGTTCTTCAGTGGGGTCACTCATCCGGTCTAGCTTGCCACCCGGGAGCGGCTCGAACATGTGCGTTGATCAGGCAGCGGTTCTGGTGGCCTTCGCTGGCGCAGGATACTCGGGAGTTCGTATCGGCCTGTCCGGCGTGTGCGGTGGGTAAGGGCTCAAATTGACCCTCGGCAGCGCTACTCCGACCGTTGTCAATCCCTTCGAGACCCTGGTCACACATAGCCATGGACTTTGTCACGGGTCTACCCCCATCCAGTGGCAATACCATGGTTCTTATGGTGGTGGACAGGTTCTCGAAGGCGGTTCATTTTATTCCCCTCCCCAAACTACCTTCAGCGAGGGAGACAGCGGCCATTGTCTTAGACCACGTTTTTCGCATTCATGGCCTCCTGGTTGACGTGGTTTCCGACAGGGGTCCCCAATTTGTGTCTAAATTTTGGACAAAGTTCTGTCGACAACTGGGGGCGACGGCGAGCCTATCCTCCGGTTATCACCCACAGACGAACGGTCAGGCTGAGCGAGCAAACCAGGACTTGGAAAGAGTCCTGCGCTGTGTGGCGTCGGCAGAGCCGTCAACTTGGAGTTCCAGGTTAACCATGGTCGAGTACGCCCATAACTCACTCCTGGTCTCATCTACGGGATTATCACCCTTCCAGTGCTGCTTAGGCTACCAGCCCCCATTATTTCCCTCCCAAGAATCCGACGCCATTGTTCCGTCCGCGCAGTCGTTCATTCAGAGGTGTACGTGGAGGCTCGCCAGAGAAGCCCTTTCCTGGACTGGCGAAAGGAACAAGGCGTCGGCGGACCGTCACCGTTCTAAGCCCCCACTTTATGTGTGTGGTCAAAAGGTTTGGTTGTCAGCCCAGGACATCCCCCTCAAACTTCCCGCACGTAAATTGGGACCCAAATTCATTGGACCGTACATTATAACCAAGGTGCTTAACACGGTGACGGTTCGACTCAAATTACCCCCCCAATTTAAGAGAATTCACAGGTCTGTCACAGGTTCAGGGTGTGACACCGGCTCTTCCTGTTGTTTGTCCTGTCATTTTTCTGCAGCTCGTGATTGGAGTATCAGTCTGATCACGAGCTGATCTCCCGCACCTGTCGCTCGTTCCCTTTACCCTTTATATGCCCAGCTGTGTCTACCTCTTGTTGTCAGTTGATCACTTCATGTCGCGTGAATGTTACCTGTCTGCACTGCATTTCTGCTCTGTGTCTTACCTGTTTGATTTTGTACTCAGGACCCATAGACGAGGAGTTTTCAGCAAGCCATATTCCCTTGCTGGGCTCGGTCTCGTCGTCCGCTGGGTCAACCTGTCTCCCATTCTCTCTGTGGTCTCTCCAGCCTGCCTGTCTGTTGTAGTGTGCGCAGATACAGCGGGAGCCACCAAACAGTTCTGTAGACTGTCACCCCTTCACTTTGTTTGACTGCCCATTGTTTATTCCCTGAATAAACCGCTTCCTTGTTCACTGCACTTTGAGTCCTCCTTTAATCCACAGTCCCGACATTATCTCGCTTTATCGACCCAGATCCATCAAACCGCTGATATAAGGCTCCTTCTTCCGAAAAGAAAGTCCCTTTAGCTTTTGAAATGGTTGTTTTAATTAACTTTGAGCCAAGTTCTCAGAACTCTCTAAGCATTGTTTAAATATTCTGTTCGCTTTCAATTGAAAAAATAAATAATAATAAACAAAAATCAGCTGCATTACAGACACACACACAAAAATTTGATGTTTGAATGCAAACATCTCTTGGCAGCAGTATTAAGAGCTTAATTTGTAAAACAATAATAGGCCCCACTGCTTTTCTTAGAACTGAAACAGAAATAGAGGACATTTACTTCAGGACACAAAGAATGGTCAAAATATTAATCTGCAAATTACATTGCAGGCAAAATGACATAATATTAATCTATTACATGACAATTGAGATGACAGATTCTCATTAACCTTTTAATTAACAATATGAAAAAGTTACTGACATGATATTCTTCCTAACATCGCCTTTTGTAAATCTTCATGCATATGGAACAAAATACAGGCAAGTGATGAGACTATAATATCTAATAGTGTTATAATAATAAAAACAGTCCTGAATCCAAGCTCGATCAAACTTTATTCTATGCTAAATAAATCATCACATTACTGTAATTATATTATTATTGTTAATATTATTACAATTATTAGTAGTATTGCATTCTCTAATAAAGAGATTTACCACTTGTTAGTTAGTTGTTTCCTCTTTAAGTGCTCCAACATGCACGTTGTGCTCCCGTGAAAAGTTTCACCTTGCACGTCTCACTCAGCTCCTGGTTCAGTAGTCAGGGCACTGATCAGGACACGAGTCAATGGGCTGATCCCTGATCAGTGCCCTGACTTCTGAAATAGGGGAGCTGATTGAGACGCAGCCTTAGTTTGAAGTTTTGTGAAACTTTTCCACATCTTGCTAGTTCAGATTTGTTTGCACTCCGTCATTCGCGCTGTTTTCTTCTACCGCAACATTTGTAAGGGCTGCATTACACTCATTAGCGGTCAAATCGCAATATTGCAGACCCTTACATTTAGTCACATGAGATCAAACGACTACTCGACGTTGTCGACAATGTCGACTAATTGTTTCAGCCCTACTCTAAAGTCATCCTCAAACCAAGACATGGCTACGTTCCCAAAGTGCTTTCAACACCGTTCACTCTCTCTGCTCTCCCCTCCACAGAGGATGAGAGGCAGTTACACCTGCTCTGCCCAGTCAGGGCGCTGAGAGCATACATTGAGTGCTCCTCCCACTTCAGACAGTCAGAGCAGGTTTTTGGAAGCTTCGGTGGCATCACCAAAGGGCTTCGGGTCACAAAGCAAAGTCTATCCAGGTGGTTAGTGGTCACTATTGCGTTAGCCTACGATTCTATGGACCTTCAGTGCCCCCATAGGCGTCAAGGCTTACTCCACTAGAGGCATTGCCTCTTCCTGGTCGTTGTCCAGTGGAGTATCCATTGGTGATATCTGTAGAGTGGCCAGCTGGTCCTCGCTATCCACATTTGCCAGATTTTACAGTTTGGAGGAGTTCTGCAGGCACATATCCTTTCTGTGTAATAATGAATGTGAGTCGTCCTCAGCGAGCCCGGCCCTTCATAAGTTAGCGCTGGGGGTCTACAACCAATGTCCCTGCGCTTAAGCACAAGTCCCTTCACTATGATTATGACTGGCCTCTACGAGCCCAGTTTTCACATCAGGGATATATCACGATATGTCAATAACTCTAGTTTGGGCCCGTATGCTAGCGCTCCAATTTGGATAGAGGTACATATCGTTGCGCTTTCCATAGCACAGCGTGATTGAATGGGTTCCCAAAGCATCTAGCTAGACGCAATACGACTGACTGTTCAAAAGGGAACATATTCTGTTGCTTAACGTAACCTCAATTCCCTGAGATAAGAGAACGAGTATTACGTAGACTAGCGATCGTCACTTCAGCCTATGGTAAATCAAGTGTCTTTTATGGGCAAATTCCCCGCCCACTTTGGCGGGCTCTGCGCTCAGTTTCGCGGGCTTCGCATCGATTGCTTTGTGCAGTTACGCTGCTCTGCCATTGGTTTGTGCAGTTCCCACTGGCCAGCCAATAGCATGCGAGTAAGCCTCAGCATTGTTAAGGGATAGTTCACCCAAAAAGGAAAATTCTGTCATAATTTACTCACCCTCAAGTTGTTCCAAACCTGTATGAGTTTCTTTGTTCTGCTGAACACAAAAGAAGATAGAGTGAAGAATGTTTGTAACAAATCAGATAGAGCAACTATTGACTACCATAGTATTTTTTTTCCTACTATGGTAGTTAATCTGCTTGGTTACAAACATTCTTCAAAATCTTATTTTGTGTTCAGCAGAACAAAGAAACTCATACAGGTTTGGAACAACTTGAGCGTGAGAATTTTCATTTTTGGGTGAACTATCCCTTTATGGCTGTGCAGTAGCACTGCATTATTTTATAAAAGGCTTCAGTATTTCAGGAAATAATAGTTTTCCTAAAATTTCTAGCTAGACGCAATACTTGTTCCTTTATCTCAGGGAACTGAGGTTACGTTAAGTAACGTTATCGGTATATCTGTATATATGTAATATTATATATAATATAATATATTATTTATGTATAATATACAAGCTGTGGTCATCGTCTTTTGTATTTCCACAGCATGAACATGTTGATTTATGAATGAAACGCTCCTTTTAAAATCTTCTAATTTGCTGCCATTTGTTATGACATCTGCTGACGCACGTCTGGAGGTCCTGCGGTCCGATGGACACGATTCCGCCTCATTCGCGCATCCAGTTAGCGCGAATTACGCGTCTTGTGCGAGTGGTGCTTTTTGTGCATTCACGCGTTTTGAAGCGAATTCACGTCTGACGCCCGAGTTGAAAATTCAGCAGCTTTTAGATCTTGTTGGTCCGACTTTGTAGAGACAAACTGGACATATCTACCCCCTCAGCCCTGAAATCCAGCTGCTGGTGGCCCTCCGTTTTTATGCAGTGGGGAGTTTTGTGGAGGTGCATGGGGATGGATATGGGCTAAGTAACACCTCTGTGTGGCGGTGCGTTGATTCCGTAACGAACATCCTGCTCTGTCAGGCCACAGATTATATCTGCATGCCTTCCGCCAGGCACAAAGTGATGGAGGTGCATCAAGACTTCCATGCCATTCCTGGTATCCCGCAAGTGATAGGCCTTGTCGACAGGACACTTATACCCATCACTAGGGGTGCACCGATCCGATATTAGGATCGGATATCGGCCGCGATACTGACAAAATAGCTGTTTTTTTAGGTGTTTTTTTTTTCTTTCGTTGCAGCAGAACCTACGTCATTCGTCAGCTTCACGTGTGTCGCACGCTAGAAGCAACATGGAGCGAGCCAGAGAGTCGGGTGTGGAGGAGATATTTCACGCTTGCCACGCCAACTAGTTCGTCGACTGTTTGCAATGTCTGCAAAGTAACTTAAATGTTTCGAGGGGAGGTGGTATTACTGCAAAGTCAGGGTTTTTCCTGCATTGAACATTTTTTGACGGCCGCCAAAGCCTAATTTGATGAGTTATTGTGATTTACGAGTGATGTCGAACAGATGCTGCGCTTGTGACTGAGTGACAGAGAGAACGATCAGAGCTCCGCCCCCGCGCTCACTCTCTGGGTCTTCAAAATAATCACTGTTAGCTGTTAGCTCTCTCATATTTCACATATTAATCCAAATCAAAAGGTCGGAAGACCGAAACCATGTTGAGAATAGGGGTGGTTAATCTGTCTGATTTCCCGATTCGATTCGATTACGATTATTGAAGTCCCGATTCGATTACAGTCGATTTTCGATTATTAACGATTCTCGATTAGCGATTATTGATTTTCCATTTCACAACAGTAAACGAAAATACACTACAAAGTGATTGCAGTATAAAAAAAAAGTCAGCTACTGAATTACTTAACTCTTTTATTGAGTAACAACAACTCAAAGCACTTGTCGTGTAGTTACACAGAAATGAATACATCACATTGTGTTGTGACTCATCAAGTTGAACTAAACAATAACAAATAAATGAAAGGCTTATTTCCTTTAGGAAGTAGATCAGAACCAACATACTGTAGAAATTGGACAATTTTCTTCTAGAAAGACAACCTGTTCAGGTGGAGGAAGACTGCAGGTTGCAGTCGAAACATGTCAAGGTAAAGAAGAAGTTTTTTCTCCAAACACCTTGTCTTTCTAGAAGAAAATTGTCCAATTTAATTATTAAGAAGACAAAATGAACATTTTTGAACAACTTACTGTAGCTTCAGCTTATATACTGTACTGTAGAACACAGTGACAAAATGTCAAGAGTGATGGATGCGGTGCGCGCGTGAGGGGGGCGGGAACGCGTGGAATGCTCGAGCTCCTCTCGTTCGTTTCCTGACGTGAGAAAGACAAAAGGGGAAAAAACGACAGAAGAAAAACGGGTTCGTGTCGGAGGAGTGTCGAGGCCCGTTCGGTTCCGTGAGCGGGAGCTGCGGGTCGGTGCAGCGGAGCGGCGGTGTTTTTCCAGCATCAGTCCGGCTGTGTGTGTGTGTGTGTGAGATCCGCTCATCGCGTCCTCAGGATCGCCTTAATTCCCGCGAATGTGCGCGTCGATGTGTGTCGCGCTCGCTCATCTGAAGCACTCATAAATCTGCGGATTGAAGGCGTTTATTCGGTGTTTGTGCGCGAATCTGAGCCGTGCTAACGCGCTAATGCTAATGTGCCTGAGCTCCAGAGGAGGCGAGGCGGGAGGATTTCTAGAGTGTTCCCTCAGAATCATCTCAGCATTAACGACAGATTTACATTCATCTAATGAACACACACACACACACACACACACACACACACACGGTGGTAGAGTCAGGTTTAGATAAATAAAAAAATCGATTTTTGAAAATTTTATGATCGATTCATGCTCGTCCATAACATACTCGCGATTAATCGATAATCGATTTTTTTCACCACCCCTAGTTGAGAACACAAGTGTGCTCACCCAATTTAGCAAGAGTGGGTAGTAAGAATTATTTTTAAAGGGGTGGTAAAACACATTCTTTCGAAGGCTTGATTGTGTTTGTGGGGTGCACTGTAACATGTGTTCATGCTTCGTTTTAAAAAAAAAATATATTTTTTTATATATTTTACCTTTATTCTACACTGCTCTGTCCCTCCTTGTAAAAACGGTCTGATGGTTTCCGGGTTGTATGAAGCCAGTCCCTCAAAAATACGCAATGGGCTCAGATTGGTTAGCTAACCGCTTAGTGCACGTTTGTCGGAAATGTCCCGCCCCTTCCCTTTACAGTCCTCAAGAGTAAAGACTGCGGATCTATAGTGATCGCTACTGAATGGCACCGTTACTTTTGTATTTTTAGAACGATTATAGCCAAATATCGTAAGAACGAACACTAAACATTGGCTTTACTATAGTATCCAAATCAAACACAGAACCATGTTTAGCATGCCTGTAGATAAACAATACATAAAAGCTCTAATCAAAGAATAATTTACACTAATGCCAAGTTCGCTGTTGAGATTTTAAAAAGTTTGTAACGTGAGGTGTTTGTCGGATAACGTTAAATATGAATGAGCATTTAACAAACTGGTTTGCAGAGCCAAATGAGCGTTGTCATCTGTTTACTTCCTTGCTACAGCGTACAATTAACAATACAAACTATTACAGGAAAACACATCAACGAAAAATAAATCAAACTTACAGGTTGTGTCCCGTAAACAGCTTCTGTTTTTAAATCCATCTTTCAGGACAAGCCGTTGTGCGAATCCTTCATTGAACTCGTGAAGATTGTGGAAGCTTTCCTCCGTGAAATGTGCAGCGGGAGCCGCGCGCGCCCGTCTCATGCTGCGTTCACACCGGACGCGAATAAATCGCGCTATTCGCGCGAAGGTGGATGCTTGAACATTTTGAGTTTACTCGCTTCATTCGCGTGTGACATTCACTGCACAACAGACGCGAATTCGCGTCATAGGAGGGGCTTCTGCCAGCGGCTCGTCTCGGTGAGAAATGGCTGACATGGGCTGTGTTTACACGTCTTTTTTTTGTTAAAATCTACTGTTAATGTGTGACAAAACGTAGTTTTAAGACTTTTTCAGTCGATAATGTAGTTGTTTAAAGCTCAAATCTGTGGTTTATTTATATAAAGAGTGCCTATTTGAACATTTTATCTGGCGTTTTCGTAGTTGTGAGCTCCAGCGGATCAGCGGCGCTTACACTGGCAGCGTTTGTCTCGTGCAGCTGAACCGCGGCTTCTGTATTGCAAATACAGACGAATATTGTCCATTATGTCACATTTCCCGGTCTTCTCCTCCGACCCCTGTCTGTCTCATGCTTTGATTTCGTAGGCATTGGCAAAAACACTCCAGCCTACTAACTAGCCAACCACAACAACTATTCCCCGCAGCGCCTCGCCCCCCTTATTTCATATTCTCGGAGGAGGGGTTTATGTAAATATTGGGGCTGGTGATGTCAGAGACCCTGGAGGAATGTCTGTAGTCCCTACTGACCTTTTGCTGTAGTCCTTAGAAATTGATTTCTTTAAAAGCAAATATCTCCCTTTGCTTTAAACTTTGAACGTTGTAACTTTGCAGATGTTGTTTATGCTCAAACAGCAACATTACACACTAGCTAAAGTTAGAAAAGTGAAATCGTGGTTTACCACCCCTTTAATTATCAACAGTATTTCAGCTTATTTCTGTTGACAATGTGTAGTAAAATAAATAGGCCTAGCCTACAATCATTTAGACAGGAGTGAGGTGAAACCAGAACAAAGTTGTTATTAGCTAGCTGATAATTTTTATTAAATTGCATATGGCAGAAAATTTGACTATTTGTTAATTTGTAATGCTACTTTTTAATATTGATATGATTATATACCAAAACAATTAGATTAGATTAGATTCAACTTTATTGTCATTACACAAGTACAAGTACAAGGCAACGAAATGCAGTTTAGGTCTAACCAGAAGTGCAATAGCAGCAAGTGCAGGATATACAATGGTTGCGTAAGTGCAGGACATGGATATGTACTGAATATATATATAAATATGTATAAATAGAGAGATGGTTATTACTATAAACAGAACTGAATTTACAGGTGAATATGTACAGTGAGTAAATATACAGATGGCTATTACTATAAACAGAATTTTACAGATAGAGGTATACAATAATATGTTAGGCTAATATGAGGAATAGCAGTGGATTAAGGTAGTGCAATAAATTATGGACAGAGCGTAGTACGGGAAGTACGGTGCAAAATGCAAATGTAAACAGTAGGTACTATAAATACAGTCGGCAGTGCAAATGAGCATAATTCAGTTAAGGTATGGTAGTGCAAAATGCAAATGTAAACAGTTGTTACTGTAATAAACAGTTTGTAGTGCAAATAACAAAGTGAAGGCAGATGTGAGGGGGAGAGGAGAGTTGGCAGTATATGAGGGGAGTGGATCAACGGGGGTTCGAGTTCAATAAAGAGACAAAAAACTGTTCTTAAGTCTGCTGGTCCTGGTCCGGAGGATCCTGAAACGCCTGCCGGAGGGCAGGAGAGAAAACAGTCTGTGGGCTGGGTGAGAGGAGTCCTTGAGGATGCTGCGAGCTCGATGCAGACAGCGTTTCCTCTGGATGTGCTCGATGGCAGGTAGTGGAGTCCCTGTGATGCGCTGGGCAGTTTTCACCACCCGCTGCAGTGCCTTGCGCTCCGCAACAGAGCAGCTCCCATACCATACTGCCACACAGTTGGTCAGGATGCTTTCTATTGCGCAGCGATAGAAGTTCACCAGGATAGCCGAGGAGAGCTGATTCTTCCTCAGTGTCCTCAGGAAGAAGAGGCGCTGGTGAGCCTTCTTGACCAGGCTGGAGGTGTTGGTTGTCCACGACATGTCCGCCGAGATGTGGGTCCCCAGGAACTTGAAACTGGAGACACGCTCAACAGCCATTCCATTGATGTGGATGGTGTCGTGTGTGCCTCTTGACTCCTTCCTGAAGTCCACGATGAGCTCCTTCGTTTTGGTGGTGTTGAGGAGCAGATTATTATCAGTGCACCATGTGGCCAGGTGCTGGATCTCCTCCCTGTAGGCAGTCTCATCGTTGTTGCTGATGAGCCCAATCACCGTAGTGTCGTCCGCAAACTTGACAATGGAATTAGATCCATACACAGGCTTGCAGTCGGAGGTGAAGAGGGAGTAGAGAAACGGGCTTAGCACACAGCCCTGTGGTACACCAGTGTTGAGTGTGATGGACGTGGAGCAGGTGGATCCTGATCGAACATTCTGGGGTCTGTCAATTAGGAAGTCCAAAATCCAGTTACACATTGAAGTGTTGATGCCCAGGTCTCCAAGTTTGGCTATTAACTTGGTTGGGATGACAGTGTTGAATGCTGAGCTGAAGTCAACAAACAGCATGCGTGCATAAGTGTTCTTATGGTCCAGATGGGTGAGCACAGAGTGCAGTGCCATGGAAACTGTATCCTCTGTGCTCCTATTGCTGCGGTAGGCAAACTGGTGTGAGTCCAATGTGGATGGTAGAGAGTCTTTTAGGTGTTCCAGGACCAGCCGCTCAAAGCACTTCATAATGATGGGTGTGAGTGCTACAGGGCGGTAGTCATTAGGGCACCTCGGGCTAGAGTGTTTTGGCACTGGCACAATGGAAGTGCGTTTGAAGCATGATGGTACAGCTGCTTGGGCAAGAGACAGGTTGAAAATGTCTGTAAAAACCCCAGCGAGCTGCTCCGCACATGTCCTGAGAACACGTCCAGGGATGTTGTCTGGTCCAGCAGCCTTGTGCGCGCTGATCCGGCTCAGTGCCTTGCAGACATCTGTGAAGGAGAGTGTGATTGGTGGGTGGTCAGCTGAGGGTTTGAGCTTGGTGGCAGTTTCTCTGTTGTCTCTTTCAAAGCGAGCATAAAAGTAATTTAGCTCGTTCAGGAAGTTGACATCAGTGGCTGCGGGGGTGGAGTGGGTGGGTTTGTAGTCGCTGATGGCCTGAATTCCCTGCCACATGCGTCGAGGGTCAGAGTTGGAAAAGTGTCCCTCTATCTTTAGCTTGTAGCAGTGCTTGGCCTTTTTGATGCCCCTCTTCAGGTTTGCTCTGGATGTGCTGTAGGCTTGTGCATCTCCTGATCTGAAGGCAATATTGCGTGACTTCAGCAGGAGTCGCACTTCCCTGTTCATCCAAGGCTTCTGATTTGGGTATGTGGTGATCTGTTTCTGGGTTGTAACACTGTCAATGGTGGTATTGATATGATCCAATACAGAGGAGGTGTATGAGTTAATGTCTGTGTGAGCGCCACTGGTGGCTTGAGAAGCAAACACACTCCAGTCTGTGTGTAGAAACCTGTCCTGGAGTGTGGAATCTGCCCCCGCAGGCCACACCTTGATGGTCTTCACTGATGGCTTCACACGGTTGATGAGGGGTGTATATTTGGGTGCTAGAAACAAAGAGAGGTGGTCTGACTGTCCCAGGTGGGGGAGGGGTGTTGCAACGTAAGCTCCAGCCATGTTTGTGTAGACATGGTCTAAGGTTTTGTTTCCTCTGGTGTGGCAGGAAACATGCTGGTGAAACTTGGGTAGCACTGACTTTAAGTTTGAGTGATTAAAGTCACCTGCAACAATAAACGCAGCTTCCGGGTGATCAGTCTGTTGTTTACTGATGGCTGCGTGAAGTTCTTTCATAGCAAGCTTGGCATCAGCATCCGGGGGAATATAGGCTGCAGTGATAATGGTGGAAGTGAACTCCCGCGGTAGATAAAACGGTCTACATTTAACCATGAGAAACTCAAGGTTAGCTGAACAATGACTCCCAACAATAGCAGAGTTTGTGCACCAAGCTTTGTTAATGTAAATGCACAATCCACCACCTCTGCTCTTACCGGAGCCATCTAATGTTCCCGCGTCCCGCTAGCTCAATAGCGGTGTCCGGTATTCCGCTGTTTAACCAGGTTTCCGTGAAGATTAGGACGTTGCAGTTCAAAAGTTTCTTACTGTGTGTGATGCTGAGTCGAATCTGCTCCATTTTGTTCACTAGCGACCGTACATTGGCAAGGAAAATGCTGGGTAAAGCGAGCCGGTGGGGTGATAGCATTAGCTTAGCTTTTAGTCCTCCGCGCTTCCCCCGCCTTTGTTTACGATCTCGGCGCCGCCTGCGTGCACTTCCGCCCGGCTGGGTAGAGTGCACAGCCTCGGGTGTCCTAGCGATCTCAGGAAGGAGTCGGAGATTGTCCATAAAACTGTCGGAAATTCGCAAACCAATATCCAAAAGCTCACAACGGGTGTACGATGTAAAGGCACAACTATTCTGTACGATCAGACCCGGGATGAACAAGAAAAATACCGCAAAATTGCAGAATCTGGAGAGACACTGAGCCTCGCGATGTACTCGCACCGCCATCTTGGTCATAATATCTAGAACTCACGTACATAACAGGGCGTGGCTTAACATTCCAGCCAATCAGCACATCTATTACAATCGGTATAAATGTATATATGTAATATTATATATAATATCATATATTATTTATGTATAATATTCAAGCTGTGGTCATCGTCTTTTGTATTTCCACAGCATGAACATGTTGATTTATGAATGAAACGCTCCTTTTAAAATCTTCTAATTTGCTGCCATTTGTTATGACATCTGCTTCAAACATTACAATGCTCACGATAAAGTAATCAAATGACAATTATCTGTAGTGTAAAAAATGTTTGGTAACTGTCAGATTACTATTGTATGTTTGACTGTTTTTTGTTTCCACTGCTACATTTTATTTATTTAAAGAAGTTTGATTACATTCTATTTTAGATTTGAATGCACAATTGTTTTATTAAATAAATAAGAATTCAACACTTTACATACATCTGTTATTTTGTCTTAGTTATGTTTAGTTAGTAAAGTCTGGTGCCTTTAGTCTCTTCAAGGAAGGTATAAGAATAATAGTATCGGATCGGTATCGACAGATACACAAAGCCCAGGCATCGGTATCGGGACTGAAAAAGTTTGATCGTTGCACCCCTACCCATCACCAACCCTTCAGCACTAGACCAGGCCTTCATTTGTCATAAGGGTTTCGCCGCCATCAATGTCCAGGTGGTAGTGGACCACAGGGGGATGTTTGCGGATGTGGTGGCAAAGTGGCCCGGTAGAACATGACAGCTTGGTGTGGGCCAATTCAGTGGTGGGTGAAGATGGAGAAATAGGGGTTTTCGGGCAAAGCATTTTTTAGGAGACAGCTGCCAGCTACCCCCTTGAACCTATCTTTTAAATCCAGTCACCAACCCCACCACACAAGCTGAGTTTGGAACAGAAATGGTTGGTCTTTGAAATTTTGCTTCAGACAAAGCATATTGCTTCTCCAGAATCTGAAGCTTCGCCTTTTTTCACCTCAGGCATGGCACGGGCAAGGTTATTGTCCTCTTGAAACCCCTGCTTGATCCCTCGCAACACTTCCAGCTTCTCCTTTTCGAGCTTCACCAGCTCTTCACTGCAGTTGCACCGGATAAAACACCTTCTGGAGACAACCTCAGTGGAGGCCGATGAAGGTGCAGAGAGGCGTGGTGACGCCGGTGCCGGAGAAGCCCTGCCACTGCTAGCAGAGGAAGAGGGCATGAGGGTGCGGGGTGCAAGGATGGACTGTTCTGAGAGCATCGAGTCGTATCCACAACTGTTCTCAGATCTATACCCCCTGAGATACCCTGTGATGCAGCTTCCCCAATGATTGCCAGGGCCTTTTCCTCATCGGGGCTGAGCGCAAGCACTGAGCTGGTCCCATCACCGGTTGTTGCCCGGACTCTCCGTCTTGCTTTGGCTGCACTGGCAAAATCTTGCCACTTTTCACGGACAACTTCCCACTCTCTCTGTGGGCTAGAACTTGATGCTGCCATTTTAATTGCCATGCTTTCCCAGATATCCTTTTTAGTTTTGTTGGACACTGTTGTCCGAAAACTTAAAGTGTCTTTGTGCTGAGTAACATCGTCTAAAATTATGGCCATTTCGGTTTGGCTCTCCTCTTTCTTTCTTCTTTAATAAAAGAATGTCAAGACTCACATTTGGCTCCTAAACTCTGGAATAGTCTTCCTGATATTGTCCGAGGTTCAGACTCGCTGTCCCAGTTTAAAACTAGTTTAAAGACGCATCTCTTTAGCCAAGCATTCACATTATAATTACCTTTTATACCACAGTTAAATCGGAACAAAAGCATTAATATAATATTCTGAACAGCAGCTACGCTAATTATTTCCCATCTGCTTTTCTGTTGTTATCTCGGGACACTAGTCCCGAGGTAAATAGTTCGTCAGCTCCAGTTTGTATCCAGCCTCTCATGCCCCAACACCTGTGATGAGACGACTCCACGCCAGTGAAGAGACGACTCAACGCCAGCGTTGTTATGGCCTAAATTAATACACGACTGATTAACTTTTTCGAAACATTATTCTTTAACATTGTCCATCTAACATTTTTACTGTTCATCTATGAAATGCACTTTCTGTAAAGCTGCTTTGAAACAATGTGTATTGTGAAAAGCGCTATACAAATAAATTTGAATTTAATTTAATTGAACTTAGAGGGGCATGGTCTGAAATAACAATGAGCATATATTCAGAGTTTACAACCTGAGGGGATAGAGAATAATTGATTAAAAAAAAATCTATACGAGAGAAAGATTGATGGACATACGAGTAGATTAATATTTTCTCGCTGTAGGACTTAAGTGTCTCCATGGGTCAATGTAACCATTTTTAATCATAAAACTCAGAAAATATATTTGACATAGCAGAGGGAGCTTTAAATACAGTACTTGAGTTCAAGGCGTTGAGTTTCCCGGAGGAATGAGTTTCCCGGAGGAATACAGCATCAGGTTTTTGTAGTTTTAAATGTGTCAAAACTTTGGATTTTTTAATGGGTCCATTCAGTCCTTTCACATTCCAACTCAAGAATCTAACTGAGCTTCTGGTATTGTCCATCAATTTCACTTAGTATATAAATAGAGTGGAGGCCACAAGCAGAAAGATAAATAAATGAATTGCGCAGGCCGTTTCTCACAGCAGTAAATGCCGCCCCTCTTAGCGACGCAGGAGTTGTAGTCAGGGAAGACCTTTCGGCCCTTATAGAGGAGATGGTTCCAATTTCCACGTCGAACAGCCTTCTCTTTTTCTTCAAAGTAGTGAAACCAAACAATCATCCCTCTAGGCCTTTGATTCTCCCAGTCACCTGAGGGCGCTGTGCCAATATGGAGTGCTCCAACAGCAGGGCAGTTGGAAAGATTTTGATCTGAGCACATCCTGGGAAAATTGTGACATAAACGTAACCGGATCACTCCCTTCTGCTCGCTCCGGGATGCCGATGACACGGAGATTACAACGCTGAGAGCGTGACTTCAAGTCCAGCACTTTATCGGTGAACTGTTTGTTAGCCTGAATTTAACTTTAGCACAGTCTGTTCCAGTGCTACAATGCAGTCGCTGTAATCGTTCAAGTGCTAAACAAGCTCGTCAAATTGCCATCTTTGCGATTTAATGCTCGATTTAAAACTCTCAAAATACGCGGTGCAAGAGCGGAGTCAATGGCTGCTTTCACCTGTTCTGTGATGGTAGAAGTTAGCTCAGAGATCAAAGTGGCACAAAGTTTTGATGCTATGCCTGTATGAGAACCACTGGACTAAATGCTGCTAAATGTGTCTGTCGTGTTACACCATTAAACTGGTTTTCACTTGCATTTGTCTCTGTTCACCTTAGGCCTGATGCAGCTAAAAGAGGAGGGTCAAGAATTGAATGAAAAGGAAGAGAAAGATCTCAATGAAGAGCATCATGATTTCATAACTGAAGAAAAACCATTTAGTTGCTCACAGACTAAAAAGACATCCACACAAAAAAGAGCTCAGAAGACAGGAACTAGAACTTTCAGCTGCCCTCAGTGTGAGAAGAGTTTCAATCGACATGAACATCTTAAAGTCCACATTAGAGTTCACACTAGAGAGAAGCCGTTCACCTGCCAACCGTGTGGAAAGAGTTTTACTCAAAGTAACAGCCTTAAAGCCCACATTAGAGTTCACACTGGTGAGAAGCCTCACACCTGCCAACAGTGTGGAAAGAGTTTTAATAACCATGGACATCTTAAAACCCACATGAGAATTCACACTGGAGAGAAGCCGTTCACCTGCCAACCGTGTGGAAAGAGTTTTACTCAAAGTAACAACCTTAAAGCCCACATGAGAATTCATACTGGAGAGAAGCCTCACACCTGCCAACAGTGTGGAAAGAGTTTTTCTGATAAAGGAACCCTTCAAAAACACATGATAGTTCACACTGAAGAGAAGCCGTTCACCTGCCAACCGTGTGGAAAGAGTTTTACTCAAAGTAACAGCCTTAAAGCCCACATTAGAGTTCACACTGGTGAGAAGCCTCACACCTGCCAACAGTGTGGGAAGAGTTTTAATCAACATGTACATCTTAAAACCCACATGAGAATTCACACTGGAGAGAAGCTGTTCACCTGCCAACCGTGTGGAAAGAGTTTTACTCAAAGTAACAGCCTTAAATCCCACATGAGAAGTCACACTGGAGAGAAGCCTCACACCTGCCAACAGTGTGGGAAAAGTTTCACTCATAGTAACAACCTTAAAACCCACATGAGAGTTCACACTGGAGAGAAGCCTTACACCTGCCAACAGTGTGGGAAAAGTTTCACTCAAAGTAACAGCCTTAAAACCCACATGAGAAGTCACACTGGAGAGAAGCCTCACACCTGCCAACAGTGTGGGAAAAGTTTCACTCATAGTAACAGCCTTAGATCCCACATGAGAAGTCACACTGGAGAGAAGCCGTTCTTCTGCCTGCAGTGTGGAAAGAGTTTTTCTGGTAAACGGTGTCTTAATGCGCACATGAGAATTCACACTGGAGAGAAGCCGTTCACTTGTGACCAGTGTGGAAAGAGTTTCAGATTTAAAGCAAACCTTCATTTCCACATGAGGAGTCACTAAAGAGAGAACTTTTGTGTCAGTGTGGAAGGAGTTTCACAGACCGGAATCATCTTAAGAGACGTGTAATAACTCACACCAGAGAGAAGCTTTTCATGTGCCATCATGTGGAAAGAGTTTCAGATTTAAGGCAAACCTTCAGACGCACATAAGAGTTCAAGGCAAGGCAACTTGAACTTGAACAACAAGTTCACACTGAAGAGAAGCCTAAAGGGTTAAATATATAATCTTGAGGGGAAAATATATATCATGCTTTGTAAATGTATATCAAGGGGGACTTCCAGTTATGTCGGGTTGCTGAGCAGTCACGTTTCTCAACGCTCTCTGATTATCCATTATTCAAATATTTTATTTAGGCCCGATAACCCAAAACTACGCCTCCTTTTCTGTTCCATTCAACATGTCTTTGAGAGCGCAAAGAAAAAGAGATAAAAAAGATAACATGGATACTTCTGTTGACGAAGGTTCCACTTCTGAAGCTGATGTTGCACAGTTTGGCGCTAATTCTGAGGCAGAAACTCAACCAGATAACAGTGTAATACTTTCAGCTATAAACTGTCTGAAGAGTGAGTTTTTGTTGCAATAGAAGGAGGTTTTGGCAGTGTTAGAATAATGATGAAATTTCTTCTTTTATTCACAATATATAACCAGGAGTAATGCCAAGTATAAAGAGGCTTTATTCCCAATATGTAACCAAGAATGAGGGCAAATGTAGAGAGGCCTATGTTAACCACAAAAGTATGTTATGTGTTGTTTTATTATGTTGAAACTATATAAGAAAGAGGTTTTATAGAGAACCTTGATGTTAGACTTTGTAAGAGCCTTATAAGAAAAACATAAATAGCAAAGTGAAATGAGAAGTTGTTTATATGGCAGAAAAACTTTTATAAGAAGTTTTTTATTTTTCACAACTTTTATGTACAAGCTGTTTATGAGGCCGAAAAACTTAAAGAAAGCTTTTCTTATACAACTTTCATGAATGACTTTGTAAACATGAAAAAACGCAAGAACATGTTATAGTACAAATGTTTTGCTTTGGTTTGTAGTAAAGACACAGAAACAAAGATAAAAATGTTTTGTTTTTGGTTTATAGTAAAAATACGGGAGACATTGTTTGGTAAAAAGTATTTGATGGAACTATTGGGAAGAGCACACTGGGCCATATTAATGAAAGTCATTTATTGATGTAAAAGATGGGCAAGTGAAATGTTCCCTCTATTAGTATGCAAGCATGTAACAAGTATTAAACAAAGAAATAGGTTTTACCCCGGGATGATGTCTTGCAGACGAGATGAAGGAGGAGATTAAGGATCCAAGCAAGAAGAAGAAGAATGAAAGAATACAGAGCATTATATACTAGCATGTTAAAGGAGTTTAGGGAGTTGACAATGATCCAAAGTCTGGGATTGGATGAACTGTACATATGTGATTGAATATGTAATGAAGAGGTGTGATAATGAAATGGTATATAAGGTCTTGATCTCTGTATGAACATCAGAAGCTGAGAGCGACATGCTGCTTCTCCATTGCTTGATGATCCGAGCCTGACATCTGCTGGTGACTTTTGTGAAGCGACTTTTTGAAACTTAAAACTTTTCTTTTTGTAACCTTTATTGATTGTATGTCAAACTTTTTGTTAATGGAAAAATAAATTTACTTATAATTGATTTATAAAACAAAAACCGTTTGCCACGTCTCTGCTTTCTTAACGATTTGATCTGAACCAGACACGGAGGGGGTCTGTTCTTCTAGAGAGTAAGTATAAATTTATATTTATGATCTAGTTAAGGATTTGACCTGCTTTACCTAGCCTGAGAATATAAACTAAAACTAGGTAGAAGGTGTGTGGGATCTAGATAGATTGTACACGAATAACAGCAGCGGTGAAAGAAGTTAGAGAGGATTTCTCAACCTTCACTGAGAGACTTACCGAAGCTGAGAACCGAATCAGCCAAGCCGAAGACCACATTAACGGCCTTCAAGGAAGGATTGACAAACTTGAAAAAACAGCCTCGGACATTGCCTCTGCCCTGGACATGGCCGAGTGCAGAAGCCGGCGCTCTAACGTTCTGGGACTTCCGAATGGAGCTGAGGGAAACAATCCTGTTTCGTTTTTGGAAAATTGGCTCCCTCAGGTCCTTGGCACGGACACTTTCCCGGCCCCAGTGATCATTGAACGTGCACACCGGTTACCCAACAGCAATAAACAAGTTGGAAACACATCGCCAAGGCCAAAAGCGATGATTCTAAAATTTCTCAACTATGCTGACAAAGTCAGAGCTCTGAGAGTGGCTCGGGACAGGGGTAAAGTGATGTTCCAGAACCACCACATTATGTTTTTCCCTGATCTGTCATCGGAGGTGCTGAAACAACGAAGGCGATTCGATGAGGTTAAGCAAGAGCTCCGAAGGAGGAAAATTAAGTACGGGATGATTTTCCCTGCCAAGCTTCTGGTTATCCACGGAGACCGTCGTCATTTTTTCAGTTCTCCTGAACAAGCAAACAAATTAATCGTGGATCTGCAAAAAGATATCGGTGACGCCGAACACTCTACTACAGAGTAACTTAGCCCAGCTGATTTTTATTTTTTGGATGCTTTGCATTAAAGTTTGACGGCTCCTTAATATTTCAGAACAAACTTTGGACTGAACTCTATTTTCGTTCAAATTTTTTTCTTTATTGCAAGACTGCCCTTAGTCTAACATCACCGTAATACGGTAAGGTGGCTCATTTAGAATTGTATGGCCTAGACCATAAAGGGCTGGTTCTGATTTAGTTACAGTCAGTTAAAATTGAGTAGTCAGAAACCTATATGTTTTGGTTAAACGGTCATAACTTTTAAGGTTGAAATATGAGAGAATTTATTTAGAATTTTCACATATGTTAAGGTTTTGGATACCATTGTTATTTTTTCTCTTAATTCAGCAACCTCGTAGCGTTCCTTTTAGAGGACCGCTGGGGTACGTAACTGATTTAGTCTTGGAAGAAGGGAAGTTCACTGTGCGCTTATTTGTTCTAGCGCATATGCTGGGGTTAATTTGTTTGTTTCTTAAATTCGTTGCAAATTTTTATCGCTGAATTATACTCTTAAAACTATAATTAAAAACCCACCTAGATGGCGTCTGAACACAAAATGGTTACATAACCCTGAGTTTCTTGATTTTGTAGGTAAGCATATTGACATATTTTTGTAATGTAACACAAACCAGACGTCAGCCTCAATAAGATGGGAGGCATTCAAGGCCTACATTAGGGGACAAATGAATGGGGTGAGACCCCACGAGGTGAGATCTTGCATGGAGCCCCAGTCCGAGGGTTCTATTCACTAGTTCACTAGTTCTAAAACGAACAGATCTGCTCTTAAAATGAAAGAATTAGAACAGAGTATTAAGGACTTAGAAGAAGAAATTTTCAAACAAGATACTCCCGAACTGGGACATTTTACTACTTAAAGCAGATTTGAACGAGCTCTCTACCAATACTGCTGTGGCTAATATAACTAGGCTTAAACAATCATATTATGACCAAGGAGAAAAGGCTGGTAGGCTACTGGCATGGAGAATTAAGGCTCAACAAAATGAAAAAGTGATTAATGAAATAGAAACTATAGATGGACAAAAGACCATGATTCCAACTGAAATTAATAATGCTTTTAGAAACCATTATCAAGATCTTTATAAATCGACACCTCCTGTGAATAACCATCTCTATAAAACATTTATGGACGAAATTCAGTTATTCCAGCTATCTGAGGAAGAATCCAAAACACTGGATCAACCAATTGAAGAGGCAGACTTGAGTGCAGCCATTAACTGTATGAGTAGTGGGAAAGCTCCAGGTCCCAATGGCCTGCCTATAGACATCTACAAGATGATTTTTCATAACAAATTAATAACCCCAATGATTGATATGATTAATGAATCTTTCAGCAATGAAGAACTTCTTTTTTCCTTACGTTCAGCCCTGATAACTTTAATTCTTAAGCCAGGGAAAGATCCTACAAAATGTGCCACCTACAGACCTATTAGTCTTTTGAATTCAGACACCAAGATAATTGCCAAAGTTTTAGCCAGCAGACTTGATACGTTTTTACCATTATTGATTGATCCGGATCAAAATGGCTTTGTAAAGGGTAGACAAGCCTTTCATAATATACGTTGTGTGTTAAATGTCATACATGTTAAAAGAGGAGCCTCGGACACAGCCTTACTTTCCCTAGATGCCGAGAAGGCGTTTGATAGGGTGGAGTGGGCCTATCTTTTTGATACCCTTTCCTGCTTTGGTATTGGTCCTTACTTTAGAAAATGGATTAAAATTCTATATTCAAATCCCACAGCAGAGGTATTGACTAATAATATAATCTCTAAACCATTTCTGCTTTATCGAGGTACACGTCAGGGTTGCCCTCTTTCTCCGCTCCTTTTTACATTGGCTATTGAACCTTTAGCTACTGCAGTACGAAGAAATAATGATATATCAGGGATTACAATTGGCAGTCTTGAAAATAAACTGGCATTATATGCTGATGATATTATATTATTTTTTATCTAACTTAAACACTTCTGTCCCTTCTTTACTGAGCCTAATTAAAACCTTTGGAATATTTTCAGGTTATAAAGTGAACGAGTCAAAATCAATGATTTTATTTCTTAAAGAATCAGAGCGTCTTACACTTCCCATCCAGTCCCCCTTTAAAAGTGTTCAGGAAAGTTTTAAAAATCTTGGCATTAATATTACCCCAGACCTAAACAATTTGGTTTCCTGCAATTATAATTATATAACTAAATTAATCACTGAATCAATCAATAAATGGTCATCCTTACCAATCTCTCAGATTGGACGTATCAATATATTAAAAATGAATGTTCTCCCGAAATTGTATACTTATTTCAATCAATTCCCCTACCCCCTCCACATGATTTTTTCAGTAAGATTTTCACAAATTTCATCTGGACGAATCGGCGTCCTAGACTAAGGCTCTCTCTTTTGTATTTGCCATATGAAAAGGGGGGGGTTGCAGTTGCCTAATCTTAAGTGGTATTACTGGGCAGCTCAACTTAGTGTAGTGGACAGCACATTCCAGGGCCCAGTTTATGGCCGGGCCCCTCTCTGTCCATAACAGTGGACAAAGGTTTGCTACATTTTGATTGGATCTTGGTAGACTGATACAAACAAACTGTCCAACGCCATCAGATAAAGATGCTTGGACAACAGCCAGACACCGCTTAGAGGCCAAAAGGACCATCTCTTGTACCAAGCCTAGGAAGGACAAGACATCTCATTGGTCCACATGCAGTTTCTGCCCTTCACCCAAATCCCTAGTGTCCTGGTCTATGACTGCCATAAAAATTCCACAGGACCTCAGCAGTAGTGGGTGAAAGAAAAACCAAAATGATCTATCCAAATCCAGTCATAACTATGTTTGGAAACCTTAAGACTGATGTAAACTACACACATCCATTTCATACTTATTCAGAGAAATAAGTATTCTCAGTGACAGCTATTTGTAATGCAACATCTTACACAGAATCAGCTGTTAATGAACAAATGAATGAACAGTTTAATCTTTTCCCATCATGTTTGGATTCTATTTGTTTAGAATATTGCCACGGGTATTCTGATGGTGGTTTGGAAAGTGAGAAATGCATTGGTAAACTTTAAAGACACTTTAAAGACTTCTAACTGTGTACAGTATGCAAATGAGTTTCACAGGAGAAGGGAGGGTGAGTCTCACTGTGGACCCCCTCTGACGCCAGCAGCCAATTGCAACACTGGAATGGAGAAGCGCCAAATTGCAATCTCCTCCTATTCGGAAAAGGATAAAGGTACCCTTTCAACAGACACACCTTGTTCTGAGTCTCCCTTCAAGAGAGACATAACAGATACACCGTAATGTTCTGAGTTTCTCCTTGAGAGAGACAAACAGTTCACCAAGTTCTGAGTCTGTCCCACGAGGATAAGACTGTGACAGAGCAACCAAGTTCTGAGCCTCTGGTTCATCCAGAGAGACAACAAAAGATCCAAGGATCTGAATCTACAGCTTGTGAGTCAGCAACAGATATGACCACGTTCTGAGCCTCCAGCCTGTGAGGAAAGAGACATTAACAACCACTACGTTCAGAGTTTTAGTCCAGCGAGACTACAGCATGTCCCGAGTCTCCATGACAGAGAGACCAAAGCAGATTGACCAAGTCCTGAGTGTCTGACCCACAGAGTCAGAAGACACACAGAGACATTTGCAACAAGGTTAAGCTCAGGAGAGCAAACCTTCACTTCGAGGTTCCTTCGTCTGCGTGTTCCAGATTAAGGACCTTCTGCACCTTCTTCAGGGCCTCATCTGCGTGTTCCAGATTTTAGGACCCTTTGGTGCTCCAGGAGATCAGCATCCCACAGATCTTCGTGTTCAAGACTGTTGAAACGGATTCCAGCTCCTTTCCCACTGCATTGTCACCCAGCATAACCAGTGGAAGAAGTCACCTCCATCGGACTGCTTACTCAACCAAGTGGAACGTAAATATCACTTAACCAAACCTCTTTCCAGAAACCTTGGCATTGTTGTATATATCAGTATATGATTTCCTAATTTACATTAGAGGTAATTTAACTGATGCTAGTTAATAACAAATAAACTTTTGTTTATTTGTTTGATGCATAATAAGGTTTTTCACCTTAGTTTCAGAGAAACAACAGTTTATCTTTCCATAAGATAACGCAACTCTTCCATAGCCACACTCAACTTAATCACATGTATTTTATATATCTTAGGCACTTTATTCCTATATCATTCATTGTATTCATTTAGTAGTTGTGTTAGTTATTCTTGTTTATCTTTTGTTAATAAAATCTATTTTATTACAATTGTGTCTTACTTGTGCTGATAATACAGAAAAGGCTCTACAAGTTAGAAATCTCACCAATCTTTCAGATAAATCAGCTGACCAACTCTCCCCACTTTACATTCAGTCTAAAATGATTGAACCGCCTCTCGTTTAAAGCATTCTCATAGAGCCAAGGTAAAAGACCTTGATTAGTGTCCCAAACTAAGAGAGGGGGAAGGTGGTCATCTGATGTACTCATAACCACACCTTAAGTGACGTGTGATCCAAAAATCACAACGTCTGCGGTGACGTGAGTACCAATCACTACCTTACTTAACGTCCTTGGATGGACGAAGGTAAAATCACTACATAATTGGCGTCCCTTGTTTGGGCCCAAAAGTGAAATTATTACATTAGAGCAGCAATGTTTTGTTTTGCAGATGAAAATACTACCCCTTGGTTGCGGATTGAGGCGAATACAACTGCTCCTTTACCACTAAATTTGTATTTGTACTCCGCTCCCCTGCCCAAATTGAAAAAAGCCACTTCTAATCCTTTTGTTAAAAATACTATCGTGGTATGGTATGATGTTTTGAAACACCTTGGAGAGATTCCACAATTATCACAGTTTACCCCTATTTGGGTGAACACTTATTTTACACCAGGAACACATGATGCTGGTTTTAGAATTTGGGCATTAAAAGGTTTGAATAAGGTGGTAGATTTATTCAACAATAAAACTATGCTCAGTTTTCAGGATTTAAGACAAAAGTTTGATTTACCTAAAACATTTTTTTTAAATATCTTCAAATTAGGAATTTTATTAATAAAGCACAGAATCACTCTCCTACCTTACTGGATCTGTCCCCTTTAGAAAAAATTACTTTAAACCACCTTAGTTGTGGTAAACACATTTCCATGTTTTATAGACTAATCTCCACTAACTACAGGGAAAATACAGATAACAAGCGTTTGGCTTGGTGCCAAGACATAAAAGAATATATCTGAGGATGAATGGCAGAGTATCTGTCTAAAGACCCAGACAATTAATACGAGGTTTAAACTTATACAATACAAATGGATTATGAGAGTGTACATAACTCCAGAATTACTACATAAATTTAATCCAAATATTCCTGATAAATGTATAAAATGCAACCTAGAGATAGGAACATTATACCATTGCTTATGGAAGTGTCCCAAAGTTCAAAATTTTTGGGAAAAAGTTTTAGACTTTTTATCACTGGTTTTGAAACAAAATGTTCCTATATGTCCTAAACTTTGTATACTAAATATTTTCCCTGAAGAACTTAGCCCCGCCCACAAAATGTATTGCACGGGCAGTTCGGTCTGGACTTGATCCATAGAGAAGTAATTATGCCCGAACAGAAACTGTTCAGACCAATGAAATTGACAACTAACGTTATGCGTCGCTCCGTTGCTCTGATTGGTTGTAGGTTTATCTAATTGAGGTCTTTCATGGTTCGGTTGAAACACGCCCCATAATCACAGCCCAACGGAGCAGTATCAGACTCAAATTCTGACTAGAATTGAGTATGACGACGTCAGGCTAACTTTATCCAGTTCTGGTAAGAAAATATTAATTTTCTGTTTATTACAAGCAAAACTCACAGTAGCACGCCATTGGAAAAATATAGAAAGCCCTAGTTTTAAACAATGGTTACAGGAATTGTCTAACTGTTTGGCTTTGGGAAAACTTACATATATTGTTAAGGGAAAACCTGAAAAGTTTTTCAAAATATGGAATTCTTTTACGGAATTTTTGAAGGAGAGCGATCCTAATAGTCTGTTTCCTGTGTAACATGACTTAACATGCATCAGGTGTAATGATATTAATGTACCATTGTATTTAATCTTTTTTGTTTTTTATTTTTATTATTATTATTATAATTTGTTTTTATTTTTTGTTTTGTGTGTTTGTCTCTGTTGGTAATGTTTCAAAATCAATAAAGACTGTTAAAGTTAAAGTTTATGCCATTAATAGAACTCAAAATGTAATTCAAATAATAAAAGGTATTGATATATACAATTTAAAAAAAATGTAAATTAAAACTAGTCAGAGGCGCCACAAGCCGCTCCACTTCCATCTCCTTCACCACCTTCCGCTGCTGCCTCTGCCAGTCCAATGGCCCGGAGGTGGAGGATAGCAGCGGGTTCATGAGAATGAACCTCATTAGTTCTTGCTGAAGCTCAAACGTGATGCGTAACACGAGAATGAACCTCATTGCTGACACCGATCCCAATATGTTACGTCAATGACTGCTTGTCAATTAAATGCTTTTTTGCATAGTTGTGTTTGACATATGAAAACTGCAACACTGTATCTTACAGTGTAACCCGATGTAACCTTGCTCTCACTTAAAATGTGTCCCCGCCTGACATGAGGATGAGTAAATAAAAACAATGCAGTCAATTGTAGCGCTCTTGTCACTTAAAATACTGTCCTTTACGGCATTTTAAACGTCCAAAAACATTGTCAATTGCGGCGCCCTTTATCAAATAAAAAGCCCTTGATTTCCGGTGCTTAAACCGGCCAAAAAACGTCATCAATTGTGTTTCATTTATTTACATCAGTTACATCGCATTTGTTGTTACTTATTATTTTATTTATTATTTATTTTAAGGTCATTATTGCCTACTTTTTAACCTATAAAGGAAGATTCTTTGAAATGTAGGGAAGTACAGGATATGTACATTTTCCTCAAAAGAAAATCGTCCTTCTTCTTTTGCCATTACGTGTTTGACAAATGAATTAACAGACAAGGAAGTTTAGTTTTATATACAGTCCCAGTACCTTATACAGAACATAGGGGCAAAGTCCTCTCTTAAACATCTCTTATCTATAGTTTTACTATCCAGTAAGCAAGGTTACATATATTTAAAGAAACACACCTATCATGGTAAAATATGAACTGCCCCCAGTTGTTACATTGTGCTTATTTTCAAAGAAACATTGAAAACTTGAACACACAGAAGTGTCTATTAAAGATTAAGTGTGCATTTGAATTAACTGTTGTTTGGCCGGTATGAAACAAGGATTTGATCTGCTGTAAAGTGTATAAAATAAATAAATAAATAAATAAAGTCACTAGCGACCAAAGGTCTGTAATGGTGTGAGTAAATTGTTTTATATACATTGACATCTCTGACATTTCTGATGTCTTGTGTGCAATTTATCTTTATTCCTCAAGGTGGCAATGTCTGATACAGATCCTGCAGAGCAAACTGTAAGCAATCAATATTAGTGTCACTCTCACTTGATTGTGGATCTGTTGAAGCGATCAAAATATTAATTTTGAAGACATTGAAAACTATAGTTTTTTAAGAATATGGCTCAGATTGTGAATATGGGACAGATGTTAAATGTACTGGGGAAATGAGCTCTAATTATGTAAAAAAAAAAAAAACATTGCTCAAACTTAACCTTTCCCTTTTCCAAAATGTAACGAAATATGCTTGATCTTAGAGACCCATCCATGTTAGATATAGTTCTGGGTTGCTAAAGACCAGAATATGCAATAATTATTGACCAAACAATTCAAATGAACTAAATTCAAGGGTCAAGGACTCAAGTAGAGGAAACACTGATCACCATAATGGTGACTTCAAATTAAATATAATCTATAAATAATCAAAATTACCTAGCTAAACCTCTTTTAATTCTCAATTAGAACTTTTGTAGATATATTTCAGAAATTAAGTCAAACTGGTTTGTATTAAGTGAAGATGTTAATGCTGTTTGTGGAGTTGTTTAATCATCCTTTGATGAGATCTTGAGAAATTTAATGTTAATTTTGCTGTGTGTACTTTTTTTGTATATTTGTAATTTGTGTTTCTTCTATATATATATATATATATATATTTTTTTTATTTTTTATTTATTTAATTGTATTATTTTCTTGTAACAGCATTCATGATGGAAAGCAAAGTAAGAATTGTATTGTACTGTGCGTATGACAACAAAGGCTTTGAACTTTGAACTGTCTCGTGTCCCAGTACTAGACTCAGAATGTGTGACGCAATGTCACAAATGTCACTCTGAGCTCAAGACAATCTGTATACATGTTTTTTTTTGTTATTATTTGATCTTTTATAGTAATTATAGCAAATTTACATAAAAACAACATTCTGATGCTTCATATGTCTTCATAAATATGCACATTCCTCTCACAACATTCATTTCAACTAATTAATTTAGATTGTGAATGTGTATTTTCATAATTTAGTCTGTCTACAGTAACATATTCTGTGTCAGACCTCCCCTCCTGCGTTCGTGTGTCAGTGTATGTGTGTGTGAGCAGTGCTTAATTCATAAATCAAATCATAAGCCAGAGAGTGCATTTGAGAGTGGAGGGGTGTACTGAAAACAGCATGCTATGTGCAGTGTTGCCAGATTGGGCGGTTTTGAATTTTATTATGCAGGTAAAAACTTGGGCTGGTTTGGGTTTCTGTGGTTCTCAAACATCTAAAACTCAAGTGTGCATGTACTCCTGTGAGAAAAAGGCCTGCTAATTACGTTGCTTATTCGCGTTTTGCACTTCAATTGGCTAAATTGGTAAACTTACTGTTTACATTGAAAATGATGCATGTGTTTTTCCGAGGGTTAAAGTCTTCGTTAATTTCTTGATTGCTGTGTTGACAGTTTCCACCTAGACAGTTTAGTCATTTTCTAATTCACTGTCTGGTTTTTGTCTGGTTTCCAGTCTAAATATATATAAATTCTTAAATCAAGATGCATTTACTAGATAAGTAAAATCACATAAGTTATTTTTTCTTGTTTTATGGGGGGAGTTTTTGCTTCAAACAAGCACAATTATCTGCCAATGGGGTATAGAAAATAATCTTGTTAAAACAAGATTATTTTTCTTACCCCCTTTTTTGCAGTGTTCTCTTTAAAGGGTTAGTTCACCCAGTAATGGAGGACTTAAGTAAAGGACTTAAGTAATGGGGCAGACACTGGTAAGGGGTTCGCACAGCGGTTCCTCTTCGGACAGCCAGAGGTGAGTAACGGACCGGACACTGGACAGGGATTCACACAGCAATTCCTCTTCAGACAGCCTGAGGTAAGTAAGGGAACAGACACTGGTAAGGGGTTGGAGCAGACACTGGTAAGGGGTTCGCACAGCGATTCCTCTCCGGACAGTCTGAGGGAAGTATTAGAGCAGACGCTGGACAGGGATTCACACAGCGATTCCACTTCAGACAGCCAGAGGTGAACAATGGAGCGCTCAATAGCCTGGAAGCACATCTTGCCAGGAAGTCAAACAACAGTACATAAGTGTGCAACAAATCTTCTTCAAGTCAGGCAATAAGCAGGTACTCACACCAGGGATCTCCTTCAGGGTGAACAGCTCAATAGACAGATAATGTTTCCTCTTCGGGTCAGAGAGTCAAACAGCAATGCATGAATATTCAACAAATCCTCTTAAAATCAAACAGTAATTATAAGATGTCAGGCCAGCTAGCCGAGATTACCCAGCGACTCAAACAGTTACAGCCACACCCTGCCGTGGTTCCCACACTGAGTCAACCTGACACTGAGAGAGGGAATGGCCGCCAGTCTGAACCTCGTCTGAACCCACCTGCTCCATATTCTGGTGAGCCCAACTCATGTCATTCATTCCTTTCACAGTGCTCAATGACTTTTTCACTACAGCCATCCTGCTTCGCGACAGAGAGGTCTAAGGTAGCCTTTGTGATCATGCACCTGACTGGGCTTGCGAGAGAGTGGGGAACGGCTATGTGGGACAATGAGCATGATTGCTGCGATACATACGAGGACTTCTCAGCGGAGCTGCGCAAGGTATTTGACCATTCGGCACTGGGCACCGAGGCAGCACGTGCATTGTCGCTATTACAGCAGGATGCCCGGTCCGTATCAGAATACTCTATCGAGTTTCGTACCCTCGCGGCATCCTGTGGTTGGAATGCTAAGGCTCAGTGGGACCATTTTCTCCATGGCTTAGCTGAGCACATTAAGGATGAGATTTACTCACTGGAGTTACCCCCTTCCCTTGACGGTCTGGTGGACCTCGCTATCCGGGTTGATAACCGGATTTCCCTTCGTTTCCGGCATCGAAGGGCGGGGCTCCCTCACAGATTCGTCAGAAATCCACAGAGCACGGGAATGGCTACATCACAGCAGTTCGGCCCACATGAGGAGGAACCCATGCAGATCGGGAGAACTCATCTGACTGTCGCTGAACGACATCATCGTCTCACCAACAACTTGTGCCTCTACTGCGGAGAGGCAGGGCACATGGCGGCGGTTTGTCCCTTAAAGGGGCGACGCGCATCCTTCAGAGGACGACGCATGGTGAGCGTTACTAACACGCTACTGCCATCTGGTGGTCGTTCCACACTCCCGGCTGTACTGCAGTTCGGGGGAGCGGCTCATCGAGTGTCAGCTTTAATTGATTCTGGGGCAGAGGGTGATTTTATGGATATTGCACTGGCTGAGCACTTGGGCATTTCCAGCTCTCGTTTGGCTGAGCCGATTTCGGCCAGAACACTTTGTGGCACACCTCTCACAAGAATCACTCACTCCACAAGACTTGTTGGCCTCACCATCTCTGGGAATCATTCGGAGGAGATTCGCTTCCTATTAATTCATTCTCCCTCTGCTCCAGTGGTTTTGGGGCACACCTGGCTGACTAAGCATAACCCACACATTGACTGGGCTCAAAGTTCCATATCCTCCTGGGACCCGGAATTTTTTTTTATTTTTTTATTTAGTATTTTTGCATGTCATTAGAGCATAAGAAACAAATGGAAAAAGTGATATATGATATTTTATTCATATGTTATGCTATATCCTGTAGTGACACCAGGACTCACCAGGACTCCAGGACACCAGGTTTAAAAAATAAAATGACATGAAATCGCATGTATAGGCAAAAACAATGAGATTTATTTTTAATTCACCAAAACAAACTTTGTTTAAGGATGATTCTGAACTATGTTATGAAAGATATAATCAAATGCATTGATATACCATTTTACTTTATGCAATATGTGGGTAAAATGGCCAAACTTGGATTTTCCCATTCAATACACTGCATCTAATTTGCATATTAATGTGTTCTCGGTGCAACACGTAATGAAAAAAGAAGTGTAATAATTGGCAACATTTTCATGATAATATCTAGTATTTCATAGGAATATTGATATGTAATTTCTACATATCAATATTGATACATCAGCGATTCTCTCTTGGCATACGTCCTTCTTCCTCTCCGGCCGGGGCGGGGTTCTTCTTCGTGGGGAAGAAGGATGGTTCTTTGCGTCCCTGCATAGATTATCGAGGGCTGAATGACATTACGGTAAAGAATAGCCACCCTTTGACGTCCTCAGCGTTCGAACTCTTGCAGGGAGCAACCATCTTTACGAAGTTGGACCTACACAATGCTTACCACCTGGTTCGGATTAGGCAGGGGGTCGAATGGAAGACCGCTTTTAATACCCCGACAGGTCACTTTGAATATTTGGTCATGCCCTTTGGACTCTCAAACTCCCCAGCGGTCTTCCAGGCACTCGTCAACGACGTGCTCAGAGACATGGTCGACCGGTTTGTATTTGTTTACCTCCACGACATACTGATCTTCTCCCAGAACGAGCGTGACCATGTCCAGCATGTCAGGCGGGTGTTACAGCGGCTACTTGAGAATCGTTTGTTCGCTAAGGTGGAGAAGTGCGAGTTTCACGCACGGTCGGTTCCGTTCCTGGGTTTCGTTCTGTCGCCCGAGGGCATCCGAATGGATCCTGGGAAGGTAAAAGCGGTTGCTGATTGGCCTACCCCGGATAGTCGTAAGACGGTCCAGCGATTTCTGGGGTTTGCGAATTTTTACCGTCGATTCATTCAGAACTTTAGCCAGGTCACCCTACCACTGACGAATCTCACCTCCACACGAATTAGTATCTGTTGGTCAACGCAGGCTCAGGAGGCGTTTGAGAAACTAAAGAGCCGCTTCGTTTCGGCTCCAATTCTTACCAACCCAGATCCGTCTCGTCAATTCATTGTGGAGGTGGATGCGTCGGAGGTAGGAGTGGAAGCGATTTCGTCTCAGAGGTCACCTTCAGACGACAGAATACACCCATGCGCGTTCTTTTCTCATCGTCAAGGCAAGTGATGAGACTATAATATCTAATAGTGTTATAATAATAAAAACAGTCCTGAATCCAAGCTCGATCAAACTTTATTCTATGCTAAATAAATCATCACATTACTGTAATTATATTATTATTGTTAATATTATTACAATTATTAGTAGTATTGCATTCTCTAATAAAGAGATTTACCACTTGTTAGTTAGTTGTTTCCTCTTTAAGTGCTCCAACATGCACGTTGTGCTCCCGTGAAAAGTTTCGCCTTGCACGTCTCACTCAGCTCCTGGTTCAGTAGTCAGGGCACTGATCAGGACACGAGTCAATGGGCTGATCCCTGATCAGTGCCCTGACTTCTGAAATAGGGGAGCTGATTGAGACGCAGCCTTAGTTTGAAGTTTTGTGAAACTTTTCCACATCTTGCTAGTTCAGATTTGTTTGCACTCCGTCATTCGCGCTGTTTTCTTCTACCGCAACATTTGTAAGGGCTGCATTACACTCATTAGCGGTCAAATCGCAATATTGCAGACCCTTACATTTAGTCACATGAGATCAAACGACTACTCGACGTTGTCGACAATGTCGACTAATTGTTTCAGCCCTACTCTAAAGTCATCCTCAAACCAAGACATGGCTACGTTCCCAAAGTGCTTTCAACACCGTTCACTCTCTCTGCTCTCCCCTCCACAGAGGATGAGAGGCAGTTACACCTGCTCTGCCCAGTCAGGGCGCTGAGAGCATACATTGAGTGCTCCTCCCACTTCAGACAGTCAGAGCAGGTTTTTGGAAGCTTCGGTGGCATCACCAAAGGGCTTCGGGTCACAAAGCAAAGTCTATCCAGGTGGTTAGTGGTCACTATTGCGTTAGCCTACGATTCTATGGACCTTCAGTGCCCCCATAGGCGTCAAGGCTTACTCCACTAGAGGCATTGCCTCTTCCTGGTCGTTGTCCAGTGGAGTATCCATTGGTGATATCTGTAGAGTGGCCAGCTGGTCCTCGCTATCCACATTTGCCAGATTTTACAGTTTGGAGGAGTTCTGCAGGCACATATCCTTTCTGTGTAATAATGAATGTGAGTCGTCCTCAGCGAGCCCGGCCCTTCATAAGTTAGCGCTGGGGGTCTACAACCAATGTCCCTGCGCTTAAGCACAAGTCCCTTCACTATGATTATGACTGGCCTCTACGAGCCCAGTTTTCACATCAGGGATATATCACGATATGTCAATAACTCTAGTTTGGGCCCGTATGCTAGCGCTCCAATTTGGATAGAGGTACATATCGTTGCGCTTTCCATAGCACAGCGTGATTGAATGGGTTCCCAAAGCATCTAGCTAGACGCAATACGACTGACTGTTCAAAAGGGAACATATTCTGTTGCTTAACGTAACCTCAATTCCCTGAGATAAGAGAACGAGTATTACGTAGACTAGCGATCGTCACTTCAGCCTATGGTAAATCAAGTGTCTTTTATGGGCAAATTCCCCGCCCACTTTGGCGGGCTCTGCGCTCAGTTTCGCGGGCTTCGCATCGATTGCTTTGTGCAGTTACGCCGCTCTGCCATTGGTTTGTGCAGTTCCCACTGGCCAGCCAATAGCATGCGAGTAAGCCTCAGCATTGTTAAGGGATAGTTCACCCAAAAATGAAAATTCTGTCATAATTTACTCACCCTCAAGTTGTTCCAAACCTGTATGAGTTTCTTTGTTCTGCTGAACACAAAAGAAGATAGAGTGAAGAATGTTTGTAACAAATCAGATAGAGCAACTATTGACTACCATAGTATTTTTTTTCCTACTATGGTAGTTAATCTGCTTGGTTACAAACATTCTTCAAAATCTTATTTTGTGTTCAGCAGAACAAAGAAACTCATACAGGTTTGGAACAACTTGAGCGTGAGAATTTTCATTTTTGGGTGAACTATCCCTTTATGGCTGTGCAGTAGCACTGCATTATTTTATAAAAGGCTTCAGTATTTCAGGAAATAATAGTTTTCCTAAAATTTCTAGCTAGACGCAATACTTGTTCCTTTATCTCAGGGAACTGAGGTTACGTTAAGTAACGTTATCGGTATATCTGTATATATGTAATATTATATATAATATAATATATTATTTATGTATAATATACAAGCTGTGGTCATCGTCTTTTGTATTTCCACAGCATGAACATGTTGATTTATGAATGAAACGCTCCTTTTAAAGTCTTCTAATTTGCTGCCATTTGTTATGACATCTGCTTCAAACATTATAATGCTCACGATAAAGTAAATCCATTTCACCAGATAATTACTCTTCAACAGCGACACCATAGAAACATACAGAGCTAGCACAAAAACACAAGTACAAAGACGATATTCTAAAGATGACTGTGCGCTTTTTTCTCTGCCACATAATGTCTGTGCATATGAGATGTGGTTCAAAATCTTTCCTTTATATTTTTTATTATTATTATTATTAGCACATCATTGACCAACACACATTTAAATATGTCTTTCTTCAAGAATTCAACTGATATGCGTTGTATTATATGTATATGAATGTCTACACACAGTGACTTGAGCATGTGATCAGGACTTTTATTTTGTAGTGGTGTTGTGATGTCATAAGGCTGCGCCACACTCCTGCATCTGTTGTGATTCTGCTGAAGAAAGGTTTGTGTTTTAAGCTTTTAAAGTGTTTAAATCAATGCAAACTGTTCAGGCAATTTTATACTTTCAACAAGAATCATTAAATGACTGTTTGATTATTGAATTTAACATTATAATGCGTTATATAACATTAATGAACTTTATTGTGTGAGTTAAGCTCATCCACACATGAGTAACAGAAAAGATGCATCCCATTTCTCTCTATATATCGTGAATCAGTTTAGCATGTTTTTTAACTAATTAAGCTATAGTTTTGAGTATTTTTAACTCGCTCTGACTGACTCTCTTACCAGTGACTGAACTAGAGCTGATTGAGACACTCTCAGAGATTTATTTTGCATTTATTTGTGTAATTATTCTTATCTTAAAGATGGTGTTTATTAAAGAGGAGAGTGAAGACGTGAAGATTGAAGAAACATTGAAACATGAAGAAACTGAGGAACAAACAAAGATGGCGTTTATTAAAGAGGAGAGTGAAGATGTGAAGATTGAAGAAGACCTGAAGATTGAAAATGTCTTCAGTTTGAAACATGAAGAAACTGAGGAACAAACAGGTTAGTTTCATTCTCAAAGCTGAACTCATTTGATCCTTATTCAAATGTCCAGCTCTACAGAAATGATATAATATTTTTTAATTGAGTCCTAATTAAAGCAAGACGTTGCATTTAAATGAAAGGTTTTCAAATATAAAACTTTTATGTTTTCAGTGCGTGCATCAGTTCTTTTTGATCTCATTTCAACAAAACTGTGATAATCGTGATCATTTTGGTCACTATAATCGTGATATGAAATTTTCATACTGTCCCATCCCTAATGGAAAGGCACGTTGACGCACGTCTGGAGGTCCTGCGGCACGATGGACACGATTCCGCCTCATTCGCGCATCCAGTTAGCGCGAATTACGCGTCTTGTGCGAGTGGTGCTTTTTGTGCATTCACGCGTTTTGAAGCGAATTCACGTCTGACGCCCGAGTTGAAAATTCAGCAGCTTTTAGATCTTGTTGGTCCGACTTTGTAGAGACAAACTGGACATATCTACCCCCTCAGCCCTGAAATCCAGCTGCTGGTGGCCCTCCGTTTTTATGCAGTGGGGAGTTTTGTGGAGGTGCATGGGGATGGATATGGGCTAAGTAACACCTCTGTGTGGCGGTGCGTTGATTCCGTAACGAACATCCTGCTCTGTCAGGCCACAGATTATATCTGCATGCCTTCCGCCAGGCACAAAGTGATGGAGGTGCATCAAGACTTCCATGCCATTCCTGGTATCCCACAAGTGATAGGCCTTGTCGACAGGACACTTATACCCATCACTAGGGGTGCACCGATCCGATATTAGGATCGGATATCGGCCGCGATACTGACAAAATAGCTGTTTTTTTAGGTGTTTTTTTTTTCTTTCGTTGCAGCAGAACCTACGTCATTCGTCAGCTTCACGTGTGTCGCATGCTAGAAGCAACATGGAGCGAGCCAGAGAGTCGGGTGTGGAGGAGATATTTCACGCTTGCCACGCCAAGTAGTTCGTCGGCTGTTTGCAATGTCTGCAAAGTAACTTAAATGTTTTGAGGGGAGGTGGTATTACTGCAAAGTCAGGGTTTTTCCTGCATTGAACATTTTTTGACGGCCGCCAAAGCCTAATTTGATGAGTTATTGTGATTTACGAGTGATGTCGAACAGATGCTGCGCTTGTGACTGAGTGACAGAGAGAACGATCAGAGCTCCGCCCCCGCGCTCACTCTCTGGGTCTTCAAAATAATCACTGTTAGCTGTTAGCTCTCTCATATTTCACATATTAATCCAAATCAAAAGGTCGGAAGACCGAAACCATGTTGAGAATAGGGGTGGTTAATCTGTCTGATTTCCCGATTCGATTCGATTACGATTATTGAAGTCCCGATTCGATTACAGTCGATTTTCGATTATTAACGATTCTCGATTAGCGATTATTGATTTTCCATTTCACAACAGTAAACGAAAATACACTACAAAGTGATTGCAGTATAAAAAAAAAGTCAGCTACTGAATTACTTAACTCTTTTATTGAGTAACAACAACTCAAAGCACTTGTCGTGTAGTTACACAGAAATGAATACATCACATTGTGTTGTGACTCATCAAGTTGAACTAAACAATAACAAATAAATGAAAGGCTTATTTCCTTTAGGAAGTAGATCAGAACCAACATACTGTAGAAATTGGACAATTTTCTTCTAGAAAGACAACCTGTTCAGGTGGAGGAAGACTGCAGGTTGCAGTCGAAACATGTCAAGGTAAAGAAGAAGTTTTTTCTCCAAACACCTTGTCTTTCTAGAAGAAAATTGTCCAATTTAATTATTAAGAAGACAAAATGAAAATTTTTGAACAACTTACTGTAGCTTCAGCTTATTTACTGTACTGTAGAACACAGTGACAAAATGTCAAGAGTGATGGATGCGGTGCGCGCGTGAGGGGGGCGGGAACGCGTGGAATGCTCGAGCTCCTCTCGTTCGTTTCCTGACGTGAGAAAGACAAAAGGGGAAAAAACGACAGAAGAAAAACGGGTTCGTGTCGGAGGAGTGTCGAGGCCCGTTCGGTTCCGTGAGCGGGAGCTGCGGGTCGGTGCAGCGGAGCGGCGGTGTTTTTCCAGCATCAGTCCGGCTGTGTGTGTGTGAGATCCGCTCATCGCGTCCTCAGGATCGCCTTAATTCCCGCGAATGTGCGCGTCGATGTGTGTCGCGCTCGCTCATCTGAAGCACTCATAAATCTGCGGATTGAAGGCGTTTATTCGGTGTTTGTGCGCGAATCTGAGCCGTGCTAACGCGCTAATGCTAATGTGCCTGAGCTCCAGAGGAGGCGAGGCGGGAGGATTTCTAGAGTGTTCCCTCAGAATCATCTCAGCATTAACGACAGATTTACATTCATCTAATGAACACACACACACACACACACACACACACACACACACACACACACGGTGGTAGAGTCAGGTTTAGATAAATAAAAAAATCGATTTTTGAAAATTTTATGATCGATTCATGCTCGTCCATAACATACTCGCGATTAATCGATAATCGATTTTTTTCACCACCCCTAGTTGAGAACACAAGTGTGCTCACCCAATTTAGCAAGAGTGGGTAGTAAGAATTATTTTTAAAGGGGTGGTAAAACACATTCTTTCGAAGGCTTGATTGTGTTTGTGGGGTGCACTGTAACATGTGTTCATGCTTCGTTTTAAAAAAAATAATAATTTTTTATATATTTTACCTTTATTCTACACTGCTCTGTCCCTCCTTGTAAAAACGGTCTGATGGTTTCCGGGTTGTATGAAGCCAGTCCCTCAAAAATACGCAATGGGCTCAGATTGGTTAGCTAACCGCTTAGTGCACGTTTGTCGGAAATGTCCCGCCCCTTCCCTTTACAGTCCTCAAGAGTAAAGACTGCGGATCTATAGTGATCGCTACTGAATGGCACCGTTACTTTTGTATTTTTAGAACGATTATAGCCAAATATCGTAAGAACGAACACTAAACATTGGCTTTACTATAGTATCCAAATCAAACACAGAACCATGTTTAGCATGCCTGTAGATAAACAATACATAAAAGCTCTAATCAAAGAATAATTTACACTAATGCCAAGTTCGCTGTTGAGATTTTAAAAAGTTTGTAACGTGAGGTGTTTGTCGGATAACGTTAAATATGAATGAGCATTTAACAAACTGGTTTGCAGAGCCAAATGAGCGTTGTCATCTGTTTACTTCCTTGCTACAGCGTACAATTAACAATACAAACTATTACAGGAAAACACATCAACGAAAAATAAATCAAACTTACAGGTTGTGTCCCGTAAACAGCTTCTGTTTTTAAATCCATCTTTCAGGACAAGCCGTTGTGCGAATCCTTCATTGAACTCGTGAAGATTGTGGAAGCTTTCCTCCGTGAAATGTGCAGCGGGAGCCGCGCGCGCCCGTCTCATGCTGCGTTCACACCGGACGCGAATAAATCGCGCTATTCGCGCGAAGGTGGATGCTTGAACATTTTGAGTTTACTCGCTTCATTCGCGTGTGACATTCACTGCACAACAGACGCGAATTCGCGTCATAGGAGGGGCTTCTGCCAGCGGCTCGTCTCGGTGAGAAATGGCTGACATGGGCTGTGTTTACACGTCTTTTTTTTGTTAAAATCTACTGTTAATGTGTGACAAAACGTAGTTTTAAGACTTTTTCAGTCGATAATGTAGTTGTTTAAAGCTCAAATCTGTGGTTTATTTATATAAAGAGTGCCTATTTGAACATTTTATCTGGCGTTTTCGTAGTTGTGAGCTCCAGCGGATCAGCGGCGCTTACACTGGCAGCGTTTGTCTCGTGCAGCTGAACCGCGGCTTCTGTATTGCAAATACAGACGAATATTGTCCATTATGTCACATTTCCCGGTCTTCTCCTCCGACCCCTGTCTGTCTCATGCTTTGATTTCGTAGGCATTGGCAAAAACACTCCAGCCTACTAACTAGCCAACCACAACAACTATTCCCCGCAGCGCCTCGCCCCCCTTATTTCATATTCTCGGAGGAGGGGTTTATGTAAATATTGGGGCTGGTGATGTCAGAGACTCTGGAGGAATGTCTGTAGTCCCTACTGACCTTTTGCTGTAGTCCTTAGAAATTGATTTCTTTAAAAGCAAATATCTCCCTTTGCTTTAAACTTTGAACGTTGTAACTTTGCAGATGTTGTTTATGCTCAAACAGCAACATTACACACTAGCTAAAGTTAGAAAAGTGAAATCGTGGTTTACCACCCCTTTAATTATCAACAGTATTTCAGCTTATTTCTGTTGACAATGTGTAGTAAAATAAATAGGCCTAGCCTACAATCATTTAGACAGGAGTGAGGTGAAACCAGAACAAAGTTGTTATTAGCTAGCTGATAATTTTTATTAAATTGCATATGGCAGAAAATTTGACTATTTGTTAATTTGTAATGCTACTTTTTAATATTGATATGATTATATACCAAAACAATTAGATTAGATTAGATTCAACTTTATTGTCATTACACAAGTACAAGTACAAGGCAACGAAATGCAGTTTAGGTCTAACCAGAAGTGCAATAGCAGCAAGTGCAGGATATACAATGGTTGCGTAAGTGCAGGACATGGATATGTACTGAATATATATATAAATATGTATAAATAGAGAGATGGTTATTACTATAAACAGAACTGAATTTACAGGTGAATATGTACAGTGAGTAAATATACAGATGGCTATTACTATAAACAGAATTTTACAGATAGAGGTATACAATAATATGTTAGGCTAATATGAGGAATAGCAGTGGATTAAGGTAGTGCAATAAATTATGGACAGAGCGTAGTACGGGAAGTACGGTGCAAAATGCAAATGTAAACAGTAGGTACTATAAATACAGTCGGCAGTGCAAATGAGCATAATTCAGTTAAGGTATGGTAGTGCAAAATGCAAATGTAAACAGTTGTTACTGTAATAAACAGTTTGTAGTGCAAATAACAAAGTGAAGGCAGATGTGAGGGGGAGAGGAGAGTTGGCAGTATATGAGGGGAGTGGATCAACGGGGGTTCGAGTTCAATAAAGAGACAAAAAACTGTTCTTAAGTCTGCTGGTCCTGGTCCGGAGGATCCTGAAACGCCTGCCGGAGGGCAGGAGAGAAAACAGTCTGTGGGCTGGGTGAGAGGAGTCCTTGAGGATGCTGCGAGCTCGATGCAGACAGCGTTTCCTCTGGATGTGCTCGATGGCAGGTAGTGGAGTCCCTGTGATGCGCTGGGCAGTTTTCACCACCCGCTGCAGTGCCTTGCGCTCCGCAACAGAGCAGCTCCCATACCATACTGCCACACAGTTGGTCAGGATGCTTTCTATTGCGCAGCGATAGAAGTTCACCAGGATAGCCGAGGAGAGCTGATTCTTCCTCAGTGTCCTCAGGAAGAAGAGGCGCTGGTGAGCCTTCTTGACCAGGCTGGAGGTGTTGGTTGTCCACGACATGTCCGCCGAGATGTGGGTCCCCAGGAACTTGAAACTGGAGACACGCTCAACAGCCATTCCATTGATGTGGATGGTGTCGTGTGTGCCTCTTGACTCCTTCCTGAAGTCCACGATGAGCTCCTTCGTTTTGGTGGTGTTGAGGAGCAGGTTATTATCAGTGCACCATGTGGCCAGGTGCTGGATCTCCTCCCTGTAGGCAGTCTCATCGTTGTTGCTGATGAGCCCAATCACCGTAGTGTCGTCCGCAAACTTGACAATGGAATTAGATCCATACACAGGCTTGCAGTCGGAGGTGAAGAGGGAGTAGAGAAACGGGCTTAGCACACAGCCCTGTGGTACACCAGTGTTGAGTGTGATGGACGTGGAGCAGGTGGATCCTGATCGAACATTCTGGGGTCTGTCAATTAGGAAGTCCAAAATCCAGTTACACATTGAAGTGTTGATGCCCAGGTCTCCAAGTTTGGCTATTAACTTGGTTGGGATGACAGTGTTGAATGCTGAGCTGAAGTCAACAAACAGCATGCGTGCATAAGTGTTCTTATGGTCCAGATGGGTGAGCACAGAGTGCAGTGCCATGGAAACTGTATCCTCTGTGCTCCTATTGCTGCGGTAGGCAAACTGGTGTGAGTCCAATGTGGATGGTAGAGAGTCTTTTAGGTGTTCCAGGACCAGCCGCTCAAAGCACTTCATAATGATGGGTGTGAGTGCTACAGGGCGGTAGTCATTAGGGCACCTCGGGCTAGAGTGTTTTGGCACTGGCACAATGGAAGTGCGTTTGAAGCATGATGGTACAGCTGCTTGGGCAAGAGACAGGTTGAAAATGTCTGTAAAAACCCCAGCGAGCTGCTCCGCACATGTCCTGAGAACACGTCCAGGGATGTTGTCTGGTCCAGCAGCCTTGTGCGCGCTGATCCGGCTCAGTGCCTTGCAGACATCTGTGAAGGAGAGTGTGATTGGTGGGTGGTCAGCTGAGGGTTTGAGCTTGGTGGCAGTTTCTCTGTTGTCTCTTTCAAAGCGAGCATAAAAGTAATTTAGCTCGTTCAGGAAGTTGACATCAGTGGCTGCGGGGGTGGAGTGGGTGGGTTTGTAGTCGCTGATGGCCTGAATTCCCTGCCACATGCGTCGAGGGTCAGAGTTGGAAAAGTGTCCCTCTATCTTTAGCTTGTAGCAGTGCTTGGCCTTTTTGATGCCCCTCTTCAGGTTTGCTCTGGATGTGCTGTAGGCTTGTGCATCTCCTGATCTGAAGGCAATATTGCGTGACTTCAGCAGGAGTCGCACTTCCCTGTTCATCCAAGGCTTCTGATTTGGGTATGTGGTGATCTGTTTCTGGGTTGTAACACTGTCAATGGTGGTATTGATATGATCCAATACAGAGGAGGTGTATGAGTTAATGTCTGTGTGAGCGCCACTGGTGGCTTGAGAAGCAAACACACTCCAGTCTGTGTGTAGAAACCTGTCCTGGAGTGTGGAATCTGCCCCCGCAGGCCACACCTTGATGGTCTTCACTGATGGCTTCACACGGTTGATGAGGGGTGTATATTTGGGTGCTAGAAACAAAGAGAGGTGGTCTGACTGTCCCAGGTGGGGGAGGGGTGTTGCAACGTAAGCTCCAGCCATGTTTGTGTAGACATGGTCTAAGGTTTTGTTTCCTCTGGTGTGGCAGGAAACATGCTGGTGAAACTTGGGTAGCACTGACTTTAAGTTTGAGTGATTAAAGTCACCTGCAACAATAAACGCAGCTTCCGGGTGATCAGTCTGTTGTTTACTGATGGCTGCGTGAAGTTCTTTCATAGCAAGCTTGGCATCAGCATCCGGGGGAATATAGGCTGCAGTGATAATGGTGGAAGTGAACTCCCGCGGTAGATAAAACGGTCTACATTTAACCATGAGAAACTCAAGGTTAGCTGAACAATGACTCCCAACAATAGCAGAGTTTGTGCACCAAGCTTTGTTAATGTAAATGCACAATCCACCACCTCTGCTCTTACCGGAGCCATCTAATGTTCCCGCGTCCCGCTAGCTCAATAGCGGTGTCCGGTATTCCGCTGTTTAACCAGGTTTCCGTGAAGATTAGGACGTTGCAGTTCAAAAGTTTCTTACTGTGTGTGATGCTGAGTCGAATCTGCTCCATTTTGTTCACTAGCGACCGTACATTGGCAAGGAAAATGCTGGGTAAAGCGAGCCGGTGGGGTGATAGCATTAGCTTAGCTTTTAGTCCTCCGCGCTTCCCCCGCCTTTGTTTACGATCTCGGCGCCGCCTGCGTGCACTTCCGCCCGGCTGGGTAGAGTGCACAGCCTCGGGTGTCCTAGCGATCTCAGGAAGGAGTCGGAGATTGTCCATAAAACTGTCGGAAATTCGCAAACCAATATCCAAAAGCTCACAACGGGTGTACGATGTAAAGGCACAACTATTCTGTACGATCAGACCCGGGATGAACAAGAAAAATACCGCAAAATTGCAGAATCTGGAGAGACACTGAGCCTCGCGATGTACTCGCACCGCCATCTTGGTCATAATATCTAGAACTCACGTACATAACAGGGCGTGGCTTAACATTCCAGCCAATCAGCACATCTATTACAATCGGTATAAATGTATATATGTAATATTATATATAATATAATATATTATTTATGTATAATATTCAAGCTGTGGTCATCGTCTTTTGTATTTCCACAGCATGAACATGTTGATTTATGAATGAAACGCTCCTTTTAAAATCTTCTAATTTGCTGCCATTTGTTATGACATCCGCTTCAAACATTATAATGCTCACGATAAAGTAATCAAATGACAATTATCTGTAGTGTAAAAAATGTTTGGTAACTGTCAGATTACTATTGTATGTTTGACTGTTTTTTGTTTCCACTGCTACATTTTATTTATTTAAAGAAGTTTGATTACATTCTATTTTAGATTTGAATGCACAATTGTTTTATTAAATAAATAAGAATTCAACACTTTACATACATCTGTTATTTTGTCTTAGTTATGTTTAGTTAGTAAAGTCTGGTGCCTTTAGTCTCTTCAAGGAAGGTATAAGAATAATAGTATCGGATCGGTATCGACAGATACACAAAGCCCAGGCATCGGTATCGGGACTGAAAAAGTTTGATCGTTGCACCCCTACCCATCACCAACCCTTCAGCACTAGACCAGGCCTTCATTTGTCATAAGGGTTTCGCCGCCATCAATGTCCAGGTGGTAGTGGACCACAGGGGGATGTTTGCGGATGTGGTGGCAAAGTGGCCCGGTAGAACATGACAGCTTGGTGTGGGCCAATTCAGTGGTGGGTGAAGATGGAGAAATAGGGGTTTTCGGGCAAAGCATTTTTTAGGAGACAGCTGCCAGCTACCCCCTTGAACCTATCTTTTAAATCCAGTCACCAACCCCACCACACAAGCTGAGTTTGGAACAGAAATGGTTGGTCTTTGAAATTTTGCTTCAGACAAAGCATATTGCTTCTCCAGAATCTGAAGCTTCGCCTTTTTTCACCTCAGGCATGGCACGGGCAAGGTTATTGTCCTCTTGAAACCCCTGCTTGATCCCTCGCAACACTTCCAGCTTCTCCTTTTCGAGCTTCACCAGCTCTTCACTGCAGTTGCACCGGATAAAACACCTTCTGGAGACAACCTCAGTGGAGGCCGATGAAGGTGCAGAGAGGCGTGGTGACGCCGGTGCCGGAGAAGCCCTGCCACTGCTAGCAGAGGAAGAGGGCATGAGGGTGCGGGGTGCAAGGATGGACTGTTCTGAGAGCATCGAGTCGTATCCACAACTGTTCTCAGATCTATACCCCCTGAGATACCCTGTGATGCAGCTTCCCCAATGATTGCCAGGGCCTTTTCCTCATCGGGGCTGAGCGCAAGCACTGAGCTGGTCCCATCACCGGTTGTTGCCCGGACTCTCCGTCTTGCTTTGGCTGCACTGGCAAAATCTTGCCACTTTTCACGGACAACTTCCCACTCTCTCTGTGGGCTAGAACTTGATGCTGCCATTTTAATTGCCATGCTTTCCCAGATATCCTTTTTAGTTTTGTTGGACACTGTTGTCCGAAAACTTAAAGTGTCTTTGTGCTGAGTAACATCGTCTAAAATTATGGCCATTTCGGTTTGGCTCTCCTCTTTCTTTCTTCTTTAATAAAAGAATGTCAAGACTCACATTTGGCTCCTAAACTCTGGAATAGTCTTCCTGATATTGTCCGAGGTTCAGACTCGCTGTCCCAGTTTAAAACTAGTTTAAAGACGCATCTCTTTAGCCAAGCATTCACATTATAATTACCTTTTATACCACAGTTAAATCGGAACAAAAGCATTAATATAATATTCTGAACAGCAGCTACGCTAATTATTTCCCATCTGCTTTTCTGTTGTTATCTCGGGACACTAGTCCCGAGGTAAATAGTTCGTCAGCTCCAGTTTGTATCCAGCCTCTCATGCCCCAACACCTGTGATGAGACGACTCCACGCCAGTGAAGAGACGACTCAACGCCAGCGTTGTTATGGCCTAAATTAATACACGACTGATTAACTTTTTCGAAACATTATTCTTTAACATTGTCCATCTAACATTTTTACTGTTCATCTATGAAATGCACTTTCTGTAAAGCTGCTTTGAAACAATGTGTATTGTGAAAAGCGCTATACAAATAAATTTGAATTTAATTTAATTGAACTTAGAGGGGCATGGTCTGAAATAACAATGAGCATATATTCAGAGTTTACAACCTGAGGGGATAGAGAATAATTGATTAAAAAAAAATCTATACGAGAGAAAGATTGATGGACATACGAGTAGATTAATATTTTCTCGCTGTAGGACTTAAGTGTCTCCATGGGTCAATGTAACCATTTTTAATCATAAAACTCAGAAAATATATTTGACATAGCAGAGGGAGCTTTAAATACAGTACTTGAGTTCAAGGCGTTGAGTTTCCCGGAGGAATGAGTTTCCCGGAGGAATACAGCATCAGGTTTTTGTAGTTTTAAATGTGTCAAAACTTTGGATTTTTTAATGGGTCCATTCAGTCCTTTCACATTCCAACTCAAGAATCTAACTGAGCTTCTGGTATTGTCCATCAATTTCACTTAGTATATAAATAGAGTGGAGGCCACAAGCAGAAAGATAAATAAATGAATTGCGCAGGCCGTTTCTCACAGCAGTAAATGCCGCCCCTCTTAGCGACGCAGGAGTTGTAGTCAGGGAAGACCTTTCGGCCCTTATAGAGGAGATGGTTCCAATTTCCACGTCGAACAGCCTTCTCTTTTTCTTCAAAGTAGTGAAACCAAACAATCATCCCTCTAGGCCTTTGATTCTCCCAGTCACCTGAGGGCGCTGTGCCAATATGGAGTGCTCCAACAGCAGGGCAGTTGGAAAGATTTTGATCTGAGCACATCCTGGGAAAATTGTGACATAAACGTAACCGGATCACTCCCTTCTGCTCGCTCCGGGATGCCGATGACACGGAGATTACAACGCTGAGAGCGTGACTTCAAGTCCAGCACTTTATCGGTGAACTGTTTGTTAGCCTGAATTTAACTTTAGCACAGTCTGTTCCAGTGCTACAATGCAGTCGCTGTAATCGTTCAAGTGCTAAACAAGCTCGTCAAATTGCCATCTTTGCGATTTAATGCTCGATTTAAAACTCTCAAAATACGCGGTGCAAGAGCGGAGTCAATGGCTGCTTTCACCTGTTCTGTGATGGTAGAAGTTAGCTCAGAGATCAAAGTGGCACAAAGTTTTGATGCTATGCCTGTATGAGAACCACTGGACTAAATGCTGCTAAATGTGTCTGTCGTGTTACACCATTAAACTGGTTTTCACTTGCATTTGTCTCTGTTCACCTTAGGCCTGATGCAGCTAAAAGAGGAGGGTCAAGAATTGAATGAAAAGGAAGAGAAAGATCTCTATGAAGAGCATCATGATTTCATAACTGAAGAAAAATCATTTAGTTGCTCACAGACTAAAAAGACATCCACACAAAAAAGAGCTCAGAAGACAGGAACTAGAACTTTCAGCTGCCCTCAGTGTGAGAAGAGTTTCAATCGACATGAACATCTTAAAGTCCACATTAGAGTTCACACTAGAGAGAAGCCGTTCACCTGCCAACCGTGTGGAAAGAGTTTTACTCAAAGTAACAGCCTTAAAGCCCACATTAGAGTTCACACTGGTGAGAAGCCTCACACCTGCCAACAGTGTGGAAAGAGTTTTAATAACCATGGACATCTTAAAACCCACATGAGAATTCACACTGGAGAGAAGCCGTTCACCTGCCAACCGTGTGGAAAGAGTTTTACTCAAAGTAACAACCTTAAAGCCCACATGAGAATTCATACTGGAGAGAAGCCTCACACCTGCCAACAGTGTGGAAAGAGTTTTTCTGATAAAGGAACCCTTCAAAAACACATGATAGTTCACACTGAAGAGAAGCCGTTCACCTGCCAACCGTGTGGAAAGAGTTTTACTCAAAGTAACAGCCTTAAAGCCCACATTAGAGTTCACACTGGTGAGAAGCCTCACACCTGCCAACAGTGTGGGAAGAGTTTTAATCAACATGTACATCTTAAAACCCACATGAGAATTCACACTGGAGAGAAGCTGTTCACCTGCCAACCGTGTGGAAAGAGTTTTACTCAAAGTAACAGCCTTAAATCCCACATGAGAAGTCACACTGGAGAGAAGCCTCACACCTGCCAACAGTGTGGGAAAAGTTTCACTCATAGTAACAACCTTAAAACCCACATGAGAGTTCACACTGGAGAGAAGCCTTACACCTGCCAACAGTGTGGGAAAAGTTTCACTCAAAGTAACAGCCTTAAAACCCACATGAGAAGTCACACTGGAGAGAAGCCTCACACCTGCCAACAGTGTGGGAAAAGTTTCACTCATAGTAACAGCCTTAGATCCCACATGAGAAGTCACACTGGAGAGAAGCCGTTCTTCTGCCTGCAGTGTGGAAAGAGTTTTTCTGGTAAACGGTGTCTTAATGCGCACATGAGAATTCACACTGGAGAGAAGCCGTTCACTTGTGACCAGTGTGGAAAGAGTTTCAGATTTAAAGCAAACCTTCATTTCCACATGAGGAGTCACTAAAGAGAGAACTTTTGTGTCAGTGTGGAAGGAGTTTCACAGACTGGAATCATCTTAAGAGGCGTGTAATAACTCACACCAGAGAGAAGCTTTTCATGTGCCATCATGTGGAAAGAGTTTCAGATTTAAGGCAAACCTTCAGACGCACATAAGAGTTCAAGGCAAGGCAACTTGAACTTGAACAACAAGTTCACACTGAAGAGAAGCCTAAAGGGTTAAATATATAATCTTGAGGGAAAAATATATATCATGCTTTGTAAATGTATATCAAGGGGGACTTCCAGTTATGTCGGGTTGCTGAGCAGTCACGTTTCTCAACGCTCTCTGATTATCCATTATTCAAATATTTTATTTAGGCCCGATAACCCAAAACTACGCCTCCTTTTCTGTTCCTCGCTCTGCAAAGCATTCAACATGTCTTTGAGAGCGCAAAGAAAAAGAGATAAAAAAGATAACATGGATACTTCTGTTGACGAAGGTTCCACTTCTGAAGCTGATGTTGCACAGTTTGGCGCTAATTCTGAGGCAGAAACTCAACCAGATAACAGTGTAATACTTTCAGCTATAAACTGTCTGAAGAGTGAGTTTTTGTTGCAATAGAAGGAGGTTTTGGCAGTGTTAGAATAATGATGAAATTTCTTCTTTTATTCACAATATATAACCAGGAGTAATGCCAAGTATAAAGAGGCTTTATTCCCAATATGTAACCAAGAATGAGGGCAAATGTAGAGAGGCCTATGTTAACCACAAAAGTATGTTATGTGTTGTTTTATTATGTTGAAACTATATAAGAAAGAGGTTTTATAGAGAACCTTGATGTTAGACTTTGTAAGAGCCTTATAAGAAAAACATAAATAGCAAAGTGAAATGAGAAGTTGTTTATATGGCAGAAAAACTTTTATAAGAAGTTTTTTATTTTTCACAACTTTTATGTACAAGCTGTTTATGAGGCCGAAAAACTTAAAGAAAGCTTTTCTTATACAACTTTCATGAATGACTTTGTAAACATGAAAAAACGCAAGAACATGTTATAGTACAAATGTTTTGCTTTGGTTTGTAGTAAAGACACAGAAACAAAGATACAAATGTTTTGTTTTTGGTTTATAGTAAAAATACGGGAGACATTGTTTGGTAAAAAGTATTTGATGGAACTATTGGGAAGAGCACACTGGGCCATATTAATGAAAGTCATTTATTGATGTAAAAGATGGGCAAGTGAAATGTTCCCTCTATTAGTATGCAAGCATGTAACAAGTATTAAACAAAGAAATAGGTTTTACCCCGGGATGATGTCTTGCAGACGAGATGAAGGAGGAGATTAAGGATCCAAGCAAGAAGAAGAAGAATGAAAGAATACAGAGCATTATATACTAGCATGTTAAAGGAGTTTAGGGAGTTGACAATGATCCAAAGTCTGGGATTGGATGAACTGTACATATGTGATTGAATATGTAATGAAGAGGTGTGATAATGAAATGGTATATAAGGTCTTGATCTCTGTATGAACATCAGAAGCTGAGAGCGACATGCTGCTTCTCCATTGCTTGATGATCCGAGCCTGACATCTGCTGGTGACTTTTGTGAAGCGACTTTTTGAAACTTAAAACTTTTCTTTTTGTAACCTTTATTGATTGTATGTCAAACTTTTTGTTAATGGAAAAATAAATTTACTTATAATTGATTTATAAAACAAAAACCGTTTGCCACGTCTCTGCTTTCTTAACGATTTGATCTGAACCAGACACGGAGGGGGTCTGTTCTTCTAGAGAGTAAGTATAAATTTATATTTATGATCTAGTTAAGGATTTGACCTGCTTTACCTAGCCTGAGAATATAAACTAAAACTAGGTAGAAGGTGTGTGGGATCTAGATAGATTGTACACGAATAACAGCAGCGGTGAAAGAAGTTAGAGAGGATTTCTCAACCTTCACTGAGAGACTTACCGAAGCTGAGAACCGAATCAGCCAAGCCGAAGACCACATTAACGGCCTTCAAGGAAGGATTGACAAACTTGAAAAAACAGCCTCGGACATTGCCTCTGCCCTGGACATGGCCGAGTGCAGAAGCCGGCGCTCTAACGTTCTGGGACTTCCGAATGGAGCTGAGGGAAACAATCCTGTTTCGTTTTTGGAAAATTGGCTCCCTCAGGTCCTTGGCACGGACACTTTCCCGGCCCCAGTGATCATTGAACGTGCACACCGGTTACCCAACAGCAATAAACAAGTTGGAAACACATCGCCAAGGCCAAAAGCGATGATTCTAAAATTTCTCAACTATGCTGACAAAGTCAGAGCTCTGAGAGTGGCTCGGGACAGGGGTAAAGTGATGTTCCAGAACCACCACATTATGTTTTTCCCTGATCTGTCATCGGAGGTGCTGAAACAACGAAGGCGATTCGATGAGGTTAAGCAAGAGCTCCGAAGGAGGAAAATTAAGTACGGGATGATTTTCCCTGCCAAGCTTCTGGTTATCCACGGAGACCGTCGTCATTTTTTCAGTTCTCCTGAACAAGCAAACAAATTAATCGTGGATCTGCAAAAAGATATCGGTGATGCCGAACACTCTACTACAGAGTAACTTAGCCCAGCTGATTTTTATTTTTTGGATGCTTTGCATTAAAGTTTGACGGCTCCTTAATATTTCAGAACAAACTTTGGACTGAACTCTATTTTCGTTCAAATTTTTTTCTTTATTGCAAGACTGCCCTTAGTCTAACATCACCGTAATACGGTAAGGTGGCTCATTTAGAATTGTATGGCCTAGACCATAAAGGGCTGGTTCTGATTTAGTTACAGTCAGTTAAAATTGAGTAGTCAGAAACCTATATGTTTTGGTTAAACGGTCATAACTTTTAAGGTTGAAATATGAGAGAATTTATTTAGAATTTTCACATATGTTAAGGTTTTGGATACCATTGTTATTTTTTCTCTTAATTCAGCAACCTCGTAGCGTTCCTTTTAGAGGACCGCTGGGGTACGTAACTGATTTAGTCTTGGAAGAAGGGAAGTTCACTGTGCGCTTATTTGTTCTAGCGCATATGCTGGGGTTAATTTGTTTGTTTCTTAAATTCGTTGCAAATTTTTATCGCTGAATTATACTCTTAAAACTATAATTAAAAACCCACCTAGATGGCGTCTGAACACAAAATGGTTACATAACCCTGAGTTTCTTGATTTTGTAGGTAAGCATATTGACATATTTTTGTAATGTAACACAAACCAGACGTCAGCCTCAATAAGATGGGAGGCATTCAAGGCCTACATTAGGGGACAAATGAATGGGGTGAGACCCCACGAGGTGAGATCTTGCATGGAGCCCCAGTCCGAGGGTTCTATTCACTAGTTCACTAGTTCTAAAACGAACAGATCTGCTCTTAAAATGAAAGAATTAGAACAGAGTATTAAGGACTTAGAAGAAGAAATTTTCAAACAAGATACTCCCGAACTGGGACATTTTACTACTTAAAGCAGATTTGAACGAGCTCTCTACCAATACTGCTGTGGCTAATATAACTAGGCTTAAACAATCATATTATGACCAAGGAGAAAAGGCTGGTAGGCTACTGGCATGGAGAATTAAGGCTCAACAAAATGAAAAAGTGATTAATGAAATAGAAACTATAGATGGACAAAAGACCATGATTCCAACTGAAATTAATAATGCTTTTAGAAACCATTATCAAGATCTTTATAAATCGACACCTCCTGTGAATAACCATCTCTATAAAACATTTATGGACGAAATTCAGTTATTCCAGCTATCTGAGGAAGAATCCAAAACACTGGATCAACCAATTGAAGAGGCAGACTTGAGTGCAGCCATTAACTGTATGAGTAGTGGGAAAGCTCCAGGTCCCAATGGCCTGCCTATAGACATCTACAAGATGATTTTTCATAACAAATTAATAACCCCAATGATTGATATGATTAATGAATCTTTCAGCAATGAAGAACTTCTTTTTTCCTTACGTTCAGCCCTGATAACTTTAATTCTTAAGCCAGGGAAAGATCCTACAAAATGTGCCACCTACAGACCTATTAGTCTTTTGAATTCAGACACCAAGATAATTGCCAAAGTTTTAGCCAGCAGACTTGATACGTTTTTACCATTATTGATTGATCCGGATCAAAATGGCTTTGTAAAGGGTAGACAAGCCTTTCATAATATACGTTGTGTGTTAAATGTCATACATGTTAAAAGAGGAGCCTCGGACACAGCCTTACTTTCCCTAGATGCCGAGAAGGCGTTTGATAGGGTGGAGTGGGCCTATCTTTTTGATACCCTTTCCTGCTTTGGTATTGGTCCTTACTTTAGAAAATGGATTAAAATTCTATATTCAAATCCCACAGCAGAGGTATTGACTAATAATATAATCTCTAAACCATTTCTGCTTTATCGAGGTACACGTCAGGGTTGCCCTCTTTCTCCGCTCCTTTTTACATTGGCTATTGAACCTTTAGCTACTGCAGTACGAAGAAATAATGATATATCAGGGATTACAATTGGCAGTCTTGAAAATAAACTGGCATTATATGCTGATGATATTATATTATTTTTTATCTAACTTAAACACTTCTGTCCCTTCTTTACTGAGCCTAATTAAAACCTTTGGAATATTTTCAGGTTATAAAGTGAACGAGTCAAAATCAATGATTTTATTTCTTAAAGAATCAGAGCGTCTTACACTTCCCATCCAGTCCCCCTTTAAAAGTGTTCAGGAAAGTTTTAAAAATCTTGGCATTAATATTACCCCAGACCTAAACAATTTGGTTTCCTGCAATTATAATTATATAACTAAATTAATCACTGAATCAATCAATAAATGGTCATCCTTACCAATCTCTCAGATTGGACGTATCAATATATTAAAAATGAATGTTCTCCCGAAATTGTATACTTATTTCAATCAATTCCCCTACCCCCTCCACATGATTTTTTCAGTAAGATTTTCACAAATTTCATCTGGACGAATCGGCGTCCTAGACTAAGGCTCTCTCTTTTGTATTTGCCATATGAAAAGGGGGGGGTTGCAGTTGCCTAATCTTAAGTGGTATTACTGGGCAGCTCAACTTAGTGTAGTGGACAGCACATTCCAGGGCCCAGTTTATGGCCGGGCCCCTCTCTGTCCATAACAGTGGACAAAGGTTTGCTACATTTTGATTGGATCTTGGTAGACTGATACAAACAAACTGTCCAACGCCATCAGATAAAGATGCTTGGACAACAGCCAGACACCGCTTAGAGGCCAAAAGGACCATCTCTTGTACCAAGCCTAGGAAGGACAAGACATCTCATTGGTCCACATGCAGTTTCTGCCCTTCACCCAAATCCCTAGTGTCCTGGTCTATGACTGCCATAAAAATTCCACAGGACCTCAGCAGTAGTGGGTGAAAGAAAAACCAAAATGATCTATCCAAATCCAGTCATAACTATGTTTGGAAACCTTAAGACTGATGTAAACTACACACATCCATTTCATACTTATTCAGAGAAATAAGTATTCTCAGTGACAGCTATTTGTAATGCAACATCTTACACAGAATCAGCTGTTAATGAACAAATGAATGAACAGTTTAATCTTTTCCCATCATGTTTGGATTCTATTTGTTTAGAATATTGCCACGGGTATTCTGATGGTGGTTTGGAAAGTGAGAAATGCATTGGTAAACTTTAAAGACACTTTAAAGACTTCTAACTGTGTACAGTATGCAAATGAGTTTCACAGGAGAAGGGAGGGTGAGTCTCACTGTGGACCCCCTCTGACGCCAGCAGCCAATTGCAACACTGGAATGGAGAAGCGCCAAATTGCAATCTCCTCCTATTCGGAAAAGGATAAAGGTACCCTTTCAACAGACACACCTTGTTCTGAGTCTCCCTTCAAGAGAGACATAACAGATACACCGTAATGTTCTGAGTTTCTCCTTGAGAGAGACAAACAGTTCACCAAGTTCTGAGTCTGTCCCACGAGGATAAGACTGTGACAGAGCAACCAAGTTCTGAGCCTCTGGTTCATCCAGAGAGACAACAAAAGATCCAAGGATCTGAATCTACAGCTTGTGAGTCAGCAACAGATATGACCACGTTCTGAGCCTCCAGCCTGTGAGGAAAGAGACATTAACAACCACTACGTTCAGAGTTTTAGTCCAGCGAGACTACAGCATGTCCCGAGTCTCCATGACAGAGAGACCAAAGCAGATTGACCAAGTCCTGAGTGTCTGACCCACAGAGTCAGAAGACACACAGAGACATTTGCAACAAGGTTAAGCTCAGGAGAGCAAACCTTCACTTCGAGGTTCCTTCGTCTGCGTGTTCCAGATTAAGGACCTTCTGCACCTTCTTCAGGGCCTCATCTGCGTGTTCCAGATTTTAGGACCCTTTGGTGCTCCAGGAGATCAGCATCCCACAGATCTTCGTGTTCAAGACTGTTGAAACGGATTCCAGCTCCTTTCCCACTGCATTGTCACCCAGCATAACCAGTGGAAGAAGTCACCTCCATCGGACTGCTTACTCAACCAAGTGGAACGTAAATATCACTTAACCAAACCTCTTTCCAGAAACCTTGGCATTGTTGTATATATCAGTATATGATTTCCTAATTTACATTAGAGGTAATTTAACTGATGCTAGTTAATAACAAATAAACTTTTGTTTATTTGTTTGATGCATAATAAGGTTTTTCACCTTAGTTTCAGAGAAACAACAGTTTATCTTTCCATAAGATAACGCAACTCTTCCATAGCCACACTCAACTTAATCACATGTATTTTATATATCTTAGGCACTTTATTCCTATATCATTCATTGTATTCATTTAGTAGTTGTGTTAGTTATTCTTGTTTATCTTTTGTTAATAAAATCTATTTTATTACAATTGTGTCTTACTTGTGCTGATAATACAGAAAAGGCTCTACAAGTTAGAAATCTCACCAATCTTTCAGATAAATCAGCTGACCAACTCTCCCCACTTTACATTCAGTCTAAAATGATTGAACCGCCTCTCGTTTAAAGCGTTCTCATAGAGCCAAGGTAAAAGACCTTGATTAGTGTCCCAAACTAAGAGAGGGGGAAGGTGGTCATCTGATGTACTCATAACCACACCTTAAGTGACGTGTGATCCAAAAATCACAACGTCTGCGGTGACGTGAGTACCAATCACTACCTTACTTAACGTCCTTGGATGGACGAAGGTAAAATCACTACATAATTGGCGTCCCTTGTTTGGGCCCAAAAGTGAAATTATTACATTAGAGCAGCAATGTTTTGTTTTGCAGATGAAAATACTACCCCTTGGTTGCGGATTGAGGCGAATACAACTGCTCCTTTACCACTAAATTTGTATTTGTACTCCGCTCCCCTGCCCAAATTGAAAAAAGCCACTTCTAATCCTTTTGTTAAAAATACTATCGTGGTATGGTATGATGTTTTGAAACACCTTGGAGAGATTCCACAATTATCACAGTTTACCCCTATTTGGGTGAACACTTATTTTACACCAGGAACACATGATGCTGGTTTTAGAATTTGGGCATTAAAAGGTTTGAATAAGGTGGTAGATTTATTCAACAATAAAACTATGCTCAGTTTTCAGGATTTAAGACAAAAGTTTGATTTACCTAAAACATTTTTTTTAAATATCTTCAAATTAGGAATTTTATTAATAAAGCACAGAATCACTCTCCTACCTTACTGGATCTGTCCCCTTTAGAAAAAATTACTTTAAACCACCTTAGTTGTGGTAAACACATTTCCATGTTTTATAGACTAATCTCCACTAACTACAGGGAAAATACAGATAACAAGCGTTTGGCTTGGTGCCAAGACATAAAAGAATATATCTGAGGATGAATGGCAGAGTATCTGTCTAAAGACCCAGACAATTAATACGAGGTTTAAACTTATACAATACAAATGGATTATGAGAGTGTACATAACTCCAGAATTACTACATAAATTTAATCCAAATATTCCTGATAAATGTATAAAATGCAACCTAGAGATAGGAACATTATACCATTGCTTATGGAAGTGTCCCAAAGTTCAAAATTTTTGGGAAAAAGTTTTAGACTTTTTATCACTGGTTTTGAAACAAAATGTTCCTATATGTCCTAAACTTTGTATACTAAATATTTTCCCTGAAGAACTTAGCCCCGCCCACAAAATGTATTGCACGGGCAGTTCGGTCTGGACTTGATCCATAGAGAAGTAATTATGCCCGAACAGAAACTGTTCAGACCAATGAAATTGACAACTAACGTTATGCGTCGCTCCGTTGCTCTGATTGGTTGTAGGTTTATCTAATTGAGGTCTTTCATGGTTCGGTTGAAACACGCCCCATAATCACAGCCCAACGGAGCAGTATCAGACTCAAATTCTGACTAGAATTGAGTATGACGACGTCAGGCTAACTTTATCCAGTTCTGGTAAGAAAATGTTGATTTTCTGTTTATTACAAGCAAAACTCACAGTAGCACGCCATTGGAAAAATATAGAAAGCCCTAGTTTTAAACAATGGTTACAGGAATTGTCTAACTGTTTGGCTTTGGGAAAACTTACATATATTGTTAAGGGAAAACCTGAAAAGTTTTTCAAAATATGGAATTCTTTTACGGAATTTTTGAAGGAGAGCGATCCTAATAGTCTGTTTCCTGTGTAACATGACTTAACATGCATCAGGTGTAATGATATTAATGTACCATTGTATTTAATCTTTTTTGTTTTTTATTTTTATTATTATTATTATAATTTGTTTTTATTTTTTGTTTTGTGTGTTTGTCTCTGTTGGTAATGTTTCAAAATCAATAAAGACTGTTAAAGTTAAAGTTTATGCCATTAATAGAACTCAAAATGTAATTCAAATAATAAAAGGTATTGATATATACAATTTAAAAAAAATGTAAATTAAAACTAGTCAGAGGCGCCACAAGCCGCTCCACTTCCATCTCCTTCACCACCTTCCGCTGCTGCCTCTGCCAGTCCAATGGCCCGGAGGTGGAGGATAGCAGCGGGTTCATGAGAATGAACCTCATTAGTTCTTGCTGAAGCTCAAACGTGATGCGTAACACGAGAATGAACCTCATTGCTGACACCGATCCCAATATGTTACGTCAATGACTGCTTGTCAATTAAATGCTTTTTTGCATAGTTGTGTTTGACATATGAAAACTGCAACACTGTATCTTACAGTGTAACCCGATGTAACCTTGCTCTCACTTAAAATGTGTCCCCGCCTGACATGAGGATGAGTAAATAAAAACAATGCAGTCAATTGTAGCGCTCTTGTCACTTAAAATACTGTCCTTTACGGCATTTTAAACGTCCAAAAACATTGTCAATTGCGGCGCCCTTTATCAAATAAAAAGCCCTTGATTTCCGGTGCTTAAACCGGCCAAAAAACGTCATCAATTGTGTTTCATTTATTTACATCAGTTACATCGCATTTGTTGTTACTTATTATTTTATTTATTATTTTTTTTAAGGTCATTATTGCCTACTTTTTAACCTATAAAGGAAGATTCTTTGAAATGTAGGGAAGTACAGGATATGTACATTTTCCTCAAAAGAAAATCGTCCTTCTTCTTTTGCCATTACGTGTTTGACAAATGAATTAACAGACAAGGAAGTTTAGTTTTATATACAGTCCCAGTACCTTATACAGAACATAGGGGCAAGGTCCTCTCTTAAACATCTCTTATCTATAGTTTTACTATCCAGTAAGCAAGGTTACATATATTTAAAGAAACACACCTATCATGGTAAAATATGAACTGCCCCCAGTTGTTACATTGTGCTTATTTTCAAAGAAACATTGAAAACTTGAACACACAGAAGTGTCTATTAAAGATTAAGTGTGCATTTGAATTAACTGTTGTTTGGCCGGTATGAAACAAGGATTTGATCTGCTGTAAAGTGTATAAAATAAATAAATAAATAAATAAAGTCACTAGCGACCAAAGGTCTGTAATGGTGTGAGTAAATTGTTTTATATACATTGACATCTCTGACATTTCTGATGTCTTGTGTGCAATTTATCTTTATTCCTCAAGGTGGCAATGTCTGATACAGATCCTGCAGAGCAAACTGTAAGCAATCAATATTAGTGTCACTCTCACTTGATTGTGGATCTGTTGAAACGATCAAAATATTAATTTTGAAGACATTGAAAACTATAGTTTTTTAAGAATATGGCTCAGATTGTGAATATGGGACAGATGTTAAATGTACTGGGGAAATGAGCTCTAATTATGTAAAAAAAAAAAAAAACATTGCTCAAACTTAACCTTTCCCTTTTCCAAAATGTAACGAAATATGCTTGATCTTAGAGACCCATCCATGTTAGATATAGTTCTGGGTTGCTAAAGACCAGAATATGCAATAATTATTGACCAAACAATTCAAATGAACTAAATTCAAGGGTCAAGGACTCAAGTAGAGGAAACACTGATCACCATAATGGTGACTTCAAATTAAATATAATCTATAAATAATCAAAATTACCTAGCTAAACCTCTTTTAATTCTCAATTAGAACTTTTGTAGATATATTTCAGAAATTAAGTCAAACTGGTTTGTATTAAGTGAAGATGTTAATGCTGTTTGTGGAGTTGTTTAATCATCCTTTGATGAGATCTTGAGAAATTTAATGTTAATTTTGCTGTGTGTACTTTTTTTGTATATTTGTAATTTGTGTTTCTTTTATTTATATATATATATATATATATATATATATATATATATATATATATATATTGTTAGGGTTAAGTTGTGTTGGTTGGTGTTTTGGTTTTCTCTTGTCGTTGCAGGTCTGGTGATTTGGTAATTGAGTGCACCTGTTGCTCGTCACAGGATCTGTCTTAAGCATGGAGCAAGAGGCTGTCGGGGCGGCTGCTCAGCACTCATTCAGGAGCAGTTTGCCATGCGCTCTTATCCTTTGTTTTGTTGTCATTTACAGTCATTGCTTTATGTGTAGCATCCATTCACGCGCACCTCATACTGATTGTCTTACTGATATTAACTTTTCAATATGTTATTTTTGTTTAATAAATGGTTTGTTTGGAAACGTTCTGCTGTGTCGTCTCCCTTTATGTTGCACCGTTGAGCCGGGTGTAACATATGGGGGCTCGTCCAATTAATTTCGGTTAATTCATTTGATGTGTTTTTGTTTGGTTGATCAGGTGGAGAGGCAGAGCGGAACATTTGTTAGAGCATTGGTGTGGATTTTTGGTCAGCTCAAAAAGAGGTAAGTTCTTGGGGTTTAAAACTGTGTAATTTGAGTACTCCCCAGTTAGGTTGTAGCAACGCTTTGCGTTGGGTTTTTTATTTTAGTTTGTTATTTTTGTGTGTCTCCTGGGTCGAGTGCACTGCCGTGGTGGTAGTTCCGAACTGTTTGTTTGGTTCTACCCCAGCGGTATTTGGGTGCTTCAAAGGGCTTGACTCTTGGGAGCGCATGAAGACTAGGGAGGAGTTAGTTAGAGGGTTTTTTTGTTAGGATTAGGTGGGGAGTGGGAGAATGTGTGCACAGTTTTTGACTGTAAGAATTACCTGAGCTGAATTGTGGTGTAGTGAGTAGGCCGAATTTGTTGGATTAATTTGTGATTTATTCTTTTGATTTCAGATTGCTGCATTATGACATCAGTTGAGCAGTTTTGTAAGGTGCCGTCAGATGAGTTATTGAATTTGTGTTCTAAGAAACAGTTATGGGGAATTGTAGATCGATATGAATTGAGTGGCATTGATAAACGGCTGAGAAAAGATGAGCTTAGAGAAATAGTAAGACACAAGTTAGGAGACCTTCAGATTTTACCAATTAGGCTAGAACAAGTAACAGCTGGGGCAGTTCAAAAATCAGCAGTTTCATTGGTCGGTTTGTCATTTGAACAACAGAAAGAACTTATTCAAATGCAACAGTTGCATGAGAAGGAGATGCGTGAATGTGAAATGGAAATAGAAAAACGTAAATTAGACGATCTGATGAAACAACGTGAAATGGATTTTGAAAGAATGAAACATGAGCATAAACTAGCTGCAGAAAAACAAGATCAAGAGTTTCAATTAAAGTTTGAGAGTTTAAAAATGCGAGGGGACGCATCTTTTGATCGCAGGGATTGTTCGTTTGACATAATTCATAATTTGAAATTGTTGCCTGCGTTTAATGAGAGAGATCCTGACGTATTTTTCTCATTATTTGAAAGTATAGCTGATGAACGAGGATGGCCTAGTAGCGACCGTACAGTGATGCTTCAATCTGTTTTAGTGGGGAGAGCTCAGGAGGCATACACTGCTCTTTCAGTAGAGGATAGAAGGAATTATGATAGTGTGAAATCGGCTGTGTTGAAAGCTTTTGAGTTGGTCCCAGAAGCTTATCGCCAACGTTTTCGTACATGGAGAAAAGGTGAGAGACAAACACACGTAGAGGTCACAAGAGAGTTAAGTAACCATTTTGATCGCTGGTGTTCAACATCTAACGTGCAGTCCTTTAGTGAGTTGCGTGAAATGATGATTATTGAACAATTAAAAAACATTGTTCCCGATCAAATTGCAGTTTACATTAACGAAAATAAACCTGTCACTGCTATTAAAGCTGCATCGTTGGCAGATGATTTTGTTTTGACACACAAAAATCGATTTGGTTATGGGAGTCATAGTAATGGAAATTGTAGTCCTAAACAGTTGCAGCGAAGTGATCGAGGGTCTCCGAGAGTGATGACTGATTCTATGTGTCATTATTGTTTGGAAGTCGGACATTGGAAGAACGAATGTCCTGTACTTAAAAGCAAACAGGGACGCGGCAAGAATACGAATTCTGCACCTGTGCTGTTAACGGGTTGTTTTTCACGTGCATCGTCTATGGAAAATATGTCTGTGATAAAAAGGAACTGTTCTGAAATTGATAAAGGGTATGTACCTTTTGTTTCTGAGGGATTTGTTTCTCTTTCTGAGGGGCAGGAAAGTGTACCTGTGAGAGTGCTGAGAGATACGGGATCATCAGAGTCCTTTATTTTGGATTCTGTTCTTCCATTTTCACCCACTTCATATGTTGGTAAGAATGTGTTGATTCAAGGAATTGCTCTTCAAACGTTGTCTGTTCCTCTATACAAGTTCATTTTGCAGTCCCAGTTGGTCAATGGAGAAGTGACTATGGGAGTGCGCCCTTCTTTGCCGGTGGAGGGAGTGGAGGTCATTTTGGGAAACAACTTAGCTGGGGAGTGTGTGTGGCCGGTATTGGCCCCATCACCGATTGTCACTCCGTTTTCCCTTCCCGATCAGGGGTGTGGTGAGTTGTTAGAGGGTACCTCTCTTGTTGTTACGAGGTCTGAGTCCAAGAGGCTAAAGGAGGATGTTAAGTTATGTGACACCCGTACACCAGTTAAGTTTGTCGCACCTGGATTGACCATTTTGTCTAATTTTTCTCGTGCAGAACTAGTGGGCGCCCAGAGGGATGATCCTGGGTTGAAAACTTTGTTTGAGGCTGTTCTTTCACCTGATGATCTTGAGAGTTCTGCGACTGGATACTTCATAAATGATGGAGTGCTGCTGCGTAAGTGGCTGGCCCACAGAGAAGATTGTGGTGGTGAGTCAATGGTCCAAGTTGTTGTACCAGAGAAACTTCGAGATGCTGTACTTCGGTTGGCTCACGGCGATATAGCTGGGCATTTGGGTGTAAAAAAGACATATGATAGAGTTCTGAAGCACTTTTATTGGCCGCTGTTGAAGAGGGATATCTCACGGTTTATAAAAACCTGTCATACGTGTCAAGTGACGGGGAAGCCTAATCAGACACTGAAACAGGCCCCATTGTGTCCAATACCTCCAGTTGAGCAACCTTTTGAGCACCTTTTAATTGACTGTGTTGGTCCGTTACCTTCCTCTAAATCTGGAAGTAAATTTCTTTTGACTGTAATGTGTCAAAATACTCGCTACCCCGCGGCTTATGCAATACGCAATGTTACTACTCGATCTGTAGTGAAGGCTTTGTCTCAATTTTTTTCAATCTTCGGTATCCCCAAGGTCATTCAGAGTGACCAGGGAACGAATTTCACGTCTCATATGTTTGCAGAGATCTTGAAGCAGTTGGGAGTTCAACATAATCGGTCCAGCGCATACCATCCTCAGAGTCAGGGTGCGCTGGAACGATTTCATCAAACGCTTAAGTCTCTCTTGCGGGCATATTGCGTTGAATTGAATCGAGATTGGGAGGAAGGTCTTCCATGGTTGTTGTTAGCCGCAAGGGAGGTTACACAGTCTAGTTTGGGTTTTAGTCCCAACGAATTAGTTTTTGGACATCGGGTGCGTGGTCCGCTTGCCGTTGTGGGTGACCAATTAAGAGGTAAACAGCCACCTCAGAGTTTGCTGGAGTATGTCAATGGTTTTCGCCGACGTTTGTTTTTAGCTGGTCAAGCTGCACGGATAAATTTAGAGAAGGCGCAAATGAAGATGAAAAGGCTTTTTGATCGCCAGTCTGAACTGCGGGCATTTAGTTCTGGAGATCAAGTTTTGGCATTGTTGCCTTTAATGGGCTCTCCGTTTTGTGCTAAATTTATGGGACCTTACACTGTTGTGCGTGCCCTATCCGATTTAAACTATGAGATAGCGACTCCAGACAGAAAGAAGAGAACTCAAATCTGTCATGTGAACTTACTGAAACCTTTTTTCTCCCGTGATGGTAAACAAACTGATGTTAAACCATCCATTGTGGTTCGTTCTGTAATGGATGGGTTGGGTCAGTCTTTGGTGGGAGAGACCGAGGGGGTTAAAGTTCTAGATGATGCTGTAATGCAACCTCGTTTAAAAAATTCTGAGACTCTGAAAGAATTGGGGAGATTGTTGTCTCATTTATCTGTTTTTCAGCAAACAGAACTGTCACAGTTGATAGGTGAGTTTTCCTCATTGTTTGGGGATGTTCCATCACAAACCCATCTAATAGAGCACGACGTAGATGTGGGTGGTGCTTCACCTATACGTCAACGTTTTTATCGTGTTCCTTTTGAAAAACGTCTGAAATTGGAGTCGGAGATTCAGTATATGCAGAAAAATAACATTGCAAAACCGTCGTGTTCGAGTTGGGCTTCGCCGTGTTTACTGGTTAAAAAACAGGATGGAACATTCAGGTTTTGTACGGATTATCGTAGGGTAAATAAAATCACTAAACCTGATGCGTTTCCCCTCCCCAGAGTGGAGGACTGCGTGGATCAAGTGGGTTCTGCGATGTATGTTAGCAAATTTGACTTGCTTAAAGGTTACTGGCAGGTGCCTTTGACACCTCGGGCACAGGAGATAACTGCTTTCATAACATCTTCGGGGTTATACTCTTACTCTGTCATGAGTTTCGGGTTACGAAACGCACCGGCGACCTTTCAGAGGTTAATGAACCGTGTGGTTTCTGGTCTGGAGGGCTGCGCGGTCTATCTGGATGATGTTGTAGTTTACAGCGATGATTGGGATCAGCATTTGAGACGGGTACGAGATTTTTTTCAGCGATTAGTGGAGGCGAATTTGACCGTGAATTTAGCAAAGTGTGATTTTGCACAGGCACCGTTTTCTTATTTGGGAAGGGAGGTGGGCCAAGGAAAGGTGCGCCCTTTGCGCGCTAAAGTGAGCGCAATAGAGGGTTTCCCTACTCCTTGTACTAAAAAAGAGCTGATGAGGTTTATCGGGATGGCTAATTACTATCGTAATTTCTGCCCAAATTTTTCATCTGTTATTTGTCCTTTGACTAACCTTTTAAAGAACTCTGCTAAGTTTGAATGGACTCCACATTGTCAAAGAGCTTTCGAAAATGTAAAATTGCTGTTATCTATGGCTCCTGTGTTGGCAGCGCCCCAGAGTGATCTTGCATTTAAGATTCAGACTGATGCAAGTCAAGTGGGAGTGGGAGCAGTTCTCCTTCAGACTCATGCGGATGGTATTGATCACCCAGTCAGTTATTTCTCACGCAAATTCAATTCTTTTCAGTTGAATTACTCCGTTATTGAGAAGGAAACACTAGCCCTGATTTGGGCTCTTCAACATTTTGATGTTTATGTGGGAGGAGGGTCTTCAGTCGTTATTTATTCTGACCATAATCCTTTGACATTCCTTCACTCATTACAGAGTCCGAGTCAACGGTTAATGCGATGGATACTTTTTTTACAGCCTTATAACTTAACTGTTAAACATATTAAAGGAGCTGAGAATGTTTTAGCGGACACCTTGTCACGTGCGCCCATGATGGAGTGAGGATGGTGATTCTGTCTGCAACTGATGTGAGCTGACGTTCTGTATGTATGTTATAATTTACCATGGTAAGGGGGGCATTTTTTTTTAGGGGGGTGTGTTAGGGTTAAGTTGTGTTGGTTGGTGTTTTGGTTTTCTCTTGTCGTTGCAGGTCTGGTGATTTGGTAATTGAGTGCACCTGTTGCTCGTCACAGGATCTGTCTTAAGCATGGAGCAAGAGGCTGTCGGGGCGGCTGCTCAGCACTCATTCAGGAGCAGTTTGCCATGCGCTCTTATCCTTTGTTTTGTTGTCATTTACAGTCATTGCTTTATGTGTAGCATCCATTCACGCGCACCTCATACTGATTGTCTTACTGATATTAACTTTTCAATGTGTTATTTTTGTTTAATAAATGGTTTGTTTGGAAACGTTCTGCTGTGTCGTCTCCCTTTATGTTGCACCGTTGAGCCGGGTGTAACAATATATATATATATATATATATATATATATATATATATATATATATATATATATATATATATATATATATATATATATACCAGTATATATATTTTTTTTATTTATTTTTTATTTTTTATTATTTAATTGTATTATTTTCTTGTAACAGCATTCATGATGGAAAGCAAAGTAAGAATTGTATTGTACTGTGCGTATGACAACAAAGGCTTTGAACTTTGAACTGTCTCGTGTCCCAGTACTAGACTCAGAATGTGTGACGCAATGTCACAAATGTCACTCTGAGCTCAAGACAATCTGTATACATGTTTTTTTGTTATTATTTGATCTTTTATAGTAATTATAGCAAATTTATATAAAAACAACATTCTGATGCTTCATATGTCTTCATAAATATGCACATTCCTCTCACAACATTCATTTCAACTAATTAATTTAGATTGTGAATGTGTATTTTCATAATTTAGTCTGTCTACAGTAACATATTCTGTGTCAGACCTCCCCTCCTGCGTTCGTGTGTCAGTGTATGTGTGTGTGAGCAGTGCTTAATTCATAAATCAAATCATAAGCCGGAGAGTGCATTTGAGAGTGGAGGGGTGTACTGAAAACAGCATGCTATGTGCAGTGTTGCCAGATTGGGCGGTTTTGAGTTTTATTATGCAGGTAAAAACTTGGGCTGGTTTGGGTTTCTGTGGTTCTCAAACATCTAAAACTCAAGTGTGCATGTACTCCTGTGAGAAAAAGGCCTGCTAATTACGTTGCTTATTCGCGTTTTGCACTTCAATTGGCTAAATTGGTAAACTTACTGTTTACATTGAAAATGACGCATGTGTTTTTCCGAGGGTTAAAGTCTTCGTTAATTTCTTGATTGCTGTGTTGACAGTTTCCACCTAGACAGTTTAGTCATTTTCTAATTCACTGTCTGGTTTTTGTCTGGTTTCCAGTCTAAATATATATAAATTCTTAAATCAAGATGCATTTACTAGATAAGTAAAATCACATAAGTTATTTTTTCTTGTTTTATGGGGGGAGTTTTTGCTTCAAACAAGCACAATTATCTGCCAATGGGGTATAGAAAATAATCTTGTTAAAACAAGATTATTTTTCTTACCCCCTTTTTTGCAGTGTTCTCTTTAAAGGGTTAGTTCACCCAGTAATGGAGGACTTAAGTAAAGGACTTAAGTAATGGGGCAGACACTGGTAAGGGGTTCGCACAGCGGTTCCTCTTCGGACAGCCAGAGGTGAGTAACGGACCGGACACTGGACAGGGATTCACACAGCAATTCCTCTTCAGACAGCCTGAGGTAAGTAAGGGAACAGACACTGGTAAGGGGTTGGAGCAGACACTGGTAAGGGGTTCGCACAGCGATTCCTCTCCGGACAGCCTGAGGTAAGTAAGGGAACAGACACTGGTAAGGGGTTGGAGCAGACACTGGTAAGGGGTTCGCACAGCGATTCCTCTCCGGACAGTCTGAGGGAAGTATTAGAGCAGATGCTGGACAGGGATTCACACAGCGATTCCACTTCAGACAGCCAGAGGTGAACAATGGAGCGCTCAATAGCCTGGAAGCACATCTTGCCAGGATGTCAAACAACAGTACATAAGTGTGCAACAAATCTTCTTCAAGTCAGGCAATAAGCAGGTACTCACACCAGGGATCTCCTTCAGGGTGAACAGCTCAATAGACAGATAATGTTTCCTCTTCGGGTCAGAGAGTCAAACAGCAATGCATGAATATTCAACAAATCCTCTTAAAATCAAACAGTAATTATAAGATGTCAGGCCAGCTAGCCGAGATTACCCAGCGATTCAAACAGTTACAGCCACACCCTGCCGTGGTTCCCACACTGAGTCAACCTGACACTGAGAGAGGGAATGGCCGCCAGTCTGAACCTCGTCTGAACCCACCTGCTCCATATTCTGGTGAGCCCAACTCATGTCATTCATTCCTTTCACAGTGCTCAATGACTTTTTCACTACAGCCATCCTGCTTCGCGACAGAGAGGTCTAAGGTAGCCTTCGTGATCATGCACCTGACTGGGCTTGCGAGAGAGTGGGGAACGGCTATGTGGGACAATGAGCATGATTGCTGCGATACATACAAGGACTTCTCAGCGGAGCTGCGCAAGGTATTTGACCGTTCGGCACTGGGCACCGAGGCAGCACGTGCATTGTCGCTATTACAGCAGGATGCCCGGTCCGTATCAGAATACTCTATCGAGTTTCGTACCCTCGCGGCATCCTGTGGTTGGAATGCTAAGGCTCAGTGGGACCATTTTCTCCATGGCTTAGCTGAGCACATTAAGGATGAGATTTACTCACTGGAGTTACCCCCTTCCCTTGACGGTCTGGTGGACCTCGCTATCAGGGTTGATAACCGGATTTCCCTTCGTTTCCGGCATCGAAGGGCGGGGCTCCCTCACAGATTCGTCAGAAATCCACAGAGCACGGGAATGGCTACATCACAGCAGTTCGGCCCACATGAGGAGGAACCCATGCAGATCGGGAGAACTCATCTGACTGTCGCTGAACGACATCATCGTCTCACCAACAACTTGTGCCTCTACTGCGGAGAGGCAGGGCACATGGCGGCGGTTTGTCCCTTAAAGGGGCGACGCGCATCCTTCAGAGGACGACGCATGGTGAGCGTTACTAACACGCTACTGCCATCTGGTGGTCGTTCCACACTCCCGGCTGTACTGCAGTTCGGGGGAGCGGCTCATCGAGTGTCAGCTTTAATTGATTCTGGGGCAGAGGGTGATTTTATGGATATTGCACTGGCTGAGCACTTGGGCATTTCCAGCTCTCGTTTGGCTGAGCCGATTTCGGCCAGAACACTTTGTGGCACACCTCTCACAAGAATCACTCACTCCACAAGACTTGTTGGCCTCACCATCTCTGGGAATCATTCGGAGGAGATTCGCTTCCTATTAATTCATTCTCCCTCTGCTCCAGTGGTTTTGGGGCACACCTGGCTGACTAAGCATAACCCACACATTGACTGGGCTCAAAGTTCCATATCCTCCTGGGACCCGGAAATTTTTTTTTTTTTGAATTTAGTATTTTTGCATGTCATTAGAGCATAAGAAACAAATGGAAAAAGTGATATATGATATTTTATTCATATGTTATGCTATATCCTGTAGTGACACCAGGACTCACCAGGACTCCAGGACACCAGGTTTAAAAAATAAAATGACATGAAATTGCATGTATAGGCAAAAACAATGAGATTTATTTTTAATTCACCAAAACAAACTTTGTTTAAGGATGATTCTGAACTATGTTATGAAAGATATAATCAAATGCATTGATATACCATTTTACTTTATGCAATATGTGGGTAAAATGGCCAAACTTGGATTTTCCCATTCAATACACTGCATCTAATTTGCATATTAATGTGTTCTCGGTGCAACACGTAATGAAAAAAGAAGTGTAATAATTGGCAACATTTTCATGATAATATCTAGTATTTCATAGGAATATTGATATGTAATTTCTACATATCAATATTGATACATCAGCGATTCTCTCTTGGCCGGTATTATACGTCCTTCTTCCTCTCCGGCCGGGGCGGGGTTCTTCTTCGTGGGGAAGAAGGATGGTTCTTTGCGTCCCTGCATAGATTATCGAGGGCTGAATGACATTACGGTAAAGAATAGCCACCCTTTGCCGTTGACGTCCTCAGCGTTCGAACTCTTGCAGGGAGCAACCATCTTTACGAAGTTGGACCTACACAATGCTTACCACCTGGTTCGGATTAGGCAGGGGGTCGAATGGAAGACCGCTTTTAATACCCCGACAGGTCACTTTGAATATTTGGTCATGCCCTTTGGACTCTCAAACTCCCCAGCGGTCTTCCAGGCACTCGTCAACGACGTGCTCAGAGACATGGTCGACCGGTTTGTATTTGTTTACCTCCACGACATACTGATCTTCTCCCAGAACGAGCGTGACCATGTCCAGCATGTCAGGCGGGTGTTACAGCGGCTACTTGAGAATCGTTTGTTCGCTAAGGTGGAGAAGTGCGAGTTTCACGCACGGTCGGTTCCGTTCCTGGGTTTCGTTATGTCGCCCGAGGGCATCCGAATGGATCCTGGGAAGGTAAAAGCGGTTGCTGATTGGCCTACCCCGGATAGTCGTAAGACGGTCCAGCGATTTCTGGGGTTTGCCAATTTTTACCGTCGATTCATTCAGAACTTTAGCCAGGTCGCCCTACCACTGACGAATCTCACCTCCACACAAATTAGTATCTGTTGGTCAACGCAGGCTCAGGAGGCGTTTGAGAAACTAAAGAGCCGCTTCGTTTCGGCTACAATTCTTACCAACCCAGATCCGTCTCGTCAATTCATTGTGGAGGTGGATGCGTCGGAGGTAGGAGTGGAAGCGATTTCGTCTCAGAGGTCACCTTCAGACGACAGAATACACCCATGCGCGTTCTTTTCTCATCGTCTCACTCCTTCGGAACGGAATTACGACATTGGGAATAGGGAGTTACTTGCTGTAAAGTTGGCATTGGAGGAGTGGCGTCACTGGTTAGAGGGCGCGGAGGCTCCATTCTTAGTTTGGACCAATCACAAGAATTTAGAATATATTCAGTCCGCGAAGAGGCTAAATTCTCGGCAGGCTCGCTGGGCACTATTCTTCGGCCGTTATGATTTTAACATCTCATATCGCCCCGGAAGTAAGAACGGTAAGCCCGATGTGCTCTCACGGATTTTTGAGGCTGAGGCTAGTCCCACTTCCCCGGTGACCATCGTGGCCCCCAGCCAGGTGGTTGCGGCAGTTACTTGGGGAGTGGAGTGCAGGGTCTGTGAGGCGTAATGCGACGTCACAATTCCTGCGGGGTGCCCAGTGGGTCTGCTGTTCATGTCGGAACTGGCGTTCTTCAGTGGGGTCACTCATCCGGTCTAGCTTGCCACCCGGGAGCGGCTCGAACATGTGCGTTGATCAGGCAGCGGTTCTGGTGGCCTTCGCTGGCGCAGGATACTCGGGAGTTCGTATCGGCCTGTCCGGCGTGTGCGGTGGGTAAGGGCTCAAATTGACCCTCGGCAGGGCTACTCCGACCGTTGTCAATCCCTTCGAGACCCTGGTCACACATAGCCATGGACTTTGTCACGGGTCTACCCCCATCCAGTGGCAATACCATGGTTCTTATGGTGGTGGACAGGTTCTCGAAGGCGGTTCATTTTATTCCCCTCCCCAAACTACCTTCAGCGAGGGAGACAGCGGCCATTGTCTTAGACCACGTTTTTCGCATTCATGGCCTCCCGGTTGACGTGGTTTCCGACAGGGGTCCCCAATTTGTGTCTAAATTTTGGACAAAGTTCTGTCGACAACTGGGGGCGACGGCGAGCCTATCCTCCGGTTATCACCCACAGACGAACGGTCAGGCTGAGCGAGCAAACCAGGACTTGGAAAGAGTCCTGCGCTGTGTGGCGTCGGCAGAGCCGTCAACTTGGAGTTCCAGGTTAACCATGGTCGAGTACGCCCATAACTCACTCCTGGTCTCATCTACGGGATTATCACCCTTCCAGTGCTGCTTAGGCTACCAGCCCCCATTATTTCCCTCCCAAGAATCCGACGCCATTGTTCCGTCCGCGCAGTCGTTCATTCAGAGGTGTACGTGGAGGCTCGCCAGAGAAGCCCTTTCCTGGACTGGCGAAAGGAACAAGGCGTCGGCGGACCGTCACCGTTCTAAGCCCCCACTGTATGGGGGGGGGGGGGGGGGGGGTTCTGTCACAGGTTCAGGGTGTGACACCGGCTCTTCCTGTTGTGTGTCCTGTCATTTTTCTGCAGCTCGTGATTGGAGTATCAGTCTGATCACGAGCTGATCTCCCGCACCTGTCGCTCGTTCCCTTTACCCTTTATATGCCCAGCTGTGTCTACCTCTTGTTGTCAGTTGATCACTTCATGTCGCGTGAATGTTACCTGTCTGCACTGCATTTCTGCTCTGTGTCTTACCTGTTTGATTTTGTACTCAGGACCCATAGACGAGGAGTTTTCAGCAAGCCATATTCCCTTGCTGGGCTCGGTCTCGTCGTCCGCTGGGTCAACCTGTCTCCCATTCTCTCTGTGGTCTCTCCAGCCTGCCTGTCTGTTGTAGTGTGCGCAGATACAGCGGGAGCCACCAAACAGTTCTGTAGACTGTCACCCCTTCACTTTGTTTGACTGTTCATTGTTTATTCCCTGAATAAACCGCTTCCTTGTTCACTGCACTTTGAGTCCTCCTTTAATCCACAGTCCCGACATTATCTCGCTTTATCGACCCAGATCCATCAAACCGCTGATATAAGGCTCCTTCTTCCGAAAAGAAAGTCCCTTTAGCTTTTGAAATGGTTGTTTTAATTAACTTTGAGCCAAGTTCTCAGAACTCTCTAAGCATTGTTTAAATATTCTGTTCGCTTTCAATTGAAAAAATAAATAATAATAAACAAAAATCAGCTGCATTACAGACACACACACAAAAATTTGATGTTTGAATGCAAACATCTCTTGGCAGCAGTATTAAGAGCTTAATTTGTAAAACAATAATAGGCCCCACTGCTTTTCTTAGAACTGAAACAGAAAGAGAGGACATTTACTTCAGGACACAAAGAATGGTCAAAATATTAATCTGCAAATTACATTGCAGGCAAAATGACATAATATTAATCTATTACATGACAATTGAGATGACAGATTCTCATTAACCTTTTAATTAACAATATGAAAAAGTTACTGACATGATATTCTTCCTAACATCGCCTTTTGTAAATCTTCATGCATATGGAACAAAATACAGGCAAGTGATGAGACTATAATATCTAATAGTGTTATAATAATAAAAACAGTCCTGACTCCAAGCTCGATCAAACTTTATTCTATGCTAAATAAATCATCACATTACTGTAATTATATTATTATTGTTAATATTATTACAATTATTAGTAGTATTGCATTCTCTAATAAAGAGATTTACCACTAGTTAGTTAGTTGTTTCCTCTTTAAGTGCTCCAACCTGCACGTTGTGCTCCCGTGAAAAGTTTCGCCTTGCACGTCTCACTCAGCTCCTGGTTCAGTAGTCAGGGCACTGATCAGGACACGAGTCAATGGGCTGATCCCTGATCAGTGCCCTGACTTCTGAAATAGGGGAGCTGATTGAGACGCAGCCTTAGTTTGAAGTTTTGTGAAACTTTTCCACATCTTGCTAGTTCAGATTTGTTTGCACTCCGTCATTCGCGCTGTTTTCTTCTACCGCAACATTTGTAAGGGCTGCATTACACTCATTAGCGGTCAAATCGCAATATTGCAGACCCTTACATTTAGTCACATGAGATCAAACGACTACTCGACGTTGTCGACAATGTCGACTAATTGTTTCAGCCCTACTCTAAAGTCATCCTCAAACCAAGACATGGCTACGTTCCCAAAGTGCTTTCAACACCGTTCACTCTCTCTGCTCTCCCCTCCACAGAGGATGAGAGGCAGTTACACCTGCTCTGCCCAGTCAGGGCGCTGAGAGCATACATTGAGTGCTCCTCCCACTTCAGACAGTCGGAGCAGGTTTTTGGAAGCTTCGGTGGCATCACCAAAGGGCTTCGGGTCACAAAGCAAAGTCTATCCAGGTGGTTAGTGGTCACTATTGCGTTAGCCTATGATTCTATGGACCTTCAGTGCCCCCATAGGCGTCAAGGCTTACTCCACTAGAGGCATTGCCTCTTCCTGGTCGTTGTCCAGTGTAGTATCCATTGGTGATATCTGTAGAGTGGCCAGCTGGTCCTCGCCATCCACATTTGCCAGATTTTACAGTTTGGAGGAGTTCTGCAGGCACATATCCTTTCTGTGTAATAATGAATGTGAGTCGTCCTCAGCGAGCCCGGCCCTTCATAAGTTAGCGCTGGGGGTCTACAACCAATGTCCCTGCGCTTAAGCACAAGTCCCTTCACTATGAATATGGCTGGCCTCTACGAGCCCAGTTTTCACATCAGGGATATATCACGATATGTCAATAACTCTAGTTTGGGCCCGTATGCTAGCGCTCCAATTTGGATAGAGGTACATATCGTTGCGCTTTCCATAGCACAGCGTGATTGAATGGGTTCCCAAAGCATCTAGCTAGACGCAATAAGACTGACTGTTCAAAAGGGAACATATTCTGTTGCTTAACGTAACCTCGATTCCCTGAGATAAGAGAACGAGTATTACGTAGACTAGCGATCGTCACTTCAGCCTATGGTAAATCAAGTGTCTTTTATGGGCAAATTCCCCGCCCACTTTGGCGGGCTCTGCGCTCAGTTTCGCGGGCTTCGCATCGATTGCTTTGTGCAGTTACGCCGCTCTGCCATTGGTTTGTGCAGTTCCCACTGGCCAGCCAATAGCATGCGAGTAAGCCTCAGCATTGTTAAGGGATAGTTCACCCAAAAATGAAAATTCTGTCATAATTTACTCACCCTCAAGTTGTTCCAAACCTGTATGAGTTTCTTTGTTCTGCTGAACACAAAAGAAGATAGAGTGAAGAATGTTTGTAACAAATCAGATAGAGCAACTATTGACTACCATAGTATTTTTTTTCCTACTATGGTAGTTAATCTGCTTGGTTACAAACATTCTTCAAAATCTTATTTTGTGTTCAGCAGAACAAAGAAACTCATACAGGTTTGGAACAACTTGAGCGTGAGAATTTTCATTTTTGGGTGAACTATCCCTTTATGGCTGTGCAGTAGCACTGCATTATTTTATAAAAGGCTTCAGTATTTCAGGAAATAATAGTTTTCCTAAAATTTCTAGCTAGACGCAATACTTGTTCCTTTATCTCAGGGAACTGAGGTTACATTAAGTAACGTTATCGGTATATCTGTATATATGTAATATTATATATAATATAATATAATATATTATTTATGTATAATATACAAGCTGTGGTCATCGTCTTTTGTATTTCCACAGCATGAACATGTTGATTTATGAATGAAACGCTCCTTTTAAAATCTTCTAATTTGCTGCCATTTGTTATGACATCTGCTTCAAACATTATAATGCTCACGATAAAGTAAATCCATTTCACCAGATAATTACTCTTCAACAGCGACACCATAGAAACATACAGAGCTAGCACAAAAACACAAGTACAAAGACGATATTCTAAAGATGACTGTGTGCTTTTTTCTCTGCCACATAATGTCTGTGCATATGAGATGTGGTTCAAAATCTTTCCTTTATATTTTTTATTATTATTATTATTAGCACATCATTGACCAACACGCATTTAAATATGTCTTTCTTCAAGAATTCAACTGATATGCGTTTTATTATATGTATGTGAATGTCTACACACATCTGTGACTTGAGCATGTGATCAGGACTTTTATTTTGTAGTGGTGTTGTGATGTCATAAGGCTGCGCCACACTCCTGCATCTGTTGTGATTCTGCTGAAGAAAGGTTTGTGTTTTAAGCTTTTGAAGTGTTTAAATCAATGCAAACTGTTCAGGCAATTTTATACTTTCAACAAGAATCATTAAATGGCTGTTTGATTATTGAATTTAACATTATAATGTGTTATCTAACATTAATGAACTTTATTGTGTGAGTTAAGCTCATCCACACATGAGTAACAGAAAAGATGCATCTCATTTCTCTCTATATATCGTGAATCAGTTTAGCATGTTTTTTAACTAATTAAGCTATAGTTTTGAGTATTTTTTAACTCGCTCTGACTGACTCTCTTACCAGTGACTGAACTAGAGCTGATTGAGACACTCTCAGAGATTTATTTTGCATTTATTTGTGTAATTATTCTCATCTTAAAGATGGTGTTTATTAAAGAGGAGAGTGAAGACGTGAAGATTGAAGAAACATTGAAACATGAAGAAACTGAGGAACAAACAAAGATGGCGTTTATTAAAGAGGAGAGTGACGACGTGAAGATTGAAGAAGACCTGAAGATTGAAAATGTCTTCAGTTTGAAACATGAAGAAACTGAGGAACAAACAGGTTAGTTTCATTCTCAAAGCTGAACTCATTTGATCCTTATTCAAATGTCCAGCTCTACAGAAATGATATAATATTTTTTAATTGAGTCCTAATTAAAGCAAGACGTTGCATTTAAATGAAAGGTTTTCAAATATAAAACTTTTATGTTTTCAGTGCGTGCATCAGTTCTTTTTGATCTCATTTCAACAAAACTGTGATAATCGTGATAATTTTGGTCACTATAATCGTGATATGAAATTTTCATACTGTCCCATCCCTAATGGAAAGGCACGTTGACGCACGTCTGGAGGTCCTGCGGCACGATGGACGCGATTCGGCCTCATTCGCGCATCCAGTTAGCGCGAATTACGTGTCTTGTGCGAGTGGTGCTTTTTGTGCATTCACGCGTTTTGAAGCGAATTCACGTCTGACGCCCGAGTTGAAAATTCAGCAGCTTTTAGATCTTGTTGGTCCGACTTTGTCGAGACAAACTAGACAGATCTACCCCCTCAGCCCTGAAATCCAGCTGCTGGTGGCCCTCCGTTTTTATGCAGTGGGGAGTTTTCTGGAGGTGCATGGGGATGGATATGGGCTAAGTAACACCTCTGTGTGGCGGTGCGTGGATTCCGTAACGAACATCCTGCTCTGTCAGGACACAGATTATATCTGCATGCCTTCCGCCAGGCACAAAGTGATGGAGGTGCATCAAGACTTCCATGCCATTCCTGGTATCCCGCAAGTAATAGGCCTTGTCGACAGGACACTTATACCCATCACTAGGGGTGCACCGATCCGATATTAGGATCGGATATCGGCCGCGATACTGGCAAAATAGCTGTTTTTTTAGGTGTTTTTTTTTTTCTTTCGTTGCAGCAGAACCTACGTCATTCGTCAGCTTCACGTGTGTCGCACGCTAGAAGCAACATGGAGCGAGCCAGAGAGTCGGGTGTGGAGGAGATATTTCACGCTTGCCACGCCAAGTAGTTCGTCGGCTGTTTGCAATGTCTGCAAAGTAACTTAAATGTTTTGAGGGGAGGTGGTATTACTGCAAAGTCAGGGTTTTTCCTGCATTGAACATTTTTTGACGGCCGCCAAAGCCTAATTTGATGAGTTATTGTGATTTACGAGTGATGTCGAACAGATGCTGCGCTTGTGACTGAGTGACAGAGAGAACGATCAGAGCTCCGCCCCCGCGCTCACTCTCTGGGTCTTCAAAATAATCACTGTTAGCTGTTAGCTCTTTCTCATATTTCACATATTAATCCAAATCAAAAGGTCGGAAGACCGAAACCATGTTGAGAATAGGGGTGGTTAATCTGTCTGATTTCCCGATTCGATTCGATTACGATTATTGAAGTCCCGATTCGATTACAGTCGATTTTCGGTTATTAACGATTCTCGATTAGCGATTATTGATTTTCCATTTCACAACAGTAAACGAAAATACACTACAAAGTGATTGCAGTATAAAAAAAAAAGTCAGCTACTGAATTACTTAACTCTTTTATTGAGTAACAACAACTCAAAGCACTTGTCGTGTAGTTACACAGAAATGAATACATCACATTGTGTTGTGACTCATCAAGTTGAACTAAACAATAACAAATAAATGAAAGGCTTATTTCCTTTAGGAAGTAGATCAGAACCAACATACTGTAGAAATTGGACAATTTTCTTCTAGAAAGACAACGTGTTCAGGTGGAGGAAGACTGCAGGTTGCAGTCGAAACATGTCAAGGTAAAGAAGAGGTTTTTTCTCCAAACACCTTGTCTTTCTAGAAGAAAATTGTCCAATTTAATTATTAAGAAGACAAAATGAACATTTTTGAACAACTTACTGTAGCTTCAGCTTATATACTGTACTGTAGAACACAGTGACAAAATGTCAAGAGTGATGGATGCGGTGCGCGCGTGAGGGGGGCGGGAACGCGTGGAACGCTCGAGCTCCTCTCGTTCGTTTCCTGACGTGAGAAAGACAAAAGGGGAAAAAACGACAGAAGAAAAACGGGTTCGTGTCGGAGGAGTGTCGAGGCCCGTTCGGTTCCGTGAGCGGGAGCTGCGGGTCGGTGCAGCGGAGCGGCGGTGTTTTTCCAGCATCAGTCCGGCTGTGTGTGTGTGTGTGTGAGATCCGCTCATCGCGTCCTCAGGATCGCCTTAATTCCCGCGAATGTGCGCGTCGATGTGTGTCGCGCTCGCTCATCTGAAGCACTCATAAATTTGCGGATTGAAGGCGTTTATTCGGTGTTTGTGCGCGAATCTGAGCCGTGCTAACGCGCTAATGCTAATGTGCCTGAGCTCCAGAGGAGGCGAGGCGGGAGGATTTCTAGAGTGTTCCCTCAGAATCATCTCAGCATTAACGACAGATTTACATTCATCTAATGAACACACACACACACACACACACGGTGGTAGAGTCAGGTTTAGATAAATAAAAAAATCGATTTTTGAAAATTTTATGATCGATTCATGCTCGTCCATAACATACTCGCGATTAATCGATAATCGATTTTTTTCACCACCCCTAGTTGAGAACACAAGTGTGCTCACCCAATTTAGCAAGAGTGGGTAGTAAGAATTATTTTTAAAGGGGTGGTAAAACACATTCTTTCGAAGGCTTGATTGTGTTTGTGGGGTGCACTGTAACATGTGTTCATGCTTCGTTTTAAAAAAAAAATATATTTTTTTATATATTTTACCTTTATTCTACACTGCTCTGTCCCTCCTTGTAAAAACGGTCTGATGGTTTCCGGGTTGTATGAAGCCAGTCCCTCAAAAATACGCAATGGGCTCAGATTGGTTAGCTAACCGCTTAGTGCACGTTTGTCGGAAATGTCCCGCCCCTTCCCTTTACAGTCCTCAAGAGTAAAGACTGCGGATCTATAGTGATCGCTACTGAATGGCACCGTTACTTTTGTATTTTTAGAACGATTATAGCCAAATATCGTAAGAACGAACACTAAACATTGGCTTTACTATAGTATCCAAATCAAACACAGAACCATGTTTAGCATGCCTGTAGATAAACAATACATAAAAGCTCTAATCAAAGAATAATTTACACTAATGCCAAGTTCGCTGTTGAGATTTTAAAAAGTTTGTAACGTGAGGTGTTTGTCGGATAACGTTAAATATGAATGAGCATTTAACAAACTGGTTTGCAGAGCCAAATGAGCGTTGTCATCTGTTTACTTCCTTGCTACAGCGTACAATTAACAATACAAACTATTACAGGAAAACACATCAACGAAAAATAAATCAAACTTACAGGTTGTGTCCCGTAAACAGCTTCTGTTTTTAAATCCATCTTTCAGGACAAGCCGTTGTGCGAATCCTTCATTGAACTCGTGAAGATTGTGGAAGCTTTCCTCCGTGAAATGTGCAGCGGGAGCCGCGCGCGCCCGTCTCATGCTGCGTTCACACCGGACGCGAATAAATCGCGCTATTCGCGCGAAGGTGGATGCTTGAACATTTTGAGTTTACTCGCTTCATTCGCGTGTGACATTCACTGCACAACAGACGCGAATTCGCGTCATAGGAGGGGCTTCTGCCAGCGGCTCGTCTCGGTGAGAAATGGCTGACATGGGCTGTGTTTACACGTCTTTTTTTTGTTAAAATCTACTGTTAATGTGTGACAAAACGTAGTTTTAAGACTTTTTCAGTCGATAATGTAGTTGTTTAAAGCTCAAATCTGTGGTTTATTTATATAAAGAGTGCCTATTTGAACATTTTATCTGGCATTTTCGTAGTTGTGAGCTCCAGCGGATCAGCGGCGCTTACACTGGCAGCGTTTGTCTCGTGCAGCTGAACCGCGGCTCCTGTATTGCAAATACAGACGAATATTGTCCATTATGTCACATTTCCCGGTCTTCTCCTCCGACCCCTGTCTGTCTCATGCTTTGATTTCGTAGGCGTTGGCAAAAACACTCCAGCCTACTAACTAGCCAACCACAACAACTATTCCCCGCAGCGCCTCGCCCCCCTTATTTCATATTCTCGGAGGAGGGGTTTATGTAAATATTGGGGCTGGTGATGTCAGAGACCCTGGAGGAATGTCTGTAGTCCCTACTGACCTTTTGCTGTAGTCCTTAGAAATTGATTTCTTTAAAAGCAAATATCTCCCTTTGCTTTAAACTTTGAACGTTGTAACTTTGCAGATGTTGTTTATGCTCAAACAGCAACATTACACACTAGCTAAAGTTAGAAAAGTGAAATCGTGGTTTACCACCCCTTTAATTATCAACAGTATTTCAGCTTATTTCTGTTGACAATGTGTAGTAAAATAAATAGGCCTAGCCTACAATCATTTAGACAGGAGTGAGGTGAAACCAGAACAAAGTTGTTATTAGCTAGCTGATAATTTTTATTAAATTGCATATGGCAGAAAATTTGACTATTTGTTAATTTGTAATGCTACTTTTTAATATTGATATGATTATATACCAAAACAATTAGATTAGATTAGATTCAACTTTATTGTCATTACACAAGTACAAGGCAACGAAATGCAGTTTAGGTCTAACCAGAAGTGCAATAGCAGCAAGTGCAGGATATACAATGGTTGCGTAAGTGCAGGACATGGATATGTACTGAATATATATATAAATATGTATAAATAGAGAGATGGTTATTACTATAAACAGAACTGAATTTACAGGTGAATATGTACAGTGAGTAAATATACAGATGGCTATTACTATAAACAGAATTTTACAGATAGAGGTATACAATAATATGTTAGGCTAATATGAGGAATAGCAGTGGATTAAGGTAGTGCAATAAATTATGGACAGAGCGTAGTACGGGAAGTACGGTGCAAAATGCAAATGTAAACAGTAGGTACTATAAATACAGTCGGCAGTGCAAATGAGCATAATTCAGTTAAGGTATGGTAGTGCAAAATGCAAATGTAAACAGTTGTTACTGTAATAAACAGTTTGTAGTGCAAATAACAAAGTGAAGGCAGATGTGAGGGGGAGAGGAGAGTTGGCAGTATATGAGGGGAGTGGATCAACGGGGGTTCGAGTTCAATAAAGAGACAAAAAACTGTTCTTAAGTCTGCTGGTCCTGGTCCGGAGGATCCTGAAACGCCTGCCGGAGGGCAGGAGAGAAAACAGTCTGTGGGCTGGGTGAGAGGAGTCCTTGAGGATGCTGCGAGCTCGATGCAGACAGCGTTTCCTCTGGATGTGCTCGATGGCAGGTAGTGGAGTCCCTGTGATGCGCTGGGCAGTTTTCACCACCCGCTGCAGTGCCTTGCGCTCCGCAACAGAGCAGCTCCCATACCATACTGCCACACAGTTGGTCAGGATGCTTTCTATTGCGCAGCGATAGAAGTTCACCAGGATAGCCGAGGAGAGCTGATTCTTCCTCAGTGTCCTCAGGAAGAAGAGGCGCTGGTGAGCCTTCTTGACCAGGCTGGAGGTGTTGGTTGTCCACGACATGTCCGCCGAGATGTGGGTCCCCAGGAACTTGAAACTGGAGACACGCTCAACAGCCATTCCATTGATGTGGATGGTGTCGTGTGTGCCTCTTGACTCCTTCCTGAAGTCCACGATGAGCTCCTTCGTTTTGGTGGTGTTGAGGAGCAGATTATTATCAGTGCACCATGTGGCCAGGTGCTGGATCTCCTCCCTGTAGGCAGTCTCATCGTTGTTGCTGATGAGCCCAATCACCGTAGTGTCGTCCGCAAACTTGACAATGGAATTAGATCCATACACAGGCTTGCAGTCGGAGGTGAAGAGGGAGTAGAGAAACGGGCTTAGCACACAGCCCTGTGGTACACCAGTGTTGAGTGTGATGGACGTGGAGCAGGTGGATCCTGATCGAACATTCTGGGGTCTGTCAATTAGGAAGTCCAAAATCCAGTTACACATTGAAGTGTTGATGCCCAGGTCTCCAAGTTTGGCTATTAACTTGGTTGGGATGACAGTGTTGAATGCTGAGCTGAAGTCAACAAACAGCATGCGTGCATAAGTGTTCTTATGGTCCAGATGGGTGAGCACAGAGTGCAGTGCCATGGAAACTGTATCCTCTGTGCTCCTATTGCTGCGGTAGGCAAACTGGTGTGAGTCCAATGTGGATGGTAGAGAGTCTTTTAGGTGTTCCAGGACCAGCCGCTCAAAGCACTTCATAATGATGGGTGTGAGTGCTACAGGGCGGTAGTCATTAGGGCACCTCGGGCTAGAGTGTTTTGGCACTGGCACAATGGAAGTGCGTTTGAAGCATGATGGTACAGCTGCTTGGGCAAGAGACAGGTTGAAAATGTCTGTAAAAACCCCAGCGAGCTGCTCCGCACATGTCCTGAGAACACGTCCAGGGATGTTGTCTGGTCCAGCAGCCTTGTGCGCGCTGATCCGGCTCAGTGCCTTGCAGACATCTGTGAAGGAGAGTGTGATTGGTGGGTGGTCAGCTGAGGGTTTGAGCTTGGTGGCAGTTTCTCTGTTGTCTCTTTCAAAGCGAGCATAAAAGTAATTTAGCTCGTTCAGGAAGTTGACATCAGTGGCTGCGGGGGTGGAGTGGGTGGGTTTGTAGTCGCTGATGGCCTGAATTCCCTGCCACATGCGTCGAGGGTCAGAGTTGGAAAAGTGTCCCTCTATCTTTAGCTTGTAGCAGTGCTTGGCCTTTTTGATGCCCCTCTTCAGGTTTGCTCTGGATGTGCTGTAGGCTTGTGCATCTCCTGATCTGAAGGCAATATTGCGTGACTTCAGCAGGAGTCGCACTTCCCTGTTCATCCAAGGCTTCTGATTTGGGTATGTGGTGATCTGTTTCTGGGTTGTAACACTGTCAATGGTGGTATTGATATGATCCAATACAGAGGAGGTGTATGAGTTAATGTCTGTGTGAGCGCCACTGGTGGCTTGAGAAGCAAACACACTCCAGTCTGTGTGTAGAAACCTGTCCTGGAGTGTGGAATCTGCCCCCGCAGGCCACACCTTGATGGTCTTCACTGATGGCTTCACACGGTTGATGAGGGGTGTATATTTGGGTGCTAGAAACAAAGAGAGGTGGTCTGACTGTCCCAGGTGGGGGAGGGGTGTTGCAACGTAAGCTCCAGCCATGTTTGTGTAGACATGGTCTAAGGTTTTGTTTCCTCTGGTGTGGCAGGAAACATGCTGGTGAAACTTGGGTAGCACTGACTTTAAGTTTGAGTGATTAAAGTCACCTGCAACAATAAACGCAGCTTCCGGGTGATCAGTCTGTTGTTTACTGATGGCTGCGTGAAGTTCTTTCATAGCAAGCTTGGCATCAGCATCCGGGGGAATATAGGCTGCAGTGATAATGGTGGAAGTGAACTCCCGCGGTAGATAAAACGGTCTACATTTAACCATGAGAAACTCAAGGTTAGCTGAACAATGACTCCCAACAATAGCAGAGTTTGTGCACCAAGCTTTGTTAATGTAAATGCACAATCCACCACCTCTGCTCTTACCGGAGCCATCTAATGTTCCCGCGTCCCGCTAGCTCAATAGCGGTGTCCGGTATTCCGCTGTTTAACCAGGTTTCCGTGAAGATTAGGACGTTGCAGTTCAAAAGTTTCTTACTGTGTGTGATGCTGAGTCGAATCTGCTCCATTTTGTTCACTAGCGACCGTACATTGGCAAGGAAAATGCTGGGTAAAGCGAGCCGGTGGGGTGATAGCATTAGCTTAGCTTTTAGTCCTCCGCGCTTCCCCCGCCTTTGTTTACGATCTCGGCGCCGCCTGCGTGCACTTCCGCCCGGCTGGGTAGAGTGCACAGCCTCGGGTGTCCTAGCGATCTCAGGAAGGAGTCGGAGATTGTCCATAAAACTGTCGGAAATTCGCAAACCAATATCCAAAAGCTCACAACGGGTGTACGATGTAAAGGCACAACTATTCTGTACGATCAGACCCGGGATGAACAAGAAAAATACCGCAAAATTGCAGAATCTGGAGAGACACTGAGCCTCGCGATGTACTCGCACCGCCATCTTGGTCATAATATCTAGAACTCACGTACATAACAGGGCGTGGCTTAACATTCCAGCCAATCAGCACATCTATTACAATCGGTATAAATGTATATATGTAATATTATATATAATATAATATATTATTTATGTATAATATTCAAGCTGTGGTCATCGTCTTTTGTATTTCCACAGCATGAACATGTTGATTTATGAATGAAACGCTCCTTTTAAAATCTTCTAATTTGCTGCCATTTGTTATGACATCTGCTTCAAACATTACAATGCTCACGATAAAGTAATCAAATGACAATTATCTGTAGTGTAAAAAATGTTTGGTAACTGTCAGATTACTATTGTATGTTTGACTGTTTTTTGTTTCCACTGCTACATTTTATTTATTTAAAGAAGTTTGATTACATTCTATTTTAGATTTGAATGCACAATTGTTTTATTAAATAAATAAGAATTCAACACTTTACATACATCTGTTATTTTGTCTTAGTTATGTTTAGTTAGTAAAGTCTGGTGCCTTTAGTCTCTTCAAGGAAGGTATAAGAATAATAGTATCGGATCGGTATCGACAGATACACAAAGCCCAGGCATCGGTATCGGGACTGAAAAAGTTTGATCGTTGCACCCCTACCCATCACCAACCCTTCAGCACTAGACCAGGCCTTCATTTGTCATAAGGGTTTCGCCGCCATCAATGTCCAGGTGGTAGTGGACCACAGGGGGATGTTTGCGGATGTGGTGGCAAAGTGGCCCGGTAGAACATGACAGCTTGGTGTGGGCCAATTCAGTGGTGGGTGAAGATGGAGAAATAGGGGTTTTCGGGCAAAGCATTTTTTAGGAGACAGCTGCCAGCTACCCCCTTGAACCTATCTTTTAAATCCAGTCACCAACCCCACCACACAAGCTGAGTTTGGAACAGAAATGGTTGGTCTTTGAAATTTTGCTTCAGACAAAGCATATTGCTTCTCCAGAATCTGAAGCTTCACCTTTTTTCACCTCAGGCATGGCACGGGCAAGGTTATTGTCCTCTTGAAACCCCTGCTTGATCCCTCGCAACACTTCCAGCTTCTCCTTTTCGAGCTTCACCAGCTCTTCACTGCAGTTGCACCGGATAAAACACCTTCTGGAGACAACCTCAGTGGAGGCCAATGAGGGTGCAGAGAGGCGTGGTGACGCCGGTGCCGGAGAAGCCCTGCCACTGCTAGCAGAGGAAGAGGGCATGAGGGTGCGGGGTGCAAGGATGGACTGTTCTGAGAGCATCGAGTCGTATCCACAACTGTTCTCAGATCTATACCCCCTGAGATACCCTGTGATGCAGCTTCCCCAATGATTGCCAGGGCCTTTTCCTCATCGGGGCTGAGCGCAAGCACTGAGCTGGTCCCATCACCGGTTGTTGCCCGGACTCTCCGTCTTGCTTTGGCTGCACTGGCAAAATCTTGCCACTTTTCACGGACAACTTCCCACTCTCTCTGTGGGCTAGAACTTGATGCTGCCATTTTAATTGCCATGCTTTCTCAGATATCCTTTTTAGTTTTGTTGGACACTGTTGTCCGAAAACTTAAAGTGTCTTTGTGCTGAGTAACATCGTCTAAAATTATGGCCATTTCGGTTTGGCTCTCCTCTTTCTTTCTTCTTTAATAAAAGAATGTCAAGACTCACATTTGGCTCCTAAACTCTGGAATAGTCTTCCTGATATTGTCCGAGGTTCAGACTCGCTGTCCCAGTTTAAAACTAGTTTAAAGACGCATCTCTTTAGCCAAGCATTCACATTATAATTACCTTTTATACCACAGTTAAATCGGAACAAAAGCATTAATATAATATTCTGAACAGCAGCTACGCTAATTATTTCCCATCTGCTTTTCTGTTGTTATCTCGGGACACTAGTCCCGAGGTAAATAGTTCGTCAGCTCCAGTTTGTATCCAGCCTCTCATGCCCCAACACCTGTGATGAGACGACTCCACGCCAGTGAAGAGACGACTCAACGCCAGCGTTGTTATGGCCTAAATTAATACACGACTGATTAACTTTTTCGAAACATTATTCTTTAACATTGTCCATCTAACATTTTTACTGTTCATCTATGAAATGCACTTTCTGTAAAGCTGCTTTGAAACAATGTGTATTGTGAAAAGCGCTATACAAATAAATTTGAATTGAATTTAATTGAACTTAGAGGGGCATGGTCTGAAATAACAATGAGCATATATTCAGAGTTTACAACCTGAGGGGATAGAGAATAATTGATTTAAAAAAAATCTATACGAGAGAAAGATTGATGGACATACGAGTAGATTAATATTTTCTCGCTGTAGGACTTAAGTGTCTCCATGGGTCAATGTAACCATTTTTAATCATAAAACTCAGAAAATATATTTGACATAGCAGAGGGAGCTTTAAATACAGTACTTGAGTTCAAGGCGTTGAGTTTCCCGGAGGAATGAGTTTCCCGGAGGAATACAGCATCAGGTTTTTGTAGTTTTAAATGTGTCAAAACTTTGGATTTTTTAATGGGTCCATTCAGTCCTTTCACATTCCAACTCAAGAATCTAACTGAGCTTCTGGTATTGTCCATCAATTTCACTTAGTATATAAATAGAGTGGAGGCCACAAGCAGAAAGATAAATAAATGAATTGCGCAGGCCGTTTCTCACAGCAGTAAATGCCGCCCCTCTTAGCGACGCAGGAGTTGTAGTCAGGGAAGACCTTTCGGCCCTTATAGAGGAGATGGTTCCAATTTCCACGTCGAACAGCCTTCTCTTTTTCTTCAAAGTAGTGAAACCAAACAATCATCCCTCTAGGCCTTTGATTCTCCCAGTCACCTGAGGGCGCTGTGCCAATATGGAGTGCTCCAACAGCAGGGCAGTTGGAAAGATTTTGATCTGAGCACATCCTGGGAAAATTGTGACATAAACGTAACCGGATCACTCCCTTCTGCTCGCTCCGGGATGCCGATGACACGGAGATTACAACGCTGAGAGCGTGACTTCAAGTCCAGCACTTTATCGGTGAACTGTTTGTTAGCCTGAATTTAACTTTAGCACAGTCTGTTCCAGTGCTACAATGCAGTCGCTGTAATCGTTCAAGTGCTAAACAAGCTCGTCAAATTGCCATCTTTGCGATTTAATGCTCGATTTAAAACTCTCAAAATACGCGGTGCAAGAGCGGAGTCAATGGCTGCTTTCACCTGTTCTGTGATGGTAGAAGTTAGCTCAGAGATCAAAGTGGCACAAAGTTTTGATGCTATGCCTGTATGAGAACCACTGGACTAAATGCTGCTAAATGTGTCTGTCGTGTTACGCCATTAAACTGGTTTTCACTTGCATTTGTCTCTGTTCACCTTAGGCCTGATGCAGCTAAAAGAGGAGGGTCAAGAATTGAATGAAAAGGAAGAGAAAGATCTCTATGAAGAGCATCATGATTTCATAACTGAAGAAAAATCATTTAGTTGCTCACAGACTAAAAAGACATCCACACAAAAAAGAGCTCAGAAGACAGGAACTAGAACTTTCAGCTGCCCTCAGTGTGAGAAGAGTTTCAATCGACATGAACATCTTAAAGTCCACATTAGAGTTCACACTAGAGAGAAGCCGTTCACCTGCCAACCGTGTGGAAAGAGTTTTACTCAAAGTAACAGCCTTAAAGCCCACATTAGAGTTCACACTGGTGAGAAGCCTCACACCTGCCAACAGTGTGGAAAGAGTTTTAATAACCATGGATATCTTAAAACCCACATGAGAATTCACACTGGAGAGAAGCCGTTCACCTGCCAACCGTGTGGAAAGAGTTTTACTCAAAGTAACAACCTTAAAGCCCACATGAGAATTCATACTGGAGAGAAGCCTCACACCTGCCAACAGTGTGGAAAGAGTTTTTCTGATAAAGGAACCCTTCAAAAACACATGATAGTTCACACTGAAGAGAAGCCGTTCACCTGCCAACCGTGTGGAAAGAGTTTTACTCAAAGTAACAGCCTTAAAGCCCACATTAGAGTTCACACTGGTGAGAAGCCTCACACCTGCCAACAGTGTGGGAAGAGTTTTAATCAACATGTACATCTTAAAACCCACATGAGAATTCACACTGGAGAGAAGCCGTTCACCTGCCAACCGTGTGGAAAGAGTTTTACTCAAAGTAACAGCCTTAAATCCCACATGAGAAGTCACACTGGAGAGAAGCCTCACACCTGCCAACAGTGTGGAAAGAGTTTTACTCAAAGTAACAGCCTTAAATCCCACATGAGAAGTCACACTGGAGAGAAGCCTCACACCTGCCAACAGTGTGGGAAAAGTTTCACTCATAGTAACAACCTTAAAACCCACATGAGAGTTCACACTGGAGAGAAGCCTTACACCTGCCAACAGTGTGGGAAAAGTTTCACTCAAAGTAACAGCCTTAAAACCCACATGAGAAGTCACACTGGAGAGAAGCCTCACACCTGCCAACAGTGTGGGAAAAGTTTCACTCATAGTAACAGCCTTAGATCCCACATGAGAAGTCACACTGGAGAGAAGCCGTTCTTCTGCCTGCAGTGTGGAAAGAGTTTTTCTGGTAAACGGTGTCTTAATGCGCACATGAGAATTCACACTGGAGAGAAGCCGTTCACTTGTGACCAGTGTGGAAAGAGTTTCAGATTTAAAGCAAACCTTCATTTCCACATGAGGAGTCACTAAAGAGAGAACTTTTGTGTCAGTGTGGAAGGAGTTTCACAGACTGGAATCATCTTAAGAGGCGTGTAATAACTCACACCAGAGAGAAGCTTTTCATGTGCCATCATGTGGAAAGAGTTTCAGATTTAAGGCAAACCTTCAGACGCACATAAGAGTTCAAGGCAAGGCAACTTGAACTTGAACAACAAGTTCACACTGAAGAGAAGCCTAAAGGGTTAAATATATAATCTTGAGGGGAAAATATATATCATGCTTTGTAAATGTATATCAAGGGGGACTTCCAGTTATGTCGGGTTGCTGAGCAGTCACGTTTCTCAACGCTCTCTGATTATCCATTATTCAAATATTTTATTTAGGCCCGATAACCCAAAACTACGCCTCCTTTTCTGTTCCATTCAACATGTCTTTGAGAGCGCAAAGAAAAAGAGATAAAAAAGATAACATGGATACTTCTGTTGACGAAGGTTCCACTTCTGAAGCTGATGTTGCACAGTTTGGCGCTAATTCTGAGGCAGAAACTCAACCAGATAACAGTGTAATACTTTCAGCTATAAACTGTCTGAAGAGTGAGTTTTTGTTGCAATAGAAGGAGGTTTTGGCAGTGTTAGAATAATGATGAAATTTCTTCTTTTATTCACAATATATAACCAGGAGTAATGCCAAGTATAAAGAGGCTTTATTCCCAATATGTAACCAAGAATGAGGGCAAATGTAGAGAGGCCTATGTTAACCACAAAAGTATGTTATGTGTTGTTTTATTATGTTGAAACTATATAAGAAAATGTAGTGGAGGTTTTATAGAGAACCTTGATGTTAGACTTTGTAAGAGCCTTATAAGAAAAACATAAATAGCAAAGTGAAATGAGAAGTTGTTTATATGGCAGAAAAACTTTTATAAGAAGTTTTTTATTTTTCACAACTTTTATGTACAAGCTGTTTATGAGGCCGAAAAACTTAAAGAAAGCTTTTCTTATACAACTTTCATGAATGACTTTGTAAACATGAAAAAACGCAAGAACATGTTATAGTACAAATGTTTTGCTTTGGTTTGTAGTAAAGACACAGAAACAAAGATAAAAATGTTTTGTTTTTGGTTTATAGTAAAAATACGGGAGACATTGTTTGGTAAAAAGTATTTGATGGAACTATTGGGAAGAGCACACTGGGCCATATTAATGAAAGTCATTTATTGATGTAAAAGATGGGCAAGTGAAATGTTCCCTCTATTAGTATGCAAGCATGTAACAAGTATTAAACAAAGAAATAGGTTTTACCCCGGGATGATGTCTTGCAGACGAGATGAAGGAGGAGATTAAGGATCCAAGCAAGAAGAAGAAGAATGAAAGAATACAGAGCATTATATACTAGCATGTTAAAGGAGTTTAGGGAGTTGACAATGATCCAAAGTCTGGGATTGGATGAACTGTACATATGTGATTGAATATGTAATGAAGAGGTGTGATAATGAAATGGTATATAAGGTCTTGATCTCTGTATGAACATCAGAAGCTGAGAGCGACATGCTGCTTCTCCATTGCTTGATGATCCGAGCCTGACATCTGCTGGTGACTTTTGTGAAGCGACTTTTTGAAACTTAAAACTTTTCTTTTTGTAACCTTTATTGATTGTATGTCAAACTTTTTGTTAGTGGAAAAATAAATTTACTTATAATTGATTTATAAAAGAAACCGTTTGCCACGTCTCTGCTTTCTAAACGAGTTGATCTGAACCAGACACGGAGGGGGTCTGTTCTTCTAGAGAGTAAGTATAAATTTATATTTATGATCTAGTTAAGGATTCGACCTGCTTTACCTAGCCTGAGAATATAAACTAAAACTAGGTAGAAGGTGTGTGGGATCTAGATAGATTGTACACCGAATAAAAGCAGCGGTGAAAGAAGTTAGAGAGGATTTCTCAACCTTCACTGAGAGACTTACCGAAGCTGAGAACCGAATCAGCCAAGCCGAAGACCACATTAACGGCCTTCAAGGAAGGATTGACAAACTTGAAAAAACAGCCTCGGACATTGCCTCTGCCCTGGACATGGCCGAGTGCAGAAGCCGGCACTCTAACTTTCTGGGACTTCCGAATGGAGCTGAGGGAAACAATCCTGTTTCGTTTTTGGAAAATTGGCTCCCTCAGGTCCTTGGCACGGACACTTTCCCGGCCCCAGTGATCATTGAACGTGCACACCGGTTACCCAACAGCGATAAACAAGTTGGAAACACATCGTCAAGGCCAAAAGCGATGATTCTAAAATTTCTCAACTATGCTGACAAAGTCAGAGCTCTGAGAGTGGCTCGGGACAGGGGTAAAGTGATGTTCCAGAACCACCACATTATGTTTTTCCCTGATCTGTCGTCCGAGGTGCTGAAACAACGAAGGCGATTCGATGAGGTTAAGCAAGAGCTCCGAAGGAGGAAAATTAAGTACGGGATGATTTTCCCTGCCAAGCTTCTGGTTATCCACGGAGACCGTCGTCATTTTTTCAGTTCTCCTGAACAAGCAAACAAATTAATCGTGGATCTGCAAAAAGATATTGGTGACGCCGAACACTCTACTACAGAGTAACTTAGCCCAGCTGATTTTTATTTTTTGGATGCTTTGCATTAAAGTTTGACGGCTCCTTAATATTTCAGAACAAACTTTGGACTGAACTCTATTTTCGTTCTAATTTTTTTCTTTATTGCAAGACTGCCCTTAGTCTAACATCACCGTAATACGGTAAGGTGGCTCATTTTGAATTTTATGGCCTAGACCATAAAGGGCTGGTTCTGATTTAGTTACAGTCAGTTAAAATTGAGTAGTCAGAAACCTATATGTTTTGGTTAAACGTTTATAACTTTTAAGGTTGATATATGAGAGCATTTATTTTGAATTTTCCCATATGTTAAGGTTTTGGATACCATTGTTATTTTTTCTCTTAATTCAGCAACCTCGTAGCGTTCCTTTTAGAGGACCGCTGGGGTACGTAACTGTTTTAGTCTTGGAAAAAGGGAAGTTCGCTGTGCGCTTATTTGTTCTAGCGCATGTGCTGGGGTTAATTTGTTTGTTTCTTAAATTCGTTGCAAATTTTTATAGCTGAATTATACTCTTAAAACTATAATTAAAAACCCACCTAGATGGCGTCTGAACACAAAATGGTTACATAACCCTGAGTTTCTTGATTTTGTAGGTAAGCATATTGACATATTTTTGGAATGTAACACAAACCAGACGTCAGCCTCAATAAGATGGGAGGCATTCAAGGCCTACATTAGGGGACAAATGACTGGGCTGAAACCCCACGAGGTGAGATCTTGCATGGAGCCCCAGTCCGAGGGTTCTATTCACTAGTTCACTAGTTCTAAAACGAACAGATCTGCTCTTAAAATGAGAGAATTAGAACAGAGTATTAAGGATTTAGAAGAAGAAATTTTCAAACAAGATACTCCCGAACTGGGACATAACCTTTTAATACTTAAAGCAGATTTGAACGAGCTCTCTACCAATACTGCTGTGGCTAATATAACTAGGCTTAAACAATCATATTATGACCAAGGAGAAAAGGCTGGTAGGCTACTGGCATGGAGAATTAAGGCTCAACAAAATGAAAAAGTGATTAATGAAATAGAAACTATAGATGGACAAAAGACCATGATTCCAACTGAAATTAATAATGCTTTTAGAAACCATTATCAAGATCTTTATAAATCGACACCTCCTGTGAATAACCATCTCTATAAAACATTTATGGGCGAAATTCAGTTATTCCCGCTATCTGAGGAAGAATCCAAAACACTGGATCAACCAATTGAAGAGGCAGACTTGAGTGCAGCCATTAACTGTATGAGTAGTGGGAAAGCTCCAGGTCCCAATGGCCTGCCTATAGACATCTACAAGATTTTTCAGAACAAATTAATAACCCCAATGATTGATATGATTAATGAATCTTTCAGCAATGAAGAACTTCTTTTTTCCTTACGTTCAGCCCTGATAACTTTAATTCTTAAGCCAGGGAAAGATCCTACAAAATGTGCCTCCTACAGACCTATTAGTCTTTTGAATTCAGACACCAAGATAATTGCCAAAGTTTTAGCCAGCAGACTTGATACGTTTTTACCATTATTGATTGATCCGGATCAAAATGTCTTCGTAAAGGGTAGACAAGCCTTTCATAATATACGTTGTGTGTTAAATGTCATACATGTTAAAAGAGGAGCCTCGGACACAGCCTTACTTTCCCTCAGGGGCGTTTCCAGCATTGAAGGACATCCGGGGCTTAGCCCAGGGCCCGGTTTTTCAAAAGATTTAATCCGGATAAAATTGATCCGGATTTAGTAATCCTTTTTTTTGCGATACGTGATCACGTAATCCAGCTTACTTTTGAGCCAGTTTTTCAAAGCAACATTGGATTGGATCAATCTGATCCGGATAGGAACTTTTCAGGATCACCAAATCTGGATAACCAGTGCTCAAACAGGATAGGAAATCACAATGTAGAACTATAGATATGTAAAGAGCAACAAGTAGAATAGCCAGTGTGGGGTCAATATAAGTTTATTTTTATTTGAAATGAAAACACACACATTAAAAAAAAAAAAAAACTAAAAACAAGAAAAACCCCACCCCATCCTCTTCCAGCAGTCCGCTCATCTGAGACCTACAACACAAACACTGTACATTGAGGATATTTATAACAGGTTTCAAATATGTCCTGTATTGTCCTGCACAACATCGCTACTAAGCGCAATGTCCCTCTCTGTGCTGACAATGATGCACCTGAGCCCCTTGGAGACCCTAACCAACCTCCTGCAAAACAGGACGTGCAACAAGGGACGCAATAGTTAGACATTATTTCTGATTTGGATTTGTTTTGGATTTCAAAAATCAGTGATTGCCATTCTTTGCATTTTTTTGGTTATTCTGTAAACATTGCATGCATCACCAATAAATATTCTAAAAACAAAAATATTTTCAATTGTGATGAATATATATATCAATTAGTGACAGAATAAAATGTATTGTTTTTGGTCAATTTTGACAGCTGTTTGGGGGATTATTTTATGAGGCCAAACTCTTTCTACTTTGCTGTAGGCCTATACTGAAAGGCTGAATACGTTAAACCCTACCTAATCACTATAGCCTGACGGATGAACAAATACAATTAAAACCTTATGAATAAATAGGATATCTTGTAAGATACTGCGTGATCCAAATATAGTATTATTTGAAACATTTTTAAAGTTTTCATTACATTTTGGGCATGAAATCCATGCTGAATCCACCCTTCTGATGGGATCAGTTTAATCCAGATTTTTTGGATCAAAGTGATCCAAATCCTACAAAAAATTTCTGAAAAACCCAAACTAATGGTTTGATCCAGATCAAAACCAAGATTGGATTATGTGATCTAATCCGATTATGTAATCCGTTTTTTCTTTTGAAAAACCCATTTTCAAGATTTGATCCAATCCGTTATCCAAAATCCTAGTGGATTACTTTTGAAAAACCGGGCCCAGAACATTTAATGCAAATACAGGGATCACTCGAAGAGGTTTTTTTTTTATTATTACAGTCAGTAACACTTTACTTTCAGTCAAAATACATCTTTAACATTATCTTCAAGGCAGGCTAACATCCTCTCAGTGCTCAACTGAGCACAACCTTTTTTTTGGATATGAAGAGCATAACCATTGCTCAACTGAGCATGATAACATTATACATCTTTAACATTATGCTCAATACATATACACAGAGTCAACATACAACATACACTATTCACCTCTTGCTGTCTATCTGGTATGTCCTTCTATATTAGTTATATTTCTCTCTCATCACCTGCTGTAGTCTTTCTCATCACCTGCTGTAGTCTTTCATCACCTGCTGTAGTCTTTCATCACCTGCTGTAGTCTTTCATCACTTGCTGTAGTCTTTCTCATCACCTGCTGTAGTCTTTCATCACCTGCTGTAGTCTTTCATCACTTGCTGTAGTCTTTCTCATCACCTGCTGTAGTCTTTCATCACCTGCTGTAGTCTTTCATCACCTGCTGTAGTCTTTCATCACTTGCTGTAGTCTTTCATCACTTGCTGTAGTCTTTCATCACTTGCTGTAGTCTCTCATCCACTTGCTAGTCTTTCTCATCACTTGCTGTAGTCTTTCTCATCACCTGCTGTAGTCTTTCTCATCACTTGCTGTAGTCTCTCATCCACTTGCTAGTCTTTCTCATCACCTGCTGTAGTCTCTCATCCACTTGCTAGTCTTTCTCATCACCTGCTGTAGTCTCTCATCCACTTGCTAGTCTTTCTCATCACCTTCTGTAGTCTCTCATCCACTTGCTAGTCTTTCTCATCACCTGCTGTAGTCTCTCATCCACTTGCTAGTCTTTCTCATCACCTGCTGTAGTCTCTCATCACTTGCTGTAGTCTTTCATCACTTGCTGTAGTCTTTCATCACCTGCTGTAGTCTTTCATCACCTGCTGTAGTCTTTCATCACTTGCTGTAGTCTTTCATCACTTGCTGTAGTCTTTCTCATCACTTGCTGTAGTCTTTCATCACTTGCTGTAGTCTTTCTCATCACCTGCTGTAGTCTCTCATCCACTTGCTAGTCTTTCTCATCACCTTCTGTAGTCTCTCATCCACTTGCTAGTCTTTCTCATCACCTTCTGTAGTCTCTCATCCACTTGCTAGTCTTTCTCATCACCTGCTGTAGTCTCTCATCCACTTGCTAGTCTTTCTCATCACCTTCTGTAGTCTCTCATCCACTTGCTAGTCTTTCTCATCACCTTCTGTAGTCTCTCATCCACTTGCTAGTCTTTCTCATCACCTGCTGTAGTCTCTCATCCACTTGCTGTAGTCTTTCTCATCACCTGCTGTAGTCTCTCATCACTTGCTGTAGTCTTTCATCACTTGCTGTAGTCTTTCTCATCACCTGCTGTAGTCTTTCATCACTTGCTAGTCTTTCTCATCACCTGCTGTAGTCTCTCATCCACTTGCTAGTCTTTCTCATCACCTGCTGTAGTCTCTCATCCACTTGCTAGTCTTTCTCATCACCTGCTGTAGTCTTTCATCCACTTGCTAGTCTTTCTCATCACCTGCTGTAGTCTCTCATCCACTTGCTAGTCTTTCTCATCACCTTCTGTAGTCTTTCATCACTTGCTGTAGTCTTTCATCCACTTGCTAGTCTTTCATATCACCTGCTGTAGTCTTTCATCACTTGCTGTAGTCTTTCTCGTCACCTGCTGTAGTCTTTCATCACTTGCTGTAGTCTTTCTCATCACCTGCTGTAGTCTCTCATCCACTTGCTAGTCTTTCTCATCACCTTCTGTAGTCTTTCATCACTTGCTGTAGTCTTTCATCCACTTGCTAGTCTTTCTCATCACCTGCTGTAGTCTCTCATCCACTTGCTAGTCTTTCTCATCACCTTCTGTAGTCTTTCATCACTTGCTAGTCTTTCTCATCACCTGCTGTAGTCTTTCATCACTTGCTATAGTCTTTCATCACTTGCTGTAGTCTTTCATCACTTGCTGTAGTCTTTCATCACTTGCTGTAGTCTTTCATCACTTGCTCTAGTCTTTCTCATCACCTGCTGAAGTCTCTCATCCACTTGCTAGTCTTTCTCATCACCTGCTGTAGTCTCTCATCCACTTGCTAGTCTTTCTCATCACTTGCTGTAGTCTTTCATCACTTGCTGTAGTCTTTCATCACTTGCTAGTCTTTCTCATCACCTTCTGTAGTCTCTCATCCACTTGCTAGTCTTTCTCATCACCTGCTGTAGTCTTTCTTCACTTGCTGTAGTCTTTCATCACTTGCTGTAGTCTTTCATCACTTGCTGTAGTCTTTCATCACTTGCTCTAGTCTTTCTCATCACCTGCTGAAGTCTCTCATCCACTTGCTAGTCTTTCTCATCACCTGCTGTAGTCTCTCATCCACTTGCTAGTCTTTCTCATCACTTGCTGTAGTCTTTCATCACTTGCTGTAGTCTTTCATCACTTGCTAGTCTTTCTCATCACCTTCTGTAGTCTCTCATCCACTTGCTAGTCTTTCTCATCACCTGCTGTAGTCTTTCATCACTTGCTGTAGTCTTTCATCACTTGCTGTAGTCTTTCATCACTTGCTGTCGTCTTTCTCATCACCTGCTGTAGTCTCTCATCCACTTGCTAGTCTTTCTCATCACCTGCTGTAGTCTCTCATCCACTTGCTAGTCTTTCTCATCACCTGCTGTAGTCTCTCATCCACTTGCTAGTCTTTCTCATCACCTGCTGTAGTCTCTCATCCACTTGCTAGTCTTTCTCATCACCTGCTGTAGTCTCTCATCCACTTGCTAGTCTTTCTCATCACCTGCTGTAGTCTCTCATCCACTTGCTAGTCTTTCTCATCACCTGCTGTAGTCTCTCATCCACTTGCTAGTCTTTCTCATCACCTTCTGTAGTCTCTCATCCACTTGCTAGCCTTTCTCATCACCTGCTGTAGTCTCTCATCCACTTGCTAGTCTTTCTCATCACCTGCTGTAGTCTCTCATCCACTTGCTAGTCTTTCTCATCACCTGCTGTAGTCTCTCATCCACTTGCTAGTCTTTCATCACCTGCTGTAGTCTTTCATCACTTGCTGTAGTCTTTCATCACCTGCTGTAGTCTTTCTCATCACCTGCTGTAGTCTTTCATCACCTGCTGTAGTCTTTCATCACTTGCTGTAGTCTTTCATCACTTGCTGTAGTCTTTCTCATCACCTGCTGTAGTCTCTCATCCACTTGCTAGTCTTTCTCATCACCTGCTGTAGTCTCTCATCCACTTGCTAGTCTTTCTCATCACCTGCTGTAGTCTCTCATCCACTTGCTAGTCTTTCTCATCACCTGCTGTAGTCTTTCTCATCACCTGCTGTAGTCTTTCATCACCTGCTGTAGTCTTTCATCACCTGCTGTAGTCTTTCATCACCTGCTGTAGTCTTTCTCATCACCTGCTGTAGTCTCTCATCCACTTGCTAGTCTTTCTCATCACCTGCTGTAGTCTTTCATCACCTGCTGTAGTCTTTCATCACTTGCTGTAGTCTTTCATCACTTGCTGTAGTCTTTCTCATCACCTGCTGTAGTCTCTCATCCACTTGCTAGTCTTTCTCATCACCTGCTGTAGTCTCTCATCCACTTGCTAGTCTTTCTCATCACTTGCTGTAGTCTTTCATCCACTTGCTAGTCTTTCTCATCACCTGCTGTAGTCTTTCATCACCTGCTGTAGTCTTTCTCATCACCTGCTGTAGTCTTTCATCACCTGCTGTAGTCTTTCATCACTTGCTGTAGTCTTTCATCACTTGCTGTAGTCTTTCTCATCACCTGCTGTAGTCTCTCATCCACTTGCTAGTCTTTCTCATCACCTGCTGTAGTCTCTCATCACTTGCTGTAGTCTTTCTCATCACCTGCTGTAGTCTCTCATCCACTTGCTAGTCTTTCTCATCACCTGCTGTAGTCTCTCATCCACTTGCTAGTCTTTCTCATCACTTGCTGTAGTCTTTCATCCACTTGCTAGTCTTTCTCATCACCTGCTGTAGTCTTTCATCACCTGCTGTAGTCTTTCATCACTTGCTGTAGTCTCTCATCACCTGCTGTAGTCTCTCATCCACTTGCTAGTCTTTCTCATCACCTTCTGTAGTCTCTCATCCACTTGCTAGTCTTTCTCATCACCTGCTGTAGTCTTTCTTCACTTGCTGTAGTCTTTCATCACTTGCTGTAGTCTTTCATCACTTGCTGTAGTCTTTCATCACCTGCTGTAGTCTCTCATCCACTTGCTAGTCTTTCTCATCACCTGCTGTAGTCTCTCATCCACTTGCTAGTCTTTCTCATCACCTGCTGTAGTCTCTCATCCACTTGCTAGTCTTTCTCATCACCTGCTGTAGTCTCTCATCCACTTGCTAGTCTTTCTCATCACCTGCTGTAGTCTCTCATCCACTTGCTAGTCTTTCTCATCACCTGCTGTAGTCTCTCATCCACTTGCTAGTCTTTCTCATCACCTGCTGTAGTCTCTCATCCACTTGCTAGTCTTTCTCATCACCTTCTGTAGTCTCTCATCCACTTGCTAGCCTTTCTCATCACCTGCTGTAGTCTCTCATCCACTTGCTAGTCTTTCTCATCACCTGCTGTAGTCTCTCATCCACTTGCTAGTCTTTCTCATCACCTGCTGTAGTCTCTCATCCACTTGCTAGTCTTTCATCACCTGCTGTAGTCTTTCATCACTTGCTGTAGTCTTTCATCACCTGCTGTAGTCTTTCTCATCACCTGCTGTAGTCTTTCATCACCTGCTGTAGTCTTTCATCACTTGCTGTAGTCTTTCATCACTTGCTGTAGTCTTTCTCATCACCTGCTGTAGTCTCTCATCCACTTGCTAGTCTTTCTCATCACCTGCTGTAGTCTCTCATCCACTTGCTAGTCTTTCTCATCACCTGCTGTAGTCTCTCATCCACTTGCTAGTCTTTCTCATCACCTGCTGTAGTCTTTCTCATCACCTGCTGTAGTCTTTCATCACTTGCTGTAGTCTTTCATCACTTGCTGTAGTCTTTCTCATCACCTGCTGTAGTCTCTCATCCACTTGCTAGTCTTTCTCATCACCTGCTGTAGTCTCTCATCCACTTGCTAGTCTTTCTCATCACTTGCTGTAGTCTTTCATCCACTTGCTAGTCTTTCTCATCACCTGCTGTAGTCTTTCATCACCTGCTGTAGTCTTTCATCACTTGCTGTAGTCTTTCATCACTTGCTGTAGTCTTTCTCATCACCTGCTGTAGTCTCTCATCCACTTGCTAGTCTTTTTCATCACCTTCTGTAGTCTCTCATCCACTTGCTAGTCTTTCTCATCACCTGCTGTAGTCTTTCTTCACTTGCTGTAGTCTTTCATCACTTGCTGTAGTCTTTCATCACTTGCTGTAGTCTTTCATCACTTGCTGTAGTCTTTCATCACTTGCTGTAGTCTTTCTCATCACCTGCTGTAGTCTTTCTTCACTTGCTGTAGTCTTTAATCACTTGCTGTAGTCTCTCATCCACTTGCTAGTCTTTCTCATCACCTGCTGTAGTCTTTCATCACTTGCTGTAGTCTTTCTCATCACCTGCTGTAGTCTCTCATCACTTGCTGTAGTCTTTCATCACCTGCTGTAGTCTTTCATCACCTGCTGTAGTCTTTCATCACTTGCTAGTCTTTCTCATCACCTGCTGTAGTCTCTCATCCACTTGCTAGTCTTTCTCATCACCTGCTGTAGTCTTTCATCACTTGCTAGTCTTTCTCATCACCTGCTGTAGTCTCTCATCCACTTGCTAGTCTTTCTCATCACCTGCTGTAGTCTCTCATCCACTTGCTAGTCTTTCTCATCACTTGCTGTAGTCTTTCTCATCACCTGCTGTAGTCTCTCATCCACTTGCTAGTCTTTCTCATCACCTGCTGTAGTCTTTCATCACTTGCTGTAGTCTTTCTCATCACCTGCTGTAGTCTTTCATCACTTGCTGTAGTCTTTCATCACTTGCTGTAGTCTTTCATCACTTGCTGTAGTCTCTCATCACCTGCTGTAGTCTCTCATCACCTGCTGTAGTCTCTCATCCACTTGCTAGTCTTTCTCATCACCTGCTGTAGTCTTTCATCACTTGCTGTAGTCTCTCATCACCTGCTGTAGTCTCTCATCCACTTGCTAGTCTTTCTCATCACCTTCTGTAGTCTCTCATCCACTTGCTAGTCTTTCTCATCACCTGCTGTAGTCTCTCTCATCACCTGCTGTAGTCTTTCTTCACTTGCTGTAGTCTTTCATCACTTGCTGTAGTCTTTCATCACTTGCTGTAGTCTTTCATCACTTGCTGTAGTCTTTCTCATCACCTGCTGTAGTCTCTCATCCACTTGCTAGTCTTTCTCATCACCTGCTGTAGTCTCTCATCACTTGCTAGTCTTTCTCATCACCTGCTGTAGTCTTTCATCACCTGCTGTAGTCTTTCATCACCTGCTGTAGTCTTTCATCACTTGCTGTAGTCTTTCATCACCTGCTGTAGTCTTTCATCACTTGCTGTAGTCTTTCATCACCTGCTGTAGTCTTTCTCATCACCTGCTGTAGTCTCTCATCCACTTGCTAGTCTTTCTCATCACCTGCTGTAGTCTTTCATCACTTGCTAGTCTTTCTCATCACCTGCTGTAGTCTCTCATCCACTTGCTAGTCTTTCTCATCACCTGCTGTAGTCTTTCATCACTTGCTGTAGTCTTTCATCACCTGCTGTAGTCTTTCATCACTTGCTGTAGTCTCTCATCACTTGCTGTAGTCTCTCATCACTTGCTGTAGTCTTTCATCACTTGCTGTAGTCTTTCATCACCTGCTGTAGTCTTTCATCACTTGCTGTAGTCTCTCATCACTTGCTGTAGTCTCTCATCACTTGCTGTAGTCTCTCATCACCTGCTGTAGTCTCTCATCCACTTGCTAGTCTTTCTCATCACCTGCTGTAGTCTCTCATCCACTTGCTAGTCTTTCTCATCACCTGCTGTAGTCTTTCATCACTTGCTGTAGTCTCTCATCACCTGCTGTAGTCTCTCATCCACTTGCTAGTCTTTCTCATCACCTGCTGTAGTCTCTCATCCACTTGCTAGTCTTTCTCATCACCTGCTGTAGTCTTTCATCACTTGCTGTAGTCTTTCTCATCACCTGCTGTAGTCTTTCATCACTTGCTGTAGTCTTTCATCACTTGCTGTAGTCTTTCTCATCACCTGCTGTAGTCTCTCATCCACTTGCTAGTCTTTCTCATCACCTGCTGTAGTCTCTCATCCACTTGCTAGTCTTTCTCATCACCTGCTGTAGTCTTTCATCACTTGCTGTAGTCTCTCATCACCTGCTGTAGTCTCTCATCCACTTGCTAGTCTCTCATCACCTTCTGTAGTCTCTCATCCACTTGCTAGTCTTTCTCATCACCTGCTGTAGTCTCTCTCATCACCTGCTGTAGTCTTTCATCACTTGCTGTAGTCTTTCATCACTTGCTGTAGTCTTTCATCACTTGCTGTAGTCTTTCATCACTTGCTGTAGTCTTTCTCATCACCTTCTGTAGTCTCTCATCCACTTGCTAGTCTTTCTCATCACCTTCTGTAGTCTCTCATCCACTTGCTAGTCTTTCTCATCACCTGCTGTAGTCTCTCATCCACTTGCTAGTCTTTCTCATCACCTGCTGTAGTCTCTCATCCACTTGCTAGTCTTTCTCATCACCTGCTGTAGTCTCTCATCCACTTGCTAGTCTTTCTCATCACCTGCTGTAGTCTCTCATCCACTTGCTAGTCTTTCATCACCTGCTGTAGTCTTTCATCACCTGCTGTAGTCTTTCATCACCTGCTGTAGTCTCTCATCACCTGCTGTAGTCTTTCATCACCTGCTGTAGTCTCTCATCACCTGCTGTAGTCTCTCATCACCTGCTGTAGTCTTTCATCACCTGCTGTAGTCTTTCTCATCACCTGCTGTAGTCTTTCATCACCTGCTGTAGTCTTTCATCACCTGCTGTAGTCTTTCATCACTTGCTGTAGTCTTTCTCATCACCTGCTGTAGTCTCTCATCCACTTGCTTGTCTTTCTCATCACCTGCTGTAGTCTCGCATCCACTTGCTAGTCTTTCTCATCACTTGCTGTAGTCTTTCATCCACTTGCTAGTCTTTCTCATCACCTGCTGTAGTCTTTCATCACCTGCTGTAGTCTCTCATCCACTTGTTAGTCTTTCTCATCACCTGCTGTAGTCTTTCATCACCTGCTGTAGTCTTTCATCACTTGCTGTAGTCTTTCTCATCATCTGCTGTAGTCTCTCATCCACTTGCTGTAGTCTTTCATCACCTGCTGTAGTCTCTCATCCACTTGCTAGTCTTTTTCATCACCTGCTGTAGTCTTTCTTCACTTGCTGTAGTCTTTCATCACTTGCTGTAGTCTTTCATCACTTGCTGTAGTCTTTCATCACTTGCTGTAGTCTCTCATCCACTTGCTAGTCTTTCTCATCACCTTCTGTAGTCTCTCATCCACTTGCTAGTCTTTTTCATCACCTGCTGTAGTCTTTCATCACTTGCTGTAGTCTTTCATCACTTGCTGTAGTCTTTCATCACTTGCTGTAGTCTTTCTCATCACCTGCTGTAGTCTTTCTTCACTTGCTGTAGTCTTTCATCACTTGCTGTAGTCTTTCATCACCTGCTGTAGTCTTTCATCACTTGCTGTAGTCTTTCATCACTTGCTGTAGTCTTTCATCACTTGCTGTAGTCTTTCATCACTTGCTGTAGTCTTTCATCACTTGCTGTAGCCTTTCATCACTTGCTGTAGTCTTTCTCATCACCTGCTGTAGTCTCTCATCCACTTGCTCGTCTTTCTCATCACCTGCTGTAGTCTTTCATCACCTGCTGTAGTCTTTCATCACTTGCTGTAGTCTTTCTCATCACCTGCTGTAGTCTCTCATCCACTTGCTAGTCTTTCTCATCACCTTCTGTAGTCTCTCATCCACTTGCTAGTCTTTCTCATCACCTGCTGTAGTCTTTCTTCACTTGCTGTAGTCTTTCATCACTTGCTGTAGTCTTTCATCACTTGCTGTAGTCTTTCATCACTTGCTTTAGTCTTTCATCACTTGCTGTAGTCTTTCATCACTTGCTGTAGTCTTTCATCACTTGCTGTAGTCTTTCATCACCTGCTGTAGTCTTTCATCACCTGCTGTAGTCTCTCATCCACTTGCTAGTCTTTCTCATCACCTGCTGTAGTCTTTCATCACTTGCTGTAGTCTTTCATCCACTTGCTGTAGTCTTTCTCATCACCTGCTGTAGTCTCTCATCCACTTGCTAGTCTTTCTCATCACCTGCTGTAGTCTCTCATCCACTTGCTAGTCTTTCTCATCACCTGCTGTAGTCTCTCATCCACTTGCTAGTCTTTCTCATCACCTGCTGTAGTCTCTCATCCACTTGCTAGTCTTTCTCATCACCTGCTGTAGTCTCTCATCCACTTGCTAGTCTTTCTCATCACCTGCTGTAGTCTCTCATCCACTTGCTAGCCTTTCTCATCACCTGCTGTAGTCTCTCATCCACTTGCTAGTCTTTCTCATCACCTGCTGTAGTCTCTCATCCACTTGCTAGTCTTTCTCATCACCTGCTGTAGTCTCTCATCCACTTGCTAGTCTTTCATCACCTGCTGTAGTCTTTCATCACTTGCTGTAGTCTTTCATCACCTGCTGTAGTCTTTCTCATCACCTGCTGTAGTCTTTCATCACCTGCTGTAGTCTTTCATCACCTGCTGTAGTCTTTCATCACTTGCTGTAGTCTTTCATCACCTGCTGTAGTCTTTCATCACTTGCTGTAGTCTTTCATCACTTGCTAGTCTTTCTCATCACCTGCTGTAGTCTCTCATCCACTTGCTAGTCTTTCTCATCACCTGCTGTAGTCTCTCATCCACTTGCTAGTCTTTCTCATCACCTGCTGTAGTCTCTCATCCACTTGCTAGTCTTTCTCATCACCTGCTGTAGTCTTTCTCATCACCTGCTGTAGTCTTTCATCACCTGTTGTAGTCTTTCATCACTTGCTGTAGTCTTTCATCACTTGCTGTAGTCTTTCTCATCACCTGCTGTAGTCTCTCATCCACTTGCTAGTCTTTCTCATCACCTGCTGTAGTCTCTCATCCACTTGCTAGTCTTTCTCATCACTTGCTGTAGTCTTTCATCACTTGCTGTAGTCTTTCTCATCACCTGCTGTAGTCTTTCTTCACTTGCTGTAGTCTTTAATCACTTGCTGTAGTCTCTCATCCACTTGCTAGTCTTTCTCATCACCTGCTGTAGTCTTTCATCACTTGCTGTAGTCTTTCTCATCACCTGCTGTAGTCTCTCATCACTTGCTGTAGTCTTTCATCACCTGCTGTAGTCTTTCATCACCTGCTGTAGTCTTTCATCACTTGCTAGTCTTTCTCATCACCTGCTGTAGTCTCTCATCCACTTGCTAGTCTTTCTCATCACCTGCTGTAGTCTTTCATCACTTGCTAGTCTTTCTCATCACCTGCTGTAGTCTTTCATCACTTGCTAGTCTTTCTCATCACCTGCTGTAGTCTCTCATCCACTTGCTAGTCTTTCTCATCACCTGCTGTAGTCTTTCATCACTTGCTAGTCTTTCTCATCACCTGCTGTAGTCTCTCATCCACTTGCTAGTCTTTCTCATCACCTGCTGTAGTCTCTCATCCACTTGCTAGTCTTTCTCATCACTTGCTGTAGTCTTTCTCATCACCTGCTGTAGTCTCTCATCCACTTGCTAGTCTTTCTCATCACCTGCTGTAGTCTTTCATCACTTGCTGTAGTCTTTCTCATCACCTGCTGTAGTCTTTCATCACTTGCTGTAGTCTTTCATCACTTGCTGTAGTCTTTCATCACTTGCTGTAGTCTCTCATCACCTGCTGTAGTCTCTCATCACCTGCTGTAGTCTCTCATCCACTTGCTAGTCTTTCTCATCACCTGCTGTAGTCTCTCTCATCACCTGCTGTAGTCTTTCTTCACTTGCTGTAGTCTTTCATCACTTGCTGTAGTCTTTCATCACTTGCTGTAGTCTTTCATCACTTGCTGTAGTCTTTCATCACTTGCTGTAGTCTTTCATCACTTGCTGTAGTCTTTCATCACTTGCTGTAGTCTTTCTCATCACCTGCTGTAGTCTCTCATCCACTTGCTAGTCTTTCTCATCACCTGCTGTAGTCTCTCATCCACTTGCTAGTCTTTCTCATCACCTGCTGTAGTCTTTCATCACCTGCTGTAGTCTTTCATCACCTGCTGTAGTCTTTCATCACTTGCTGTAGTCTTTCATCACCTGCTGTAGTCTTTCATCACTTGCTGTAGTCTTTCATCACCTGCTGTAGTCTCTCATCCACTTGCTAGTCTTTCTCATCACCTGCTGTAGTCTCTCATCCACTTGCTAGTCTTTCTCATCACCTGCTGTAGTCTTTCATCACCTGCTGTAGTCTTTCATCACCTGCTGTAGTCTTTCATCACTTGCTGTAGTCTTTCATCACCTGCTGTAGTCTTTCATCACTTGCTGTAGTCTTTCATCACTTGCTGTAGTCTTTCATCACTTGCTAGTCTTTCTCATCACCTGCTGTAGTCTCTCATCCACTTGCTAGTCTTTCTCATCACCTGCTGTAGTCTTTCATCACTTGCTGTAGTCTTTCATCACTTGCTGTAGTCTTTCATCACCTGCTGTAGTCTTTCATCACTTGCTGTAGTCTCTCATCACTTGCTGTAGTCTCTCATCCACTTGCTAGTCTTTCTCATCACCTGCTGTAGTCTCTCATCCACTTGCTAGTCTTTCTCATCACCTGCTGTAGTCTTTCATCACTTGCTGTAGTCTCTCATCACCTGCTGTAGTCTCTCATCCACTTGCTAGTCTTTCTCATCACCTGCTGTAGTCTCTCATCCACTTGCTAGTCTTTCTCATCACCTGCTGTAGTCTTTCATCACTTGCTGTAGTCTTTCTCATCACCTGCTGTAGTCTTTCATCACTTGCTGTAGTCTTTCATCACTTGCTGTAGTCTTTCATCACTTGCTGTAGTCTTTCTCATCACCTGCTGTAGTCTCTCATCCACTTGCTAGTCTTTCTCATCACCTGCTGTAGTCTCTCATCCACTTGCTAGTCTTTCTCATCACCTGCTGTAGTCTTTCATCACTTGCTGTAGTCTCTCATCACCTGCTGTAGTCTCTCATCCACTTGCTAGTCTTTCTCATCACCTGCTGTAGTCTTTCATCACTTGCTGTAGTCTCTCATCACCTGCTGTAGTCTCTCATCCACTTGCTAGTCTTTCTCATCACCTGCTGTAGTCTCTCTCATCACCTGCTGTAGTCTTTCATCACCTGCTGTAGTCTTTCATCACTTGCTGTAGTCTTTCTCATCACCTTCTGTAGTCTCTCATCCACTTGCTAGTCTTTCTCATCACCTTCTGTAGTCTCTCATCCACTTGCTAGTCTTTCTCATCACCTGCTGTAGTCTTTCATCACTTGCTGTAGTCTTTCATCACTTGCTGTAGTCTTTCATCACTTGCTGTAGTCTTTCTCATCACCTGCTGTAGTCTCTCATCCACTTGCTAGTCTTTCTCATCACCTGCTGTAGTCTCTCATCCACTTGCTAGTCTTTCTCATCACCTGCTGTAGTCTCTCATCCACTTGCTAGTCTTTCTCATCACCTGCTGTAGTCTTTCTCATCACCTGCTGTAGTCTTTCATCACTTGCTGTAGTCTTTCATCACTTGCTGTAGTCTTTCTCATCACCTGCTGTAGTCTCTCATCCACTTGCTAGTCTTTCTCATCACCTGCTGTAGTCTCTCATCCACTTGCTAGTCTTTCTCATCACTTGCTGTAGTCTTTCATCCACTTGCTAGTCTTTCTCATCACCTGCTGTAGTCTTTCATCACCTGCTGTAGTCTCTCATCCACTTGCTAGTCTTTCTCATCACTTGCTGTAGTCTTTCATCACCTGCTGTAGTCTTTCATCACTTGCTGTAGTCTTTCATCACTTGCTGTAGTCTTTCTCATCACCTGCTGTAGTCTCTCATCCACTTGCTAGTCTTTTTCATCACCTTCTGTAGTCTCTCATCCACTTGCTAGTCTTTCTCATCACCTGCTGTAGTCTTTCTTCACTTGCTGTAGTCTTTCATCACTTGCTGTAGTCTTTCATCACTTGCTGTAGTCTTTCATCACTTGCTGTAGTCTTTCATCACTTGCTGTAGTCTTTCTCATCACCTGCTGTAGTCTTTCTTCACTTGCTGTAGTCTTTAATCACTTGCTGTAGTCTCTCATCCACTTGCTAGTCTTTCTCATCACCTGCTGTAGTCTTTCATCACTTGCTAGTCTTTCTCATCACCTGCTGTAGTCTCTCATCCACTTGCTAGTCTTTCTCATCACCTGCTGTAGTCTTTCATCACTTGCTAGTCTTTCTCATCACCTGCTGTAGTCTCTCATCCACTTGCTAGTCTTTCTCATCACCTGCTGTAGTCTCTCATCCACTTGCTAGTCTTTCTCATCACCTGCTGTAGTCTTTCTTCACTTGCTGTAGTCTTTCATCACTTGCTGTAGTCTTTCATCACTTGCTGTAGTCTTTCATCACTTGCTTTAGTCTTTCATCACTTGCTGTAGTCTTTCATCACTTGCTGTAGTCTTTCATCACTTGCTGTAGTCTTTCATCACCTGCTGTAGTCTTTCATCACCTGCTGTAGTCTCTCATCCACTTGCTAGTCTTTCTCATCACCTGCTGTAGTCTTTCATCACTTGCTGTAGTCTTTCATCCACTTGCTGTAGTCTTTCTCATCACCTGCTGTAGTCTCTCATCCACTTGCTAGTCTTTCTCATCACCTGCTGTAGTCTCTCATCCACTTGCTAGTCTTTCTCATCACCTGCTGTAGTCTCTCATCCACTTGCTAGTCTTTCTCATCACCTGCTGTAGTCTCTCATCCACTTGCTAGCCTTTCTCATCACCTGCTGTAGTCTCTCATCCACTTGCTAGTCTTTCTCATCACCTGCTGTAGTCTCTCATCCACTTGCTAGTCTTTCTCATCACCTGCTGTAGTCTCTCATCCACTTGCTAGTCTTTCTCATCACCTGCTGTAGTCTCTCATCCACTTGCTAGTCTTTCATCACCTGCTGTAGTCTTTCATCACTTGCTGTAGTCTTTCATCACCTGCTGTAGTCTTTCTCATCACCTGCTGTAGTCTTTCATCACCTGCTGTAGTCTTTCATCACTTGCTGTAGTCTTTCATCACCTGCTGTAGTCTTTCTCATCACTTGCTGTAGTCTTTCATCACCTGCTGTAGTCTTTCATCACTTGCTGTAGTCTTTCATCACCTGCTGTAGTCTTTCATCACTTGCTGTAGTCTTTCATCACTTGCTAGTCTTTCTCATCACCTGCTGTAGTCTCTCATCCACTTGCTAGTCTTTCTCATCACCTGCTGTAGTCTCTCATCCACTTGCTAGTCTTTCTCATCACCTGCTGTAGTCTCTCATCCACTTGCTAGTCTTTCTCATCACCTGCTGTAGTCTCTCATCCACTTGCTAGTCTTTCTCATCACTTGCTGTAGTCTTTCATCACTTGCTGTAGTCTTTCTCATCACCTGCTGTAGTCTTTCTTCACTTGCTGTAGTCTTTAATCACTTGCTGTAGTCTCTCATCCACTTGCTAGTCTTTCTCATCACCTGCTGTAGTCTTTCATCACTTGCTGTAGTCTTTCTCATCACCTGCTGTAGTCTCTCATCACTTGCTGTAGTCTTTCATCACCTGCTGTAGTCTTTCATCACCTGCTGTAGTCTTTCATCACTTGCTAGTCTTTCTCATCACCTGCTGTAGTCTCTCATCCACTTGCTAGTCTTTCTCATCACCTGCTGTAGTCTTTCATCACTTGCTAGTCTTTCTCATCACCTGCTGTAGTCTTTCATCACTTGCTAGTCTTTCTCATCACCTGCTGTAGTCTCTCATCCACTTGCTAGTCTTTCTCATCACCTGCTGTAGTCTCTCATCCACTTGCTAGTCTTTCTCATCACTTGCTGTAGTCTTTCTCATCACCTGCTGTAGTCTCTCATCCACTTGCTAGTCTTTCTCATCACCTGCTGTAGTCTTTCATCACTTGCTGTAGTCTTTCTCATCACCTGCTGTAGTCTTTCATCACTTGCTGTAGTCTTTCATCACTTGCTGTAGTCTTTCATCACTTGCTGTAGTCTCTCATCACCTGCTGTAGTCTCTCATCACCTGCTGTAGTCTCTCATCCACTTGCTAGTCTTTCTCATCACCTTCTGTAGTCTCTCATCCACTTGCTAGTCTTTCTCATCACCTGCTGTAGTCTCTCTCATCACCTGCTGTAGTCTTTCTTCACTTGCTGTAGTCTTTCATCACTTGCTGTAGTCTTTCATCACTTGCTGTAGTCTTTCATCACTTGCTGTAGTCTTTCATCACTTGCTGTAGTCTTTCATCACTTGCTGTAGTCTTTCATCACTTGCTGTAGTCTTTCTCATCACCTGCTGTAGTCTCTCATCCACTTGCTAGTCTTTCTCATCACCTGCTGTAGTCTCTCATCCACTTGCTAGTCTTTCTCATCACCTGCTGTAGTCTTTCATCACCTGCTGTAGTCTTTCATCACCTGCTGTAGTCTTTCATCACTTGCTGTAGTCTTTCATCACCTGCTGTAGTCTTTCATCACTTGCTGTAGTCTTTCATCACCTGCTGTAGTCTCTCATCCACTTGCTAGTCTTTCTCATCACCTGCTGTAGTCTTTCATCACTTGCTAGTCTTTCTCATCACCTGCTGTAGTCTCTCATCCACTTGCTAGTCTTTCTCATCACCTGCTGTAGTCTTTCATCACTTGCTGTAGTCTTTCATCACTTGCTGTAGTCTTTCATCACCTGCTGTAGTCTTTCATCACTTGCTGTAGTCTCTCATCACTTGCTGTAGTCTCTCATCCACTTGCTAGTCTTTCTCATCACCTGCTGTAGTCTCTCATCCACTTGCTAGTCTTTCTCATCACCTGCTGTAGTCTTTCATCACTTGCTGTAGTCTCTCATCACCTGCTGTAGTCTCTCATCCACTTGCTAGTCTTTCTCATCACCTGCTGTAGTCTCTCATCCACTTGCTAGTCTTTCTCATCACCTGCTGTAGTCTTTCATCACTTGCTGTAGTCTTTCTCATCACCTGCTGTAGTCTTTCATCACTTGCTGTAGTCTTTCATCACTTGCTGTAGTCTTTCATCACTTGCTGTAGTCTTTCTCATCACCTGCTGTAGTCTCTCATCCACTTGCTAGTCTTTCTCATCACCTGCTGTAGTCTCTCATCCACTTGCTAGTCTTTCTCATCACCTGCTGTAGTCTCTCATCCACTTGCTAGTCTTTCTCATCACCTGCTGTAGTCTCTCATCCACTTGCTAGTCTTTCTCATCACCTGCTGTAGTCTCTCATCCACTTGCTAGTCTTTCTCATCACCTGCTGTAGTGTTTCATCACCTGCTGTAGTCTTTCATCACCTGCTGTAGTCTTTCATCACTTTCTGTAGTCTTTCTCATCACCTGCTGTAGTCTCTCATCCACTTGCTAGTCTTTCATCACCTGCTGTAGTCTTTCTCATCACCTGCTGTAGTCTCTCATCCACTTGCTAGTCTTTCTCATCACCTGCTGTAGTGTTTCATCACCTGCTGTAGTCTTTCTCATCACCTGCTGTAGTCTTTCATCACCTGCTGTAGTCTCTCATCACCTGCTGTAGTCTCTCATCACCTGCTGTAGTCTTTCATCACCTGCTGTAGTCTTTCTCATCACCTGCTGTAGTCTTTCATCACCTGCTGTAGTCTTTCATCACCTGCTGTAGTCTTTCATCACTTGCTGTAGTCTTTCTCATCACCTGCTGTAGTCTCTCATCCACTTGCTTGTCTTTCTCATCACCTGCTGTAGTCTCGCATCCACTTGCTAGTCTTTCTCATCACTTGCTGTAGTCTTTCATCCACTTGCTAGTCTTTCTCATCACCTGCTGTAGTCTTTCATCACCTGCTGTAGTCTCTCATCCACTTGTTAGTCTTTCTCATCACCTGCTGTAGTCTTTCATCACCTGCTGTAGTCTTTCATCACTTGCTGTAGTCTTTCTCATCATCTGCTGTAGTCTCTCATCCACTTGCTGTAGTCTTTCATCACCTGCTGTAGTCTCTCATCCACTTGCTAGTCTTTTTCATCACCTGCTGTAGTCTTTCTTCACTTGCTGTAGTCTTTCATCACTTGCTGTAGTCTTTCATCACTTGCTGTAGTCTTTCTCATCACCTGCTGTAGTCTCTCATCCACTTGCTAGTCTTTCTCATCACCTTCTGTAGTCTCTCATCCACTTGCTAGTCTTTCTCATCACCTGCTGTAGTCTCTCATCCACTTGCTAGTCTTTCTCATCACCTTCTGTAGTCTCTCATCCACTTGCTAGTCTTTCTCATCACCTTCTGTAGTCTCTCATCCACTTGCTAGTCTTTCTCATCACCTGCTGTAGTCTCTCATCCACTTGCTAGTCTTTCTCATCACCTGCTGTAGTCTCTCATCACTTGCTGTAGTCTTTCATCACTTGCTGTAGTCTTTCTCATCACCTGCTGTAGTCTTTCATCACTTGCTGTAGTCTTTCTCATCACCTGCTGTAGTCTCTCATCACTTGCTGTAGTCTTTCTCATCACCTGCTGTAGTCTTTCATCACTTGCTAGTCTTTCTCATCACCTGCTGTAGTCTCTCATCCACTTGCTAGTCTTTCTCATCACCTGCTGTAGTCTCTCATCCACTTGCTAGTCTTTCTCATCACCTGCTGTAGTCTTTCATCCACTTGCTAGTCTTTCTCATCACCTGCTGTAGTCTCTCATCCACTTGCTAGTCTTTCTCATCACCTTCTGTAGTCTTTCATCACTTGCTGTAGTCTTTCATCCACTTGCTAGTCTTTCATATCACCTGCTGTAGTCTCTCATCCACTTGCTAGTCTTTCTCATCACCTTCTGTAGTCTTTCATCACTTGCTGTAGTCTTTCATCACTTGCTGTAGTCTTTCTCGTCACCTGCTGTAGTCTTTCATCACTTGCTGTAGTCTTTCTCATCACCTGCTGTAGTCTCTCATCCACTTGCTAGTCTTTCTCATCACCTTCTGTAGTCTTTCATCACTTGCTGTAGTCTTTCATCCACTTGCTAGTCTTTCTCATCACCTGCTGTAGTCTCTCATCCACTTGCTAGTCTTTCTCATCACCTTCTGTAGTCTTTCATCACTTGCTAGTCTTTCTCATCACCTGCTGTAGTCTTTCATCACTTGCTATAGTCTTTCATCACTTGCTGTAGTCTTTCATCACTTGCTGTAGTCTTTCATCACTTGCTGTAGTCTTTCATCACTTGCTCTAGTCTTTCTCATCACCTGCTGAAGTCTCTCATCCACTTGCTAGTCTTTCTCATCACCTGCTGTAGTCTCTCATCCACTTGCTAGTCTTTCTCATCACTTGCTGTAGTCTTTCATCACTTGCTGTAGTCTTTCATCACTTGCTGTAGTCTCTCATCACCTGCTGTAGTCTCTCATCCACTTGCTAGTCTTTCTCATCACCTTCTGTAGTCTCTCATCCACTTGCTAGTCTTTCTCATCACCTGCTGTAGTCTTTCTTCACTTGCTGTAGTCTTTCATCACTTGCTGTAGTCTTTCATCACTTGCTGTAGTCTTTCATCACTTGCTGTCGTCTTTCTCATCACCTGCTGTAGTCTCTCATCCACTTGCTAGTCTTTCTCATCACCTGCTGTAGTCTCTCATCCACTTGCTAGTCTTTCTCATCACCTGCTGTAGTCTCTCATCCACTTGCTAGTCTTTCTCATCACCTGCTGTAGTCTCTCATCCACTTGCTAGTCTTTCTCATCACCTGCTGTAGTCTCTCATCCACTTGCTAGTCTTTCTCATCACCTGCTGTAGTCTCTCATCCACTTGCTAGTCTTTCTCATCACCTGCTGTAGTCTCTCATCCACTTGCTAGTCTTTCTCATCACCTTCTGTAGTCTCTCATCCACTTGCTAGCCTTTCTCATCACCTGCTGTAGTCTCTCATCCACTTGCTAGTCTTTCTCATCACCTGCTGTAGTCTCTCATCCACTTGCTAGTCTTTCTCATCACCTGCTGTAGTCTCTCATCCACTTGCTAGTCTTTCATCACCTGCTGTAGTCTTTCATCACTTGCTGTAGTCTTTCATCACCTGCTGTAGTCTTTCTCATCACCTGCTGTAGTCTTTCATCACCTGCTGTAGTCTTTCATCACTTGCTGTAGTCTTTCATCACTTGCTGTAGTCTTTCTCATCACCTGCTGTAGTCTCTCATCCACTTGCTAGTCTTTCTCATCACCTGCTGTAGTCTCTCATCCACTTGCTAGTCTTTCTCATCACCTGCTGTAGTCTCTCATCCACTTGCTAGTCTTTCTCATCACCTGCTGTAGTCTTTCTCATCACCTGCTGTAGTCTTTCATCACCTGCTGTAGTCTTTCATCACCTGCTGTAGTCTTTCATCACCTGCTGTAGTCTTTCTCATCACCTGTTGTAGTCTTTCATCACTTGCTGTAGTCTTTCATCACTTGCTGTAGTCTTTCTCATCACCTGCTGTAGTCTCTCATCCACTTGCTAGTCTTTCTCATCACCTGCTGTAGTCTCTCATCCACTTGCTAGTCTTTCTCATCACTTGCTGTAGTCTTTCATCCACTTGCTAGTCTTTCTCATCACCTGCTGTAGTCTTTCATCACCTGCTGTAGTCTTTCTCATCACCTGCTGTAGTCTTTCATCACCTGCTGTAGTCTTTCATCACTTGCTGTAGTCTTTCATCACTTGCTGTAGTCTTTCTCATCACCTGCTGTAGTCTCTCATCCACTTGCTAGTCTTTCTCATCACCTGCTGTAGTCTCTCATCCACTTGCTAGTCTTTCTCATCACTTGCTGTAGTCTTTCATCCACTTGCTAGTCTTTCTCATCACCTGCTGTAGTCTTTCATCACTTGCTGTAGTCTCTCATCACCTGCTGTAGTCTCTCATCCACTTGCTAGTCTTTCTCATCACCTTCTGTAGTCTCTCATCCACTTGCTAGTCTTTCTCATCACCTGCTGTAGTCTTTCTTCACTTGCTGTAGTCTTTCATCACTTGCTGTAGTCTTTCTCATCACCTGCTGTAGTCTCTCATCCACTTGCTAGTCTTTCTCATCACCTGCTGTAGTCTCTCATCCACTTGCTAGTCTTTCTCATCACCTGCTGTAGTCTCTCATCCACTTGCTAGTCTTTCTCATCACCTGCTGTAGTCTCTCATCCACTTGCTAGTCTTTCTCATCACCTGCTGTAGTCTCTCATCCACTTGCTAGTCTTTCTCATCACCTGCTGTAGTCTCTCATCCACTTGCTAGTCTTTCTCATCACCTGCTGTAGTCTCTCATCCACTTGCTAGTCTTTCTCATCACCTTCTGTAGTCTCTCATCCACTTGCTAGCCTTTCTCATCACCTGCTGTAGTCTCTCATCCACTTGCTAGTCTTTCTCATCACCTGCTGTAGTCTCTCATCCACTTGCTAGTCTTTCTCATCACCTGCTGTAGTCTCTCATCCACTTGCTAGTCTTTCATCACCTGCTGTAGTCTTTCATCACTTGCTGTAGTCTTTCATCACCTGCTGTAGTCTTTCATCACTTGCTGTAGTCTTTCATCACTTGCTGTAGTCTTTCTCATCACCTGCTGTAGTCTCTCATCCACTTGCTAGTCTTTCTCATCACCTGCTGTAGTCTCTCATCCACTTGCTAGTCTTTCTCATCACCTGCTGTAGTCTCTCATCCACTTGCTAGTCTTTCTCATCACCTGCTGTAGTCTTTCTCATCACCTGCTGTAGTCTTTCATCACCTGTTGTAGTCTTTCATCACTTGCTGTAGTCTTTCATCACTTGCTGTAGTCTTTCTCATCACCTGCTGTAGTCTCTCATCCACTTGCTAGTCTTTCTCATCACCTGCTGTAGTCTCTCATCCACTTGCTAGTCTTTCTCATCACTTGCTGTAGTCTTTCATCCACTTGCTAGTCTTTCTCATCACCTGCTGTAGTCTTTCATCACCTGCTGTAGTCTCTCATCCACTTGCTAGTCTTTCTCATCACTTGCTGTAGTCTTTCATCACCTGCTGTAGTCTCTCATCCACTTGCTAGTCTTTTTCATCACCTTCTGTAGTCTCTCATCCACTTGCTAGTCTTTCTCATCACCTGCTGTAGTCTTTCTTCACTTGCTGTAGTCTTTAATCACTTGCTGTAGTCTCTCATCCACTTGCTAGTCTTTCTCATCACCTGCTGTAGTCTTTCATCACTTGCTGTAGTCTTTCTCATCACCTGCTGTAGTCTCTCATCACTTGCTGTAGTCTTTCATCACCTGCTGTAGTCTTTCATCACCTGCTGTAGTCTTTCATCACTTGCTAGTCTTTCTCATCACCTGCTGTAGTCTCTCATCCACTTGCTAGTCTTTCTCATCACCTGCTGTAGTCTTTCATCACTTGCTAGTCTTTCTCATCACCTGCTGTAGTCTCTCATCCACTTGCTAGTCTTTCTCATCACCTGCTGTAGTCTCTCATCCACTTGCTAGTCTTTCTCATCACTTGCTGTAGTCTTTCTCATCACCTGCTGTAGTCTCTCATCCACTTGCTAGTCTTTCTCATCACCTGCTGTAGTCTTTCATCACTTGCTGTAGTCTTTCTCATCACCTGCTGTAGTCTTTCATCACTTGCTGTAGTCTTTCATCACTTGCTGTAGTCTTTCATCACTTGCTGTAGTCTCTCATCACCTGCTGTAGTCTCTCATCACCTGCTGTAGTCTCTCATCCACTTGCTAGTCTTTCTCATCACCTGCTGTAGTCTCTCATCCACTTGCTAGTCTTTCTCATCACCTGCTGTAGTCTTTCATCACTTGCTGTAGTCTCTCATCACCTGCTGTAGTCTCTCATCCACTTGCTAGTCTTTCTCATCACCTGCTGTAGTCTCTCATCCACTTGCTAGTCTTTCTCATCACTTGCTGTAGTCTTTCATCACTTGCTGTAGTCTTTCATCACTTGCTGTAGTCTTTCATCACTTGCTGTAGTCTTTCTCATCACCTGCTGTAGTCTCTCATCCACTTGCTAGTCTTTCTCATCACCTGCTGTAGTCTCTCATCACTTGCTAGTCTTTCTCATCACCTGCTGTAGTCTTTCATCACCTGCTGTAGTCTTTCATCACCTGCTGTAGTCTTTCATCACTTGCTGTAGTCTTTCATCACCTGCTGTAGTCTTTCATCACTTGCTGTAGTCTTTCATCACCTGCTGTAGTCTTTCTCATCACCTGCTGTAGTCTCTCATCCACTTGCTAGTCTTTCTCATCACCTGCTGTAGTCTTTCATCACTTGCTAGTCTTTCTCATCACCTGCTGTAGTCTCTCATCCACTTGCTAGTCTTTCTCATCACCTGCTGTAGTCTTTCATCACTTGCTGTAGTCTTTCATCACTTGCTGTAGTCTTTCATCACCTGCTGTAGTCTTTCATCACTTGCTGTAGTCTCTCATCACTTGCTGTAGTCTCTCATCACTTGCTGTAGTCTCTCATCACCTGCTGTAGTCTCTCATCCACTTGCTAGTCTTTCTCATCACCTGCTGTAGTCTCTCATCCACTTGCTAGTCTTTCTCATCACCTGCTGTAGTCTTTCATCACTTGCTGTAGTCTCTCATCACCTGCTGTAGTCTCTCATCCACTTGCTAGTCTTTCTCATCACCTGCTGTAGTCTCTCATCCACTTGCTAGTCTTTCTCATCACCTGCTGTAGTCTTTCATCACTTGCTGTAGTCTTTCTCATCACCTGCTGTAGTCTTTCATCACTTGCTGTAGTCTTTCATCACTTGCTGTAGTCTTTCTCATCACCTGCTGTAGTCTCTCATCCACTTGCTAGTCTTTCTCATCACCTGCTGTAGTCTCTCATCCACTTGCTAGTCTTTCTCATCACCTGCTGTAGTCTTTCATCACTTGCTGTAGTCTCTCATCACCTGCTGTAGTCTCTCATCCACTTGCTAGTCTCTCATCACCTTCTGTAGTCTCTCATCCACTTGCTAGTCTTTCTCATCACCTGCTGTAGTCTCTCTCATCACCTGCTGTAGTCTTTCATCACTTGCTGTAGTCTTTCATCACTTGCTGTAGTCTTTCATCACTTGCTGTAGTCTTTCATCACTTGCTGTAGTCTTTCATCACTTGCTGTAGTCTTTCTCATCACCTTCTGTAGTCTCTCATCCACTTGCTAGTCTTTCTCATCACCTTCTGTAGTCTCTCATCCACTTGCTAGTCTTTCTCATCACCTGCTGTAGTCTCTCATCCACTTGCTAGTCTTTCTCATCACCTGCTGTAGTCTCTCATCCACTTGCTAGTCTTTCTCATCACCTGCTGTAGTCTCTCATCCACTTGCTAGTCTTTCTCATCACCTGCTGTAGTCTCTCATCCACTTGCTAGTCTTTCTCATCACCTGCTGTAGTCTCTCATCCACTTGCTAGTCTTTCTCATCACCTGCTGTAGTCTCTCATCCACTTGCTAGTCTTTCTCATCACCTTCTGTAGTCTCTCATCCACTTGCTAGTCTTTCTCATCACCTGCTGTAGTCTCTCATCCACTTGCTAGTCTTTCTCATCACCTGCTGTAGTGTTTCATCACCTGCTGTAGTCTTTCATCACCTGCTGTAGTCTTTCATCACCTGCTGTAGTCTCTCATCACCTGCTGTAGTCTTTCATCACCTGCTGTAGTCTTTCATCACTTTCTGTAGTCTTTCTCATCACCTGCTGTAGTCTCTCATCCACTTGCTAGTCTTTCATCACCTGCTGTAGTCTTTCATCACCTGCTGTAGTCTTTCATCACCTGCTGTAGTCTCTCATCACCTGCTGTAGTCTTTCATCACCTGCTGTAGTCTCTCATCACCTGCTGTAGTCTCTCATCACCTGCTGTAGTCTTTCATCACCTGCTGTAGTCTTTCATCACCTGCTGTAGTCTTTCATCACCTGCTGTAGTCTTTCATCACTTGCTGTAGTCTTTCTCATCACCTGCTGTAGTCTCTCATCCACTTGCTTGTCTTTCTCATCACCTGCTGTAGTCTCGCATCCACTTGCTAGTCTTTCTCATCACTTGCTGTAGTCTTTCATCCACTTGCTAGTCTTTCTCATCACCTGCTGTAGTCTTTCATCACCTGCTGTAGTCTCTCATCCACTTGTTAGTCTTTCTCATCACCTGCTGTAGTCTTTCATCACCTGCTGTAGTCTTTCATCACTTGCTGTAGTCTTTTTCATCACCTGCTGTAGTCTTTCATCACTTGCTGTAGTCTTTCATCACTTGCTGTAGTCTTTCTCATCACCTGCTGTAGTCTTTCTTCACTTGCTGTAGTCTTTCATCACCTGCTGTAGTCTTTCATCACTTGCTGTAGTCTTTCTCATCACCTGCTGTAGTCTCTCATCCACTTGCTAGTCTTTCTCATCACCTTCTGTAGTCTCTCATCCACTTGCTAGTCTTTTTCATCACCTGCTGTAGTCTTTCTTCACTTGCTGTAGTCTTTCATCACTTGCTGTAGTCTTTCATCACTTGCTGTAGTCTTTCATCACTTGCTGTAGTCTTTCTCATCACCTGCTGTAGTCTTTCTTCACTTGCTGTAGTCTTTCATCACTTGCTGTAGTCTTTCATCACCTGCTGTAGTCTTTCATCACCTGCTGTAGTCTTTCATCACTTGCTGTAGTCTTTCTCATCACCTGCTGTAGTCTCTCATCCACTTGCTAGTCTTTCTCATCACCTTCTGTAGTCTCTCATCCACTTGCTAGTCTTTCTCATCACCTGCTGTAGTCTTTCTTCACTTGCTGTAGTCTTTCATCACTTGCTGTAGTCTTTCATCACTTGCTGTAGTCTTTCATCACTTGCTTTAGTCTTTCATCACTTGCTGTAGTCTTTCATCACTTGCTGTAGTCTTTCATCACTTGCTGTAGTCTTTCATCACCTGCTGTAGTCTTTCATCACCTGCTGTAGTCTCTCATCCACTTGCTAGTCTTTCTCATCACCTGCTGTAGTCTTTCATCACTTGCTGTAGTCTTTCATCCACTTGCTGTAGTCTTTCTCATCACCTGCTGTAGTCTCTCATCCACTTGCTAGTCTTTCTCATCACCTGCTGTAGTCTCTCATCCACTTGCTAGTCTTTCTCATCACCTGCTGTAGTCTCTCATCCACTTGCTAGTCTTTCTCATCACCTGCTGTAGTCTCTCATCCACTTGCTAGTCTTTCTCATCACCTGCTGTAGTCTCTCATCCACTTGCTAGTCTTTCTCATCACCTTCTGTAGTCTCTCATCCACTTGCTAGCCTTTCTCATCACCTGCTGTAGTCTCTCATCCACTTGCTAGTCTTTCTCATCACCTGCTGTAGTCTCTCATCCACTTGCTAGTCTTTCTCATCACCTGCTGTAGTCTCTCATCCACTTGCTAGTCTTTCATCACCTGCTGTAGTCTTTCATCACTTGCTGTAGTCTTTCATCACCTGCTGTAGTCTTCTCATCACCTGCTGTAGTCTTTCATCACCTGCTGTAGTCTTTCATCACTTGCTGTAGTCTTTCATCACTTGCTGTAGTCTTTCATCACTTGCTGTAGTCTTTCATCACTTGCTGTAGTCTTTCATCACTTGCTAGTCTTTCTCATCACCTGCTGTAGTCTCTCATCCACTTGCTAGTCTTTCTCATCACCTGCTGTAGTCTCTCATCCACTTGCTAGTCTTTCTCATCACCTGCTGTAGTCTCTCATCCACTTGCTAGTCTTTCTCATCACCTGCTGTAGTCTTTCTCATCACCTGCTGTAGTCTTTCATCACCTGTTGTAGTCTTTCATCACTTGCTGTAGTCTTTCATCACTTGCTGTAGTCTTTCTCATCACCTGCTGTAGTCTCTCATCCACTTGCTAGTCTTTCTCATCACCTGCTGTAGTCTCTCATCCACTTGCTAGTCTTTCTCATCACTTGCTGTAGTCTTTCATCACTTGCTGTAGTCTTTCTCATCACCTGCTGTAGTCTTTCTTCACTTGCTGTAGTCTTTAATCACTTGCTGTAGTCTCTCATCCACTTGCTAGTCTTTCTCATCACCTGCTGTAGTCTTTCATCACTTGCTGTAGTCTTTCTCATCACCTGCTGTAGTCTCTCATCACTTGCTGTAGTCTTTCATCACCTGCTGTAGTCTTTCATCACCTGCTGTAGTCTTTCATCACTTGCTAGTCTTTCTCATCACCTGCTGTAGTCTCTCATCCACTTGCTAGTCTTTCTCATCACCTGCTGTAGTCTTTCATCACTTGCTAGTCTTTCTCATCACCTGCTGTAGTCTTTCATCACTTGCTAGTCTTTCTCATCACCTGCTGTAGTCTCTCATCCACTTGCTAGTCTTTCTCATCACCTGCTGTAGTCTTTCATCACTTGCTAGTCTTTCTCATCACCTGCTGTAGTCTCTCATCCACTTGCTAGTCTTTCTCATCACCTGCTGTAGTCTCTCATCCACTTGCTAGTCTTTCTCATCACTTGCTGTAGTCTTTCTCATCACCTGCTGTAGTCTCTCATCCACTTGCTAGTCTTTCTCATCACCTGCTGTAGTCTTTCATCACTTGCTGTAGTCTTTCTCATCACCTGCTGTAGTCTTTCATCACTTGCTGTAGTCTTTCATCACTTGCTGTAGTCTTTCATCACTTGCTGTAGTCTCTCATCACCTGCTGTAGTCTCTCATCACCTGCTGTAGTCTCTCATCCACTTGCTAGTCTTTCTCATCACCTTCTGTAGTCTCTCATCCACTTGCTAGTCTTTCTCATCACCTGCTGTAGTCTCTCTCATCACCTGCTGTAGTCTTTCTTCACTTGCTGTAGTCTTTCATCACTTGCTGTAGTCTTTCATCACTTGCTGTAGTCTTTCATCACTTGCTGTAGTCTTTCATCACTTGCTGTAGTCTTTCATCACTTGCTGTAGTCTTTCATCACTTGCTGTAGTCTTTCTCATCACCTGCTGTAGTCTCTCATCCACTTGCTAGTCTTTCTCATCACCTGCTGTAGTCTCTCATCCACTTGCTAGTCTTTCTCATCACCTGCTGTAGTCTTTCATCACCTGCTGTAGTCTTTCATCACCTGCTGTAGTCTTTCATCACTTGCTGTAGTCTTTCATCACCTGCTGTAGTCTTTCATCACTTGCTGTAGTCTTTCATCACCTGCTGTAGTCTCTCATCCACTTGCTAGTCTTTCTCATCACCTGCTGTAGTCTTTCATCACTTGCTAGTCTTTCTCATCACCTGCTGTAGTCTCTCATCCACTTGCTAGTCTTTCTCATCACCTGCTGTAGTCTTTCATCACTTGCTGTAGTCTTTCATCACTTGCTGTAGTCTTTCATCACCTGCTGTAGTCTTTCATCACTTGCTGTAGTCTCTCATCACCTGCTGTAGTCTCTCATCCACTTGCTAGTCTTTCTCATCACCTGCTGTAGTCTCTCATCCACTTGCTAGTCTTTCTCATCACCTGCTGTAGTCTTTCATCACTTGCTGTAGTCTTTCTCATCACCTGCTGTAGTCTTTCATCACTTGCTGTAGTCTTTCATCACTTGCTGTAGTCTTTCATCACTTGCTGTAGTCTCTCATCCACTTGCTAGTCTTTCTCATCACCTTCTGTAGTCTCTCATCCACTTGCTAGTCTTTCTCATCACCTGCTGTAGTCTCTCATCCACTTGCTAGTCTTTCTCATCACCTGCTGTAGTCTTTCATCACTTGCTGTAGTCTCTCATCACCTGCTGTAGTCTCTCATCCACTTGCTAGTCTTTCTCATCACCTGCTGTAGTCTCTCTCATCACCTGCTGTAGTCTTTCATCACTTGCTGTAGTCTTTCATCACTTGCTGTAGTCTTTCATCACTTGCTGTAGTCTTTCATCACTTGCTGTAGTCTTTCTCATCACCTTCTGTAGTCTCTCATCCACTTGCTAGTCTTTCTCATCACCTGCTGTAGTCTCTCATCCACTTGCTAGTCTTTCTCATCACCTGCTGTAGTCTTTCATCACTTGCTGTAGTCTTTCATCACTTGCTGTAGTCTTTCTCATCACCTGCTGTAGTCTCTCATCCACTTGCTAGTCTTTCTCATCACCTGCTGTAGTCTCTCATCCACTTGCTAGTCTTTCTCATCACCTGCTGTAGTCTCTCATCCACTTGCTAGTCTTTCTCATCACCTGCTGTAGTCTTTCTCATCACCTGCTGTAGTCTTTCTCATCACCTTCTGTAGTCTTTCATCACCTGCTGTAGTCTTTCATCACCTGCTGTAGTCTTTCATCACCTGTTGTAGTCTTTCATCACTTGCTGTAGTCTTTCATCACTTGCTGTAGTCTTTCTCATCACCTGCTGTAGTCTCTCATCCACTTGCTAGTCTTTCTCATCACCTGCTGTAGTCTTTCATCACCTGCTGTAGTCTCTCATCCACTTGCTAGTCTTTCTCATCACTTGCTGTAGTCTTTCATCACCTGCTGTAGTCTTTCATCACTTGCTGTAGTCTTTCATCACTTGCTGTAGTCTTTCTCATCACCTGCTGTAGTCTCTCATCCACTTGCTAGTCTTTTTCATCACCTTCTGTAGTCTCTCATCCACTTGCTAGTCTTTCTCATCACCTGCTGTAGTCTTTCTTCACTTGCTGTAGTCTTTCATCACTTGCTGTAGTCTTTCATCACTTGCTGTAGTCTTTCATCACTTGCTGTAGTCTTTCATCACTTGCTGTAGTCTTTCTCATCACCTGCTGTAGTCTTTCTTCACTTGCTGTAGTCTTTAATCACTTGCTGTAGTCTCTCATCCACTTGCTAGTCTTTCTCATCACCTGCTGTAGTCTTTCATCACTTGCTGTAGTCTTTCTCATCACCTGCTGTAGTCTCTCATCACTTGCTGTAGTCTTTCATCACCTGCTGTAGTCTTTCATCACCTGCTGTAGTCTTTCATCACTTGCTAGTCTTTCTCATCACCTGCTGTAGTCTCTCATCCACTTGCTAGTCTTTCTCATCACCTGCTGTAGTCTTTCATCACTTGCTAGTCTTTCTCATCACCTGCTGTAGTCTCTCATCCACTTGCTAGTCTTTCTCATCACCTGCTGTAGTCTCTCATCCACTTGCTAGTCTTTCTCATCACCTGCTGTAGTCTTTCATCACCTGCTGTAGTCTTTCATCACCTGCTGTAGTCTTTCATCACTTGCTGTAGTCTTTCTCATCACCTGCTGTAGTCTCTCATCCACTTGCTTGTCTTTCTCATCACCTGCTGTAGTCTCGCATCCACTTGCTAGTCTTTCTCATCACTTGCTGTAGTCTTTCATCCACTTGCTAGTCTTTCTCATCACCTGCTGTAGTCTTTCATCACCTGCTGTAGTCTCTCATCCACTTGTTAGTCTTTCTCATCACCTGCTGTAGTCTTTCATCACTTGCTGTAGTCTTTCTCATCACCTGCTGTAGTCTCTCATCCACTTGCTAGTCTTTCTCATCACCTGCTGTAGTCTCTCATCCACTTGCTAGTCTTTCTCATCACCTGCTGTAGTCTCTCATCCACTTGCTAGTCTTTCTCATCACCTGCTGTAGTCTCTCATCCACTTGCTAGTCTTTCTCATCACCTGCTGTAGTCTCTCATCCACTTGCTAGTCTTTCTCATCACCTTCTGTAGTCTCTCATCCACTTGCTAGCCTTTCTCATCACCTGCTGTAGTCTCTCATCCACTTGCTAGTCTTTCTCATCACCTGCTGTAGTCTCTCATCCACTTGCTAGTCTTTCTCATCACCTGCTGTAGTCTCTCATCCACTTGCTAGTCTTTCATCACCTGCTGTAGTCTTTCATCACTTGCTGTAGTCTTTCATCACCTGCTGTAGTCTTTCATCACTTGCTGTAGTCTCTCATCACCTGCTGTAGTCTTTCATCACCTGCTGTAGTCTTTCATCACTTGCTGTAGTCTTTCATCACCTGCTGTAGTCTTTCATCACTTGCTGTAGTCTTTCATCACTTGCTAGTCTTTCTCATCACCTGCTGTAGTCTCTCATCCACTTGCTAGTCTTTCTCATCACCTGCTGTAGTCTCTCATCCACTTGCTAGTCTTTCTCATCACCTGCTGTAGTCTCTCATCCACTTGCTAGTCTTTCTCATCACCTGCTGTAGTCTTTCTCATCACCTGCTGTAGTCTTTCATCACCTGTTGTAGTCTTTCATCACTTGCTGTAGTCTTTCATCACTTGCTGTAGTCTTTCTCATCACCTGCTGTAGTCTCTCATCCACTTGCTAGTCTTTCTCATCACCTGCTGTAGTCTCTCATCCACTTGCTAGTCTTTCTCATCACTTGCTGTAGTCTTTCATCACTTGCTGTAGTCTTTCTCATCACCTGCTGTAGTCTTTCTTCACTTGCTGTAGTCTTTAATCACTTGCTGTAGTCTCTCATCCACTTGCTAGTCTTTCTCATCACCTGCTGTAGTCTTTCATCACTTGCTGTAGTCTTTCTCATCACCTGCTGTAGTCTCTCATCACCTGCTGTAGTCTTTCATCACCTGCTGTAGTCTTTCATCACTTGCTGTAGTCTTTCATCACCTGCTGTAGTCTTTCATCACCTGCTGTAGTCTTCATCACTTGCTAGTCTTTCTCATCACCTGCTGTAGTCTCTCATCCACTTGCTAGTCTTTCTCATCACCTGCTGTAGTCTTTCATCACTTGCTAGTCTTTCTCATCACCTGCTGTAGTCTTTCATCACTTGCTAGTCTTTCTCATCACCTGCTGTAGTCTCTCATCCACTTGCTAGTCTTTCTCATCACCTGCTGTAGTCTTTCATCACTTGCTAGTCTTTCTCATCACCTGCTGTAGTCTCTCATCCACTTGCTAGTCTTTCTCATCACCTGCTGTAGTCTCTCATCCACTTGCTAGTCTTTCTCATCACTTGCTGTAGTCTTTCTCATCACCTGCTGTAGTCTCTCATCCACTTGCTAGTCTTTCTCATCACCTGCTGTAGTCTTTCATCACTTGCTGTAGTCTTTCTCATCACCTGCTGTAGTCTTTCATCACTTGCTGTAGTCTTTCATCACTTGCTGTAGTCTTTCATCACTTGCTGTAGTCTCTCATCACCTGCTGTAGTCTCTCATCACCTGCTGTAGTCTCTCATCCACTTGCTAGTCTTTCTCATCACCTTCTGTAGTCTCTCATCCACTTGCTAGTCTTTCTCATCACCTGCTGTAGTCTCTCTCATCACCTGCTGTAGTCTCTCATCACCTGCTGTAGTCTCTCATCCACTTGCTAGTCTTTCTCATCACCTTCTGTAGTCTCTCATCCACTTGCTAGTCTTTCTCATCACTTGCTGTAGTCTTTCTCATCACCTGCTGTAGTCTCTCATCCACTTGCTAGTCTTTCTCATCACCTGCTGTAGTCTTTCATCACTTGCTGTAGTCTTTCTCATCACCTGCTGTAGTCTTTCATCACTTGCTGTAGTCTTTCATCACTTGCTGTAGTCTTTCATCACTTGCTGTAGTCTCTCATCACCTGCTGTAGTCTCTCATCACCTGCTGTAGTCTCTCATCCACTTGCTAGTCTTTCTCATCACCTTCTGTAGTCTCTCATCCACTTGCTAGTCTTTCTCATCACCTGCTGTAGTCTCTCTCATCACCTGCTGTAGTCTTTCTTCACTTGCTGTAGTCTTTCATCACTTGCTGTAGTCTTTCATCACTTGCTGTAGTCTTTCATCACTTGCTGTAGTCTTTCATCACTTGCTGTAGTCTTTCATCACTTGCTGTAGTCTTTCTCATCACCTGCTGTAGTCTCTCATCCACTTGCTAGTCTTTCTCATCACCTGCTGTAGTCTCTCATCCACTTGCTAGTCTTTCTCATCACCTGCTGTAGTCTTTCATCACCTGCTGTAGTCTTTCATCACCTGCTGTAGTCTTTCATCACTTGCTGTAGTCTTTCATCACCTGCTGTAGTCTTTCATCACTTGCTGTAGTCTTTCATCACCTGCTGTAGTCTCTCATCCACTTGCTAGTCTTTCTCATCACCTGCTGTAGTCTTTCATCACTTGCTAGTCTTTCTCATCACCTGCTGTAGTCTCTCATCCACTTGCTAGTCTTTCTCATCACCTGCTGTAGTCTTTCATCACTTGCTGTAGTCTTTCATCACTTGCTGTAGTCTTTCATCACCTGCTGTAGTCTTTCATCACTTGCTGTAGTCTCTCATCACTTGCTGTAGTCTCTCATCCACTTGCTAGTCTTTCTCATCACCTGCTGTAGTCTCTCATCCACTTGCTAGTCTTTCTCATCACCTGCTGTAGTCTTTCATCACTTGCTGTAGTCTCTCATCACCTGCTGTAGTCTCTCATCCACTTGCTAGTCTTTCTCATCACCTGCTGTAGTCTCTCATCCACTTGCTAGTCTTTCTCATCACCTGCTGTAGTCTTTCATCACTTGCTGTAGTCTTTCTCATCACCTGCTGTAGTCTTTCATCACTTGCTGTAGTCTTTCATCACTTGCTGTAGTCTTTCATCACTTGCTGTAGTCTTTCTCATCACCTGCTGTAGTCTCTCATCCACTTGCTAGTCTTTCTCATCACCTGCTGTAGTCTCTCATCCACTTGCTAGTCTTTCTCATCACCTGCTGTAGTCTTTCATCACTTGCTGTAGTCTCTCATCACCTGCTGTAGTCTCTCATCCACTTGCTAGTCTTTCTCATCACCTGCTGTAGTCTCTCTCATCACCTGCTGTAGTCTTTCATCACTTGCTGTAGTCTTTCATCACTTGCTGTAGTCTTTCATCACTTGCTGTAGTCTTTCATCACTTGCTGTAGTCTTTCTCATCACCTTCTGTAGTCTCTCATCCACTTGCTAGTCTTTCTCATCACCTTCTGTAGTCTCTCATCCACTTGCTAGTCTTTCTCATCACCTGCTGTAGTCTCTCATCCACTTGCTAGTCTTTCTCATCACCTGCTGTAGTCTCTCATCCACTTGCTAGTCTTTCTCATCACCTGCTGTAGTCTCTCATCCACTTGCTAGTCTTTCTCATCACCTGCTGTAGTCTCTCATCCACTTGCTAGTCTTTCTCATCACCTGCTGTAGTCTCTCATCCACTTGCTAGTCTTTCTCATCACCTGCTGTAGTGTTTCATCACCTGCTGTAGTCTTTCATCACCTGCTGTAGTCTTTCATCACCTGCTGTAGTCTCTCATCACCTGCTGTAGTCTTTCATCACCTGCTGTAGTCTTTCATCACTTTCTGTAGTCTTTCTCATCACCTGCTGTAGTCTCTCATCCACTTGCTAGTCTTTCATCACCTGCTGTAGTCTTTCTCATCACCTGCTGTAGTCTCTCATCCACTTGCTAGTCTTTCTCATCACCTGCTGTAGTGTTTCATCACCTGCTGTAGTCTTTCATCACCTGCTGTAGTCTTTCATCACCTGCTGTAGTCTCTCATCACCTGCTGTAGTCTTTCATCACCTGCTGTAGTCTTTCATCACCTGCTGTAGTCTTTCTCATCACCTGCTGTAGTCTTTCATCACCTGCTGTAGTCTTTCATCACCTGCTGTAGTCTTTCATCACTTGCTGTAGTCTTTCTCATCACCTGCTGTAGTCTCTCATCCACTTGCTTGTCTTTCTCATCACCTGCTGTAGTCTCGCATCCACTTGCTAGTCTTTCTCATCACTTGCTGTAGTCTTTCATCCACTTGCTAGTCTTTCTCATCACCTGCTGTAGTCTTTCATCACCTGCTGTAGTCTCTCATCCACTTGTTAGTCTTTCTCATCACCTGCTGTAGTCTTTCATCACCTGCTGTAGTCTTTCATCACTTGCTGTAGTCTTTCTCATCATCTGCTGTAGTCTCTCATCCACTTGCTGTAGTCTTTCATCACCTGCTGTAGTCTCTCATCCACTTGCTAGTCTTTTCATCACCTGCTGTAGTCTTTCTTCACTTGCTGTAGTCTTTCATCACTTGCTGTAGTCTTTCATCACTTGCTGTAGTCTTTCATCACTTGCTGTAGTCTTTCTCATCACCTGCTGTAGTCTTTCATCACTTGCTGTAGTCTTTCATCACCTGCTGTAGTCTTTCTTCACTTGCTGTAGTCTTTCATCACTTGCTGTAGTCTTTCATCACCTGCTGTAGTCTTTCATCACTTGCTGTAGTCTTTCTCATCACCTGCTGTAGTCTCTCATCCACTTGCTAGTCTTTCTCATCACCTTCTGTAGTCTCTCATCCACTTGCTAGTCTTTCTCATCACCTGCTGTAGTCTTTCTTCACTTGCTGTAGTCTTTCATCACTTGCTGTAGTCTTTCTCATCACCTGCTGTAGTCTTTCTTCACTTGCTGTAGTCTTTCATCACTTGCTGTAGTCTTTCATCACTTGCTTTAGTCTTTCATCACTTGCTGTAGTCTTTCATCACTTGCTGTAGTCTTTCATCACTTGCTGTAGTCTTTCATCACCTGCTGTAGTCTTTCATCACCTGCTGTAGTCTCTCATCACCTGCTGTAGTCTTTCATCACCTGCTGTAGTCTTTCATCACTTTCTGTAGTCTTTCTCATCACCTGCTGTAGTCTCTCATCCACTTGCTAGTCTTTCATCACCTGCTGTAGTCTTTCTCATCACCTGCTGTAGTGTTTCATCACCTGCTGTAGTCTTTCATCACCTGCTGTAGTCTTTCATCACCTGCTGTAGTCTCTCATCACCTGCTGTAGTCTTTCATCACCTGCTGTAGTCTTTCATCACCTGCTGTAGTCTTTCTCATCACCTGCTGTAGTCTTTCATCACCTGCTGTAGTCTTTCATCACCTGCTGTAGTCTTTCATCACTTGCTGTAGTCTTTCTCATCACCTGCTGTAGTCTCTCATCCACTTGCTTGTCTTTCTCATCACCTGCTGTAGTCTCGCATCCACTTGCTAGTCTTTCTCATCACTTGCTGTAGTCTTTCATCCACTTGCTAGTCTTTCTCATCACCTGCTGTAGTCTTTCATCACCTGCTGTAGTCTCTCATCCACTTGTTAGTCTTTCTCATCACCTGCTGTAGTCTTTCATCACCTGCTGTAGTCTTTCATCACTTGCTGTAGTCTTTCTCATCATCTGCTGTAGTCTCTCATCCACTTGCTGTAGTCTTTCATCACCTGCTGTAGTCTCTCATCCACTTGCTAGTCTTTTTCATCACCTGCTGTAGTCTTTCTTCACTTGCTGTAGTCTTTCATCACTTGCTGTAGTCTTTCATCACTTGCTGTAGTCTTTCATCACTTGCTGTAGTCTTTCTCATCACCTGCTGTAGTCTTTCATCACTTGCTGTAGTCTTTCATCACCTGCTGTAGTCTTTCTTCACTTGCTGTAGTCTTTCATCACTTGCTGTAGTCTTTCATCACCTGCTGTAGTCTTTCATCACTTGCTGTAGTCTTTCTCATCACCTGCTGTAGTCTCTCATCCACTTGCTAGTCTTTCTCATCACCTTCTGTAGTCTCTCATCCACTTGCTAGTCTTTCTCATCACCTGCTGTAGTCTTTCTTCACTTGCTGTAGTCTTTCATCACTTGCTGTAGTCTTTCTCATCACCTGCTGTAGTCTTTCTTCACTTGCTGTAGTCTTTCATCACTTGCTGTAGTCTTTCATCACTTGCTTTAGTCTTTCATCACTTGCTGTAGTCTTTCATCACTTGCTGTAGTCTTTCATCACTTGCTGTAGTCTTTCATCACCTGCTGTAGTCTTTCATCACCTGCTGTAGTCTCTCATCCACTTGCTAGTCTTTCTCATCACCTGCTGTAGTCTTTCATCACTTGCTGTAGTCTTTCTCATCACCTGCTGTAGTCTCTCATCCACTTGCTAGTCTTTCTCATCACCTTCTGTAGTCTCTCATCCACTTGCTAGTCTTTCTCATCACCTTCTGTAGTCTCTCATCACTTGCTGTAGTCTTTCTCATCACCTGCTGTAGTCTTTCATCACTTGCTAGTCTTTCTCATCACCTGCTGTAGTCTCTCATCCACTTGCTAGTCTTTCTCATCACCTTCTGTAGTCTCTCATCCACTTGCTAGTCTTTCTCATCACCTGCTGTAGTCTTTCTTCACTTGCTGTAGTCTTTCATCACTTGCTGTAGTCTTTCATCACTTGCTGTAGTCTTTCATCACTTGCTTTAGTCTTTCATCACTTGCTGTAGTCTTTCATCACTTGCTGTAGTCTTTCATCACTTGCTGTAGTCTTTCATCACCTGCTGTAGTCTTTCATCACCTGCTGTAGTCTCTCATCCACTTGCTAGTCTTTCTCATCACCTGCTGTAGTCTTTCATCACTTGCTGTAGTCTTTCTCATCACCTGCTGTAGTCTCTCATCCACTTGCTAGTCTTTCTCATCACCTTCTGTAGTCTCTCATCCACTTGCTAGTCTTTCTCATCACCTTCTGTAGTCTCTCATCACTTGCTGTAGTCTTTCTCATCACCTGCTGTAGTCTTTCATCACTTGCTAGTCTTTCTCATCACCTTCTGTAGTCTCTCATCCACTTGCTAGTCTTTCTCATCACCTTCTGTAGTCTCTCATCCACTTGCTAGTCTTTCTCATCACCTTCTGTAGTCTCTCATCACTTGCTGTAGTCTTTCTCATCACCTTCTGTAGTCTCTCATCCACTTGCTAGTCTTTCTCATCACCTGCTGTAGTCTCTCATCCACTTGCTAGTCTTTCTCATCACCTGCTGTAGTCTCTCATCCACTTGCTAGTCTTTCTCATCACCTGCTGTAGTCTCTCATCCACTTGCTAGTCTTTCTCATCACCTGCTGTAGTCTCTCATCCACTTGCTAGTCTTTCTCATCACCTTCTGTAGTCTCTCATCCACTTGCTAGTCTTTCTCATCACCTTCTGTAGTCTCTCATCCACTTGCTAGTCTTTCTCATCACCTGCTGTAGTCTCTCATCCACTTGCTAGTCTTTCTCATCACCTTCTGTAGTCTCTCATCCACTTGCTAGTCTTTCTCATCACCTTCTGTAGTCTCTCATCCACTTGCTAGTCTTTCTCATCACCTGCTGTAGTCTTTCATCACTTGCTGTAGTCTTTCATCACTTGCTGTAGTCTTTCATCACTTGCTGTAGTCTTTCATCACTTGCTGTAGTCTTTCATCACTTGCTGTAGTCTTTCTCATCACCTGCTGTAGTCTCTCATCCACTTGCTAGTCTTTCTCATCACCTGCTGTAGTCTCTCATCCACTTGCTAGTCTTTCTCATCACCTGCTGTAGTCTCTCATCCACTTGCTAGTCTTTCTCATCACCTGCTGTAGTCTCTCATCCACTTGCTAGTCTTTCTCATCACCTGCTGTAGTCTCTCATCCACTTGCTAGTCTTTCTCATCACCTGCTGTAGTCTCTCATCCACTTGCTAGTCTTTCTCATCACCTGCTGTAGTCTCTCATCCACTTGCTAGTCTTTCTCATCACCTTCTGTAGTCTCTCATCCACTTGCTAGCCTTTCTCATCACCTGCTGTAGTCTCTCATCCACTTGCTAGTCTTTCTCATCACCTGCTGTAGTCTCTCATCCACTTGCTAGTCTTTCTCATCACCTGCTGTAGTCTCTCATCCACTTGCTAGTCTTTCATCACCTGCTGTAGTCTTTCATCACTTGCTGTAGTCTTTCATCACCTGCTGTAGTCTTTCTCATCACCTGCTGTAGTCTTTCATCACTTGCTGTAGTCTTTCATCACTTGCTGTAGTCTTTCTCATCACCTGCTGTAGTCTCTCATCCACTTGCTAGTCTTTCTCATCACCTGCTGTAGTCTCTCATCCACTTGCTAGTCTTTCTCATCACCTGCTGTAGTCTCTCATCCACTTGCTAGTCTTTCTCATCACCTGCTGTAGTCTTTCATCACCTGCTGTAGTCTTTCATCACCTGCTGTAGTCTTTCTCATCACCTGTTGTAGTCTTTCATCACTTGCTGTAGTCTTTCATCACTTGCTGTAGTCTTTCTCATCACCTGCTGTAGTCTCTCATCCACTTGCTAGTCTTTCTCATCACCTGCTGTAGTCTCTCATCCACTTGCTAGTCTTTCTCATCACTTGCTGTAGTCTTTCATCCACTTGCTAGTCTTTCTCATCACCTGCTGTAGTCTTTCATCACCTGCTGTAGTCTTTCTCATCACCTGCTGTAGTCTTTCATCACCTGCTGTAGTCTTTCATCACTTGCTGTAGTCTTTCATCACTTGCTGTAGTCTTTCTCATCACCTGCTGTAGTCTCTCATCCACTTGCTAGTCTTTCTCATCACCTGCTGTAGTCTCTCATCCACTTGCTAGTCTTTCTCATCACCTGCTGTAGTCTCTCATCCACTTGCTAGTCTTTCTCATCACCTGCTGTAGTCTTTCTCATCACCTGCTGTAGTCTTTCATCACCTGCTGTAGTCTTTCATCACCTGCTGTAGTCTTTCATCACCTGCTGTAGTCTTTCTCATCACCTGTTGTAGTCTTTCATCACTTGCTGTAGTCTTTCATCACTTGCTGTAGTCTTTCTCATCACCTGCTGTAGTCTCTCATCCACTTGCTAGTCTTTCTCATCACTTGCTGTAGTCTTTCATCCACTTGCTAGTCTTTCTCATCACCTGCTGTAGTCTTTCATCACCTGCTGTAGTCTTTCATCACTTGCTGTAGTCTTTCTCATCACCTGCTGTAGTCTTTCATCACCTGCTGTAGTCTTTCATCACCTGCTGTAGTCTTTCATCACCTGCTGTAGTCTCTCATCCACTTGCTAGTCTTTCTCATCACTTGCTGTAGTCTTTCTCATCACCTGCTGTAGTCTTTCATCACTTGCTGTAGTCTTTCATCACTTGCTGTAGTCTTTCATCACCTGCTGTAGTCTCTCATCCACTTGCTAGTCTTTCTCATCACTTGCTGTAGTCTTTCTCATCACCTGCTGTAGTCTTTCTCATCACTTGCTGTAGTCTCTCATCCACTTGCTAGTCTTTCTCATCACCTGCTGTAGTCTCTCATCCACTTGCTAGTCTTTCTCATCACCTGCTGTAGTCTCTCATCCACTTGCTAGTCTTTCTCATCACCTTCTGTAGTCTCTCATCCACTTGCTAGTCTTTCTCATCACCTGCTGTAGTCTCTCATCCACTTGCTAGTCTTTCTCATCACCTGCTGTAGTCTCTCATCACTTGCTGTAGTCTTTCATCACTTGCTGTAGTCTTTCATCACCTGCTGTAGTCTTTCATCACCTGCTGTAGTCTTTCATCACTTGCTGTAGTCTTTCATCACTTGCTGTAGTCTTTCTCATCACTTGCTGTAGTCTTTCATCACTTGCTGTAGTCTTTCTCATCACCTGCTGTAGTCTCTCATCCACTTGCTAGTCTTTCTCATCACCTTCTGTAGTCTCTCATCCACTTGCTAGTCTTTCTCATCACCTTCTGTAGTCTCTCATCCACTTGCTAGTCTTTCTCATCACCTGCTGTAGTCTCTCATCACTTGCTGTAGTCTTTCATCACTTGCTGTAGTCTTTCTCATCACCTGCTGTAGTCTTTCTCATCACCTGCTGTAGTCTTTCATCACTTGCTAGTCTTTCTCATCACCTGCTGTAGTCTCTCATCCACTTGCTAGTCTTTCTCATCACCTTCTGTAGTCTCTCATCCACTTGCTAGTCTTTCTCATCACCTGCTGTAGTCTCTCATCCACTTGCTAGTCTTTCTCATCACCTTCTGTAGTCTCTCATCCACTTGCTAGTCTTTCTCATCACCTTCTGTAGTCTCTCATCCACTTGCTAGTCTTTCTCATCACCTGCTGTAGTCTCTCATCCACTTGCTAGTCTTTCTCATCACCTGCTGTAGTCTCTCATCACTTGCTGTAGTCTTTCATCACTTGCTGTAGTCTTTCTCATCACCTGCTGTAGTCTCTCATCACTTGCTGTAGTCTTTCATCCACTTGCTAGTCTTTCTCATCACCTTCTGTAGTCTCTCATCCACTTGCTAGTCTTTCTCATCACCTGCTGTAGTCTCTCATCACCTGCTGTAGTCTTTCTCATCACCTGCTGTAGTCTTTCATCACTTGCTAGTCTTTCTCATCACCTTCTGTAGTCTCTCATCCACTTGCTAGTCTTTCTCATCACCTGCTGTAGTCTTTCATCACCTGCTGTAGTCTTTCTCATCACCTGCTGTAGTCTTTCATCACCTGCTGTAGTCTTTCATCACTTGCTGTAGTCTTTCATCACTTGCTGTAGTCTTTCTCATCACCTGCTGTAGTCTCTCATCCACTTGCTAGTCTTTCTCATCACCTGCTGTAGTCTCTCATCCACTTGCTAGTCTTTCTCATCACCTGCTGTAGTCTTTCATCCACTTGCTAGTCTTTCTCATCACCTGCTGTAGTCTCTCATCCACTTGCTAGTCTTTCTCATCACCTTCTGTAGTCTTTCATCACTTGCTGTAGTCTTTCATCCACTTGCTAGTCTTTCTCATCACCTGCTGTAGTCTCTCATCCACTTGCTAGTCTTTCTCATCACCTTCTGTAGTCTTTCATCACTTGCTAGTCTTTCTCATCACCTGCTGTAGTCTTTCATCACTTGCTATAGTCTTTCATCACTTGCTGTAGTCTTTCATCACTTGCTGTAGTCTTTCATCACTTGCTGTAGTCTTTCATCACTTGCTCTAGTCTTTCTCATCACCTGCTGAAGTCTCTCATCCACTTGCTAGTCTTTCTCATCACCTGCTGTAGTCTCTCATCCACTTGCTAGTCTTTCTCATCACTTGCTGTAGTCTTTCATCACTTGCTGTAGTCTTTCATCACTTGCTGTAGTCTCTCATCACCTGCTGTAGTCTCTCATCCACTTGCTAGTCTTTCTCATCACCTTCTGTAGTCTCTCATCCACTTGCTAGTCTTTCTCATCACCTGCTGTAGTCTTTCTTCACTTGCTGTAGTCTTTCATCACTTGCTGTAGTCTTTCATCACTTGCTGTAGTCTTTCATCACTTGCTGTAGTCTTTCTCATCACCTGCTGTAGTCTCTCATCCACTTGCTAGTCTTTCTCATCACCTGCTGTAGTCTCTCATCCACTTGCTAGTCTTTCTCATCACCTGCTGTAGTCTCTCATCCACTTGCTAGTCTTTCTCATCACCTGCTGTAGTCTCTCATCCACTTGCTAGTCTTTCTCATCACCTGCTGTAGTCTCTCATCCACTTGCTAGTCTTTCTCATCACCTGCTGTAGTCTCTCATCCACTTGCTAGTCTTTCTCATCACCTGCTGTAGTCTCTCATCCACTTGCTAGTCTTTCTCATCACCTTCTGTAGTCTCTCATCCACTTGCTAGCCTTTCTCATCACCTGCTGTAGTCTCTCATCCACTTGCTAGTCTTTCTCATCACCTGCTGTAGTCTCTCATCCACTTGCTAGTCTTTCTCATCACCTGCTGTAGTCTCTCATCCACTTGCTAGTCTTTCATCACCTGCTGTAGTCTTTCATCACTTGCTGTAGTCTTTCATCACCTGCTGTAGTCTTTCTCATCACCTGCTGTAGTCTTTCATCACCTGCTGTAGTCTTTCATCACTTGCTGTAGTCTTTCATCACTTGCTGTAGTCTTTCTCATCACCTGCTGTAGTCTCTCATCCACTTGCTAGTCTTTCTCATCACCTGCTGTAGTCTCTCATCCACTTGCTAGTCTTTCTCATCACCTGCTGTAGTCTCTCATCCACTTGCTAGTCTTTCTCATCACCTGCTGTAGTCTTTCTCATCACCTGCTGTAGTCTTTCATCACCTGCTGTAGTCTTTCATCACCTGCTGTAGTCTTTCATCACCTGCTGTAGTCTTTCTCATCACCTGTTGTAGTCTTTCATCACTTGCTGTAGTCTTTCATCACTTGCTGTAGTCTTTCTCATCACCTGCTGTAGTCTCTCATCCACTTGCTAGTCTTTCTCATCACCTGCTGTAGTCTCTCATCCACTTGCTAGTCTTTCTCATCACTTGCTGTAGTCTTTCATCCACTTGCTAGTCTTTCTCATCACCTGCTGTAGTCTTTCATCACCTGCTGTAGTCTTTCTCATCACCTGCTGTAGTCTTTCATCACCTGCTGTAGTCTTTCATCACTTGCTGTAGTCTTTCATCACTTGCTGTAGTCTTTCTCATCACCTGCTGTAGTCTCTCATCCACTTGCTAGTCTTTCTCATCACCTGCTGTAGTCTCTCATCCACTTGCTAGTCTTTCTCATCACCTGCTGTAGTCTCTCATCCACTTGCTAGTCTTTCTCATCACCTGCTGTAGTCTTTCTCATCACCTGCTGTAGTCTTTCATCACCTGCTGTAGTCTTTCATCACCTGCTGTAGTCTTTCTCATCACCTGTTGTAGTCTTTCATCACTTGCTGTAGTCTTTCATCACTTGCTGTAGTCTTTCTCATCACCTGCTGTAGTCTCTCATCCACTTGCTAGTCTTTCTCATCACCTGCTGTAGTCTCTCATCCACTTGCTAGTCTTTCTCATCACTTGCTGTAGTCTTTCATCCACTTGCTAGTCTTTCTCATCTCCTGCTGTAGTCTTTCATCACTTGCTGTAGTCTCTCATCACCTGCTGTAGTCTCTCATCCACTTGCTAGTCTTTCTCATCACCTTCTGTAGTCTCTCATCCACTTGCTAGTCTTTCTCATCACCTGCTGTAGTCTTTCTTCACTTGCTGTAGTCTTTCATCACTTGCTGTAGTCTTTCATCACTTGCTGTAGTCTTTCATCACTTGCTGTAGTCTTTCTCATCACCTGCTGTAGTCTCTCATCCACTTGCTAGTCTTTCTCATCACCTGCTGTAGTCTCTCATCCACTTGCTAGTCTTTCTCATCACCTGCTGTAGTCTCTCATCCACTTGCTAGTCTTTCTCATCACCTGCTGTAGTCTCTCATCCACTTGCTAGTCTTTCTCATCACCTGCTGTAGTCTCTCATCCACTTGCTAGTCTTTCTCATCACCTGCTGTAGTCTCTCATCCACTTGCTAGTCTTTCTCATCACCTTCTGTAGTCTCTCATCCACTTGCTAGCCTTTCTCATCACCTGCTGTAGTCTCTCATCCACTTGCTAGTCTTTCTCATCACCTGCTGTAGTCTCTCATCCACTTGCTAGTCTTTCTCATCACCTGCTGTAGTCTCTCATCCACTTGCTAGTCTTTCATCACCTGCTGTAGTCTTTCATCACTTGCTGTAGTCTTTCATCACCTGCTGTAGTCTTTCTCATCACCTGCTGTAGTCTTTCATCACCTGCTGTAGTCTTTCATCACTTGCTGTAGTCTTTCATCACTTGCTGTAGTCTTTCTCATCACCTGCTGTAGTCTCTCATCCACTTGCTAGTCTTTCTCATCACCTGCTGTAGTCTCTCATCCACTTGCTAGTCTTTCTCATCACCTGCTGTAGTCTCTCATCCACTTGCTAGTCTTTCTCATCACCTGCTGTAGTCTTTCTCATCACCTGCTGTAGTCTTTCATCACCTGTTGTAGTCTTTCATCACTTGCTGTAGTCTTTCATCACTTGCTGTAGTCTTTCTCATCACCTGCTGTAGTCTCTCATCCACTTGCTAGTCTTTCTCATCACCTGCTGTAGTCTCTCATCCACTTGCTAGTCTTTCTCATCACTTGCTGTAGTCTTTCATCCACTTGCTAGTCTTTCTCATCACCTGCTGTAGTCTTTCATCACCTGTTGTAGTCTTTCATCACTTGCTGTAGTCTTTCATCACTTGCTGTAGTCTTTCTCATCACCTGCTGTAGTCTCTCATCCACTTGCTAGTCTTTCTCATCACCTGCTGTAGTCTCTCATCCACTTGCTAGTCTTTCTCATCACTTGCTGTAGTCTTTCATCCACTTGCTAGTCTTTCTCATCACTTGCTGTAGTCTTTCATCACCTGCTGTAGTCTTTCATCACTTGCTGTAGTCTTTCATCACTTGCTGTAGTCTTTCTCATCACCTGCTGTAGTCTCTCATCCACTTGCTAGTCTTTTTCATCACCTTCTGTAGTCTCTCATCCACTTGCTAGTCTTTCTCATCACCTGCTGTAGTCTTTCTTCACTTGCTGTAGTCTTTCATCACTTGCTGTAGTCTTTCATCACTTGCTGTAGTCTTTCATCACTTGCTGTAGTCTTTCATCACTTGCTGTAGTCTTTCATCACTTGCTGTAGTCTTTCTCATCACCTGCTGTAGTCTTTCATCACTTGCTGTAGTCTTTAATCACTTGCTGTAGTCTCTCATCCACTTGCTAGTCTTTCTCATCACCTGCTGTAGTCTTTCATCACTTGCTGTAGTCTTTCTCATCACCTGCTGTAGTCTCTCATCACTTGCTGTAGTCTTTCATCACCTGCTGTAGTCTTTCATCACCTGCTGTAGTCTTTCATCACTTGCTAGTCTTTCTCATCACCTGCTGTAGTCTCTCATCCACTTGCTAGTCTTTCTCATCACCTGCTGTAGTCTTTCATCACTTGCTAGTCTTTCTCATCACCTGCTGTAGTCTCTCATCCACTTGCTAGTCTTTCTCATCACCTGCTGTAGTCTCTCATCCACTTGCTAGTCTTTCTCATCACTTGCTGTGGTCTTTCATCACCTGCTGTAGTCTTTCATCACTTGCTGTAGTCTTTCTCATCACCTGCTGTAGTCTCTCATCCACTTGCTAGTCTTTCTCATCACCTGCTGTAGTCTTTCATCACTTGCTGTAGTCTTTCTCATCACCTGCTGTAGTCTTTCATCACTTGCTGTAGTCTTTCATCACTTGCTGTAGTCTTTCATCACTTGCTGTAGTCTCTCATCACCTGCTGTAGTCTCTCATCCACTTGCTAGTCTTTCTCATCACCTGCTGTAGTCTTTCATCACTTGCTGTAGTCTCTCATCACCTGCTGTAGTCTCTCATCCACTTGCTAGTCTTTCTCATCACCTTCTGTAGTCTCTCATCCACTTGCTAGTCTTTCTCATCACCTGCTGTAGTCTCTCTCATCACCTGCTGTAGTCTTTCTTCACTTGCTGTAGTCTTTCATCACTTGCTGTAGTCTTTCATCACTTGCTGTAGTCTTTCATCACTTGCTGTAGTCTTTCATCACTTGCTGTAGTCTTTCATCACTTGCTGTAGTCTTTCATCACTTGCTGTAGTCTTTCTCATCACCTGCTGTAGTCTCTCATCCACTTGCTAGTCTTTTTCATCACCTTCTGTAGTCTCTCATCCACTTGCTAGTCTTTCTCATCACCTGCTGTAGTCTTTCTTCACTTGCTGTAGTCTTTCATCACTTGCTGTAGTCTTTCATCACTTGCTGTAGTCTTTCATCACTTGCTGTAGTCTTTCATCACTTGCTGTAGTCTTTCATCACTTGCTGTAGTCTTTCTCATCACCTGCTGTAGTCTTTCATCACTTGCTGTAGTCTTTAATCACTTGCTGTAGTCTCTCATCCACTTGCTAGTCTTTCTCATCACCTGCTGTAGTCTTTCATCACTTGCTGTAGTCTTTCTCATCACCTGCTGTAGTCTCTCATCACTTGCTGTAGTCTTTCATCACCTGCTGTAGTCTTTCATCACCTGCTGTAGTCTTTCATCACTTGCTAGTCTTTCTCATCACCTGCTGTAGTCTCTCATCCACTTGCTAGTCTTTCTCATCACCTGCTGTAGTCTTTCATCACTTGCTAGTCTTTCTCATCACCTGCTGTAGTCTCTCATCCACTTGCTAGTCTTTCTCATCACTTGCTGTGGTCTTTCATCACCTGCTGTAGTCTTTCATCACTTGCTGTAGTCTTTCTCATCACCTGCTGTAGTCTCTCATCCACTTGCTAGTCTTTCTCATCACCTGCTGTAGTCTTTCATCACTTGCTGTAGTCTTTCTCATCACCTGCTGTAGTCTTTCATCACTTGCTGTAGTCTTTCATCACTTGCTGTAGTCTTTCATCACTTGCTGTAGTCTCTCATCACCTGCTGTAGTCTCTCATCCACTTGCTAGTCTTTCTCATCACCTGCTGTAGTCTTTCATCACTTGCTGTAGTCTCTCATCACCTGCTGTAGTCTCTCATCCACTTGCTAGTCTTTCTCATCACCTTCTGTAGTCTCTCATCCACTTGCTAGTCTTTCTCATCACCTGCTGTAGTCTCTCTCATCACCTGCTGTAGTCTTTCTTCACTTGCTGTAGTCTTTCATCACTTGCTGTAGTCTTTCATCACTTGCTGTAGTCTTTCATCACTTGCTGTAGTCTTTCATCACCTGCTGTAGTCTCTCATCCACTTGCTAGTCTTTCTCATCACCTGCTGTAGTCTTTCATCACTTGCTGTAGTCTTTCATCACCTGCTGTAGTCTTTCATCACTTGCTGTAGTCTTTCATCACCTGCTGTAGTCTCTCATCCACTTGCTAGTCTTTCTCATCACTTGCTGTAGTCTTTCATCACCTGCTGTAGTCTCTCATCCACTTGCTAGTCTTTCTCATCACTTGCTGTAGTCTTTCATCACTTGCTGTAGTCTTTCATCACTTGCTGTAGTCTCTCATCACCTGCTGTAGTCTCTCATCCACTTGCTAGTCTTTCTCATCACCTGCTGTAGTCTTTCATCACTTGCTGTAGTCTCTCATCACCTGCTGTAGTCTCTCATCCACTTGCTAGTCTTTCTCATCACCTTCTGTAGTCTCTCATCCACTTGCTAGTCTTTCTCATCACCTGCTGTAGTCTCTCTCATCACCTGCTGTAGTCTTTCTTCACTTGCTGTAGTCTTTCATCACTTGCTGTAGTCTTTCATCACTTGCTGTAGTCTTTCATCACCTGCTGTAGTCTCTCATCCACTTGCTAGTCTTTCTCATCACCTGCTGTAGTCTTTCATCACTTGCTGTAGTCTTTCATCACTTGCTGTAGTCTTTCATCACTTGCTGTAGTCTTTCATCACCTGCTGTAGTCTCTCATCCACTTGCTAGTCTTTCTCATCACCTGCTGTAGTCTTTCATCACTTGCTGTAGTCTTTCATCACTTGCTGTAGTCTTTCATCACTTGCTGTAGTCTTTCATCACCTGCTGTAGTCTCTCATCCACTTGCTAGTCTTTCTCATCACTTGCTGTAGTCTTTCATCACCTGCTGTAGTCTCTCATCCACTTGCTAGTCTTTCTCATCACCTGCTGTAGTCTTTCATCACCTGCTGTAGTCTCTCATCCACTTGCTAGTCTTTCTCATCACCTGCTGTAGTCTTTCATCACTTGCTGTAGTCTTTCATCACCTGCTGTAGTCTTTCATCACTTGCTGTAGTCTTTCATCACCTGCTGTAGTCTTTCTCATCACCTGCTGTAGTCTCTCATCCACTTGCTAGTCTTTCTCATCACCTGCTGTAGTCTTTCATCACTTGCTAGTCTTTCTCATCACCTGCTGTAGTCTCTCATCCACTTGCTAGTCTTTCTCATCACCTGCTGTAGTCTTTCATCACTTGCTAGTCTTTCTCATCACCTGCTGTAGTCTCTCATCCACTTGCTAGTCTTTCTCATCACCTGCTGTAGTCTTTCATCACTTGCTGCAGTCTTTCATCACTTGCTGTAGTCTTTCATCACCTGCTGTAGTCTTTCATCACTTGCTGTAGTCTCTCATCACTTGCTGTAGTCTCTCATCACTTGCTGTAGTCTCTCATCACCTGCTGTAGTCTCTCATCCACTTGCTAGTCTTTCTCATCACCTGCTGTAGTCTCTCATCCACTTGCTAGTCTTTCTCATCACCTGCTGTAGTCTTTCATCACTTGCTGTAGTCTCTCATCACCTGCTGTAGTCTCTCATCCACTTGCTAGTCTTTCTCATCACCTGCTGTAGTCTCTCATCCACTTGCTAGTCTTTCTCATCACCTGCTGTAGTCTTTCATCACTTGCTGTAGTCTTTCTCATCACCTGCTGTAGTCTTTCATCACTTGCTGTAGTCTTTCATCACTTGCTGTAGTCTTTCTCATCACCTGCTGTAGTCTCTCATCCACTTGCTAGTCTTTCTCATCACCTGCTGTAGTCTCTCATCCACTTGCTAGTCTTTCTCATCACCTGCTGTAGTCTCTCATCCACTTGCTAGTCTTTCTCATCACCTGCTGTAGTCTCTCATCCACTTGCTAGTCTTTCATCACCTGCTGTAGTCTTTCATCACTTGCTGTAGTCTTTCATCACCTGCTGTAGTCTTTCTCATCACCTGCTGTAGTCTTTCATCACTTGCTGTAGTCTTTCATCACTTGCTGTAGTCTTTCTCATCACCTGCTGTAGTCTCTCATCCACTTGCTAGTCTTTCTCATCACCTGCTGTAGTCTCTCATCCACTTGCTAGTCTTTCTCATCACCTGCTGTAGTCTCTCATCCACTTGCTAGTCTTTCATCACCTGCTGTAGTCTTTCATCACTTGCTGTAGTCTTTCATCACCTGCTGTAGTCTTTCTCATCACCTGCTGTAGTCTTTCATCACTTGCTGTAGTCTTTCATCACTTGCTGTAGTCTTTCTCATCACCTGCTGTAGTCTCTCATCCACTTGCTAGTCTTTCTCATCACCTGCTGTAGTCTCTCATCCACTTGCTAGTCTTTCTCATCACCTGCTGTAGTCTCTCATCCACTTGCTAGTCTTTCTCATCACCTGCTGTAGTCTTTCTCATCACCTGCTGTAGTCTTTCATCACCTGCTGTAGTCTTTCATCACCTGCTGTAGTCTTTCTCATCACCTGTTGTAGTCTTTCATCACTTGCTGTAGTCTTTCATCACTTGCTGTAGTCTTTCTCATCACCTGCTGTAGTCTCTCATCCACTTGCTAGTCTTTCTCATCACCTGCTGTAGTCTCTCATCCACTTGCTAGTCTTTCTCATCACTTGCTGTAGTCTTTCATCCACTTGCTAGTCTTTCTCATCACCTGCTGTAGTCTTTCATCACCTGCTGTAGTCTTTCTCATCACCTGCTGTAGTCTTTCATCACCTGCTGTAGTCTTTCATCACTTGCTGTAGTCTTTCATCACTTGCTGTAGTCTTTCTCATCACCTGCTGTAGTCTCTCATCCACTTGCTAGTCTTTCTCATCACCTGCTGTAGTCTCTCATCCACTTGCTAGTCTTTCTCATCACCTGCTGTAGTCTCTCATCCACTTGCTAGTCTTTCTCATCACCTGCTGTAGTCTTTCTCATCACCTGCTGTAGTCTTTCATCACCTGCTGTAGTCTTTCATCACCTGCTGTAGTCTTTCATCACTTGCTGTAGTCTTTCTCATCACCTGCTGTAGTCTCTCATCCACTTGCTAGTCTTTCTCATCACCTGCTGTAGTCTCTCATCCACTTGCTAGTCTTTCTCATCACTTGCTGTAGTCTTTCATCCACTTGCTAGTCTTTCTCATCACCTGCTGTAGTCTTTCATCACCTGCTGTAGTCTCTCATCCACTTGCTAGTCTTTCTCATCACTTGCTGTAGTCTTTCATCACTTGCTGTAGTCTTTCATCACTTGCTGTAGTCTCTCATCACCTGCTGTAGTCTCTCATCCACTTGCTAGTCTTTCTCATCACCTTCTGTAGTCTCTCATCCACTTGCTAGTCTTTCTCATCACCTGCTGTAGTCTTTCTTCACTTGCTGTAGTCTTTCATCACTTGCTGTAGTCTTTCATCACTTGCTGTAGTCTTTCATCACTTGCTGTAGTCTTTCTCATCACCTGCTGTAGTCTCTCATCCACTTGCTAGTCTTTCTCATCACCTGCTGTAGTCTCTCATCCACTTGCTAGTCTTTCTCATCACCTGCTGTAGTCTCTCATCCACTTGCTAGTCTTTCTCATCACCTGCTGTAGTCTCTCATCCACTTGCTAGTCTTTCTCATCACCTGCTGTAGTCTCTCATCCACTTGCTAGTCTTTCTCATCACCTGCTGTAGTCTCTCATCCACTTGCTAGTCTTTCTCATCACCTGCTGTAGTCTCTCATCCACTTGCTAGTCTTTCTCATCACCTTCTGTAGTCTCTCATCCACTTGCTAGCCTTTCTCATCACCTGCTGTAGTCTCTCATCCACTTGCTAGTCTTTCTCATCACCTGCTGTAGTCTCTCATCCACTTGCTAGTCTTTCTCATCACCTGCTGTAGTCTCTCATCCACTTGCTAGTCTTTCATCACCTGCTGTAGTCTTTCATCACTTGCTGTAGTCTTTCATCACCTGCTGTAGTCTTTCTCATCACCTGCTGTAGTCTTTCATCACTTGCTGTAGTCTTTCATCACTTGCTGTAGTCTTTCTCATCACCTGCTGTAGTCTCTCATCCACTTGCTAGTCTTTCATCACCTGCTGTAGTCTTTCATCACTTGCTGTAGTCTTTCATCACCTGCTGTAGTCTTTCTCATCACCTGCTGTAGTCTTTCATCACTTGCTGTAGTCTTTCATCACTTGCTGTAGTCTTTCTCATCACCTGCTGTAGTCTCTCATCCACTTGCTAGTCTTTCTCATCACCTGCTGTAGTCTCTCATCCACTTGCTAGTCTTTCTCATCACCTGCTGTAGTCTCTCATCCACTTGCTAGTCTTTCTCATCACCTGCTGTAGTCTTTCTCATCACCTGCTGTAGTCTTTCATCACCTGCTGTAGTCTTTCATCACCTGCTGTAGTCTTTCATCACCTGCTGTAGTCTTTCTCATCACCTGTTGTAGTCTTTCATCACTTGCTGTAGTCTTTCATCACTTGCTGTAGTCTTTCTCATCACCTGCTGTAGTCTCTCATCCACTTGCTAGTCTTTCTCATCACCTGCTGTAGTCTCTCATCCACTTGCTAGTCTTTCTCATCACTTGCTGTAGTCTTTCATCCACTTGCTAGTCTTTCTCATCACCTGCTGTAGTCTTTCATCACCTGCTGTAGTCTCTCATCCACTTGCTAGTCTTTCTCATCACTTGCTGTAGTCTTTCATCACCTGCTGTAGTCTTTCATCACTTGCTAGTCTTTTTCATCACCTTCTGTAGTCTCTCATCCACTTGCTAGTCTTTCTCATCACCTGCTGTAGTCTTTCTTCACTTGCTGTAGTCTTTCATCACTTGCTGTAGTCTTTCATCACTTGCTGTAGTCTTTCATCACTTGCTGTAGTCTCTCATCCACTTGCTAGTCTTTCTCATCACCTGCTGTAGTCTTTCATCACTTGCTGTAGTCTTTCTCATCACCTGCTGTAGTCTCTCATCCACTTGCTAGTCTTTTTCATCACCTTCTGTAGTCTCTCATCCACTTGCTAGTCTTTCTCATCACCTGCTGTAGTCTTTCTTCACTTGCTGTAGTCTTTCATCACTTGCTGTAGTCTTTCATCACTTGCTGTAGTCTCTCATCACTTGCTGTAGTCTTTCTCATCACCTGCTGTAGTCTTTCATCACCTGCTGTAGTCTCTCATCCACTTGCTAGTCTTTCTCATCACCTGCTGTAGTCTTTCATCACTTGCTAGTCTTTCTCATCACCTGCTGTAGTCTCTCATCCACTTGCTAGTCTTTCTCATCACCTGCTGTAGTCTCTCATCCACTTGCTAGTCTTTCTCATCACTTGCTGTAGTCTTTCTCATCACCTGCTGTAGTCTCTCATCCACTTGCTAGTCTTTCTCATCACCTGCTGTAGTCTTTCATCACTTGCTGTAGTCTTTCTCATCACCTGCTGTAGTCTTTCATCACTTGCTGTAGTCTTTCATAACTTGCTGTAGTCTTTCATCACTTGCTGTAGTCTTTCATCACTTGCTGTAGTCTCTCATCACCTGCTGTAGTCTCTCATCACCTGCTGTAGTCTCTCATCCACTTGCTAGTCTTTCTCATCACCTGCTGTAGTCTCTCATCCACTTGCTAGTCTTTCTCATCACCTGCTGTAGTCTTTCTTCACTTGCTGTAGTCTTTCATCACCTGCTGTAGTCTTTCATCACCTGCTGTAGTCTTTCATCACTTGCTGTAGTCTCTCATCACCTGCTGTAGTCTCTCATCCACTTGCTAGTCTTTCTCATCACCTTCTGTAGTCTCTCATCCACTTGCTAGTCTTTCTCATCACCTGCTGTAGTCTTTCTTCACTTGCTGTAGTCTCTCTCATCACCTGCTGTAGTCTTTCTTCACTTGCTGTAGTCTTTCATCACTTGCTGTAGTCTTTCATCACTTGCTGTAGTCTTTCATCACTTGCTGTAGTCTTTCATCACTTGCTGTAGTCTTTCATCACTTGCTGTAGTCTTTCATCACTTGCTGTAGTCTTTCTCATCACCTGCTGTAGTCTCTCATCCACTTGCTAGTCTTTCTCATCACCTGCTGTAGTCTCTCATCCACTTGCTAGTCTTTCTCATCACCTGCTGTAGTCTTTCATCACCTGCTGTAGTCTTTCATCACCTGCTGTAGTCTTTCATCACTTGCTGTAGTCTTTCATCACCTGCTGTAGTCTTTCATCACTTGCTGTAGTCTTTCATCACCTGCTGTAGTCTTTCTCATCACCTGCTGTAGTCTCTCATCCACTTGCTAGTCTTTCTCATCACCTGCTGTAGTCTTTCATCACTTGCTGTAGTCTTTCATCACCTGCTGTAGTCTTTCATCACTTGCTGTAGTCTCTCATCACTTGCTGTAGTCTCTCATCACCTGCTGTAGTCTCTCATCCACTTGCTAGTCTTTCTCATCACTTGCTGTAGTCTCTCATCACTTGCTGTAGTCTCTCATCACCTGCTGTAGTCTCTCATCCACTTGCTAGTCTTTCTCATCACCTGCTGTAGTCTCTCATCCACTTGCTAGTCTTTCTCATCACCTGCTGTAGTCTTTCATCACTTGCTGTAGTCTTTCTCATCACCTGCTGTAGTCTTTCATCACTTGCTGTAGTCTTTCATCACTTGCTGTAGTCTTTCATCACTTGCTGTAGTCTTTCATCACTTGCTGTAGTCTTTCTCATCACCTGCTGTAGTCTCTCATCCACTTGCTAGTCTTTCTCATCACCTGCTGTAGTCTCTCATCCACTTGCTAGTCTTTCTCATCACCTGCTGTAGTCTTTCATCACTTGCTGTAGTCTCTCATCCACTTGCTAGTCTTTCTCATCACCTGCTGTAGTCTCTCATCCACTTGCTAGTCTCTCATCACCTTCTGTAGTCTCTCATCCACTTGCTAGTCTTTCTCATCACCTGCTGTAGTCTCTCTCATCACCTGCTGTAGTCTTTCATCACTTGCTGTAGTCTTTCATCACTTGCTGTAGTCTTTCATCACTTGCTGTAGTCTTTCATCACTTGCTGTAGTCTTTCATCACTTGCTGTAGTCTTTCATCACTTGCTGTAGTCTTTCTCATCACCTTCTGTAGTCTCTCATCCACTTGCTAGTCTTTCTCATCACCTTCTGTAGTCTCTCATCCACTTGCTAGTCTTTCTCATCACCTGCTGTAGTCTCTCATCCACTTGCTAGTCTTTCTCATCACCTGCTGTAGTCTCTCATCCACTTGCTAGTCTTTCTCATCACCTGCTGTAGTCTCTCATCCACTTGCTAGTCTTTCTCATCACCTGCTGTAGTCTCTCATCCACTTGCTAGTCTTTCTCATCACCTGCTGTAGTCTCTCATCCACTTGCTAGTCTTTCTCATCACCTGCTGTAGTCTCTCATCCACTTGCTAGTCTTTCTCATCACCTTCTGTAGTCTCTCATCCACTTGCTAGTCTTTCTCATCACCTGCTGTAGTCTCTCATCCACTTGCTAGTCTTTCTCATCACCTGCTGTAGTGTTTCATCACCTGCTGTAGTCTTTCATCACCTGCTGTAGTCTTTCATCACCTGCTGTAGTCTCTCATCACCTGCTGTAGTCTTTCATCACCTGCTGTAGTCTTTCATCACCTGCTGTAGTCTCTCATCACCTGCTGTAGTCTTTCTCATCACCTGCTGTAGTCTTTCATCCACTTGCTAGTCTTTCTCATCACCTGCTGTAGTCTTTCATCACCTGCTGTAGTCTCTCATCCACTTGTTAGTCTTTCTCATCACCTGCTGTAGTCTTTCATCACCTGCTGTAGTCTTTCATCACTTGCTGTAGTCTTTCTCATCATCTGCTGTAGTCTCTCATCCACTTGCTAGTCTTTCTCATCACCTTCTGTAGTCTCTCATCCACTTGCTAGTCTTTTTCATCACCTGCTGTAGTCTTTCTTCACTTGCTGTAGTCTTTCATCACTTGCTGTAGTCTTTCATCACTTGCTGTAGTCTTTCATCACTTGCTGTAGTCTTTCATCACCTGCTGTAGTCTTTCTTCACTTGCTGTAGTCTTTCATCACTTGCTGTAGTCTTTCATCACTTGCTGTAGTCTTTCATCACCTGCTGTAGTCTTTCATCACCTGCTGTAGTCTTTCTTCACTTGCTGTAGTCTTTCATCACTTGCTGTAGTCTTTCATCACCTGCTGTAGTCTTTCATCACCTGCTGTAGTCTTTCATCACTTGCTGTAGTCTTTCTCATCACCTGCTGTAGTCTCTCATCCACTTGCTAGTCTTTCTCATCACCTTCTGTAGTCTCTCATCCACTTGCTAGTCTTTCTCATCACCTGCTGTAGTCTTTCTTCACTTGCTGTAGTCTTTCATCACTTGCTGTAGTCTTTCATCACTTGCTGTAGTCTTTCATCACTTGCTTTAGTCTTTCATCACTTGCTGTAGTCTTTCATCACCTGCTGTAGTCTTTCATCACTTGCTGTAGTCTTTCATCACCTGCTGTAGTCTTTCATCACCTGCTGTAGTCTCTCATCCACTTGCTAGTCTTTCTCATCACCTGCTGTAGTCTTTCATCACTTGCTGTAGTCTTTCTCATCACCTGCTGTAGTCTCTCATCACTTGCTGTAGTCTTTCTCATCACCTGCTGTAGTCTTTCATCACCTGCTGTAGTCTTTCATCACTTGCTAGTCTTTCTCATCACCTGCTGTAGTCTCTCATCCACTTGCTAGTCTTTCTCATCACCTTCTGTAGTCTCTCATCCACTTGCTAGTCTTTCTCATCACCTTCTGTAGTCTCTCATCACTTGCTGTAGTCTTTCTCATCACCTGCTGTAGTCTTTCATCACCTGCTGTAGTCTTTCATCACTTGCTAGTCTTTCTCATCACCTTCTGTAGTCTCTCATCCACTTGCTAGTCTTTCTCATCACCTTCTGTAGTCTTTCTCATCACCTGCTGTAGTCTCTCATCACTTGCTGTAGTCTTTCTCATCACCTGCTGTAGTCTTTCATCACCTGCTGTAGTCTTTCATCACTTGCTAGTCTTTCTCATCACCTGCTGTAGTCTCTCATCCACTTGCTAGTCTTTCTCATCACCTTCTGTAGTCTCTCATCCACTTGCTAGTCTTTCTCATCACCTTCTGTAGTCTCTCATCACTTGCTGTAGTCTTTCTCATCACCTGCTGTAGTCTTTCATCACCTGCTGTAGTCTTTCATCACTTGCTAGTCTTTCTCATCACCTTCTGTAGTCTCTCATCCACTTGCTAGTCTTTCTCATCACCTTCTGTAGTCTCTCATCCACTTGCTAGTCTTTCTCATCACCTTCTGTAGTCTCTCATCACTTGCTGTAGTCTTTCTCATCACCTTCTGTAGTCTCTCATCCACTTGCTAGTCTTTCTCATCACCTTCTGTAGTCTCTCATCCACTTGCTAGTCTTTCTCATCACCTTCTGTAGTCTCTCATCCACTTGCTAGTCTTTCTCATCACCTGCTGTAGTCTCTCATCCACTTGCTAGTCTTTCTCATCACCTTCTGTAGTCTCTCATCCACTTGCTAGTCTTTCTCATCACCTTCTGTAGTCTCTCATCCACTTGCTAGTCTTTCTCATCACCTGCTGTAGTCTCTCATCCACTTGCTAGTCTTTCTCATCACCTTCTGTAGTCTCTCATCCACTTGCTAGTCTTTCTCATCACCTTCTGTAGTCTCTCATCCACTTGCTAGTCTTTCTCATCACCTGCTGTAGTCTCTCATCACTTGCTGTAGTCTTTCATCACTTGCTGTAGTCTTTCATCACTTGCTGTAGTCTTTCATCACTTGCTGTAGTCTTTCATCACTTGCTGTAGTCTTTCTCATCACCTGCTGTAGTCTCTCATCCACTTGCTGTAGTCTTTCTCATCACCTGCTGTAGTCTTTCATCACTTGTTGTAGTCTTTCTCATCACCTGCTGTAGTCTTTCATCACTTGCTGTAGTCTTTCTCATCACATGCTGTAGTCTCTCATCCACTTGCTAGTCTTTCTCATCACCTGCTGTAGTCTCTCATCCACTTTCTAGTCTTTCTCATCACCTTCTGTAGTCTTTCATCACTTGCTGTAGTCTTTCTCATCACCTGCTGTAGTCTCTCATCCACTTGCTAGTCTTTCTCATCACCTGCTGTAGTCTTTCATCACTTGCTGTAGTCTTTCATCCACTTGCTAGTGTGACGGAGCGGTACAATTGAGAAACCAACCTTTTACCAGTAAAGAAATCCGACTACGCCACCCTAGAATTTAACTCTAGGGAACAATGCTCAAAACCCAAAAATGGAGTACATTAAGCACACAGGTTCGGTTCCCTCATAGAAGTAAGCAGGAGACGTGGGTGGAGTATAAAAAAGTACAAAATGTTTATTAATGCAAGAATGTTTTTAAAATAGACACTAAAATGTCCGAGAAACAGCATGAGACCCCACTTTAAATGGAGGAAAACAACATTACAGAAAGAATAAATGTGGGCAATGACAAAATCAATTTTAAATATGAAAACAAAATAAAGTAAGTATCAGCAGGGCTGAGGCTCCCATCGGCAGGAACAAAATGAAGTCTGGTTATACAAGAGCACACTTTCACGCACATATACCAAAGTGCACTCAGATCACACACTACCACACACTCGAAGTGGTACACAGCACGCAATAAAGACCCACCACCAGAAGGAAGATCCTTTCACCCGTGGGACCCCCAGCTCCTGCAGACAAACAAAAATAATAAATAAACTATAACAAATTCGCAAGTAAACACAATTAGCTCCACATACAATATAAACAAATGATAACTGATGAAACAAACAAAAGGTATCAATATCACATGAAAAAGAAAAACACTAAAGGAATCAAAATAAATTCAAGAGAAATTACAAAGCAACTTGAAGTCAGATGTAAGCAGGAAGCAAATCAAGTTGCGTTAATAAAGGAAAAATAACACAAAAAATAAACACAATATTTGTGTTTATTTTCAAAAGAAAAATCAAACAAGCCAAAACAAACTTTACTCCCACAAAAATATAAACAAGAAAACAGAAACTAATCAAAAGAAAAGAAACAAAAAGAAACAATTATTTCCCTCAATAGGATGAGATCGTCGTATTCTCCATGCTGATCGTCAAACCAAAGCAGCCACTACACACAGTCGGAACCAGACGAACAGTCCCCCTTGTGGCGTCTGCACGACAGTAGGCTATACACAGCAGGACTGCAAGAACGCGAGCAAAACGTCTGCAGCGCAAAGCGGAAGACAGCAGCAACACAGCAAATCCGATGTACTATGATACAATTACGGGAGGAACAGAGAGTGAACGAGAGAAAGAACCCTATAACGAACACAAAGAGAGACGTTACTAGTAATGAAACTTGCCCTTCACGACTTACATTTTTCTAATTACATGTAAAACACTTACCGTCACAAAGTGTCACCCCAATAGAAAATATACAGGCACAGGTCTATTAATCAGCCCCGCGATCACAATGGGGTACAGGAAACCATACCTAGACAGCATGCGGCAGTGTCAACAGCACAACAACGATAGTACAATATGCGTTCATACAAATGCACACACACATACCTGAGAGGCAATCGGTCACTAGACCCACTAAAGCAGCGCCGAAAACACACCGACACCCGGACAAACGACACTAAAATTACGAAAAAAATGCTTTAACAGACCAACCAGCTTTAAAATTACCCCCGTTACAGCACTGCACGCTTACCTGTAACCACCGTAAACACGGGCACAAAGGGGAAAGTCGGACGTGACGCACCACGGCCAACAACGAATCAGCCCTTATATTACGGATACTGACTGCTGATAGGCAAATCCGGCTGTCAATCACCCAAGGATACTGAATGCTGATAGGCAAATCTGGCTGTCAATCACCTAATCTCATTACATTCCACCCCCAGTTTCTGCAACGTCGCCCCGACGGTGATCTAAACTGCAGCCCCCTTCAGAACTTAGTTCCAAGGCCGAAACAGGGTACTAACTGTACTACCAACTATGCGAGACACTGAACCAGCACCTACTGCTCGAGGGAGGTGGTGCATGTTAGGGTGGTAACCTGCAGTTCTCCTCCCAGTTCTTCTCACTCCACTCTCAACCCCCTCCAATGGATTTGGAGGCAATGCAACCGGCTGCAAACCCACCTCAACCTCCGGACCATCTGTTATCCTACAGGCTTCTACAGATAGCGCACCACCAGATGTCTGAGGGACAGAATGAACAACAGCATCCTGTGGCCGCAACCGACCTCGATCTTGTGGTGTCTCTGGCACCAAGACAAACAAATCCTCCTCATAATCATGCTCCTCTTCCAGGGGTTGCAGAGGTTCAATAGCCAAAGGGTCAGATAATTCAGGAGATAGATCCGGGCCGATCAAGGCCTTCAGCAGAGAGCGGTGCACATGCTTTACTTTACCCAAGTCTGTGGTGGGAGCAATGGTGTATACCGGCCCGCTCCCCTTAGGTGCCCTAAGGACCTGGTACACCACTGAGCTCCACAGGTCCTGGATTTTGTGTCTACCCCTTACACTATGATCGCGGAGGTATACCAGCTGACCCTCCTTCAGTGGTGCTTCCTTTACCTGTAGGTCATGCCGGGCCTTTCGCTTATCGGCTGCGGAACCCAACCGTTCCCGGGCAGCCTTGAAAGCCACTTGCAACCGACCCTGCTGCTCCAGAATCCATCTATGAACACTGCCCGCCAATGGCTCTTGAACTCTGCCCAACAGGAAATCAACAGGGAGTCTGGGCTCCTGCCCAAACATTAAAAAATGCGGAGATTCCCCAGTTGACTGATGAGGGGTGGTGTTATAAGCGAAAAGTACCTGGGGGAGACAGAGCGGCCAATCACACTTTTTAGCAAGCGGCAAGGTACGCAACAAGTCATGCAACGTCCTATTGAAGCGTTCGCATTGACCGTTTCCAGCCGGGTGATATGGGGTGGTCCGTGACTTCTCAACCCCATACAAACTACAAAGTTGCTGGATGAGAGTGGATTCGAAATTACGGCCTTGGTCAGAGTGGACACGACCTGGCACACCAAATTTGCAAAACCACTCTACCACCAGAACCTGAGCTACGGTCTCGGCCCGTTGGTCTCTAGTGGGTATGGCCAAGGTGTATTGTGTAAAAATATCAGTCATCACTAACACGTTCTCAAGCCCGGACCTTGAGGGCTCTAGCACAGTGAAGTCCAAAGCCAAAACTTCATTAGGACGGGCAGCTAGCAAGTGTCCCATAAAGCTACCAGAAGCAGTGGGGACACCTTTAGCACACTGACACCGCTCGCACTCCTGGCACCAGCGGGCAATGTCCGCAGACATCCCAGGCCAGTAGCATCGCTGCCGCACGAGATGGGATGTACGCTCCACCCCCTGATGCCCATGCTGTTGGTGAAGCTGGGTCAAGACTTCGTGTTTCATGACTGCTGGCAATAACACCTGGAAGACCTCCTCACCACCGTCTGGGCGAAACACACGCCGATAGAGCACACCATCAGTCTCGACCAGGCGGTCCCACTGCCGAAGTAGGATAACTACAGACTTTGACAGTTTCTTACGCTCTTCAGGAGTTGGGGGCAACTTGCGCCTCCAAAACACCAGCAACTCCCCTATGACAGAGTCCATTACCTGCTGAGCACCCATGTCACTGAGTGAGGAACAAGGAAAGGAGGTAACCCGATTTACCTGGGCCACCTGTTCAACTCGGGCAGCTTGCTGTAACGCCACAGGAACAACCACACCTGGACACAACTCTTGCACTATTTCTGTACCCAAGAAGTTTTGTCGTGACAAGGCATCAGCATTACGATTGCTTTTCCCTGACCTATATTTGACCTCAAAGTCGAACGCTGCCACTTGGGCAGCCCAACGCTGCTCCATGGCGCCCAGCTTTGCGGAAGTCAGGTAGCTAAGGGGGTTGTTGTCAGTAAATACCACGCATTTATGGCCCAGCAAGTACTCCCTAAATTTTTCCGTCATGGCCCACTTGAGCGCTAAAAACTCCAGTTTCATAGAACTGTAGTTAGATGTATTGCGCTCAGTGGGCCTAAGACTGCGACTGCCATACGCTATAGGGCGCACTTTACCTCGCTGCTCCTGTGAAAGGACTGCCCCGAGTCCCCCATGGCTGGCATCTACCTCTAAAATAAACGGTAGTGAGAAGTCAGCATAGGCAAGTACTGGGGCTGTGGTCAATTTACCTTTCAACCCCTCAAAGCCACACTGACATTCCGCAGACCAGGCTTCAGCAAACTCCTGAGCACTGCGCTTTACATGTTTTGGGCCTGCCAGCTGAGCCACCAACCTGTGAAGAGGGGCAGCCAATTTGGCAAACCCCTCCACAAAGCGCCGGTAGTAGCTAGCAAACCCCAAAAAGGAGCGCAACTCTGAGACATTAGTAGGCTGAGGCCATTGTGCAACTGCTTCCACTTTACCTGGGTCAGTAGACACACCCTCAGAAGAGATGACATGCCCCAAATAATGGACTCTCTTCTGAAAGAAGGCACACTTGGACAATTTGGCCTTCAGGCCTTCTCTCTGCAAGCGGTTCAAGACAACCTCCATCCGAACAAGATGTTGGTCTATGGAGGAGGAAAAGACAATTATATCATCAAGATACAAGAGGAGGGACTGGCATTGCTGATCCCCAAACAACCGTTCCATCAAACGTTGGAAGGTGCTTGGGGCGTTGCATAACCCGAAGGGCATTCTGTTCCACTCGAAGAGGCCAAATGGGGTGCAAAAAGCAGTCTTGGGTTTGTCCCCCTCAGCTACAGGTACTTGATTGTACCCGCTGGCCAGGTCCATGGTAGAAAACCAACGGGCCCCAGCCAGCGAGTCCAAAGTCTCCTCAATACGTGGTAGAGGGAACGCATCCTTCCTAGTTTTTGAATTCAAGCGACGGTAGTCTACACACATACGCAGACTACAGTCCTTCTTTTTAACCAACACGATGGGTGAAGCATAAGGACTGCAGCTCTCTCTTATTACCTGGGATTCCAATAACTGATTGATATGTGCCTTTACCACATCATACTCCGATGGAGGAATGCGCCTGAACCGCTGCCTGACAGGGATGTCATCCAACAAGGGGATGTCGTGGGAAATCAGGTTTGTGCATCCCAAGTCCCCATCGTGTGTAGAGAACACGGGTAAATACTTCTCCAACAATACTCTGACCTTACCCTGTTCTTCTTCTGACAATACCGATAGATCTAACGCAGCTATCTGTTCCTGTACAGTAGGAGAACCCTGCACAACCTGTGTACTCACCTTAGCCGTAGCGGTCTTAACTTCTACAACTTCTGGGGGTAAACTAACCACATCTACCTCGTTCACAGTGCCAATAACGGTGCTGGCATACAGCACTACGTCCATAGTACCAACATTTACTATTGGCACATAGACTGTACCACTGTCCACCCTCAGAAGAGCAGGGGAGGCCAACAAACCTGCCGGTAGACCAGAAGTAGGTGGTTCAAACAATACAGTACCACTTGAATATTGCACAGAACAGGTTGCAGCAACAAACTTCATGGTGCCACCCGTGATGCGACACGCCCGACGTCCACGCGCTTTGACTCGCCCCTCACAACCCACAGCTGGCTGAGCGTCAACCTGGTGGCAATGTTGTAATGCCTGAAAAACAAAACTGGGGGCTTGTGACACCACCGGTAAATCGAAAAGAGCTGTACCATGCTGGCCAAAGAGCTCCTGGTAGCAGCGGCTGAGGACGTTCATGCCTAACACCCCAGGAACTTGTGCACACACACCACCAGGAGGATCTCTGACCACCAACACGCCACAGCCTAAAACTTCTCGCCCACAAAGCTCCACGTCCAATTCCAAATAACCAATGTAGGGAATCGCGAGGCCGTTTGCAGCTTGAAGCTGTAGCCAATTACACGATCTAAGCTGTTCCTGACCCCACAACCCAAAACTGGTCATAAAGTAACTCTCTGTCATAGTGGACACCATTGAACCAGTGTCCACCAGGCAAGGTATCTGAACCCCACCCATAGATACAACGAGCTGTGGACAAGAAGACATAAAACGTGACATAAAATCAATGCCAGTGACATTTGAGCCTATCCTTTTCCCAACCAAGTTGCGGCCCTGCAACTCGGAGGGAACTAGTTTTCCGACGGCTGCTCACCCCTCATTAAAGCCGAATTCACACGAGTCGACGGTGGACGGACAAGAATCCGCTCCCCCCCGCAATCTCTAGCAAAATGGCCAGGTTTCTGACACCTTCTACAAATTAAATTAGCCCTAGATGGTCGTAGATGTGACTGAGGATTTTGAAGCTGAGCCATACTTTGAGTTAACTGATTTAATTGTTGTTGCTGCTTCCGCAGCATGTCCCGAAGTTCACTCATTTCTGACACTGCTGAACCACCGCTACTACTGCCACCACTAAGGTTCTGATGTCCCTGTACCCCATATTGAATGCCATAAGCAGATGGAACAGACTGACTTCGACCACGCGCCCCCCCAGGCATACCCTCTCTTTCCCAACGAAGGGCTTCGCTGCGGACATCAAATAACGTGACAGTGGGTTGACGTCGCACTAACTGCTTCAGCTCACGTCGAAGGGCACAATCATTAACATATTCGACAAACTGATCTCTTATCAAAATTTCACCATTAGGGATGCCATGAGGGGATTGGTTTTTAACCTTCTCCAGAAGACTCATCAGGGCCAAGGAAAACTCTACCAAGGTTTCCCCCTCCTGTTGTCTTCTGGAAAAGAAAGACTCTTGAAGCGCTACATAAGACTTTGTGCACCCATATAATTCACGCAACACTCGAATAATTTGTTTCGGGTCCTCCCTCTCGTCCACCGACCGATAACGAATTTCTTCCCTCGCCTCTCCTTCCAGGTGATCAACCAAGAAAAATGCCTGATCAGCTGTAGACAGACGACGAAGCCGCATACAAGCCTGAGCCTCCTCCACCCACTCGTCGACGCCAATGCCCAACCGACCACTAAACTTTGGGCATTTACGATCTCGAGGAACAAATACAAACCGCTCCGCTGTCGATGCACCGTCATCAACGAGTGGGGGAGCCGGAACTGCAGGAATAGAAATATTAGATGGGCCCGGCTGTGCACCAGACATTTGCTCTTGTCTCAGTCGATCATTATCTGACTTTAATTGGGCTACCAAATCTCTTAACTCACGCATTTCATCCTCCATAATGGCAAATGCACAAGCACTTACCACGAATAGGTAAACTGAATTTTACTTGTGCCGATCCACCACAGCAAGGGACTGCTACCGTCTGGTTCCTAAAAAAAACACAAAAGAAGAGCAGAACAAATACCCAAACAAACCAACATCCACGTCTCTGCACTAAATAAGAGGGGACCCTGCCGACTACGCCAGAATGTGACGGAGCGGTACAATTGAGAAACCAACCTTTTACCAGTAAAGAAATCCGACTACGCCACCCTAGAATTTAACTCTAGGGAACAATGCTCAAAACCCAAAAATGGAGTACATTAAGCACACAGGTTCGGTTCCCTCATAGAAGTAAGCAGGAGACGTGGGTGGAGTATAAAAAAGTACAAAATGTTTATTAATGCAAGAATGTTTTTAAAATAGACACTAAAATGTCCGAGAAACAGCATGAGACCCCACTTTAAATGGAGGAAAACAACATTACAGAAAGAATAAATGTGGGCAATGACAAAATCAATTTTAAATATGAAAACAAAATAAAGTAAGTATCAGCAGGGCTGAGGCTCCCATCGGCAGGAACAAAATGAAGTCTGGTTATACAAGAGCACACTTTCACGCACATATACCAAAGTGCACAGTCCATTTAAATGCAGTCCATTTACCACTCAGATCACACACTACCACACACTCGAAGTGGTACACAGCACGCAATAAAGACCCACCACCAGAAGGAAGATCCTTTCACCCGTGGGACCCCCAGCTCCTGCAGACAAACAAAAATAATAAATAAACTATAACAAATTCGCAAGTAAACACAATTAGCTCCACATACAATATAAACAAATGATAACTGATGAAACAAACAAAAGGTATCAATATCACATGAAAAAGAAAAACACTAAAGGAATCAAAATAAATTCAAGAGAAATTACAAAGCAACTTGAAGTCAGATGTAAGCAGGAAGCAAATCAAGTTGCGTTAATAAAGGAAAAATAACACAAAAAATAAACACAATATTTGTGTTTATTTTCAAAAGAAAAATCAAACAAGCCAAAACAAACTTTACTCCCACAAAAATATAAACAAGAAAACAGAAACTAATCAAAAGAAAAGAAACAAAAAGAAACAATTATTTCCCTCAATAGGATGAGATCGTCGTATTCTCCATGCTGATCGTCAAACCAAAGCAGCCACTACACACAGTCGGAACCAGACGAACAGTCCCCCTTGTGGCGTCTGCACGACAGTAGGCTATACACAGCAGGACTGCAAGAACGCGAGCAAAACGTCTGCAGCGCAAAGCGGAAGACAGCAGCAACACAGCAAATCCGATGTACTATGATACAATTACGGGAGGAACAGAGAGTGAACGAGAGAAAGAACCCTATAACGAACACAAAGAGAGACGTTACTAGTAATGAAACTTGCCCTTCACGACTTACATTTTTCTAATTACATGTAAAACACTTACCGTCACAAAGTGTCACCCCAATAGAAAATATACAGGCACAGGTCTATTAATCAGCCCCGCGATCACAATGGGGTACAGGAAACCATACCTAGACAGCATGCGGCAGTGTCAACAGCACAACAACGATAGTACAATATGCGTTCATACAAATGCACACACACATACCTGAGAGGCAATCGGTCACTAGACCCACTAAAGCAGCGCCGAAAACACACCGACACCCGGACAAACGACACTAAAATTACGAAAAAAATGCTTTAACAGACCAACCAGCTTTAAAATTACCCCCGTTACAGCACTGCACGCTTACCTGTAACCACCGTAAACACGGGCACAAAGGGGAAAGTCGGACGTGACGCACCACGGCCAACAACGAATCAGCCCTTATATTACGGATACTGACTGCTGATAGGCAAATCCGGCTGTCAATCACCCAAGGATACTGAATGCTGATAGGCAAATCTGGCTGTCAATCACCTAATCTCATTACACTAGTCTTTCTCATCACCTGCTGTAGTCTCTCATCCACTTGCTAGTCTTTCTCATCACCTTCTGTAGTCTTTCATCACTTGCTGTAGTCTTTCATCCACTTGCTAGTCTTTCTCATCACCTGCTGTAGTCTTTCATCACTTGCTGTAGTCTTTCATCCACTTGCTAGTCTTTCTCATCACCTTCTGTAGTCTTTCATCACTTGCTGTAGTCTTTCTCATCACCTGCTGTAGTCTCTCATCCACTTGCTAGTCTTTCTCATCACCTGCTGTAGTCTTTCATCACTTGCTGTAGTCTTTCATCCACTTGCTAGTCTTTCTCATCACCTGCTGTAGTCTCTCATCCACTTGCTAGTCTTTCTCATCACCTTCTGTAGTCTTTCATCACTTGCTGTAGTCTTTCATCCACTTGCTAGTCTTTCTCATCACCTGCTGTAGTCTCTCATCCACTTGCTAGTCTTTCTCATCACCTTCTGTAGTCTTTCATCACTTGCTGTAGTCTTTCATCCACTTGCTAGTCTTTCTCATCACCTGCTGTAGTCTTTCATCACTTGCTGTAGTCTTTCATCACCTGCTGTAGTCTTTCATCACTTGCTGTAGTCTTTCATCACTTGCTGTAGTCTTTCATCACTTGCTGTAGTCTTTCATCACCTGCTGTAGTCTTTCATCACTTGCTGTAGTCTTTCATCACCTGCTGTAGTCTTTCATCACTTGCTGTAGTCTTTCATCACTTGCTGTAGTCTTTCATCACCTGCTGTAGTCTTTCATCACCTGCTGTAGTCTTTCATCACCTGCTGTAGTCTTTCATCACTTGCTGTAGTCTTTCATCACTTGCTGTAGTCTTTCATCACTTGCTGTAGTCTTTCATCACTTGCTGTAGTCTTTCATCACCTGCTGTAGTCTTTCATCACTTGCTGTAGTCTTTCATCACTTGCTGTAGTCTTTCATCACCTGCTGTAGTCTTTCATCACCTGCTGTAGTCTTTCATCACTTGCTGTAGTCTTTCATCACTTGCTGTAGTCTTTCATCACTTGCTGTAGTCTCTCATCACTTGCTGTAGTCTTTCATCACTTGCTGTAGTCTTTCATCACTTGCTGTAGTCTTTCTCATCACCTGCTGTAGTCTTTCATCACTTGCTGTAGTCTTTCATCACTTGCTGTAGTCTTTCATCACTTGCTGTAGTCTTTCATCACTTGCTGTAGTCTTTCATCACTTGCTGTAGTCTTTCATCACTTGCTGTAGTCTCTCATCCACTTGCTAGTCTTTCTCATCACTTGCTGTAGTCTTTCATCACTTGCTGTAGTCTTTCATCACTTGCTGTAGTCTTTCATCACTTGCTGTAGTCTCTCATCCACTTGCTAGTCTTTCTCATCACCTGCTGTAGTCTTTCATCACCTGCTGTAGTCTTTCATCACCTGCTGTAGTCTTTCATCACTTGCTGTAGTCTCTCATCACCTGCTGTAGTCTCTCATCCACTTGCTAGTCTTTCTCATCACCTGCTGTAGTCTTTCATCACCTGCTGTAGTCTTTCATCACCTGCTGTAGTCTTTCATCACCTGCTGTAGTCTTTCATCACTTGCTGTAGTCTTTCATCACCTGCTGTAGTCTTTCATCACTTGCTGTAGTCTTTCATCACCTGCTGTAGTCTTTCATCACCTGCTGTAGTCTTTCATCACTTGCTGTAGTCTTTCATCACCTGCTGTAGTCTCTCATCCACTTGCTAGTCTTTCTCATCACCTGCTGTAGTCTTTCATCACTTGCTGTAGTCTTTCATCACTTGCTAGTCTTTCTCATCACCTGCTGTAGTCTTTCATCACTTGCTGTAGTCTTTCATCACCTGCTGTAGTCTTTCATCACTTGCTGTAGTCTTTCATCACCTGCTGTAGTCTCTCATCCACTTGCTAGTCTTTCTCATCACCTGCTGTAGTCTTTCATCACTTGCTGTAGTCTTTCTCATCACCTGCTGTAGTCTTTCATCACTTGCTGTAGTCTTTCTCATCACCTGCTGTAGTCTCTCATCACTTGCTGTAGTCTTTCTCATCACCTGCTGTAGTCTTTCATCACCTGCTGTAGTCTTTCATCACTTGCTAGTCTTTCTCATCACCTGCTGTAGTCTCTCATCCACTTGCTAGTCTTTCTCATCACCTGCTGTAGTCTTTCATCACTTGCTGTAGTCTTTCTCATCACCTGCTGTAGTCTCTCATCCACTTGCTAGTCTTTCTCATCACCTGCTGTAGTCTTTCATCACTTGCTGTAGTCTTTCATCACTTGCTGTAGTCTTTCTCGTCACCTGCTGTAGTCTTTCATCACTTGCTGTAGTCTTTCATCACTTGCTGTAGTCTTTCATCACTTGCTGTAGTCTTTCATCACTTGCTGTAGTCTTTCATCACTTGCTGTAGTCTTTCTCATCACCTGCTGTAGTCTTTCATCACTTGCTGTAGTCTTTCATCACTTGCTGTAGTCTATCTCATCACCTGCTGTAGTCTTTCATCACTTGCTGTAGTCTTTCTCATCACCTGCTGTAGTCTTTCATCACTTGCTGTAGTCTTTCATCACTTGCTGTAGTCTTTCATCACTTGCTGTAGTCTTTCTCATCACCTGCTGTAGTCTCTCATCCACTTGCTAGTCTTTCTCATCACCTGCTGTAGTCTTTCATCACTTGCTGTAGTCTTTCATCACTTGCTGTAGTCTTTCATCACTTGCTGTAGTCTCTCATCCACTTGCTAGTCTTTCTCATCACCTGCTGTAGTCTTTCATCACCTGCTGTAGTCTTTCATCACTTGCTGTAGTCTTTCATCACCTGCTGTAGTCTCTCATCCACTTGCTAGTCTTTCTCATCACCTGCTGTAGTCTTTCATCACTTGCTGTAGTCTTTCATCACTTGCTGTAGTCTTTCATCACTTGCTGTAGTCTCTCATCCACTTGCTAGTCTTTCTCATCACCTGCTGTAGTCTTTCATCACCTGCTGTAGTCTTTCATCACCTGCTGTAGTCTTTCATCATTTGCTGTAGTCTCTCATCACCTGCTGTAGTCTCTCATCCACTTGCTAGTCTTTCTCATCACCTGCTGTAGTCTTTCATCACCTGCTGTAGTCTTTCATCACCTGCTGTAGTCTTTCATCACCTGCTGTAGTCTTTCATCACTTGCTGTAGTCTTTCATCACCTGCTGTAGTCTTTCATCACTTGCTGTAGTCTTTCATCACCTGCTGTAGTCTTTCATCACCTGCTGTAGTCTTTCATCACTTGCTGTAGTCTTTCATCACCTGCTGTAGTCTCTCATCCACTTGCTAGTCTTTCTCATCACCTGCTGTAGTCTTTCATCACTTGCTGTAGTCTTTCATCACTTGCTAGTCTTTCTCATCACCTGCTGTAGTCTTTCATCACTTGCTGTAGTCTTTCATCACCTGCTGTAGTCTTTCATCACTTGCTGTAGTCTTTCATCACCTGCTGTAGTCTCTCATCCACTTGCTAGTCTTTCTCATCACCTGCTGTAGTCTTTCATCACTTGCTGTAGTCTTTCTCATCACCTGCTGTAGTCTTTCATCACTTGCTGTAGTCTTTCTCATCACCTGCTGTAGTCTCTCATCACTTGCTGTAGTCTTTCTCATCACCTGCTGTAGTCTTTCATCACCTGCTGTAGTCTTTCATCACTTGCTAGTCTTTCTCATCACCTGCTGTAGTCTCTCATCCACTTGCTAGTCTTTCTCATCACCTGCTGTAGTCTTTCATCACTTGCTGTAGTCTTTCTCATCACCTGCTGTAGTCTCTCATCCACTTGCTAGTCTTTCTCATCACCTGCTGTAGTCTTTCATCACTTGCTGTAGTCTTTCTCGTCACCTGCTGTAGTCTTTCATCACTTGCTGTAGTCTTTCATCACTTGCTGTAGTCTTTCATCACTTGCTGTAGTCTTTCTCATCACCTGCTGTAGTCTTTCATCACTTGCTGTAGTCTTTCATCACTTGCTGTAGTCTTTCTCATCACCTGCTGTAGTCTTTCATCACTTGCTGTAGTCTTTCATCACTTGCTGTAGTCTTTCATCACTTGCTGTAGTCTTTCATCACTTGCTGTAGTCTTTCTCATCACCTGCTGTAGTCTCTCATCCACTTGCTAGTCTTTCTCATCACCTGCTGTAGTCTTTCATCACTTGCTGTAGTCTCTCATCACCTGCTGTAGTCTCTCATCCACTTGCTAGTCTTTCTCATCACCTGCTGTAGTCTTTCATCACTTGCTGTAGTCTTTCATCACTTGCTGTAGTCTTTCATCACTTGCTGTAGTCTTTCTCATCACCTGCTGTAGTCTCTCATCCACTTGCTAGTCTTTCTCATCACCTTCTGTAGTCTCTCATCCACTTGCTAGTCTTTCTCATCACCTGCTGTAGTCTTTCATCACTTGCTGTAGTCTTTCATCACCTGCTGTAGTCTTTCATCACTTGCTGTAGTCTCTCATCCACTTGCTAGTCTTTCTCATCACCTGCTGTAGTCTTTCATCACTTGCTGTAGTCTTTCATCACCTGCTGTAGTCTTTCATCACCTGCTGTAGTCTTTCATCACCTGCTGTAGTCTTTCATCACCTGCTGTAGTCTTTCATCACTTGCTGTAGTCTTTCATCACCTGCTGTAGTCTTTCATCACTTGCTGTAGTCTTTCATCACTTGCTGTAGTCTTTCATCACCTGCTGTAGTCTTTCATCACTTGCTGTAGTCTTTCATCACCTGCTGTAGTCTTTCTCATCACCTGCTGTAGTCTTTCATCACCTGCTGTAGTCTTTCATCACCTGCTGTAGTCTTTCTCATCACCTGCTGTAGTCTTTCATCACCTGCTGTAGTCTTTCATCACCTGCTGTAGTCTTTCATCACTTGCTGTAGTCTTTCTCATCACCTGCTGTAGTCTTTCTTCACTTGCTGTAGTCTTTCATCACTTGCTGTAGTCTTTCATCACCTGCTGAAGTCTTTCATCACTTGCTGTAGTCTTTCATCACCTGCTGTAGTCTCTCATCCACTTGCTAGTCTTTCTCATCACCTGCTGTAGTCTTTCATCGCTTGCTGTAGTCTTTCATCACCTGCTGTAGTCTCTCATCCACTTGCTAGTCTTTCTCATCACCTGCTGTAGTCTTTCATCACTTGCTGTAGTCTTTCATCACTTGCTGTAGTCTTTCATCACTTGCTGTAGTCTCTCATCCACTTGCTAGTCTTTCTCATCACCTGCTGTAGTCTTTCATCACCTGCTGTAGTCTTTCATCACCTGCTGTAGTCTTTCATCACTTGCTGTAGTCTCTCATCACCTGCTGTAGTCTCTCATCCACTTGCTAGTCTTTCTCATCACCTGCTGTAGTCTTTCATCACCCGCTGTAGTCTTTCATCACCTGCTGTAGTCTTTCATCACCTGCTGTAGTCTTTCATCACTTGCTGTAGTCTTTCATCACCTGCTGTAGTCTTTCATCATCTGCTGTAGTCTTTCATCACTTGCTGTAGTCTTTCATCACCTGCTGTAGTCTTTCATCACCTGCTGTAGTCTTTCATCATCTGCTGTAGTCTTTCATCACTTGCTGTAGTCTTTCATCACCTGCTGTAGTCTTTCATCACCTGCTGTAGTCTTTCATCACCTGCTGTAGTCTTTCATCACCTGCTGTAGTCTTTCATCATCTGCTGTAGTCTTTCATCACTTGCTGTAGTCTTTCATCACCTGCTGTAGTCTCTCATCCACTTGCTAGTCTTTCTCATCACCTGCTGTAGTCTTTCATCACTTGCTGTAGTCTTTCATCACTTGCTAGTCTTTCTCATCACCTGCTGTAGTCTTTCATCACCTGCTGTAGTCTCTCATCCACTTGCTAGTCTTTCTCATCACCTGCTGTAGTCTTTCATCACTTGCTGTAGTCTTTCATCACCTGCTGTAGTCTTTCATCACTTGCTGTAGTCTTTCATCACCTGCTGTAGTCTCTCATCCACTTGCTAGTCTTTCTCATCACCTGCTGTAGTCTTTCATCACTTGCTGTAGTCTTTCTCATCACCTGCTGTAGTCTTTCATCACTTGCTGTAGTCTTTCATCACCTGCTGTAGTCTCTCATCACTTGCTGTAGTCTTTCTCATCACCTGCTGTAGTCTTTCATCACCTGCTGTAGTCTTTCATCACTTGCTAGTCTTTCTCATCACCTGCTGTAGTCTCTCATCCACTTGCTAGTCTTTCTCATCACCTGCTGTAGTCTTTCATCACTTGCTGTAGTCTTTCTCATCACCTGCTGTAGTCTCTCATCCACTTGCTAGTCTTTCTCATCACCTGCTGTAGTCTTTCATCACTTGCTGTAGTCTTTCTCGTCACCTGCTGTAGTCTTTCATCACTTGCTGTAGTCTTTCATCACTTGCTGTAGTCTTTCATCACTTGCTGTAGTCTTTCATCACTTGCTGTAGTCTTTCATCACTTGCTGTAGTCTTTCATCACTTGCTGTAGTCTTTCTCATCACCTGCTGTAGTCTTTCATCACTTGCTGTAGTCTTTCATCACTTGCTGTAGTCTTTCTCATCACCTGCTGTAGTCTTTCATCACTTGCTGTAGTCTTTCATCACTTGCTGTAGTCTTTCATCACTTGCTGTAGTCTTTCATCACTTGCTGTAGTCTTTCATCACTTGCTGTAGTCTTTCTCATCACCTGCTGTAGTCTCTCATCCACTTGCTAGTCTTTCTCATCACCTGCTGTAGTCTTTCATCACTTGCTGTAGTCTCTCATCACCTGCTGTAGTCTCTCATCCACTTGCTAGTCTTTCTCATCACCTGCTGTAGTCTTTCATCACTTGCTGTAGTCTTTCATCACTTGCTGTAGTCTTTCATCACTTGCTGTAGTCTTTCATCACTTGCTGTAGTCTTTCTCATCACCTGCTGTAGTCTCTCATCCACTTGCTAGTCTTTCTCATCACCTGCTGTAGTCTCTCATCCACTTGCTAGTCTTTCTCATCACCTTCTGTAGTCTCTCATCCACTTGCTAGTCTTTCTCATCACCTGCTGTAGTCTTTCATCACCTGCTGTAGTCTTTCATCACTTGCTGTAGTCTTTCATCACCTGCTGTAGTCTTTCATCACTTGCTGTAGTCTCTCATCCACTTGCTAGTCTTTCTCATCACCTGCTGTAGTCTTTCATCACTTGCTAGTCTTTCTCATCACCTACTGTAGTCTCTCATCCACTTGCTAGTCTTTCTCATCACCTGCTGTAGTCTTTCATCACTTGCTGTAGTCTTTCTCATCACCTGCTGTAGTCTCTCATCACTTGCTGTAGTCTTTCATCACTTGCTGTAGTCTTTCATCACTTGCTGTAGTCTTTCATCACTTGCTGTAGTCTTTCATCACTTGCTGTAGTCTTTCATCACTTGCTGTAGTCTTTCTCATCACCTGCTGTAGTCTCTCATCCACTTGCTAGTCTTTCTCATCACCTGCTGTAGTCTTTCATCACTTGCTGTAGTCTCTCATCACCTGCTGTAGTCTCTCATCCACTTGCTAGTCTTTCTCATCACCTGCTGTAGTCTTTCATCACCTGCTGTAGTCTTTCATCACTTGCTGTAGTCTTTCATCACTTGCTGTAGTCTTTCATCACTTGCTGTAGTCTTTCTCATCACCTGCTGTAGTCTCTCATCCACTTGCTAGTCTTTCTCATCACCTGCTGTAGTCTCTCATCCACTTGCTAGTCTTTCTCATCACCTGCTGTAGTCTTTCATCACTTGCTGTAGTCTTTCTCGTCACCTGCTGTAGTCTTTCATCACTTGCTGTAGTCTTTCATCACTTGCTGTAGTCTTTCATCACTTGCTGTAGTCTTTCTCATCACCTGCTGTAGTCTTTCATCACTTGCTGTAGTCTTTCATCACTTGCTGTAGTCTTTCTCATCACCTGCTGTAGTCTTTCATCACTTGCTGTAGTCTTTCATCACTTGCTGTAGTCTTTCATCACTTGCTGTAGTCTTTCATCACTTGCTGTAGTCTTTCATCACTTGCTGTAGTCTTTCTCATCACCTGCTGTAGTCTCTCATCCACTTGCTAGTCTTTCTCATCACCTGCTGTAGTCTTTCATCACCTGCTGTAGTCTCTCATCCACTTGCTAGTCTTTCTCATCACCTGCTGTAGTCTTTCATCACTTGCTGTAGTCTTTCATCACTTGCTGTAGTCTTTCATCACTTGCTGTAGTCTTTCTCATCACCTGCTGTAGTCTTTCATCACTTGCTGTAGTCTTTCATCACTTGCTGTAGTCTTTCATCACTTGCTGTAGTCTTTCATCACTTGCTGTAGTCTTTCATCACTTGCTGTAGTCTTTCTCATCACCTGCTGTAGTCTTTCATCACTTGCTGTAGTCTTTCATCACTTGCTGTAGTCTTTCTCATCACCTGCTGTAGTCTTTCATCACTTGCTGTAGTCTTTCATCACTTGCTGTAGTCTTTCATCACTTGCTGTAGTCTTTCATCACTTGCTGTAGTCTTTCATCACTTGCTGTAGTCTTTCTCATCACCTGCTGTAGTCTCTCATCCACTTGCTAGTCTTTCTCATCACCTGCTGTAGTCTTTCATCACTTGCTGTAGTCTCTCATCCACTTGCTAGTCTTTCTCATCACCTGCTGTAGTCTTTCATCACTTGCTGTAGTCTTTCATCACTTGCTGTAGTCTTTCATCACTTGCTGTAGTCTTTCTCATCACCTGCTGTAGTCTCTCATCCACTTGCTAGTCTTTCTCATTACATGCTGTAGTCTCTCATCCACTTGCTAGTCTTTCTCATCACCTTCTGTAGTCTCTCATCCACTTGCTAGTCTTTCTCATCACCTGCTGTAGTCTTTCATCACTTGCTGTAGTCTCTCATCACCTGCTGTAGTCTCTCATCCACTTGCTAGTCTTTCTCATCACCTGCTGTAGTCTTTCATCACTTGCTGTAGTCTTTCATCACTTGCTGTAGTCTTTCATCACTTGCTGTAGTCTTTCATCACTTGCTGTAGTCTTTCTCATCACCTGCTGTAGTCTTTCATCACTTGCTGTAGTCTCTCATCACCTGCTGTAGTCTCTCATCCACTTGCTAGTCTTTCTCATCACCTGCTGTAGTCTTTCATCACTTGCTGTAGTCTTTCATCACTTGCTGTAGTCTTTCATCACTTGCTGTAGTCTTTCATCACTTGCTGTAGTCTTTCTCATCACCTGCTGTAGTCTCTCATCCACTTGCTAGTCTTTCTCATCACCTGCTGTAGTCTCTCATCCACTTGCTAGTCTTTCTCATCACCTTCTGTAGTCTCTCATCCACTTGCTAGTCTTTCTCATCACCTGCTGTAGTCTTTCATCACTTGCTGTAGTCTCTCATCCACTTGCTAGTCTTTCTCATCACCTGCTGTAGTCTTTCATCACTTGCTAGTCTTTCTCATCACCTACTGTAGTCTCTCATCCACTTGCTAGTCTTTCTCATCACCTGCTGTAGTCTTTCATCACTTGCTGTAGTCTTTCTCATCACCTGCTGTAGTCTCTCATCACTTGCTGTAGTCTTTCATCACTTGCTGTAGTCTTTCATCACTTGCTGTAGTCTTTCATCACTTGCTGTAGTCTTTCATCACTTGCTGTAGTCTCTCATCCACTTGCTAGTCTTTCTCATCACCTTCTGTAGTCTCTCATCCACTTGCTAGTCTTTCTCATCACCTGCTGTAGTCTTTCATCACTTGCTGTAGTCTCTCATCCACTTGCTAGTCTTTCTCATCACCTGCTGTAGTCTTTCATCACTTGCTAGTCTTTCTCATCACCTACTGTAGTCTCTCATCCACTTGCTAGTCTTTCTCATCACCTGCTGTAGTCTTTCATCACTTGCTGTAGTCTTTCTCATCACCTGCTGTAGTCTCTCATCACTTGCTGTAGTCTTTCATCACTTGCTGTAGTCTTTCATCACTTGCTGTAGTCTTTCATCACCTGCTGTAGTCTTTCATCACTTGCTGTAGTCTCTCATCCACTTGCTAGTCTTTCTCATCACCTGCTGTAGTCTTTCATCACTTGCTAGTCTTTCTCATCACCTACTGTAGTCTCTCATCCACTTGCTAGTCTTTCTCATCACCTGCTGTAGTCTCTCATCCACTTGCTAGTCTTTCTCATCTCCTGCTGTAGTCTTTCATCACTTGCTGTAGTCTCTCATCACCTGCTGTAGTCTCTCATCCACTTGCTAGTCTTTCTCATCACCTTCTGTAGTCTCTCATCCACTTGCTAGTCTTTCTCATCACCTGCTGTAGTCTCTCTCATCACCTGCTGTAGTCTTTCTTCACTTGCTGTAGTCTTTCATCACTTGCTGTAGTCTTTCATCACTTGCTGTAGTCTTTCATCACTTTCTGTAGTCTTTCTCATCACCTGCTGTAGTCTCTCATCCACTTGCTAGTCTTTCTCATCACCTGCTGTAGTCTCTCGTCCACTTGCTAGTCTTTCTCATCACCTTCTGTAGTCTCTCATCCACTTGCTAGTCTTTCTCATCACCTGCTGTAGTCTCTCATCCACTTGCTAGTGTCTCTCATCACCTGCTGTAGTCTCTCATCCACTTGCTAGTCTTTCTCATCACCTGCTGTAGTCTTTCATCACTTGCTGTAGTCTTTCATCACTTGCTGTAGTCTTTCATCACTTGCTGTAGTCTTTCATCACTTGCTGTAGTCTTTCTCATCACCTGCTGTAGTCTCTCATCCACTTGCTAGTCTTTCTCATCACCTGCTGTAGTCTCTCATCCACTTGCTAGTCTTTCTCATCACCTTCTGTAGTCTCTCATCCACTTGCTAGTCTTTCTCATCACCTGCTGTAGTCTTTCATCACTTGCTGTAGTCTCTCATCCACTTGCTAGTCTTTCTCATCACCTGCTGTAGTCTTTCATCACTTGCTAGTCTTTCTCATCACCTACTGTAGTCTCTCATCCACTTGCTAGTCTTTCTCATCACCTGCTGTAGTCTTTCATCACTTGCTGTAGTCTTTCTCATCACCTGCTGTAGTCTCTCATCACTTGCTGTAGTCTTTCATCACTTGCTGTAGTCTTTCATCACTTGCTGTAGTCTTTCATCACTTGCTGTAGTCTTTCATCACTTGCTGTAGTCTCTCATCCACTTGCTAGTCTTTCTCATCACCTTCTGTAGTCTCTCATCCACTTGCTAGTCTTTCTCATCACCTGCTGTAGTCTTTCATCACTTGCTGTAGTCTCTCATCCACTTGCTAGTCTTTCTCATCACCTGCTGTAGTCTTTCATCACTTGCTAGTCTTTCTCATCACCTACTGTAGTCTCTCATCCACTTGCTAGTCTTTCTCATCACCTGCTGTAGTCTTTCATCACTTGCTGTAGTCTTTCTCATCACCTGCTGTAGTCTCTCATCACTTGCTGTAGTCTTTCATCACTTGCTGTAGTCTTTCATCACTTGCTGTAGTCTTTCATCACCTGCTGTAGTCTTTCATCACTTGCTGTAGTCTCTCATCCACTTGCTAGTCTTTCTCATCACCTGCTGTAGTCTTTCATCACTTGCTAGTCTTTCTCATCACCTACTGTAGTCTCTCATCCACTTGCTAGTCTTTCTCATCACCTGCTGTAGTCTCTCATCCACTTGCTAGTCTTTCTCATCTCCTGCTGTAGTCTTTCATCACTTGCTGTAGTCTCTCATCACCTGCTGTAGTCTCTCATCCACTTGCTAGTCTTTCTCATCACCTTCTGTAGTCTCTCATCCACTTGCTAGTCTTTCTCATCACCTGCTGTAGTCTCTCTCATCACCTGCTGTAGTCTTTCTTCACTTGCTGTAGTCTTTCATCACTTGCTGTAGTCTTTCATCACTTGCTGTAGTCTTTCATCACTTTCTGTAGTCTTTCTCATCACCTGCTGTAGTCTCTCATCCACTTGCTAGTCTTTCTCATCACCTGCTGTAGTCTCTCGTCCACTTGCTAGTCTTTCTCATCACCTTCTGTAGTCTCTCATCCACTTGCTAGTCTTTCTCATCACCTGCTGTAGTCTCTCATCCACTTGCTAGTGTCTCTCATCACCTGCTGTAGTCTCTCATCCACTTGCTAGTCTTTCTCATCACCTGCTGTAATCTCTCATCCACTTGCTAGTCTTTCTCATCACCTTCTGTAGTCTCTCATCCACTTGCTAGCCTTTCTCATCACCTGCTGTAGTCTCTCATCCACTTGCTAGCCTTTCTCATCACCTGCTGTAGTCTCTCATCCACTTGCTAGTCTTTCTCATCACCTGCTGTAGTCTCTCATCCACTTGCTAGTCTTTCTCATCACCTGCTGTAGTCTTTCATCACCTGCTGTAGTCTTTCTCATCACCTGCTGTAGTCTTTCTCATCACCTGCTGTAGTCTTTCATCACCTGCTGTAGTCTTTCATCACCTGCTGTAGTCTTTCATCACTTGCTGTAGTCTCTCATCACCTGCTGTAGTCTTTCATCACTTGCTGTCGTCTTTCTCATCACCTGCTGTAGTCTCTCATCCACTTGCTAGTCTTTCTCATCACCTGCTGTAGTCTCTCATCCACTTGCTAGTCTTTCTCATCACTTGCTGTAGTCTTTCATCCACTTGCTAGTCTTTCTCATCACCTGCTGTAGTCTTTCATCACCTGCTGTAGTCTCTCATCCACTTGCTAGTCTTTCTCATCACCTGCTGTAGTCTCTCATCCACTTGCTAGTCTTTCTCATCACCTGCTGTAGTCTTTCATCACCTGCTGTAGTCTTTCATCACTTGCTGTAGTCTTTCATCACTTGCTGTAGTCTTTCTCATCACCTGCTGTAGTCTCTCATCCACTTGCTAGTCTTTCTCATCACCTTCTGTAGTCTCTCATCCACTTGCTAGTCTTTCTCATCACCTGCTGTAGTCTTTCTTCACTTGCTGTAGTCTTTCATCACTTGCTGTAGTCTTTCATCACTTGCTGTAGTCTTTCTTCACTTGCTGTAGTCTCTCATCCACTTGCTAGTCTTTCTCATCACCTGCTGTAGTCTTTCATCTCTTGCTGTAGTCTTTCTCATCACCTGCTGTAGTCTTTCATCACTTGCTGTAGTCTTTCATCACTTGCTGTAGTCTTTCATCACCTGCTGTAGTCTTTCATCACCTGCTGTAGTCTTTCATCACCTGCTGTAGTCTTTCATCACCTGCTGTAGTCTTTCATCACTTGCTGTAGTCTTTCATCACCTGCTGTAGTCTTTCATCACTTGCTGTAGTCTTTCATCACTTGCTGTAGTCTTTCATCACCTGCTGTAGTCTTTCATCACTTGCTGTAGTCTTTCATCACCTGCTGTAGTCTTTCTCATCACCTGCTGTAGTCTTTCATCACCTGCTGTAGTCTTTCATCACCTGCTGTAGTCTTTCTCATCACCTGCTGTAGTCTTTCATCACCTGCTGTAGTCTTTCATCACCTGCTGTAGTCTTTCATCACCTGCTGTAGTCTTTCATCACTTGCTGTAGTCTTTCTCATCACCTGCTGTAGTCTTTCTTCACTTGCTGTAGTCTTTCATCACTTGCTGTAGTCTTTCATCACCTGCTGTAGTCTTTCATCACCTGCTGTAGTCTTTCATCACCTGCTGTAGTCTCTCATCCACTTGCTAGTCTTTCTCATCACCTGCTGTAGTCTTTCATCACTTGCTGTAGTCTTTCATCACTTGCTGTAGTCTTTCATCACTTGCTGTAGTCTCTCATCCACTTGCTAGTCTTTCTCATCACCTGCTGTAGTCTTTCATCACCTGCTGTAGTCTTTCATCACTTGCTGTAGTCTTTCATCACCTGCTGTAGTCTTTCATCACTTGCTGTAGTCTTTCATCACCTGCTGTAGTCTTTCATCACTTGCTGTAGTCTTTCATCACTTGCTGTAGTCTTTCATCATCTGCTGTAGTCTTTCATCCACTTGCTAGTCTTTCTCATCACCTGCTGTAGTCTTTCATCACTTGCTGTAGTCTTTCATCACTTGCTAGTCTTTCTCATCACCTGCTGTAGTCTTTCATCACCTGCTGTAGTCTCTCATCCACTTGCTAGTCTTTCTCATCACCTGCTGTAGTCTTTCATCACTTGCTGTAGTCTTTCATCACCTGCTGTAGTCTTTCATCACTTGCTGTAGTCTTTCATCACCTGCTGTAGTCTCTCATCCACTTGCTAGTCTTTCTCATCACCTACTGTAGTCTTTCATCACTTGCTGTAGTCTTTCTCATCACCTGTTGTAGTCTTTCATCACTTGCTGTAGTCTTTCATCACCTGCTGTAGTCTCTCATCCACTTGCTAGTCTTTCTCATCACCTGCTGTAGTCTTTCATCACTTGCTGTAGTCTTTCATCACTTGCTAGTCTTTCTCATCACCTACTGTAGTCTCTCATCCACTTGCTAGTCTTTCTCATCACCTGCTGTAGTCTTTCATCACTTGCTGTAGTCTTTCTCATCACCTGCTGTAGTCTCTCATCACTTGCTGTAGTCTTTCATCACTTGCTGTAGTCTTTCATCACTTGCTGTAGTCTCTCATCCACTTGCTAGTCTTTCTCATCACCTGCTGTAGTCTCTCATCCACTTGCTAGTCTTTCTCATCACCTGCTGTAGTCTTTCATCACTTGCTGTAGTCTCTCATCACCTGCTGTAGTCTCTCATCCACTTGCTAGTCTTTCTCATCACCTGCTGTAGTCTTTCATCACATGCTGTAGTCTTTCATCACTTGCTGTAGTCTTTCATCACTTGCTGTAGTCTTTCATCACTTGCTGTAGTCTTTCTCATCACCTGCTGTAGTCTCTCATCCACTTGCTAGTCTTTCTCATCACCTTCTGTAGTCTCTCATCCACTTGCTAGTCTTTCTCATCACCTGCTGTAGTCTCTCATCCACTTGCTAGTCTTTCTCATCACCTTCTGTAGTCTCTCATCCACTTGCTAGTCTTTCTCATCACATGCTGTAGTCTTTCATCACCTGCTGTAGTCTTTCATCACCTGCTGTAGTCTTTCATCACTTGCTGTAGTCTTTCATCACCTGCTGTAGTCTTTCATCACTTGCTGTAGTCTTTCATCACCTGCTGTAGTCTCTCATCCACTTGCTAGTCTTTCTCATCACCTGCTGTAGTCTCTCATCCACTTGCTAGTCTTTCTCATCACCTGCTGTAGTCTCTCATCCACTTGCTAGTCTTTCTCATCACCTGCTGTAGTCTTTCTCATCACCTGCTGTAGTCTTTCATCCACTTGCTAGTCTTTCTCATCACCTGCTGTAGTCTTTCATCACCTGCTGTAGTCTCTCATCCACTTGCTAGTCTTTCTCATCACCTGCTGTAGTCTCTCATCCACTTGCTAGTCTTTCTCATCACCTGCTGTAGTCTTTCATCACCTGCTGTAGTCTTTCATCACTTGCTGTAGTCTTTCATCACTTGCTGTAGTCTTTCTCATCACCTGCTGTAGTCTCTCATCCACTTGCTAGTCTTTCTCATCACCTGCTGTAGTCTCTCATCCACTTGCTAGTCTTTCTCATCACCTGCTGTAGTCTTTCTCATCACCTGCTGTAGTCTTTCATCCACTTGCTAGTCTTTCTCATCACCTGCTGTAGTCTTTCATCACCTGCTGTAGTCTCTCATCCACTTGCTAGTCTTTCTCATCACCTGCTGTAGTCTCTCATCCACTTGCTAGTCTTTCTCATCACCTGCTGTAGTCTTTCATCACCTGCTGTAGTCTTTCATCACTTGCTGTAGTCTTTCATCACTTGCTGTAGTCTTTCATCACCTGCTGTAGTCTCTCATCCACTTGCTAGTCTTTCTCATCACCTTCTGTAGTCTCTCATCCACTTGCTAGTCTTTCTCATCACCTGCTGTAGTCTTTCTTCACTTGCTGTAGTCTTTCATCACTTGCTGTAGTCTTTCATCACTTGCTGTAGTCTTTCTTCACTTGCTGTAGTCTCTCATCCACTTGCTAGTCTTTCTCATCACCTGCTGTAGTCTTTCATCTCTTGCTGTAGTCTTTCTCATCACCTGCTGTAGTCTTTCATCACTTGCTGTAGTCTTTCATCACTTGCTGTAGTCTTTCATCACCTGCTGTAGTCTTTCATCACCTGCTGTAGTCTTTCATCACCTGCTGTAGTCTTTCATCACCTGCTGTAGTCTTTCATCACTTGCTGTAGTCTTTCATCACCTGCTGTAGTCTTTCATCACTTGCTGTAGTCTTTCATCACTTGCTGTAGTCTTTCATCACCTGCTGTAGTCTTTCATCACTTGCTGTAGTCTTTCATCACCTGCTGTAGTCTTTCTCATCACCTGCTGTAGTCTTTCATCACCTGCTGTAGTCTTTCATCACCTGCTGTAGTCTTTCTCATCACCTGCTGTAGTCTTTCATCACCTGCTGTAGTCTTTCATCACCTGCTGTAGTCTTTCATCACCTGCTGTAGTCTTTCATCACTTGCTGTAGTCTTTCTCATCACCTGCTGTAGTCTTTCTTCACTTGCTGTAGTCTTTCATCACTTGCTGTAGTCTTTCATCACCTGCTGTAGTCTTTCATCACCTGCTGTAGTCTTTCATCACCTGCTGTAGTCTCTCATCCACTTGCTAGTCTTTCTCATCACCTGCTGTAGTCTTTCATCACTTGCTGTAGTCTTTCATCACTTGCTGTAGTCTTTCATCACTTGCTGTAGTCTCTCATCCACTTGCTAGTCTTTCTCATCACCTGCTGTAGTCTTTCATCACCTGCTGTAGTCTTTCATCACTTGCTGTAGTCTTTCATCACCTGCTGTAGTCTTTCATCACTTGCTGTAGTCTTTCATCACTTGCTGTAGTCTTTCATCATCTGCTGTAGTCTTTCATCCACTTGCTAGTCTTTCTCATCACCTGCTGTAGTCTTTCATCACTTGCTGTAGTCTCTCATCCACTTGCTAGTCTTTCTCATCACCTGCTGTAGTCTTTCATCACTTGCTGTAGTCTTTCATCACCTGCTGTAGTCTTTCATCACTTGCTGTAGTCTTTCATCACCTGCTGTAGTCTCTCATCCACTTGCTAGTCTTTCTCATCACCTACTGTAGTCTTTCATCACTTGCTGTAGTCTTTCTCATCACCTGTTGTAGTCTTTCATCACTTGCTGTAGTCTTTCATCACCTGCTGTAGTCTTTCATCACTTGCTGTAGTCTTTCATCACTTGCTAGTCTTTCTCATCACCTACTGTAGTCTCTCATCCACTTGCTAGTCTTTCTCATCACCTGCTGTAGTCTTTCATCACTTGCTGTAGTCTTTCTCATCACCTGCTGTAGTCTCTCATCACTTGCTGTAGTCTTTCATCACTTGCTGTAGTCTCTCATCCACTTGCTAGTCTTTCTCATCACCTGCTGTAGTCTCTCATCCACTTGCTAGTCTTTCTCATCACCTGCTGTAGTCTTTCATCACTTGCTGTAGTCTTTCATCACTTGCTGTAGTCTCTCATCCACTTGCTAGTCTTTCTCATCACCTGCTGTAGTCTCTCATCCACTTGCTAGTCTTTCTCATCACCTGCTGTAGTCTTTCATCACTTGCTGTAGTCTCTCATCACCTGCTGTAGTCTCTCATCCACTTGCTAGTCTTTCTCATCACCTGCTGTAGTCTTTCATCACATGCTGTAGTCTTTCATCACTTGCTGTAGTCTTTCATCACTTGCTGTAGTCTTTCATCACTTGCTGTAGTCTTTCTCATCACCTGCTGTAGTCTCTCATCCACTTGCTAGTCTTTCTCATCACCTTCTGTAGTCTCTCATCCACTTGCTAGTCTTTCTCATCACCTGCTGTAGTCTTTCATCACCTGCTGTAGTCTTTCATCACCTGCTGTAGTCTTTCATCACTTGCTGTAGTCTTTCATCACCTGCTGTAGTCTTTCATCACTTGCTGTAGTCTTTCATCACCTGCTGTAGTCTCTCATCCACTTGCTAGTCTTTCTCATCACCTGCTGTAGTCTCTCATCCACTTGCTAGTCTTTCTCATCACCTGCTGTAGTCTCTCATCCACTTGCTAGTCTTTCTCATCACCTGCTGTAGTCTTTCTCATCACCTGCTGTAGTCTCTCATCCACTTGCTAGTCTTTCTCATCACCTTCTGTAGTCTCTCATCCACTTGCTAGTCTTTCTCATCACCTGCTGTAGTCTTTCATCACCTGCTGTAGTCTTTCATCACCTGCTGTAGTCTTTCATCACCTGCTGTAGTCTCTCATCCACTTGCTAGTCTTTCTCATCACCTGCTGTAGTCTCTCATCCACTTGCTAGTCTTTCTCATCACCTGCTGTAGTCTCTCATCCACTTGCTAGTCTTTCTCATCACCTGCTGTAGTCTTTCATCACATGCTGTAGTCTTTCATCACCTGCTGTAGTCTTTCATCACTTGCTGTAGTCTTTCATCACTTGCTGTAGTCTTTCATCACTTGCTAGTCTTTCTCATCACCTGCTGTAGTCTCTCATCCACTTGCTAGTCTTTCTCATCACCTGCTGTAGTCTTTCATCACTTGCTGTAGTCTTTCTCATCACCTGCTGTAGTCTTTCATCACTTGCTGTAGTCTTTCTCATCACCTGCTGTAGTCTTTCATCACTTGCTGTAGTCTTTCATCACTTGCTGTAGTCTTTCATCACTTGCTGTAGTCTTTCATCACTTGCTGTAGTCTTTCATCACTTGCTGTAGTCTTTCTCATCACCTGCTGTAGTCTCTCATCCACTTGCTAGTCTTTCTCATCACCTGCTGTAGTCTCTCATCCACTTGCTAGTCTTTCTCATCTCCTGCTGTAGTCTTTCATCACTTGCTGTAGTCTCTCATCACCTGCTGTAGTCTCTCATCCACTTGCTAGTCTTTCTCATCACCTTCTGTAGTCTCTCATCCACTTGCTAGTCTTTCTCATCACCTGCTGTAGTCTCTCTCATCACCTGCTGTAGTCTTTCTTCACTTGCTGTAGTCTTTCATCACTTGCTGTAGTCTTTCATCACTTGCTGTAGTCTTTCATCACTTTCTGTAGTCTTTCTCATCACCTGCTGTAGTCTCTCATCCACTTGCTAGTCTTTCTCATCACCTGCTGTAGTCTCTCGTCCACTTGCTAGTCTTTCTCATCACCTTCTGTAGTCTCTCATCCACTTGCTAGTCTTTCTCATCACCTGCTGTAGTCTCTCATCCACTTGCTAGTGTCTCTCATCACCTGCTGTAGTCTCTCATCCACTTGCTAGTCTTTCTCATCACCTGCTGTAATCTCTCATCCACTTGCTAGTCTTTCTCATCACCTTCTGTAGTCTCTCATCCACTTGCTAGCCTTTCTCATCACCTGCTGTAGTCTCTCATCCACTTGCTAGTCTTTCTCATCACCTGCTGTAGTCTCTCATCCACTTGCTAGTCTTTCTCATCACCTGCTGTAGTCTTTCATCACTTGCTGTAGTCTCTCATCACCTGCTGTAGTCTTTCATCACTTGCTGTCGTCTTTCTCATCACCTGCTGTAGTCTCTCATCCACTTGCTAGTCTTTCTCATCACCTGCTGTAGTCTCTCATCCACTTGCTAGTCTTTCTCATCACTTGCTGTAGTCTTTCATCCACTTGCTAGTCTTTCTCATCACCTGCTGTAGTCTTTCATCACTTGCTGTAGTCTTTCATCACCTGCTGTAGTCTCTCATCCACTTGCTAGTCTTTCTCATCACCTGCTGTAGTCTCTCATCCACTTGCTAGTCTTTCTCATCACCTGCTGTAGTCTTTCATCACCTGCTGTAGTCTTTCATCACTTGCTGTAGTCTTTCATCACTTGCTGTAGTCTTTCTCATCACCTGCTGTAGTCTCTCATCCACTTGCTAGTCTTTCTCATCACCTTCTGTAGTCTCTCATCCACTTGCTAGTCTTTCTCATCACCTGCTGTAGTCTTTCTTCACTTGCTGTAGTCTTTCATCACTTGCTGTAGTCTTTCATCACTTGCTGTAGTCTTTCTTCACTTGCTGTAGTCTCTCATCCACTTGCTAGTCTTTCTCATCACCTGCTGTAGTCTTTCATCACTTGCTGTAGTCTTTCATCACTTGCTGTAGTCTTTCATCACCTGCTGTAGTCTTTCATCACCTGCTGTAGTCTTTCATCACCTGCTGTAGTCTTTCATCACCTGCTGTAGTCTTTCATCACTTGCTGTAGTCTTTCATCACCTGCTGTAGTCTTTCATCACTTGCTGTAGTCTTTCATCACTTGCTGTAGTCTTTCATCACCTGCTGTAGTCTTTCATCACTTGCTGTAGTCTTTCATCACCTGCTGTAGTCTTTCTCATCACCTGCTGTAGTCTTTCATCACCTGCTGTAGTCTTTCATCACCTGCTGTAGTCTTTCTCATCACCTGCTGTAGTCTTTCATCACCTGCTGTAGTCTTTCATCACCTGCTGTAGTCTTTCATCACCTGCTGTAGTCTTTCATCACTTGCTGTAGTCTTTCTCATCACCTGCTGTAGTCTTTCTTCACTTGCTGTAGTCTTTCATCACTTGCTGTAGTCTTTCATCACCTGCTGTAGTCTTTCATCACCTGCTGTAGTCTTTCATCACCTGCTGTAGTCTCTCATCCACTTGCTAGTCTTTCTCATCACCTGCTGTAGTCTTTCATCACTTGCTGTAGTCTTTCATCACCTGCTGTAGTCTCTCATCCACTTGCTAGTCTTTCTCATCACCTGCTGTAGTCTTTCATCACTTGCTGTAGTCTTTCATCACTTGCTGTAGTCTTTCATCACTTGCTGTAGTCTCTCATCCACTTGCTAGTCTTTCTCATCACCTGCTGTAGTCTCTCATCCACTTGCTAGTCTTTCTCATCACCTGCTGTAGTCTTTCATCACTTGCTGTAGTCTCTCATCACCTGCTGTAGTCTCTCATCCACTTGCTAGTCTTTCTCATCACCTGCTGTAGTCTTTCATCACATGCTGTAGTCTTTCATCACTTGCTGTAGTCTTTCATCACTTGCTGTAGTCTTTCATCACTTGCTGTAGTCTTTCTCATCACCTGCTGTAGTCTCTCATCCACTTGCTAGTCTTTCTCATCACCTTCTGTAGTCTCTCATCCACTTGCTAGTCTTTCTCATCACCTGCTGTAGTCTCTCATCCACTTGCTAGTCTTTCTCATCACCTTCTGTAGTCTCTCATCCACTTGCTAGTCTTTCTCATCACATGCTGTAGTCTTTCATCACCTGCTGTAGTCTTTCATCACCTGCTGTAGTCTTTCATCACTTGCTGTAGTCTTTCATCACCTGCTGTAGTCTTTCATCACTTGCTGTAGTCTTTCATCACCTGCTGTAGTCTCTCATCCACTTGCTAGTCTTTCTCATCACCTGCTGTAGTCTCTCATCCACTTGCTAGTCTTTCTCATCACCTGCTGTAGTCTCTCATCCACTTGCTAGTCTTTCTCATCACCTGCTGTAGTCTTTCTCATCACCTGCTGTAGTCTTTCATCCACTTGCTAGTCTTTCTCATCACCTGCTGTAGTCTTTCATCACCTGCTGTAGTCTCTCATCCACTTGCTAGTCTTTCTCATCACCTTCTGTAGTCTCTCATCCACTTGCTAGTCTTTCTCATCACCTGCTGTAGTCTCTCATCCACTTGCTAGTCTTTCTCATCACCTTCTGTAGTCTCTCATCCACTTGCTAGTCTTTCTCATCACATGCTGTAGTCTTTCATCACCTGCTGTAGTCTTTCATCACCTGCTGTAGTCTTTCATCACTTGCTGTAGTCTTTCATCACCTGCTGTAGTCTTTCATCACTTGCTGTAGTCTTTCATCACCTGCTGTAGTCTCTCATCCACTTGCTAGTCTTTCTCATCACCTGCTGTAGTCTCTCATCCACTTGCTAGTCTTTCTCATCACCTGCTGTAGTCTCTCATCCACTTGCTAGTCTTTCTCATCACCTGCTGTAGTCTTTCTCATCACCTGCTGTAGTCTTTCATCCACTTGCTAGTCTTTCTCATCACCTGCTGTAGTCTTTCATCACCTGCTGTAGTCTCTCATCCACTTGCTAGTCTTTCTCATCACCTGCTGTAGTCTCTCATCCACTTGCTAGTCTTTCTCATCACCTGCTGTAGTCTTTCATCACCTGCTGTAGTCTTTCATCACTTGCTGTAGTCTTTCATCACTTGCTGTAGTCTTTCTCATCACCTGCTGTAGTCTCTCATCCACTTGCTAGTCTTTCTCATCACCTGCTGTAGTCTCTCATCCACTTGCTAGTCTTTCTCATCACCTGCTGTAGTCTTTCTCATCACCTGCTGTAGTCTTTCATCCACTTGCTAGTCTTTCTCATCACCTGCTGTAGTCTTTCATCACCTGCTGTAGTCTCTCATCCACTTGCTAGTCTTTCTCATCACCTGCTGTAGTCTCTCATCCACTTGCTAGTCTTTCTCATCACCTGCTGTAGTCTTTCATCACCTGCTGTAGTCTTTCATCACTTGCTGTAGTCTTTCATCACTTGCTGTAGTCTTTCATCACCTGCTGTAGTCTCTCATCCACTTGCTAGTCTTTCTCATCACCTTCTGTAGTCTCTCATCCACTTGCTAGTCTTTCTCATCACCTGCTGTAGTCTTTCTTCACTTGCTGTAGTCTTTCATCACTTGCTGTAGTCTTTCATCACTTGCTGTAGTCTTTCTTCACTTGCTGTAGTCTCTCATCCACTTGCTAGTCTTTCTCATCACCTGCTGTAGTCTTTCATCTCTTGCTGTAGTCTTTCTCATCACCTGCTGTAGTCTTTCATCACTTGCTGTAGTCTTTCATCACTTGCTGTAGTCTTTCATCACCTGCTGTAGTCTTTCATCACCTGCTGTAGTCTTTCATCACCTGCTGTAGTCTTTCATCACCTGCTGTAGTCTTTCATCACTTGCTGTAGTCTTTCATCACCTGCTGTAGTCTTTCATCACTTGCTGTAGTCTTTCATCACTTGCTGTAGTCTTTCATCACCTGCTGTAGTCTTTCATCACTTGCTGTAGTCTTTCATCACCTGCTGTAGTCTTTCTCATCACCTGCTGTAGTCTTTCATCACCTGCTGTAGTCTTTCATCACCTGCTGTAGTCTTTCTCATCACCTGCTGTAGTCTTTCATCACCTGCTGTAGTCTTTCATCACCTGCTGTAGTCTTTCATCACCTGCTGTAGTCTTTCATCACTTGCTGTAGTCTTTCTCATCACCTGCTGTAGTCTTTCTTCACTTGCTGTAGTCTTTCATCACTTGCTGTAGTCTTTCATCACCTGCTGTAGTCTTTCATCACCTGCTGTAGTCTTTCATCACCTGCTGTAGTCTCTCATCCACTTGCTAGTCTTTCTCATCACCTGCTGTAGTCTTTCATCACTTGCTGTAGTCTTTCATCACTTGCTGTAGTCTTTCATCACTTGCTGTAGTCTCTCATCCACTTGCTAGTCTTTCTCATCACCTGCTGTAGTCTTTCATCACCTGCTGTAGTCTTTCATCACTTGCTGTAGTCTTTCATCACCTGCTGTAGTCTTTCATCACTTGCTGTAGTCTTTCATCACTTGCTGTAGTCTTTCATCATCTGCTGTAGTCTTTCATCCACTTGCTAGTCTTTCTCATCACCTGCTGTAGTCTTTCATCACTTGCTGTAGTCTCTCATCCACTTGCTAGTCTTTCTCATCACCTGCTGTAGTCTTTCATCACTTGCTGTAGTCTTTCATCACCTGCTGTAGTCTTTCATCACTTGCTGTAGTCTTTCATCACCTGCTGTAGTCTCTCATCCACTTGCTAGTCTTTCTCATCACCTACTGTAGTCTTTCATCACTTGCTGTAGTCTTTCTCATCACCTGTTGTAGTCTTTCATCACTTGCTGTAGTCTTTCATCACCTGCTGTAGTCTTTCATCACTTGCTGTAGTCTTTCATCACTTGCTAGTCTTTCTCATCACCTACTGTAGTCTCTCATCCACTTGCTAGTCTTTCTCATCACCTGCTGTAGTCTTTCATCACTTGCTGTAGTCTTTCTCATCACCTGCTGTAGTCTCTCATCACTTGCTGTAGTCTTTCATCACTTGCTGTAGTCTCTCATCCACTTGCTAGTCTTTCTCATCACCTGCTGTAGTCTCTCATCCACTTGCTAGTCTTTCTCATCACCTGCTGTAGTCTTTCATCACTTGCTGTAGTCTTTCATCACTTGCTGTAGTCTCTCATCCACTTGCTAGTCTTTCTCATCACCTGCTGTAGTCTCTCATCCACTTGCTAGTCTTTCTCATCACCTGCTGTAGTCTTTCATCACTTGCTGTAGTCTCTCATCACCTGCTGTAGTCTCTCATCCACTTGCTAGTCTTTCTCATCACCTGCTGTAGTCTTTCATCACATGCTGTAGTCTTTCATCACTTGCTGTAGTCTTTCATCACTTGCTGTAGTCTTTCATCACTTGCTGTAGTCTTTCTCATCACCTGCTGTAGTCTCTCATCCACTTGCTAGTCTTTCTCATCACCTTCTGTAGTCTCTCATCCACTTGCTAGTCTTTCTCATCACCTGCTGTAGTCTTTCATCACCTGCTGTAGTCTTTCATCACCTGCTGTAGTCTTTCATCACTTGCTGTAGTCTTTCATCACCTGCTGTAGTCTTTCATCACTTGCTGTAGTCTTTCATCACCTGCTGTAGTCTCTCATCCACTTGCTAGTCTTTCTCATCACCTGCTGTAGTCTCTCATCCACTTGCTAGTCTTTCTCATCACCTGCTGTAGTCTCTCATCCACTTGCTAGTCTTTCTCATCACCTGCTGTAGTCTTTCTCATCACCTGCTGTAGTCTCTCATCCACTTGCTAGTCTTTCTCATCACCTGCTGTAGTCTCTCATCCACTTGCTAGTCTTTCTCATCACCTGCTGTAGTCTTTCTCATCACCTTCTGTAGTCTCTCATCCACTTGCTAGTCTTTCTCATCACCTGCTGTAGTCTTTCATCACCTGCTGTAGTCTTTCATCACCTGCTGTAGTCTTTCATCACCTGCTGTAGTCTCTCATCCACTTGCTAGTCTTTCTCATCACCTGCTGTAGTCTCTCATCCACTTGCTAGTCTTTCTCATCACCTGCTGTAGTCTCTCATCCACTTGCTAGTCTTTCTCATCACCTGCTGTAGTCTTTCATCACATGCTGTAGTCTTTCATCACCTGCTGTAGTCTTTCATCACTTGCTGTAGTCTTTCATCACTTGCTGTAGTCTTTCATCACTTGCTAGTCTTTCTCATCACCTGCTGTAGTCTCTCATCCACTTGCTAGTCTTTCTCATCACCTGCTGTAGTCTTTCATCACTTGCTGTAGTCTTTCTCATCACCTGCTGTAGTCTTTCATCACTTGCTGTAGTCTTTCTCATCACCTGCTGTAGTCTTTCATCACTTGCTGTAGTCTTTCATCACTTGCTGTAGTCTTTCATCACTTGCTGTAGTCTTTCATCACTTGCTGTAGTCTTTCATCACTTGCTGTAGTCTTTCTCATCACCTGCTGTAGTCTCTCATCCACTTGCTAGTCTTTCTCATCACCTGCTGTAGTCTCTCATCCACTTGCTAGTCTTTCTCATCTCCTGCTGTAGTCTTTCATCACTTGCTGTAGTCTCTCATCACCTGCTGTAGTCTCTCATCCACTTGCTAGTCTTTCTCATCACCTTCTGTAGTCTCTCATCCACTTGCTAGTCTTTCTCATCACCTGCTGTAGTCTCTCTCATCACCTGCTGTAGTCTTTCTTCACTTGCTGTAGTCTTTCATCACTTGCTGTAGTCTTTCATCACTTGCTGTAGTCTTTCATCACTTTCTGTAGTCTTTCTCATCACCTGCTGTAGTCTCTCATCCACTTGCTAGTCTTTCTCATCACCTGCTGTAGTCTCTCGTCCACTTGCTAGTCTTTCTCATCACCTTCTGTAGTCTCTCATCCACTTGCTAGTCTTTCTCATCACCTGCTGTAGTCTCTCATCCACTTGCTAGTGTCTCTCATCACCTGCTGTAGTCTCTCATCCACTTGCTAGTCTTTCTCATCACCTGCTGTAATCTCTCATCCACTTGCTAGTCTTTCTCATCACCTTCTGTAGTCTCTCATCCACTTGCTAGCCTTTCTCATCACCTGCTGTAGTCTCTCATCCACTTGCTAGTCTTTCTCATCACCTGCTGTAGTCTCTCATCCACTTGCTAGTCTTTCTCATCACCTGCTGTAGTCTTTCATCACTTGCTGTAGTCTCTCATCACCTGCTGTAGTCTTTCATCACTTGCTGTCGTCTTTCTCATCACCTGCTGTAGTCTCTCATCCACTTGCTAGTCTTTCTCATCACCTGCTGTAGTCTCTCATCCACTTGCTAGTCTTTCTCATCACTTGCTGTAGTCTTTCATCCACTTGCTAGTCTTTCTCATCACCTGCTGTAGTCTTTCATCACTTGCTGTAGTCTTTCATCACCTGCTGTAGTCTCTCATCCACTTGCTAGTCTTTCTCATCACCTGCTGTAGTCTCTCATCCACTTGCTAGTCTTTCTCATCACCTGCTGTAGTCTTTCATCACCTGCTGTAGTCTTTCATCACTTGCTGTAGTCTTTCATCACTTGCTGTAGTCTTTCTCATCACCTGCTGTAGTCTCTCATCCACTTGCTAGTCTTTCTCATCACCTTCTGTAGTCTCTCATCCACTTGCTAGTCTTTCTCATCACCTGCTGTAGTCTTTCTTCACTTGCTGTAGTCTTTCATCACTTGCTGTAGTCTTTCATCACTTGCTGTAGTCTTTCTTCACTTGCTGTAGTCTCTCATCCACTTGCTAGTCTTTCTCATCACCTGCTGTAGTCTTTCATCACTTGCTGTAGTCTTTCATCACTTGCTGTAGTCTTTCATCACCTGCTGTAGTCTTTCATCACCTGCTGTAGTCTTTCATCACCTGCTGTAGTCTTTCATCACCTGCTGTAGTCTTTCATCACTTGCTGTAGTCTTTCATCACCTGCTGTAGTCTTTCATCACTTGCTGTAGTCTTTCATCACTTGCTGTAGTCTTTCATCACCTGCTGTAGTCTTTCATCACTTGCTGTAGTCTTTCATCACCTGCTGTAGTCTTTCTCATCACCTGCTGTAGTCTTTCATCACCTGCTGTAGTCTTTCATCACCTGCTGTAGTCTTTCTCATCACCTGCTGTAGTCTTTCATCACCTGCTGTAGTCTTTCATCACCTGCTGTAGTCTTTCATCACCTGCTGTAGTCTTTCATCACTTGCTGTAGTCTTTCTCATCACCTGCTGTAGTCTTTCTTCACTTGCTGTAGTCTTTCATCACTTGCTGTAGTCTTTCATCACCTGCTGTAGTCTTTCATCACCTGCTGTAGTCTTTCATCACCTGCTGTAGTCTCTCATCCACTTGCTAGTCTTTCTCATCACCTGCTGTAGTCTTTCATCACTTGCTGTAGTCTTTCATCACCTGCTGTAGTCTCTCATCCACTTGCTAGTCTTTCTCATCACCTGCTGTAGTCTTTCATCACTTGCTGTAGTCTTTCATCACTTGCTGTAGTCTTTCATCACTTGCTGTAGTCTCTCATCCACTTGCTAGTCTTTCTCATCACCTGCTGTAGTCTCTCATCCACTTGCTAGTCTTTCTCATCACCTGCTGTAGTCTTTCATCACTTGCTGTAGTCTCTCATCACCTGCTGTAGTCTCTCATCCACTTGCTAGTCTTTCTCATCACCTGCTGTAGTCTTTCATCACATGCTGTAGTCTTTCATCACTTGCTGTAGTCTTTCATCACTTGCTGTAGTCTTTCATCACTTGCTGTAGTCTTTCTCATCACCTGCTGTAGTCTCTCATCCACTTGCTAGTCTTTCTCATCACCTTCTGTAGTCTCTCATCCACTTGCTAGTCTTTCTCATCACCTGCTGTAGTCTCTCATCCACTTGCTAGTCTTTCTCATCACCTTCTGTAGTCTCTCATCCACTTGCTAGTCTTTCTCATCACATGCTGTAGTCTTTCATCACCTGCTGTAGTCTTTCATCACCTGCTGTAGTCTTTCATCACTTGCTGTAGTCTTTCATCACCTGCTGTAGTCTTTCATCACTTGCTGTAGTCTTTCATCACCTGCTGTAGTCTCTCATCCACTTGCTAGTCTTTCTCATCACCTGCTGTAGTCTCTCATCCACTTGCTAGTCTTTCTCATCACCTGCTGTAGTCTCTCATCCACTTGCTAGTCTTTCTCATCACCTGCTGTAGTCTTTCTCATCACCTGCTGTAGTCTTTCATCCACTTGCTAGTCTTTCTCATCACCTGCTGTAGTCTTTCATCACCTGCTGTAGTCTCTCATCCACTTGCTAGTCTTTCTCATCACCTGCTGTAGTCTCTCATCCACTTGCTAGTCTTTCTCATCACCTGCTGTAGTCTTTCATCACCTGCTGTAGTCTTTCATCACTTGCTGTAGTCTTTCATCACTTGCTGTAGTCTTTCTCATCACCTGCTGTAGTCTCTCATCCACTTGCTAGTCTTTCTCATCACCTGCTGTAGTCTCTCATCCACTTGCTAGTCTTTCTCATCACCTGCTGTAGTCTTTCTCATCACCTGCTGTAGTCTTTCATCCACTTGCTAGTCTTTCTCATCACCTGCTGTAGTCTTTCATCACCTGCTGTAGTCTCTCATCCACTTGCTAGTCTTTCTCATCACCTGCTGTAGTCTCTCATCCACTTGCTAGTCTTTCTCATCACCTGCTGTAGTCTTTCATCACCTGCTGTAGTCTTTCATCACTTGCTGTAGTCTTTCATCACTTGCTGTAGTCTTTCATCACCTGCTGTAGTCTCTCATCCACTTGCTAGTCTTTCTCATCACCTTCTGTAGTCTCTCATCCACTTGCTAGTCTTTCTCATCACCTGCTGTAGTCTTTCTTCACTTGCTGTAGTCTTTCATCACTTGCTGTAGTCTTTCATCACTTGCTGTAGTCTTTCTTCACTTGCTGTAGTCTCTCATCCACTTGCTAGTCTTTCTCATCACCTGCTGTAGTCTTTCATCTCTTGCTGTAGTCTTTCTCATCACCTGCTGTAGTCTTTCATCACTTGCTGTAGTCTTTCATCACTTGCTGTAGTCTTTCATCACCTGCTGTAGTCTTTCATCACCTGCTGTAGTCTTTCATCACCTGCTGTAGTCTTTCATCACCTGCTGTAGTCTTTCATCACTTGCTGTAGTCTTTCATCACCTGCTGTAGTCTTTCATCACTTGCTGTAGTCTTTCATCACTTGCTGTAGTCTTTCATCACCTGCTGTAGTCTTTCATCACTTGCTGTAGTCTTTCATCACCTGCTGTAGTCTTTCTCATCACCTGCTGTAGTCTTTCATCACCTGCTGTAGTCTTTCATCACCTGCTGTAGTCTTTCTCATCACCTGCTGTAGTCTTTCATCACCTGCTGTAGTCTTTCATCACCTGCTGTAGTCTTTCATCACCTGCTGTAGTCTTTCATCACTTGCTGTAGTCTTTCTCATCACCTGCTGTAGTCTTTCTTCACTTGCTGTAGTCTTTCATCACTTGCTGTAGTCTTTCATCACCTGCTGTAGTCTTTCATCACCTGCTGTAGTCTTTCATCACCTGCTGTAGTCTCTCATCCACTTGCTAGTCTTTCTCATCACCTGCTGTAGTCTTTCATCACTTGCTGTAGTCTTTCATCACTTGCTGTAGTCTTTCATCACTTGCTGTAGTCTCTCATCCACTTGCTAGTCTTTCTCATCACCTGCTGTAGTCTTTCATCACCTGCTGTAGTCTTTCATCACTTGCTGTAGTCTTTCATCACCTGCTGTAGTCTTTCATCACTTGCTGTAGTCTTTCATCACTTGCTGTAGTCTTTCATCATCTGCTGTAGTCTTTCATCCACTTGCTAGTCTTTCTCATCACCTGCTGTAGTCTTTCATCACTTGCTGTAGTCTCTCATCCACTTGCTAGTCTTTCTCATCACCTGCTGTAGTCTTTCATCACTTGCTGTAGTCTTTCATCACCTGCTGTAGTCTTTCATCACTTGCTGTAGTCTTTCATCACCTGCTGTAGTCTCTCATCCACTTGCTAGTCTTTCTCATCACCTACTGTAGTCTTTCATCACTTGCTGTAGTCTTTCTCATCACCTGTTGTAGTCTTTCATCACTTGCTGTAGTCTTTCATCACCTGCTGTAGTCTTTCATCACTTGCTGTAGTCTTTCATCACTTGCTAGTCTTTCTCATCACCTACTGTAGTCTCTCATCCACTTGCTAGTCTTTCTCATCACCTGCTGTAGTCTTTCATCACTTGCTGTAGTCTTTCTCATCACCTGCTGTAGTCTCTCATCACTTGCTGTAGTCTTTCATCACTTGCTGTAGTCTCTCATCCACTTGCTAGTCTTTCTCATCACCTGCTGTAGTCTCTCATCCACTTGCTAGTCTTTCTCATCACCTGCTGTAGTCTTTCATCACTTGCTGTAGTCTTTCATCACTTGCTGTAGTCTCTCATCCACTTGCTAGTCTTTCTCATCACCTGCTGTAGTCTCTCATCCACTTGCTAGTCTTTCTCATCACCTGCTGTAGTCTTTCATCACTTGCTGTAGTCTCTCATCACCTGCTGTAGTCTCTCATCCACTTGCTAGTCTTTCTCATCACCTGCTGTAGTCTTTCATCACATGCTGTAGTCTTTCATCACTTGCTGTAGTCTTTCATCACTTGCTGTAGTCTTTCATCACTTGCTGTAGTCTTTCTCATCACCTGCTGTAGTCTCTCATCCACTTGCTAGTCTTTCTCATCACCTTCTGTAGTCTCTCATCCACTTGCTAGTCTTTCTCATCACCTGCTGTAGTCTTTCATCACCTGCTGTAGTCTTTCATCACCTGCTGTAGTCTTTCATCACTTGCTGTAGTCTTTCATCACCTGCTGTAGTCTTTCATCACTTGCTGTAGTCTTTCATCACCTGCTGTAGTCTCTCATCCACTTGCTAGTCTTTCTCATCACCTGCTGTAGTCTCTCATCCACTTGCTAGTCTTTCTCATCACCTGCTGTAGTCTCTCATCCACTTGCTAGTCTTTCTCATCACCTGCTGTAGTCTTTCTCATCACCTGCTGTAGTCTCTCATCCACTTGCTAGTCTTTCTCATCACCTTCTGTAGTCTCTCATCCACTTGCTAGTCTTTCTCATCACCTGCTGTAGTCTTTCATCACCTGCTGTAGTCTTTCATCACCTGCTGTAGTCTTTCATCACCTGCTGTAGTCTCTCATCCACTTGCTAGTCTTTCTCATCACCTGCTGTAGTCTCTCATCCACTTGCTAGTCTTTCTCATCACCTGCTGTAGTCTCTCATCCACTTGCTAGTCTTTCTCATCACCTGCTGTAGTCTTTCATCACATGCTGTAGTCTTTCATCACCTGCTGTAGTCTTTCATCACTTGCTGTAGTCTTTCATCACTTGCTGTAGTCTTTCATCACTTGCTAGTCTTTCTCATCACCTGCTGTAGTCTCTCATCCACTTGCTAGTCTTTCTCATCACCTGCTGTAGTCTTTCATCACTTGCTGTAGTCTTTCTCATCACCTGCTGTAGTCTTTCATCACTTGCTGTAGTCTTTCTCATCACCTGCTGTAGTCTTTCATCACTTGCTGTAGTCTTTCATCACTTGCTGTAGTCTTTCATCACTTGCTGTAGTCTTTCATCACTTGCTGTAGTCTTTCATCACTTGCTGTAGTCTTTCTCATCACCTGCTGTAGTCTCTCATCCACTTGCTAGTCTTTCTCATCACCTGCTGTAGTCTCTCATCCACTTGCTAGTCTTTCTCATCTCCTGCTGTAGTCTTTCATCACTTGCTGTAGTCTCTCATCACCTGCTGTAGTCTCTCATCCACTTGCTAGTCTTTCTCATCACCTTCTGTAGTCTCTCATCCACTTGCTAGTCTTTCTCATCACCTGCTGTAGTCTCTCTCATCACCTGCTGTAGTCTTTCTTCACTTGCTGTAGTCTTTCATCACTTGCTGTAGTCTTTCATCACTTGCTGTAGTCTTTCATCACTTTCTGTAGTCTTTCTCATCACCTGCTGTAGTCTCTCATCCACTTGCTAGTCTTTCTCATCACCTGCTGTAGTCTCTCGTCCACTTGCTAGTCTTTCTCATCACCTTCTGTAGTCTCTCATCCACTTGCTAGTCTTTCTCATCACCTGCTGTAGTCTCTCATCCACTTGCTAGTGTCTCTCATCACCTGCTGTAGTCTCTCATCCACTTGCTAGTCTTTCTCATCACCTGCTGTAATCTCTCATCCACTTGCTAGTCTTTCTCATCACCTTCTGTAGTCTCTCATCCACTTGCTAGCCTTTCTCATCACCTGCTGTAGTCTCTCATCCACTTGCTAGTCTTTCTCATCACCTGCTGTAGTCTCTCATCCACTTGCTAGTCTTTCTCATCACCTGCTGTAGTCTTTCATCACTTGCTGTAGTCTCTCATCACCTGCTGTAGTCTTTCATCACTTGCTGTCGTCTTTCTCATCACCTGCTGTAGTCTCTCATCCACTTGCTAGTCTTTCTCATCACCTGCTGTAGTCTCTCATCCACTTGCTAGTCTTTCTCATCACTTGCTGTAGTCTTTCATCCACTTGCTAGTCTTTCTCATCACCTGCTGTAGTCTTTCATCACTTGCTGTAGTCTTTCATCACCTGCTGTAGTCTCTCATCCACTTGCTAGTCTTTCTCATCACCTGCTGTAGTCTCTCATCCACTTGCTAGTCTTTCTCATCACCTGCTGTAGTCTTTCATCACCTGCTGTAGTCTTTCATCACTTGCTGTAGTCTTTCATCACTTGCTGTAGTCTTTCTCATCACCTGCTGTAGTCTCTCATCCACTTGCTAGTCTTTCTCATCACCTTCTGTAGTCTCTCATCCACTTGCTAGTCTTTCTCATCACCTGCTGTAGTCTTTCTTCACTTGCTGTAGTCTTTCATCACTTGCTGTAGTCTTTCATCACTTGCTGTAGTCTTTCTTCACTTGCTGTAGTCTCTCATCCACTTGCTAGTCTTTCTCATCACCTGCTGTAGTCTTTCATCACTTGCTGTAGTCTTTCATCACTTGCTGTAGTCTTTCATCACCTGCTGTAGTCTTTCATCACCTGCTGTAGTCTTTCATCACCTGCTGTAGTCTTTCATCACCTGCTGTAGTCTTTCATCACTTGCTGTAGTCTTTCATCACCTGCTGTAGTCTTTCATCACTTGCTGTAGTCTTTCATCACTTGCTGTAGTCTTTCATCACCTGCTGTAGTCTTTCATCACTTGCTGTAGTCTTTCATCACCTGCTGTAGTCTTTCTCATCACCTGCTGTAGTCTTTCATCACCTGCTGTAGTCTTTCATCACCTGCTGTAGTCTTTCTCATCACCTGCTGTAGTCTTTCATCACCTGCTGTAGTCTTTCATCACCTGCTGTAGTCTTTCATCACCTGCTGTAGTCTTTCATCACTTGCTGTAGTCTTTCTCATCACCTGCTGTAGTCTTTCTTCACTTGCTGTAGTCTTTCATCACTTGCTGTAGTCTTTCATCACCTGCTGTAGTCTTTCATCACCTGCTGTAGTCTTTCATCACCTGCTGTAGTCTCTCATCCACTTGCTAGTCTTTCTCATCACCTGCTGTAGTCTTTCATCACTTGCTGTAGTCTTTCATCACCTGCTGTAGTCTCTCATCCACTTGCTAGTCTTTCTCATCACCTGCTGTAGTCTTTCATCACTTGCTGTAGTCTTTCATCACTTGCTGTAGTCTTTCATCACTTGCTGTAGTCTCTCATCCACTTGCTAGTCTTTCTCATCACCTGCTGTAGTCTTTCATCACTTGCTGTAGTCTTTCATCACTTGCTGTAGTCTTTCATCACTTGCTGTAGTCTCTCATCCACTTGCTGTAGTCTTTCATCACCTGCTGTAGTCTTTCATCACCTGCTGTAGTCTTTCATCACTTGCTGTAGTCTCTCATCACCTGCTGTAGTCTCTCATCCACTTGCTAGTCTTTCTCATCACCTGCTGTAGTCTTTCATCACCTGCTGTAGTCTTTCATCACCTGCTGTAGTCTTTCATCACCTGCTGTAGTCTTTCATCACTTGCTGTAGTCTTTCATCACCTGCTGTAGTCTTTCATCACTTGCTGTAGTCTTTCATCACTTGCTGTAGTCTTTCATCATCTGCTGTAGTCTTTCATCCACTTGCTAGTCTTTCTCATCACCTGCTGTAGTCTTTCATCACTTGCTGTAGTCTTTCATCACTTGCTAGTCTTTCTCATCACCTGCTGTAGTCTTTCATCACCTGCTGTAGTCTCTCATCCACTTGCTAGTCTTTCTCATCACCTGCTGTAGTCTTTCATCACTTGCTGTAGTCTTTCATCACCTGCTGTAGTCTTTCATCACTTGCTGTAGTCTTTCATCACCTGCTGTAGTCTCTCATCCACTTGCTAGTCTTTCTCATCACCTACTGTAGTCTTTCATCACTTGCTGTAGTCTTTCTCATCACCTGTTGTAGTCTTTCATCACTTGCTGTAGTCTTTCATCACCTGCTGTAGTCTCTCATCACTTGCTGTAGTCTTTCTCATCACCTGCTGTAGTCTTTCATCACCTGCTGTAGTCTTTCATCACTTGCTAGTCTTTCTCATCACCTGCTGTAGTCTCTCATCCACTTGCTAGTCTTTCTCATCACCTGCTGTAGTCTTTCATCACTTGCTGTAGTCTTTCTCATCACCTGCTGTAGTCTCTCATCACTTGCTGTAGTCTTTCTCATCACCTGCTGTAGTCTTTCATCACCTGCTGTAGTCTTTCATCACTTGCTAGTCTTTCTCATCACCTGCTGTAGTCTCTCATCCACTTGCTAGTCTTTCTCATCACCTGCTGTAGTCTTTCATCACTTGCTGTAGTCTTTCATCACTTGCTGTAGTCTTTCATCACTTGCTGTAGTCTTTCATCACTTGCTGTAGTCTTTCTCATCACCTGCTGTAGTCTTTCATCACTTGCTGTAGTCTTTCATCACTTGCTGTAGTCTTTCATCACTTGCTGTAGTCTTTCATCACTTGCTGTAGTCTTTCATCACTTGCTGTAGTCTTTCTCATCACCTTCTGTAGTCTCTCATCCACTTGCTAGTCTTTCTCATCACCTGCTGTAGTCTTTCATCACCTGCTGTAGTCTTTCATCACTTGCTGTAGTCTTTCATCACCTGCTGTAGTCTTTCATCACTTGCTGTAGTCTCTCATCCACTTGCTAGTCTTTCTCATCACCTGCTGTAGTCTTTCTCATCACCTGCTGTAGTCTTTCATCACTTGCTAGTCTTTCTCATCACCTACTGTAGTCTCTCATCCACTTGCTAGTCTTTCTCATCACCTGCTGTAGTCTTTCATCACTTGCTGTAGTCTTTCTCATCACCTGCTGTAGTCTCTCATCACTTGCTGTAGTCTTTCATCACTTGCTGTAGTCTTTCATCACTTGCTGTAGTCTTTCATCACTTGCTGTAGTCTTTCATCACTTGCTGTAGTCTTTCATCACTTGCTGTAGTCTTTCTCATCACCTGCTGTAGTCTCTCATCCACTTGCTAGTCTTTCTCATCACCTGCTGTAGTCTTTCATCACTTGCTGTAGTCTCTCATCACCTGCTGTAGTCTCTCATCCACTTGCTAGTCTTTCTCATCACCTGCTGTAGTCTTTCATCACCTGCTGTAGTCTTTCATCACTTGCTGTAGTCTTTCATCACTTGCTGTAGTCTTTCATCACTTGCTGTAGTCTTTCTCATCACCTGCTGTAGTCTCTCATCCACTTGCTAGTCTTTCTCATCACCTGCTGTAGTCTCTCATCCACTTGCTAGTCTTTCTCATCACCTGCTGTAGTCTTTCATCACTTGCTGTAGTCTCTCATCACCTGCTGTAGTCTCTCATCCACTTGCTAGTCTTTCTCATCACCTTCTGTAGTCTCTCATCCACTTGCTAGTCTTTCTCATCACCTGCTGTAGTCTTTCATCACTTGCTGTAGTCTTTCTCGTCACCTGCTGTAGTCTTTCATCACTTGCTGTAGTCTTTCATCACTTGCTGTAGTCTTTCATCACTTGCTGTAGTCTTTCTCATCACCTGCTGTAGTCTTTCATCACTTGCTGTAGTCTTTCATCACTTGCTGTAGTCTTTCTCATCACCTGCTGTAGTCTTTCATCACTTGCTGTAGTCTTTCATCACTTGCTGTAGTCTTTCATCACTTGCTAGTCTTTCTCATCACCTGCTGTAGTCTTTCATCACCTGCTGTAGTCTTTCTCATCACCTGCTGTAGTCTTTCATCACTTGCTGTAGTCTTTCATCACTTGCTGTAGTCTTTCATCACTTGCTGTAGTCTTTCATCACTTGCTGTAGTCTTTCTCATCACCTGCTGTAGTCTCTCATCCACTTGCTAGTCTTTCTCATCACCTGCTGTAGTCTTTCATCACTTGCTGTAGTCTCTCATCCACTTGCTAGTCTTTCTCATCACCTGCTGTAGTCTTTCATCACTTGCTGTAGTCTTTCTCATCACCTGCTGTAGTCTCTCATCCACTTGCTAGTCTTTCTCATTACATGCTGTAGTCTCTCATCCACTTGCTAGTCTTTCTCATCACCTTCTGTAGTCTCTCATCCACTTGCTAGTCTTTCTCATCACCTGCTGTAGTCTTTCATCACTTGCTGTAGTCTCTCATCACCTGCTGTAGTCTCTCATCCACTTGCTAGTCTTTCTCATCACCTGCTGTAGTCTTTCATCACTTGCTGTAGTCTTTCATCACTTGCTGTAGTCTTTCATCACTTGCTGTAGTCTTTCATCACTTGCTGTAGTCTTTCATCACTTGCTGTAGTCTTTCATCACTTGCTGTAGTCTTTCTCATCACCTGCTGTAGTCTTTCATCACTTGCTGTAGTCTTTCATCACTTGCTGTAGTCTTTCATCACTTGCTGTAGTCTTTCATCACTTGCTGTAGTCTTTCTCATCACCTGCTGTAGTCTCTCATCCACTTGCTAGTCTTTCTCATCACCTGCTGTAGTCTCTCATCCACTTGCTAGTCTTTCTCATCACCTTCTGTAGTCTCTCATCCACTTGCTAGTCTTTCTCATCACCTGCTGTAGTCTTTCATCACCTGCTGTAGTCTTTCATCACTTGCTGTAGTCTTTCATCACCTGCTGTAGTCTTTCATCACTTGCTGTAGTCTCTCATCCACTTGCTAGTCTTTCTCATCACCTGCTGTAGTCTTTCATCACTTGCTGTAGTCTTTCATCACTTGCTAGTCTTTCTCATCACCTACTGTAGTCTCTCATCCACTTGCTAGTCTTTCTCATCACCTGCTGTAGTCTTTCATCACTTGCTGTAGTCTTTCTCATCACCTGCTGTAGTCTCTCATCACTTGCTGTAGTCTTTCATCACTTGCTGTAGTCTTTCATCACTTGCTGTAGTCTTTCATCACTTGCTGTAGTCTTTCATCACTTGCTGTAGTCTTTCATCACCTGCTGTAGTCTTTCTTCACTTGCTGTAGTCTTTCATCACTTGCTGTAGTCTTTCATCACTTGCTGTAGTCTTTCTCATCACCTGCTGTAGTCTTTCATCACTTGCTGTAGTCTTTCATCACTTGCTGTAGTCTTTCATCACTTGCTGTAGTCTTTCATCACTTGCTGTAGTCTTTCATCACTTGCTAGTCTTTCTCATCACCTGCTGTAGTCTTTCTCATCACCTGCTGTAGTCTCTCATCCACTTGCTAGTCTTTCTCATCACCTGCTGTAGTCTTTCATCACTTGCTGTAGTCTCTCATCCACTTGCTAGTCTTTCTCATCACCTGCTGTAGTCTTTCATCACTTGCTGTAGTCTTTCTCATCACCTGCTGTAGTCTCTCATCCACTTGCTAGTCTTTCTCATTACATGCTGTAGTCTCTCATCCACTTGCTAGTCTTTCTCATCACCTTCTGTAGTCTCTCATCCACTTGCTAGTCTTTCTCATCACCTGCTGTAGTCTTTCATCACTTGCTGTAGTCTCTCATCACCTGCTGTAGTCTCTCATCCACTTGCTAGTCTTTCTCATCACCTGCTGTAGTCTTTCATCACTTGCTGTAGTCTTTCATCACTTGCTGTAGTCTTTCATCACTTGCTGTAGTCTTTCATCACTTGCTGTAGTCTTTCTCATCACCTGCTGTAGTCTTTCATCACTTGCTGTAGTCTCTCATCACCTGCTGTAGTCTCTCATCCACTTGCTAGTCTTTCTCATCACCTGCTGTAGTCTTTCATCACTTGCTGTAGTCTTTCATCACTTGCTGTAGTCTTTCATCACTTGCTGTAGTCTTTCATCACTTGCTGTAGTCTTTCTCATCACCTGCTGTAGTCTCTCATCCACTTGCTAGTCTTTCTCATCACCTGCTGTAGTCTCTCATCCACTTGCTAGTCTTTCTCATCACCTTCTGTAGTCTCTCATCCACTTGCTAGTCTTTCTCATCACCTGCTGTAGTCTTTCATCACCTGCTGTAGTCTTTCATCACTTGCTGTAGTCTTTCATCACCTGCTGTAGTCTTTCATCACTTGCTGTAGTCTCTCATCCACTTGCTAGTCTTTCTCATCACCTGCTGTAGTCTTTCATCACTTGCTGTAGTCTTTCATCACTTGCTAGTCTTTCTCATCACCTACTGTAGTCTCTCATCCACTTGCTAGTCTTTCTCATCACCTGCTGTAGTCTTTCATCACTTGCTGTAGTCTTTCTCATCACCTGCTGTAGTCTCTCATCACTTGCTGTAGTCTTTCATCACTTGCTGTAGTCTTTCATCACTTGCTGTAGTCTTTCATCACTTGCTGTAGTCTTTCATCACTTGCTGTAGTCTTTCATCACCTGCTGTAGTCTTTCTTCACTTGCTGTAGTCTTTCATCACTTGCTGTAGTCTTTCATCACTTGCTAGTCTTTCTCATCACCTGCTGTAGTCTCTCATCCACTTGCTAGTCTTTCTCATCACCTGCTGTAGTCTTTCATCACATGCTGTAGTCTTTCATCACTTGCTGTAGTCTTTCATCACTTGCTGTAGTCTTTCATCACTTGCTGTAGTCTTTCTCATCACCTGCTGTAGTCTCTCATCCACTTGCTAGTCTTTCTCATCACCTTCTGTAGTCTCTCATCCACTTGCTAGTCTTTCTCATCACCTGCTGTAGTCTTTCATCACCTGCTGTAGTCTTTCATCACCTGCTGTAGTCTTTCATCACTTGCTGTAGTCTTTCATCACCTGCTGTAGTCTTTCATCACCTGCTGTAGTCTCTCATCCACTTGCTAGTCTTTCTCATCACCTGCTGTAGTCTTTCATCACTTGCTGTAGTCTTTCATCACCTGCTAGTCTTTCTCATCACCTACTGTAGTCTCTCATCCACTTGCTAGTCTTTCTCATCACCTGCTGTAGTCTTTCATCACTTGCTGTAGTCTTTCTCATCACCTGCTGTAGTCTCTCATCACTTGCTGTAGTCTTTCTAATCACCTGCTGTAGTCTTTCATCACCTGCTGTAGTCTTTCATCACTTGCTAGTCTTTCTCATCACCTGCTGTAGTCTCTCATCCACTTGCTAGTCTTTCTCATCACCTGCTGTAGTCTTTCATCACTTGCTGTAGTCTTTCTCATCACCTGCTGTAGTCTTTCATCACTTGCTGTAGTCTTTCTCATCACCTGCTGTAGTCTTTCATCACTTGCTGTAGTCTTTCATCACTTGCTGTAGTCTTTCATCACTTGCTGTAGTCTTTCATCACTTGCTGTAGTCTTTCATCACTTGCTGTAGTCTTTCTCATCACCTGCTGTAGTCTTTCATCACTTGCTGTAGTCTTTCATCACTTGCTGTAGTCTCTCATCCACTTGCTAGTCTTTCTCATCACCTGCTGTAGTCTCTCATCCACTTGCTAGTCTTTCTCATCACCTGCTGTAGTCTCTCATCCACTTGCTAGTCTTTCTCATCACCTTCTGTAGTCTCTCATCCACTTGCTAGTCTTTCTCATCACCTGCTGTAGTCTCTCTCATCACCTGCTGTAGTCTTTCTTCACTTGCTGTAGTCTTTCATCACTTGCTGTAGTCTTTCATCACTTGCTGTAGTCTTTCATCACTTTCTGTAGTCTTTCTCATCACCTGCTGTAGTCTCTCATCCACTTGCTAGTCTTTCTCATCACCTGCTGTAGTCTCTCGTCCACTTGCTAGTCTTTCTCATCACCTTCTGTAGTCTCTCATCCACTTGCTAGTCTTTCTCATCACCTGCTGTAGTCTCTCATCCACTTGCTAGTGTCTCTCATCACCTGCTGTAGTCTCTCATCCACTTGCTAGTCTTTCTCATCACCTGCTGTAATCTCTCATCCACTTGCTAGTCTTTCTCATCACCTTCTGTAGTCTCTCATCCACTTGCTAGCCTTTCTCATCACCTGCTGTAGTCTCTCATCCACTTGCTAGTCTTTCTCATCACCTGCTGTAGTCTCTCATCCACTTGCTAGTCTTTCTCATCACCTGCTGTAGTCTCTCATCCACTTGCTAGTCTTTCATCACCTGCTGTAGTCTTTCATCACCTGCTGTAGTCTTTCATCACCTGCTGTAGTCTTTCATCACCTGCTGTAGTCTTTCATCACTTGCTGTAGTCTCTCATCACCTGCTGTAGTCTTTCATCACTTGCTGTAGTCTTTCTCATCACCTGCTGTAGTCTCTCATCCACTTGCTAGTCTTTCTCATCACCTGCTGTAGTCTCTCATCCACTTGCTAGTCTTTCTCATCACTTGCTGTAGTCTTTCATCCACTTGCTAGTCTTTCTCATCACCTGCTGTAGTCTTTCATCACCTGCTGTAGTCTCTCATCCACTTGCTAGTCTTTCTCATCACCTGCTGTAGTCTCTCATCCACTTGCTAGTCTTTCTCATCACCTGCTGTAGTCTTTCATCACCTGCTGTAGTCTTTCATCACTTGCTGTAGTCTTTCATCACTTGCTGTAGTCTTTCTCATCACCTGCTGTAGTCTCTCATCCACTTGCTAGTCTTTCTCATCACCTTCTGTAGTCTCTCATCCACTTGCTAGTCTTTCTCATCACCTGCTGTAGTCTTTCTTCACTTGCTGTAGTCTTTCATCACTTGCTGTAGTCTTTCATCACTTGCTGTAGTCTTTCTTCACTTGCTGTAGTCTCTCATCCACTTGCTAGTCTTTCTCATCACCTGCTGTAGTCTTTCATCTCTTGCTGTAGTCTTTCTCATCACCTGCTGTAGTCTTTCATCACTTGCTGTAGTCTTTCTCATCACCTGCTGTAGTCTTTCATCACTTGCTGTAGTCTTTCTCATCACCTGCTGTAGTCTTTCATCACTTGCTGTAGTCTTTCATCACTTGCTGTAGTCTTTCATCACTTGCTGTAGTCTTTCATCACTTGCTGTAGTCTTTCATCACTTGCTGTAGTCTTTCATCACTTGCTGTAGTCTTTCTCATCACCTGCTGTAGTCTTTCATCACTTGCTGTAGTCTTTCATCACTTGCTGTAGTCTCTCATCCACTTGCTAGTCTTTCTCATCACCTGCTGTAGTCTCTCATCCACTTGCTAGTCTTTCTCATCTCCTGCTGTAGTCTTTCATCACTTGCTGTAGTCTCTCATCACCTGCTGTAGTCTCTCATCCACTTGCTAGTCTTTCTCATCACCTTCTGTAGTCTCTCATCCACTTGCTAGTCTTTCTCATCACCTGCTGTAGTCTCTCTCATCACCTGCTGTAGTCTTTCTTCACTTGCTGTAGTCTTTCATCACTTGCTGTAGTCTTTCATCACTTGCTGTAGTCTTTCATCACTTTCTGTAGTCTTTCTCATCACCTGCTGTAGTCTCTCATCCACTTGCTAGTCTTTCTCATCACCTGCTGTAGTCTCTCGTCCACTTGCTAGTCTTTCTCATCACCTTCTGTAGTCTCTCATCCACTTGCTAGTCTTTCTCATCACCTGCTGTAGTCTCTCATCCACTTGCTAGTGTCTCTCATCACCTGCTGTAGTCTCTCATCCACTTGCTAGTCTTTCTCATCACCTGCTGTAATCTCTCATCCACTTGCTAGTCTTTCTCATCACCTTCTGTAGTCTCTCATCCACTTGCTAGCCTTTCTCATCACCTGCTGTAGTCTCTCATCCACTTGCTAGTCTTTCTCATCACCTGCTGTAGTCTCTCATCCACTTGCTAGTCTTTCTCATCACCTGCTGTAGTCTCTCATCCACTTGCTAGTCTTTCATCACCTGCTGTAGTCTTTCATCACCTGCTGTAGTCTTTCTCATCACCTGCTGTAGTCTTTCTCATCACCTGCTGTAGTCTTTCATCACCTGCTGTAGTCTCTCATCACCTGCTGTAGTCTTTCATCACTTGCTGTAGTCTCTCATCACCTGCTGTAGTCTTTCATCACTTGCTGTAGTCTTTCTCATCACCTGCTGTAGTCTCTCATCCACTTGCTAGTCTTTCTCATCACCTGCTGTAGTCTCTCATCCACTTGCTAGTCTTTCTCATCACTTGCTGTAGTCTTTCATCCACTTGCTAGTCTTTCTCATCACCTGCTGTAGTCTTTCTCATCACCTGCTGTAGTCTTTCATCACCTGCTGTAGTCTTTCATCACCTGCTGTAGTCTTTCATCACTTGCTGTAGTCTCTCATCACCTGCTGTAGTCTTTCATCACTTGCTGTAGTCTTTCTCATCACCTGCTGTAGTCTCTCATCCACTTGCTAGTCTTTCTCATCACCTGCTGTAGTCTCTCATCCACTTGCTAGTCTTTCTCATCACTTGCTGTAGTCTTTCATCCACTTGCTAGTCTTTCTCATCACCTGCTGTAGTCTTTCATCACCTGCTGTAGTCTCTCATCCACTTGCTAGTCTTTCTCATCACCTGCTGTAGTCTCTCATCCACTTGCTAGTCTTTCTCATCACCTGCTGTAGTCTTTCATCACCTGCTGTAGTCTTTCATCACTTGCTGTAGTCTTTCATCACTTGCTGTAGTCTTTCTCATCACCTGCTGTAGTCTCTCATCCACTTGCTAGTCTTTCTCATCACCTTCTGTAGTCTCTCATCCACTTGCTAGTCTTTCTCATCACCTGCTGTAGTCTTTCTTCACTTGCTGTAGTCTTTCATCACTTGCTGTAGTCTTTCATCACTTGCTGTAGTCTTTCTTCACTTGCTGTAGTCTCTCATCCACTTGCTAGTCTTTCTCATCACCTGCTGTAGTCTTTCATCTCTTGCTGTAGTCTTTCTCATCACCTGCTGTAGTCTTTCATCACTTGCTGTAGTCTTTCTCATCACCTGCTGTAGTCTTTCATCACTTGCTGTAGTCTTTCTCATCACCTGCTGTAGTCTTTCATCACTTGCTGTAGTCTTTCATCACTTGCTGTAGTCTTTCTCATCACCTGCTGTAGTCTTTCATCACTTGCTGTAGTCTTTCATCACTTGCTGTAGTCTTTCATCACTTGCTGTAGTCTTTCATCACTTGCTGTAGTCTTTCATCACTTGCTGTAGTCTTTCTCATCACCTGCTGTAGTCTTTCATCACTTGCTGTAGTCTTTCATCACTTGCTGTAGTCTCTCATCCACTTGCTAGTCTTTCTCATCACCTGCTGTAGTCTCTCATCCACTTGCTAGTCTTTCTCATCTCCTGCTGTAGTCTTTCATCACTTGCTGTAGTCTCTCATCACCTGCTGTAGTCTCTCATCCACTTGCTAGTCTTTCTCATCACCTTCTGTAGTCTCTCATCCACTTGCTAGTCTTTCTCATCACCTGCTGTAGTCTCTCTCATCACCTGCTGTAGTCTTTCTTCACTTGCTGTAGTCTTTCATCACTTGCTGTAGTCTTTCATCACTTGCTGTAGTCTTTCATCACTTTCTGTAGTCTTTCTCATCACCTGCTGTAGTCTCTCATCCACTTGCTAGTCTTTCTCATCACCTGCTGTAGTCTCTCGTCCACTTGCTAGTCTTTCTCATCACCTTCTGTAGTCTCTCATCCACTTGCTAGTCTTTCTCATCACCTGCTGTAGTCTCTCATCCACTTGCTAGTGTCTCTCATCACCTGCTGTAGTCTCTCATCCACTTGCTAGTCTTTCTCATCACCTGCTGTAATCTCTCATCCACTTGCTAGTCTTTCTCATCACCTTCTGTAGTCTCTCATCCACTTGCTAGCCTTTCTCATCACCTGCTGTAGTCTCTCATCCACTTGCTAGTCTTTCTCATCACCTGCTGTAGTCTCTCATCCACTTGCTAGTCTTTCTCATCACCTGCTGTAGTCTCTCATCCACTTGCTAGTCTTTCATCACCTGCTGTAGTCTTTCATCACCTGCTGTAGTCTTTCTCATCACCTGCTGTAGTCTTTCTCATCACCTGCTGTAGTCTTTCATCACCTGCTGTAGTCTTTCATCACCTGCTGTAGTCTTTCATCACTTGCTGTAGTCTCTCATCACCTGCTGTAGTCTTTCATCACTTGCTGTAGTCTTTCTCATCACCTGCTGTAGTCTCTCATCCACTTGCTAGTCTTTCTCATCACCTGCTGTAGTCTCTCATCCACTTGCTAGTCTTTCTCATCACTTGCTGTAGTCTTTCATCCACTTGCTAGTCTTTCTCATCACCTGCTGTAGTCTTTCATCACCTGCTGTAGTCTCTCATCCACTTGCTAGTCTTTCTCATCACCTGCTGTAGTCTCTCATCCACTTGCTAGTCTTTCTCATCACCTGCTGTAGTCTTTCATCACCTGCTGTAGTCTTTCATCACTTGCTGTAGTCTTTCATCACTTGCTGTAGTCTTTCTCATCACCTGCTGTAGTCTCTCATCCACTTGCTAGTCTTTCTCATCACCTTCTGTAGTCTCTCATCCACTTGCTAGTCTTTCTCATCACCTGCTGTAGTCTTTCTTCACTTGCTGTAGTCTTTCATCACTTGCTGTAGTCTTTCATCACTTGCTGTAGTCTTTCTTCACTTGCTGTAGTCTCTCATCCACTTGCTAGTCTTTCTCATCACCTGCTGTAGTCTTTCATCTCTTGCTGTAGTCTTTCTCATCACCTGCTGTAGTCTTTCATCACTTGCTGTAGTCTTTCTCATCACCTGCTGTAGTCTTTCATCACTTGCTAGTCTTTCAAATCAATCAATCAAATCACTTTATTTGTCACTCTACCATATGCACAAGTGCAACAGTAGGTGAAATTCTTAGGTGCAGTTCCGAGCAACATAGTAGTCATGACATGACATGTACAACATTTAAAGCAGCATCAGATTACACATCTGATGCGCACACAATTACTCACAGCACAGTATACACTACAATAAACAATAAATAATTTACACAATGTGAGTGTAGTTCTCACAGCTTTAAACAATATACACATACTTACAATATACATATACTTTAAACAATATACACTAAACATACACTAAACAATATACATTACGCTATAATAGTAATAATAATATACAATGTATAGTATAAAATATTATTCACAGATTGAAAAATTGAAATCCAAAGTGCAATAGATGCTGTATGATAAATAAATGTGTATATAATGTGTGTGTATCTACAGTGGGTTGTGCTGAGTGATATTCTGTCCAGTGTGTGTTATGATCCTGATGGATCAGGAGTTAAGTAGTCTGATTGCTTGTGGGAAGAAGCTGTTCTGGAGTCGGCTGGTGCGTGTTCTAATGCTGCGGTACCGTCTGCCTGATGGGAGCAGTGAGAGCAGCCCATGGTTCGGGTGGCTAGAGTCTCTGATGATCCTCTGAGCTCTCTTCACACACCGCCTGGCGTAAATGTCCTGGAGGGAGGGAAGCTCACCTCCGATGATGCAGCTGGCCGTGCGCACTACCCTTTGCAGGGCCTTGCGGCTGCGGGCGGTACTGTTGCCGTACCAGGTGGTGATGCAGCCAGTCAGCAGACTCTCTATGGTGCAGGTGTAGAAGCGTGTGAGGATGTGGCGGTTCATTCCAAACCTCCTCAGCCGTCGCAGGAAGAAAAGGTTCTGATGAGCCTTCTTCACAACGGCCTCGGAGTGGACGGACCATGAGAGTTCCTCTGTGATGTGGACACCGAGGAACTTGAAGCTGCTGACTCTCTCCACCGGTGCTCCATCGATGGTGATGGGGCGGTGTTCTCTCTCATTCCTCCTGAAGTCGACCACCAGCTCCTTGGTCTTGCTGACGTTGAGGGAGAGGTTGTGCTCCTGACACCACCGTGTCAGAGTGTGCACCTCCTCTCTGTAGGCCGTTTCATCATTGTCTGTGATAAGACCTACCACCGTCGTATCGTCAGCAAACTTGATGATGGTGTTGGAGCTGTGGGTTGCCACACAGTCATGTGTGTACAGGGAGTACAGGAGTGGGCTGAGAACGCAGCCCTGAGGGGCTCCAGTGTTGAGAGTCATTGACTCCTACACCTCCTCAGTATTGGATCATATCAATACCACCATTGACAGTGTTACAACCCAGAAACAGATCACCACATACCCAAATCAGAAGCCTTGGATGAACCGGGAAGTGCGACTCCTGCTGAAGTCACGCAATACTGCCTTCAGATCAGGAGATGCACAAGCCTACAGCGCATCCAGAGCAAACCTGAAGAGGGGCATCAAAAAGGCCAAGCACTGCTACAAGCTAAAGATAGAGGGACACTTTTCCAACTCTGACCCTCGACGCATGTGGCATGGCATTCAGGCCATCAGTGATTATAAACCCACCCACTCCACCCCCGCAGCCACTGATGTCAACTTCCTGAACGAGCTAAATTACTTTTATGCTCGTTTTGAAAGAGACAACAGAGAAACTGCCACCAAGCTCAAACCCTCAGCTGACCACCCACCAATCACACTCTCCTCCACAGATGTCTGCAAGGCACTGAGCCGGATCAGCGCACACAAGGCTGCTGGACCAGACAACATCCCTGGTCGTGTTCTCAGGGCATGTGCGGAGCAGCTCGCTGGGGTTTTTACAGACATTTTCAACCTGTCTCTCGCCCAAGCAGCTGTACCATCATGCTTTAAACGCACTTCCATTGTGCCAGTGCCGAAACACTCCAGCCCGAGGTGCCCTAATGACTACCGCCCTGTAGCACTCACACCCATCATTATGAAGTGCTTTGAGCGGCTGGTCCTGGAACACCTAAAAGACTCTATACCATCCACATTGGACTCACACCAGTTTGCCTATCGCAGCAATAGGAGCACAGAGGATGCAGTTTCCATGGCACTGCACTCTGTGCTCACCCATCTGGACCATAAGAACACTTATGCACGCATGCTGTTTGTTGACTTCAGCTCAGCATTCAACACTGTCATCCCATCCAAGTTAATTGCCAAACTTGGAGACCTGGGCATCAACACTTCAATGTGTAACTGGATTTTGGACTTCCTAACTCACAGACCACAGAATGTTCGATCAGGATCCACCTGCTCCACGTCCATCACACTCAACACTGGTGTACCACAGGGCTGTGTGCTAAGTCCGTTTCTCTACTCCCTCTTCACCTCCGACTGCAAGCCTGTGTATGGAACTAATTCCATCGTCAAGTTTGCGGACGACACTACGGTGATTGGTCTCATCAGCAACAACGATGAGACTGCCTACAGGGAGGAGATCCAGCACCTGGCCACATGGTGCACTGATAATAACCTGCTCCTCAACACCACCAAAACGAAGGAGCTCATCGTGGACTTCAGGAAGGAGTCAAGAGGCACACACGACACCATCCACATCAATGGAATGGCTGTTGAGCGTGTCTCCAGTTTCAAGTTCCTGGGGATCCACATCTCGGCGGACATGTCGTGGACGACCAACACCTCCAGCCTGGTCAAGAAGGCTCACCAGCGCCTCTTCTTCCTGAGGACACTGAGGAAGAATCAGCTCTCCTCGGCTATCCTGGTGAACTTCTACCGCTGCGCAATAGAAAGCATCCTGACCAACTGTGTGGCAGTATGGTATGGGAGCTGCTCTGTTGCGGAGCGCAAGGCACTGCAGCGGGTGGTGAAAACTGCCCAGCGCATCACAGGGACTCCACTGCCTGCCATCGAGCACATCCAGAGGAAACGCTGTCTGCACCGAGCTCGCAGCATCCTCAAGGACTCCTCTCACCCAGCCCACAGACTGTTTTCTCTCCTGCCCTCCGGCAGGCGTTTCAGGATCCTCCGGACCAGGACCAGCAGACTAAAGAACAGTTTTTTCCCCAGAGCTGTCTCTTTACTGAACTCAAACCACCGTTGATCCACTTCCCTCATAAACTGCAAACTCTCCTACCTCACACCTACATTCACTTTGTTATTTGCACTACCGACTGTTTATTACAATAACAACTGTTTACTTATGCATTTTGCACCACCATATCTTAACTGGAATATGCTCATTTGCACTGCCGACTGTATTTATAGTAATCATGTTTACATTTGCATTTTGCACCGTACTTCTAACTGTAATATGCAACCACTTTCCACTGCACTTTTACACTTTCTTTCGGATAGCTCTGTCCATAATTTATTGCACTACCTTAATCCACTGCTATATTCCTCATATTAGCCTAACATATTATTGTAGACCTCTATCTGTAAAATTCTGTTCAAAGTAATAGCCATCTGTATATTATATTCATAGTACATATTCACCTGTACATTCTGTTTACATTCTGTTTATAGTAATAGCCATCTGTATATTTATATTTATTCACTGTATATATTCATCTGTAAATTCAGTTCTGTTTATAGTAATAACCATCTCTCTACTTATACATATTTATATATATTCAGTACATTTTTATGCCCAGCACTTACGCAACCATTGTATATATCCTGCACTTGCTGCTATTGCACTTCTGGTTAGACCTAAACTGCATTTCGTTGCCTTGTACTTGTACTTGTGTAATGACAATAAAGTTGAATCTAATCTAATCTAATGAGGAGATGTTACTGCCCATTCTGACCACCTGGCGTCTGTTTGACAGGAAGTCCAGGATCCAGCTGCATAACAGGCTGTTTAAGCCTAGAGCCCGGAGTTTCCCGTCAAGTATGGAGGGCACAATGGTGTTGAATGCTGAGCTGTAGTCCACAAACAGCATTCTCACATATGTGTTCCTCTTTTCCAGGTGGGAGAGAGCAGTGTGTATAGTGGATGAAATGGCATCATCAGTGGAACGGTTTGTGCGGTATGCAAACTGCAGTGGGTCCAGTGAGGGGGGGAGAACAGAGCAGATGTGGTTTCTGATTATTCTTTCAAAGCATTTACTGATGATGGGGGTCAGAGCAACAGGACGCCAGTCGTTTAAGCAGGTGGTTTTTGATTGCTTAGGTACAGGAACAATAGTGGACGTTTTAAAGCATGTGGGGACCACAGACAGGGAGAGGGACAGGTTAAAAATGTCCGTCAAGACTCCAGCCAGTTGGTGCGCGCACGCTCTGATCACACGGCCGGGAATGCCGTCTGGACCCGCAGCTTTACGGACGTTCACCCACCGGAAGGATCGGGTTACATCCGCGACAGATACAGAGAGTGCACTAACCTCTGTATCTTCAGCCGCGAGCTCTCTCTCCGCGAGGGCGGTGTTAGTTCCCTCAAAGCGAGCATAGAAGGTGTTGAGCTCGTCCGGGAGAGAGGCAGCGGTGTTCACGATGGAGTTTGTGTTCCCTTTATAGTCCGTGATGGTGTTAATTCCCCTCCACATGCTTCTGGAGTCGGTGGTGTTGAACTGTCCTTCAATCTTGTCCCTGTACTGGCGTTTTGCTGCTCTGATGGTTTTCCGGAGGGCATAACTTGCTTGTTTATGCTCCTCCGCGTTACCGGAGTTAAAAGTGAAGGTCCGCGCATTGAGTGCCGCGCGAACATCCCCATTTAGCCACGGCTTCTGGTTAGGGTACAGCCGAATTGTTTTGGTCGGAACAACGTCATCTACGCACTTCCTGATGAAACACGTTACGCTATCAGCGTAAACCTCGATGTCGTCATCAGAGGCCGACCGGAACATCTCCCAGTCCGCGTGATCAAAACAGTCCTGTAGCATAGAATCTGATTGATCCGACCAGCACTGGATGGTTCTGAGGGCGGGTGCTTCCTGTTTGAGTCTTTGCCTATATGCGGGCAAAAGGAGGATGGAAGCGTGATCCGATTTGCCAAATGGTGGGCGCGGGAGGGACTTGTAACAATCCTTGAAGGGAGAGTAGCAGTGATCTAAGACGCGGTTCCCTCGCGTGTTGAAGTTAACATGTTGGTGGTATTTGGGTGCGATGCGCTTGAAGTTGGCTTTGTTAAAGTCTCCGGTCACAATAAACGCAGCGTCAGGATGCGCGGTTTCCTGCTCACTCACTGTCCTATACAGTTCCTTTAGTGCCCGGTCTGTGTCGGCTTGTGGGGGAATATACACAGCTGTGATGATGACCGCTGTGAATTCCCTCGGTAGCCAGAATGGTCGGCACAGAAGCATGAGAAATTCCAGATCAGGAGAACAGAAAGACTTGATAGAATGTACGTTCCTCTGATCACACCAGGATCGGTTAATCATAAAACATACACCCCCGCCTTTGCTTTTCCCGGAGAGATCTTTTTCTCTGTCCATTCGATGCACGGAGAACCCCGCGGTTTCGATGGCCGAATCTGGAATCTCAGCGGACATCCAAGTTTCTGTGAGGCAGATAATGCAGCAGTCCCTCGTGTCTCGCTGGAAAGAGATCCGCGCTCTCAGCTCGCAGAGTTTATTGTCCAGAGACTGAACATTTGCCAGTAAAATACTGGGAAGCGGGGGTCGGTTTGCGCGGCGTCTAACTCTAATGAGTACGCCAGCTCTCTTCCCTCTTCTCCGGCCGCGTTTGCGTGGTCGGGCCGTCCAGACAAAGAGCTCCGCTGCTGTGTTTGTAAACGGCGGTTCATCACTGAAGAATTTAAAGTCCGGTTTTCGGTGTGTGATTGCCGAACCAATGTCCAAAAGTGTCTGTCTGTCGTACGTAGTAAGGCAGACAACATCCAAGACAAAAAACACAAAAACTATAAACAGAACAAGCAAAAAACTACAATGTTTCAGCAGAGCTCGCGACGTTGCGGCCATCCTCGGCGCCATCTTGACTCCGGCATTCTCATCACCTGCTGTAGTCTCTCATCCACTTGCTAGTCTTTCTCATCACCTGCTGTAGTCTCTCATCCACTTGCTAGTCTTTCTCATCACCTGCTGTAGTCTTTCATCACTTGCTAGTCTTTCTCATCACCTGCTGTAGTCTTTCATCACTTGCTGTAGTCTTTCATCACTTGCTGTAGTCTTTCATCACTTGCTGTAGTCTTTCATCACTTGCTGTAGTCTTTCTCATCACCTGCTGTAGTCTCTCATCCACTTGCTAGTCTTTCTCATCACCTGCTGTAGTCTCTCATCCACTTGCTAGTCTTTCTCATCACCTGCTGTAGTCTTTCATCACTTGCTGTAGTCTCTCATCCACTTGCTAGTCTTTCTCATCACCTTCTGTAGTCTCTCATCCACTTGCTAGTCTTTCTCATCACCTGCTGTAGTCTCTCTCATCACCTGCTGTAGTCTTTCATCACTTGCTGTAGTCTTTCTCATCACCTGCTGTAGTCTTTCTCATCACCTGCTGTAGTCTCTCATCCACTTGCTAGTCTTTCTCATCACCTGCTGTAGTCTCTCTCATCACCTGCTGTAGTCTTTCATCACTTGCTGTAGTCTTTCATCACTTGCTGTAGTCTTTCATCACTTGCTGTAGTCTTTCTCATCACCTGCTGTAGTCTCTCATCCACTTGCTAGTCTTTCTCATCACCTGCTGTAGTCTCTCTCATCACCTGCTGTAGTCTCTCATCCACTTGCTAGTCTTTCTCATCACCTGCTGTAGTCTCTCATCCACTTGCTAGTCTTTCTCATCACCTGCTGTAGTCTCTCATCCACTTGCTAGTCTTTCTCATCACCTGCTGTAGTCTTTCATCACTTGCTAGTCTTTCTCATCACCTGCTGTAGTCTTTCATCACTTGCTGTAGTCTTTCATCACTTGCTGTAGTCTTTCATCACTTGCTGTAGTCTTTCATCACTTGCTGTAGTCTTTCTCATCACCTGCTGTAGTCTCTCATCCACTTGCTAGTCTTTCTCATCACCTGCTGTAGTCTCTCATCCACTTGCTAGTCTTTCTCATCACCTGCTGTAGTCTTTCATCACTTGCTGTAGTCTCTCATCCACTTGCTAGTCTTTCTCATCACCTTCTGTAGTCTCTCATCCACTTGCTAGTCTTTCTCATCACCTGCTGTAGTCTCTCTCATCACCTGCTGTAGTCTTTCATCACTTGCTGTAGTCTTTCTCATCACCTGCTGTAGTCTTTCTCATCACCTGCTGTAGTCTCTCATCCACTTGCTAGTCTTTCTCATCACCTGCTGTAGTCTCTCATCACTTGCTGTAGTCTTTCATCACTTGCTGTAGTCTTTCATCACTTGCTGTAGTCTTTCATCACTTGCTGTAGTCTTTCTCATCACCTACTGTAGTCTCTCATCCACTTGCTAGTCTTTCTCATCACCTGCTGTAGTCTCTCATCCACTTGCTAGTCTTTCTCATCACCTGCTGTAGTCTTTCATCACTTGCTGTAGTCTCTCATCACCTGCTGTAGTCTCTCATCCACTTGCTAGTCTTTCTCATCACCTTCTGTAGTCTCTCATCCACTTGCTAGTCTTTCTCATCACCTGCTGTAGTCTCTCTCATCACCTGCTGTAGTCTTTCTTCACTTGCTGTAGTCTTTCATCACTTGCTGTAGTCTTTCATCACTTGCTGTAGTCTTTCATCACTTGCTGTAGTCTTTCATCACTTGCTGTAGTCTTTCATCACTTGCTGTAGTCTTTCATCACTTGCTGTAGTCTTTCATCACCTGCTGTAGTCTCTCATCCACTTGCTAGTCTTTCTCATCACCTGCTGTAGTCTCTCATCCACTTGCTAGTCTTTCTCATCACCTGCTGTAGTCTTTCATCACTTGCTAGTCTTTCTCATCACCTGCTGTAGTCTTTCATCACTTGCTGTAGTCTTTCATCACTTGCTGTAGTCTTTCATCACTTGCTGTAGTCTTTCATCACTTGCTGTAGTCTTTCTCATCACCTGCTGTAGTCTCTCATCCACTTGCTAGTCTTTCTCATCACCTGCTGTAGTCTCTCATCCACTTGCTAGTCTTTCTCATCACCTGCTGTAGTCTTTCATCACTTGCTGTAGTCTCTCATCCACTTGCTAGTCTTTCTCATCACCTTCTGTAGTCTCTCATCCACTTGCTAGTCTTTCTCATCACCTGCTGTAGTCTCTCTCATCACCTGCTGTAGTCTTTCATCACTTGCTGTAGTCTTTCTCATCACCTGCTGTAGTCTTTCTCATCACCTGCTGTAGTCTCTCATCCACTTGCTAGTCTTTCTCATCACCTGCTGTAGTCTCTCATCACTTGCTGTAGTCTTTCATCACTTGCTGTAGTCTTTCATCACTTGCTGTAGTCTTTCATCACTTGCTGTAGTCTTTCTCATCACCTGCTGTAGTCTCTCATCCACTTGCTAGTCTTTCTCATCACCTGCTGTAGTCTCTCTCATCACCTGCTGTAGTCTCTCATCCACTTGCTAGTCTTTCTCATCACCTGCTGTAGTCTCTCATCCACTTGCTAGTCTTTCTCATCACCTGCTGTAGTCTCTCATCCACTTGCTAGTCTTTCTCATCACCTGCTGTAGTCTTTCATCACTTGCTAGTCTTTCTCATCACCTGCTGTAGTCTTTCATCACTTGCTGTAGTCTTTCATCACTTGCTGTAGTCTTTCATCACTTGCTGTAGTCTTTCATCACTTGCTGTAGTCTTTCTCATCACCTGCTGTAGTCTCTCATCCACTTGCTAGTCTTTCTCATCACCTGCTGTAGTCTCTCATCCACTTGCTAGTCTTTCTCATCACCTGCTGTAGTCTTTCATCACTTGCTGTAGTCTCTCATCCACTTGCTAGTCTTTCTCATCACCTTCTGTAGTCTCTCATCCACTTGCTAGTCTTTCTCATCACCTGCTGTAGTCTCTCTCATCACCTGCTGTAGTCTTTCATCACTTGCTGTAGTCTTTCTCATCACCTGCTGTAGTCTTTCTCATCACCTGCTGTAGTCTCTCATCCACTTGCTAGTCTTTCTCATCACCTGCTGTAGTCTCTCATCACTTGCTGTAGTCTTTCATCACTTGCTGTAGTCTTTCATCACTTGCTGTAGTCTTTCATCACTTGCTGTAGTCTTTCTCATCACCTACTGTAGTCTCTCATCCACTTGCTAGTCTTTCTCATCACCTGCTGTAGTCTCTCATCCACTTGCTAGTCTTTCTCATCACCTGCTGTAGTCTTTCATCACTTGCTGTAGTCTCTCATCACCTGCTGTAGTCTCTCATCCACTTGCTAGTCTTTCTCATCACCTTCTGTAGTCTCTCATCCACTTGCTAGTCTTTCTCATCACCTGCTGTAGTCTCTCTCATCACCTGCTGTAGTCTTTCTTCACTTGCTGTAGTCTTTCATCACTTGCTGTAGTCTTTCATCACTTGCTGTAGTCTTTCATCACTTGCTGTAGTCTTTCATCACCTGCTGTAGTCTCTCATCCACTTGCTAGTCTTTCTCATCACCTGCTGTAGTCTCTCATCCACTTGCTAGTCTTTCTCATCAACTTCTGTAGTCTCTCATCCACTTGCTAGTCTTTCTCATCACCTGCTGTAGTCTCTCATCCACTTGCTAGTCTTTCTCATCACCTGCTGTAGTCTTTCATCACCTGCTGTAGTCTTTCATCACTTGCTGTAGTCTTTCATCACCTGCTGTAGTCTTTCATCACTTGCTAGTCTTTCTCATCACCTGCTGTAGTCTCTCATCCACTTGCTAGTCTTTCTCATCACCTGCTGTAGTCTTTCATCACTTGCTGTAGTCTTTCTCATCACCTGCTGTAGTCTCTCATCACTTGCTGTAGTCTTTCTCATCACCTGCTGTAGTCTTTCATCACCTGCTGTAGTCTTTCATCACTTGCTAGTCTTTCTCATCACCTGCTGTAGTCTTTCATCACTTGCTGTAGTCTTTCATCACTTGCTGTAGTCTTTCATCACTTGCTGTAGTCTTTCTCATCACCTTCTGTAGTCTTTCATCACTTGCTGTAGTCTTTCATCACTTGCTGTAGTCTTTCATCACTTGCTGTAGTCTTTCTCATCACCTGCTGTAGTCTCTCATCACTTGCTGTAGTCTTTCTCATCACCTGCTGTAGTCTTTCATCACTTGCTGTAGTCTTTCATCACTTGCTGTAGTCTTTCATCAATTGCTGTAGTCTTTCATCACTTGCTGTAGTCTTTCATCACTTGCTGTAGTCTTTCATCACTTGCTGTAGTCTTTCATCACTTGCTGTAGTCTTTCATCACTTGCTGTAGTCTTTCATCACTTGCTGTAGTCTTTCATCACTTGCTGTAGTCTTTCATCACTTGCTGTAGTCTTTCTCATCACCTGCTGTAGTCTCTCATCCACTTGCTAGTCTTTCTCATCACCTGCTGTAGTCTCTCATCCACTTGCTAGTCTTTCTCATCACCTGCTGTAGTCTTTCATCACTTGCTGTAGTCTTTCTCATCACCTGCTGTAGTCTCTCATCCACTTGCTAGTCTTTCTCATCACCTTCTGTAGTCTCTCATCCACTTGCTAGTCTTTCTCATCACCTGCTGTAGTCTCTCATCCACTTGCTAGTCTTTCTCATCACCTGCTGTAGTCTTTCATCACTTGCTGTAGTCTCTCATCCACTTGCTAGTCTTTCTCATCACCTGCTGTAGTCTCTCTCATCACCTGCTGTAGTCTTTCTTCACTTGCTGTAGTCTTTCATCACTTGCTGTAGTCTTTCATCACTTGCTGTAGTCTTTCATCACTTGCTGTAGTCTTTCATCACTTGCTGTAGTCTTTCATCACTTGCTGTAGTCTCTCATCCACTTGCTAGTCTTTCTCATCACCTGCTGTAGTCTCTCATCCACTTGCTAGTCTTTCTCATCACCTTCTGTAGTCTCTCATCCACTTGCTAGTCTTTCTCATCACCTGCTGTAGTCTCTCATCCACTTGCTAGTCTTTCTCATCACCTGCTGTAGTCTTTCATCACCTGCTGTAGTCTTTCATCACTTGCTGTAGTCTTTCATCACCTGCTGTAGTCTTTCATCACTTGCTGTAGTCTTTCATCACTTGCTGTAGTCTTTCATCACCTGCTGTAGTCTCTCATCCACTTGCTAGTCTTTCTCATCACCTGCTGTAGTCTCTCATCACCTGCTGTAGTCTTTCATCACTTGCTGTAGTCTCTCATCACCTGCTGTAGTCTTTCGTCACCTGCTGTAGTCTTTCATCACTTGCTGTAGTCTTTCATCACCTGCTGTAGTCTCTCATCCACTTGCTAGTCTTTCTCATCACCTGCTGTAGTCTTTCATCACCTGCTGTAGTCTTTCATCACTTGCTGTAGTCTTTCATCACCTGCTGTAGTCTTTCGTCACCTGCTGTAGTCTTTCATCACTTGCTGTAGTCTTTCATCACCTGCTGTAGTCTCTCATCCACTTGCTAGTCTTTCTCATCACCTGCTGTAGTCTCTCATCCACTTGCTAGTCTTTCTCATCACCTTCTGTAGTCTCTCATCCACTTGCTAGTCTTTCTCATCACCTGCTGTAGTCTCTCATCCACTTGCTAGTCTTTCTCATCACCTGCTGTAGTCTTTCATCACCTGCTGTAGTCTCTCATCCACTTGCTAGTCTTTCTCATCACCTGCTGTAGTCTCTCATCCACTTGCTGTAGTCTTTCATCACTTGCTGTAGTCTTTCTCATCACCTGCTGTAGTCTCTCATCACTTGCTGTAGTCTTTCTCATCACCTGCTGTAGTCTTTCATCACCTGCTGTAGTCTTTCATCACTTGCTAGTCTTTCTCATCACCTGCTGTAGTCTTTCATCACTTGCTGTAGTCTTTCATCACTTGCTGTAGTCTTTCATCACTTGCTGTAGTCTTTCATCACTTGCTGTAGTCTTTCTCATCACCTTCTGTAGTCTTTCATCACTTGCTGTAGTCTTTCATCACTTGCTGTAGTGTAGTCTTTCATCAATTGCTGTAGTCTTTCATCACTTGCTGTAGTCTTTCATCACTTGCTGTAGTCTTTCATCACTTGCTGTAGTCTTTCATCACTTGCTGTAGTCTTTCTCATCACCTGCTGTAGTCTCTCATCCACTTGCTAGTCATTCTCATCACCTGCTGTAGTCTCTCATCCACTTGCTAGTCTTTCATCACCTGCTGTAGTCTTTCTCATCACCTGCTGTAGTCTCTCATCCACTTGCTAGTCTTTCTCATCACCTGCTGTAGTCTCTCATCCACTTGCTAGTCTTTCATCACCTGCTGTAGTCTTTCATCACCTGCTGTAGTCTTTCATCACCTGCTGTAGTCTCTCATCCACTTGCTAGTCTTTCTCATCACCTGCTGTAGTCTCTCATCCACTTGCTAGTCTTTCTCATCACCTGCTGTAGTCTATCATCCACTTGCTAGTCTTTCATCACCTGCTGTAGTCTTTCATCACCTGCTGTAGTCTTTCATCACCTGCTGTAGTCTTTCATCACCTGCTGTAGTCTTTCATCACTTGCTGTAGTCTTTCTCATCACCTGCTGTAGTCTCTCATCCACTTGCTAGTCTTTCTCATCACCTGCTGTAGTCTCTCATCCACTTGCTAGTCTTTCTCATCACCTGCTGTAGTCTTTCATCACCTGCTGTAGTCTTTCATCACTTGCTGTAGTCTTTCTCATCACCTGCTGTAGTCTCTCATCCACTTGCTAGTCTTTCTCATCACCTGCTGTAGTCTCTCATCCACTTGCTGTAGTCTTTCTCATCACCTGCTGTAGTCTCTCATCCACTTGCTAGTCTTTCTCATCACCTGCTGTAGTCTTTCATCACTTGCTGTAGTCTTTCATCACTTGTTGTAGTCTTTCATCACTTGCTGTAGTCTTTCATCACTTGCTGTAGTCTTTCATCACTTGCTGTAGTCTTTCATCACCTGCTGTAGTCTCTCATCCACTTGCTAGTCTTTCTCATCACCTTCTGTAGTCTTTCATCACTTGCTGTAGTCTTTCATCACTTGCTGTAGTCTTTCATCACCTGCTGTAGTCTTTCATCACTTGCTGTAGTCTTTCATCACTTGCTGTAGTCTTTCATCACTTGCTGTAGTCTTTCTCATCACCTGCTGTAGTCTCTCATCCACTTGCTAGTCTTTCTCATCACCTTCTGTAGTCTTTCATCACTTGCTGTAGTCTTTCATCACTTGCTGTAGTCTTTCTTAACTTGCTGTAGTCTTTCATCACTTGCTGTAGTCTTTCATCACTTGCTGTAGTCTTTCATCACTTGCTGTAGTCTTTCATCACTTGCTGTAGTCTTTCATCACTTGCTGTAGTCTTTCATCACTTGCTGTAGTCTTTCATCACTTGCTGTAGTCTTTCTCATCACCTGCTGTAGTCTCTCATCCACTTGCTAGTCTTTCTCATCACCTTCTGTAGTCTTTCATCCACTTGCTAGTCTTTCTCATCACCTGCTGTAGTCTCTCATCCACTTGCTAGTCTTTCTCATCACCTGCTGTAGTCTCTCATCCACTTGCTAGTCTTTCTCATCACCTGCTGTATTCTTTCATCACTTGCTGTAGTCTTTCATCACCTGCTGTAGTCTTTCATCACTTGCTGTAGTCTTTCTCATCACCTTCTGTAGTCTCTCATCCACTTGCTAGTCTTTCTCATCACTTGCTGTAGTCTTTCATCACTTGCTGTAGTCTTTCATCACTTGCTGTAGTCTCTCATCCACTTGCTAGTCTTTCTCATCACCTGCTGTAGTCTTTCATCACTTGCTGTAGTCTTTCATCACTTGCTGTAGTCTTTCTCATCACCTGCTGTAGTCTTTCATCACTTGCTGCAGTCTTTCATCACTTGCTGTAGTCTTTCTCATCACCTGCTGTAGTCTCTCATCCACTTGCTAGTCTTTCTCATCACCTGCTGTAGTCTTTCTCATCACCTGCTGTAGTCTCTCATCATCACCTGCTGTAGTCTTTCATCACTTGCTGTAGTCTTTCTCATCACCTGCTGTAGTCTTTCATCACTTGCTGTAGTCTTTCATCACTTGCTGTAGTCTTTCATCACTTGCTGTAGTCTTTCTCATCACCTGCTGTAGTCTTTCATCACTTGCTGTAGTCTTTCATCACTTGCTGTAGTCTTTCATCACTTGCTGTAGCCTTTCATCACTTGCTGTAGTCTTTCTCATCACCTGCTGTAGTCTCTCATCCACTTGCTCGTTTTTCTCATCACCTGCTGTAACCTTTCATCACTTGCTGTAGTCTTTCTCATCACCTGCTGTAGTCTCTCATCCACTTGCTCGTCTTTCTCATCACCTGCTGTAGCCTTTCATCACTTGCTGTAGTCTTTCTCATCACCTGCTGTAGTCTTTCATCACCTGCTGTAGTCTTTCATCACTTGCTGTAGCCTTTCATCACTTGCTGTAGTCTTTCATCACTTGCTGTAGTCTTTCATCACTTGCTGTAGTCTTTCATCACTTGCTGTAGCCTTTCATCACTTGCTTTAGTCTTTCTCATCACCTGCTGTAGTCTCTCATCCACTTGCTCGTCTTTCTCATCACCTGCTGTAGTCTTTCATCACTTGCTGTAGTCTTTCATCACTTGCTGTAGTCTTTCATCACTTGCTGTAGCCTTTCATCACTTGCTTTAGTCTTTCTCATCACCTGCTGTAGTCTCTCATCCACTTGCTCGTCTTTCTCATCACCTGCTGTAGTCTTTCATCACCTGCTGTAGCCTTTCATCACTTGCTGTAGTCTTTCTCATCACCTGCTGTAGTCTTTCATCACCTGCTGTAGTCTTTCATCACCTGCTGTAGTCTTTCATCACCTGCTGTAGTCTTTCTCATCCACTTGCTCGTCTTTCTCATCACCTGCTGTAGTCTTTCATCCCCTGCTGTAGTCTTTCTCATCCACTTGCTCGTCTTTCTCATCACCTGCTGTAGCCTTTCATCACTTGCTGTAGTCTCTCATCCACTTGCTCGTCTTTCTCATCACCTGCTGTAGTCTTTCATCACTTGCTGTAGTCTTTCTCATCACCTGCTGTAGTCTTTCATCACCTGCTGTAGTCTCTCATCCACTTGCTCGTCTTTCTCATCACCTGCTGTAGTCTTTCATCACCTGCTGTAGTCTTTCATCACCTGCTGTAGTCTTTCATCACTTGCTGTAGTCTCTCATCACCTTCTTTAGTCTTTCATCACTTGCTGTAGTCTTTCTCATCACCTGCTGTAGTCTCTCATCCACTTGCTGTAGTCTCTCATCCACTTGCTAGTCTTTCATATCACCTGCTGTAGTCTTTCATCACCTGCTGTAGTCTTTCATCACTTGCTGTAGCCTTTCATCACTTGCTGTAGTCTCTCATCACCTTCTTTAGTCTTTCATCACTTGCTGTAGTCTTTCTCATCACCTGCTGTAGTCTCTCATCCACTTGCTGTAGTCTCTCATCCACTTGCTAGTCTTTCATATCACCTGCTGTAGTCTTTCATCACCTGCTGTAGTCTTTCATCACTTGCTGTAGTCTTTCATCACTTGCTGTAGTCTTTCATCACTTGCTGTAGTCTTTCATCACTTGCTGTAGCCTTTCATCACTTGCTGTAGTCTTTCTCATCACCTGCTGTAGTCTCTCATCCACTTGCTCGTCTTTCTCATCACCTGCTGTAGTCTTTCATCACCTGCTGTAGTCTTTCATCACTTGCTGTAGTCTTTCTCATCACCTGCTGTAGTCTCTCATCCACTTGCTAGTCTTTCTCATCACCTGCTGTAGTCTTTCATCACCTGCTGTAGTCTTTCATCACTTGCTGTAGTCTTTCATCACTTGCTGTAGTCTTTCTCATCACCTGCTGTAGTCTCTCATCCACTTGCTAGTCTTTCTCATCACCTTCTGTCGTCTCTCATCCACTTGCTAGTCTTTCTCATCACCTGCTGTATTCTTTCATCACTTGCTGTAGTCTTTCTCATCACCTGTTGTAGTCTTTCATCACTTGCTGTAGTCTTTCATCACTTGCTGTAGTCTTTCATCACTTGCTGTAGTCTTTCATCACTTGCTGTAGTCTCTCATCCACTTGCTAGTCTTTCTCATCACCTGCTGTAGTCTCTCATCCACTTGCTAGTCTTTCTCATCACCTGCTGTAGTCTCTCATCCACTTGCTAGTCTTTCTCATCACCTGCTGTAGTCTCTCATCCACTTGCTAGTCTTTCTCATCACCTTCTGTAGTCTCTCATCCACTTGCTAGTCTTTCTCATCACCTGCTGTAGTCTTTCATCACTTGCTGTAGTCTTTCTCATCACCTGTTGTAGTCTTTCATCACTTGCTGTAGTCTTTCATCACTTGCTGTAGTCTCTCATCCACTTGCTAGTCTCTCATCACCTGCTGTAGTCTCTCATCCACTTGCTAGTCTTTCTCATCACCTGCTGTAGTCTCTCATCCACTTGCTAGTCTTTCTCATCACCTGCTGTAGTCTTTCATCACTTGCTGTAGTCTTTCATCACCTGCTGTAGTCTTTCATCACTTGCTGCAGTCTTTCTCATCACCTGCTGTAGTCTCTCATCCACTTGCTAGTCTTTCTCATCACCTGCTGTAGTCTCTCATCCACTTGCTAGTCTTTCTCATCACCTGCTGTAGTCTCTCATCCACTTGCTAGTCTTTCTCATCACCTGCTGTAGTCTTTCATCACTTGCTGTAGTCTTTCATCACCTGCTGTAGTCTTTCATCACTTGCTGCAGTCTTTCTCATCACCTGCTGTAGTCTCTCATCCACTTGCTAGTCTTTCTCATCACCTGCTGTAGTCTCTCATCCACTTGCTAGTCTTTCTCATCACCTTCTGTAGTCTCTCATCCACTTGCTAGTCTTTCTCATCACCTTCTGTAGTCTCTCATCCACTTGCTAGTCTTTCTCATCACCTGCTGTAGTCTCTCATCCACTTGCTAGTCTTTCTCATCACCTGCTGTAGTCTCTCATCCACTTGCTAGTCTTTCATCACCTGCTGTAGTCTCTCATCCACTTGCTATTCTTTCTCATCACCTGCTGTAGTCTTTCTCATCCACTTGCTCGTCTTTCTCATCACCTGCTGTAGTCTTTCATCCCCTGCTGTAGTCTTTCTCATCACCTGCTGTAGTCTTTCATCACCTGCTGTAGTCTTTCATCACCTGCTGTAGTCTTTCATCACTTGCTGCAGTCTTTCTCATCACCTGCTGTAGTCTCTCATCCACTTGCTAGTCTTTCTCATCACCTGCTGTAGTCTTTCATCACTTGCTGTAGTCTTTCATCACCTGCTGTAGTCTTTCATCACTTGCTGCAGTCTTTCTCATCACCTGCTGTAGTCTCTCATCCACTTGCTAGTCTTTCTCATCACCTGCTGTAGTCTCTCATCCACTTGCTAGTCTTTCTCATCACCTTCTGTAGTCTCTCATCCACTTGCTAGTCTTTCTCATCACCTTCTGTAGTCTCTCATCCACTTGCTAGTCTTTCTCATCACCTGCTGTAGTCTCTCATCCACTTGCTAGTCTTTCTCATCACCTGCTGTAGTCTCTCATCCACTTGCTAGTCTTTCATCACCTGCTGTAGTCTCTCATCCACTTGCTATTCTTTCTCATCACCTGCTGTAGTCTTTCTCATCCACTTGCTCGTCTTTCTCATCACCTGCTGTAGTCTTTCATCCCCTGCTGTAGTCTTTCTCATCACCTGCTGTAGTCTTTCATCACCTGCTGTAGTCTTTCATCACCTGCTGTAGTCTCTCATCCACTTGCTAGTCTTTCTCATCACCTGCTGTAGTCTCTCATCCACTTGCTAGTCTTTCTCATCACCTTCTGTAGTCTCTCATCCACTTGCTAGTCTTTCTCATCACCTTCTGTAGTCTCTCATCCACTTGCTAGTCTTTCTCATCACCTGCTGTAGTCTCTCATCCACTTGCTAGTCTTTCTCATCACCTGCTGTAGTCTCTCATCCACTTGCTAGTCTTTCATCACCTGCTGTAGTCTCTCATCCACTTGCTATTCTTTCTCATCACCTGCTGTAGTCTTTCTCATCCACTTGCTCGTCTTTCTCATCACCTGCTGTAGTCTTTCATCCCCTGCTGTAGTCTTTCTCATCCACTTGCTCGTCTTTCTCATCACCTGTTGTAGCCTTTCATCACTTGCTGTAGTCTCTCATCCACTTGCTAGTCTTTCTCATCACCTGCTGTAGTCTCTCATCCACTTGCTAGTCTTTCTCATCACCTGCTGTAGTCTCTCATCCACTTGCTAGTCTTTCTCATCACCTTCTGTAGTCTCTCATCCACTTGCTAGTCTTTCTCATCACCTGCTGTAGTCTTTCATCACTTGCTGTAGTCTTTCTCATCACCTGTTGTAGTCTTTCATCACTTGCTGTAGTCTTTCATCACTTGCTGTAGTCTCTCATCCACTTGCTAGTCTCTCATCACCTGCTGTAGTCTCTCATCCACTTGCTAGTCTTTCTCATCACCTGCTGTAGTCTCTCATCCACTTGCTAGTCTTTCTCATCACCTGCTGTAGTCTTTCATCACTTGCTGTAGTCTTTCATCACCTGCTGTAGTCTTTCATCACTTGCTGCAGTCTTTCTCATCACCTGCTGTAGTCTCTCATCCACTTGCTAGTCTTTCTCATCACCTGCTGTAGTCTCTCATCCACTTGCTAGTCTTTCTCATCACCTGCTGTAGTCTCTCATCCACTTGCTAGTCTTTCTCATCACCTGCTGTAGTCTTTCATCACTTGCTGTAGTCTTTCATCACCTGCTGTAGTCTTTCATCACTTGCTGCAGTCTTTCTCATCACCTGCTGTAGTCTCTCATCCACTTGCTAGTCTTTCTCATCACCTGCTGTAGTCTCTCATCCACTTGCTAGTCTTTCTCATCACCTTCTGTAGTCTCTCATCCACTTGCTCGTCTTTCTCATCACCTGCTGTAGCCTTTCATCACTTGCTGTAGTCTCTCATCCACTTGCTCGTCTTTCTCATCACCTGCTGTAGTCTTTCATCACTTGCTGTAGTCTTTCTCATCACCTGCTGTAGTCTTTCATCACCTGCTGTAGTCTCTCATCCACTTGCTCGTCTTTCTCATCACCTGCTGTAGTCTTTCATCACCTGCTGTAGTCTTTCATCACCTGCTGTAGTCTTTCATCACTTGCTGTAGTCTCTCATCACCTTCTTTAGTCTTTCATCACTTGCTGTAGTCTTTCTCATCACCTGCTGTAGTCTCTCATCCACTTGCTGTAGTCTCTCATCCACTTGCTAGTCTTTCATATCACCTGCTGTAGTCTTTCATCACCTGCTGTAGTCTTTCATCACTTGCTGTAGCCTTTCATCACTTGCTGTAGTCTCTCATCACCTTCTTTAGTCTTTCATCACTTGCTGTAGTCTTTCTCATCACCTGCTGTAGTCTCTCATCCACTTGCTGTAGTCTCTCATCCACTTGCTAGTCTTTCATATCACCTGCTGTAGTCTTTCATCACCTGCTGTAGTCTTTCATCACTTGCTGTAGTCTTTCATCACTTGCTGTAGTCTTTCATCACTTGCTGTAGTCTTTCATCACTTGCTGTAGCCTTTCATCACTTGCTGTAGTCTTTCTCATCACCTGCTGTAGTCTCTCATCCACTTGCTCGTCTTTCTCATCACCTGCTGTAGTCTTTCATCACCTGCTGTAGTCTTTCATCACTTGCTGTAGTCTTTCTCATCACCTGCTGTAGTCTCTCATCCACTTGCTAGTCTTTCTCATCACCTGCTGTAGTCTTTCATCACCTGCTGTAGTCTTTCATCACTTGCTGTAGTCTTTCATCACTTGCTGTAGTCTTTCTCATCACCTGCTGTAGTCTCTCATCCACTTGCTAGTCTTTCTCATCACCTTCTGTAGTCTCTCATCCACTTGCTAGTCTTTCTCATCACCTGCTGTATTCTTTCATCACTTGCTGTAGTCTTTCTCATCACCTGTTGTAGTCTTTCATCACTTGCTGTAGTCTTTCATCACTTGCTGTAGTCTTTCATCACTTGCTGTAGTCTTTCATCACTTGCTGTAGTCTCTCATCCACTTGCTAGTCTTTCTCATCACCTGCTGTAGTCTCTCATCCACTTGCTAGTCTTTCTCATCACCTGCTGTAGTCTTTCATCACTTGCTGTAGTCTTTCTCATCACCTGTTGTAGTCTTTCATCACTTGCTGTAGTCTTTCATCACTTGCTGTAGTCTCTCATCCACTTGCTAGTCTCTCATCACCTGCTGTAGTCTCTCATCCACTTGCTAGTCTTTCTCATCACCTGCTGTAGTCTCTCATCCACTTGCTAGTCTTTCTCATCACCTGCTGTAGTCTTTCATCACTTGCTGTAGTCTTTCATCACCTGCTGTAGTCTTTCATCACTTGCTGCAGTCTTTCTCATCACCTGCTGTAGTCTCTCATCCACTTGCTAGTCTTTCTCATCACCTGCTGTAGTCTCTCATCCACTTGCTAGTCTTTCTCATCACCTGCTGTAGTCTCTCATCCACTTGCTAGTCTTTCTCATCACCTGCTGTAGTCTTTCATCACTTGCTGTAGTCTTTCATCACCTGCTGTAGTCTTTCATCACTTGCTGCAGTCTTTCTCATCACCTGCTGTAGTCTCTCATCCACTTGCTAGTCTTTCTCATCACCTGCTGTAGTCTCTCATCCACTTGCTAGTCTTTCTCATCACCTTCTGTAGTCTCTCATCCACTTGCTAGTCTTTCTCATCACCTTCTGTAGTCTCTCATCCACTTGCTAGTCTTTCTCATCACCTGCTGTAGTCTCTCATCCACTTGCTAGTCTTTCTCATCACCTGCTGTAGTCTCTCATCCACTTGCTAGTCTTTCATCACCTGCTGTAGTCTCTCATCCACTTGCTATTCTTTCTCATCACCTGCTGTAGTCTTTCTCATCCACTTGCTCGTCTTTCTCATCACCTGCTGTAGTCTTTCATCCCCTGCTGTAGTCTTTCTCATCACCTGCTGTAGTCTTTCATCACCTGCTGTAGTCTTTCATCACCTGCTGTAGTCTTTCTCATCCACTTGCTCGTCTTTCTCATCACCTGCTGTAGTCTTTCATCCCCTGCTGTAGTCTTTCTCATCCACTTGCTCGTCTTTCTCATCACCTGTTGTAGCCTTTCATCACTTGCTGTAGTCTTTCTCATCCACTTGCTCGTCTTTCTCATCACCTGCTGTAGTCTTTCATCACCTGCTGTAGTCTCTCATCCACTTGCTCGTCTTTCTCATCACCTGCTGTAGTCTTTCATCACTTGCTGTAGTCTTTCTCATCACCTGCTGTAGTCTTTCATCACCTGCTGTAGTCTCTCATCCACTTGCTCGTCTTTCTCATCACCTGCTGTAGTCTTTCATCACCTGCTGTAGTCTTTCATCACCTGCTGTAGTCTTTCATCACCTGCTGTAGCCTTTCATCACTTGCTGTAGTCTCTCATCACCTTCTTTAGTCTTTCATCACTTGCTGTAGTCTTTCTCATCACCTGCTGTAGTCTCTCATCCACTTGCTGTAGTCTCTCATCCACTTGCTAGTCTTTCATATCACCTGCTGTAATCTTTCATCACCTGCTGTAGTCTTTCATCACTTGCTGTAGTCTTTCATCACTTGCTGTAGTCTTTCATCACTTGCTGTAGTCTTTCATCACTTGCTGTAGTCTTTCATCACTTGCTGTAGTCTTTCTCATCACCTGCTGTAGTCTCTCATCCACTTGCTGTAGTCTCTCATCCACTTGCTAGTCTTTCATATCACCTGCTGTAATCTTTCATCACCTGCTGTAGTCTTTCATCACTTGCTGTAGTCTTTCATCACTTGCTGTAGTCTTTCATCACTTGCTGTAGTCTTTCATCACTTGCTGTAGTCTTTCATCACCTGCTGTAGTCTTTCATCACTTGCTGTAGTCTTTCATCACTTGCTGTAGTCTTTCTCATCACCTGCTGTAGTCTTTCATCACTTGCTGTAGTCTTTCATCACTTGCTGTAGTCTTTCATCACTTGCTGTAGTCTCTCATCCACTTGCTAGTCTTTCTCATCACCTGCTGTAGTCTCTCATCCACTTGCTAGTCTTTCTCATCACCTGCTGTAGTCTCTCATCCACTTGCTAGTCTTTCTCATCACCTTCTGTAGTCTCTCATCCACTTGCTAGTCTTTCTCATCACCTGCTGTAGTCTTTCATCACTTGCTGTAGTCTTTCTCATCACCTGTTGTAGTCTTTCATCACTTGCTGTAGTCTTTCATCACTTGCTGTAGTCTTTCATCACCTGCTGTAGTCTCTCATCCACTTGCTAGTCTTTCTCATCACCTGCTGTAGTCTCTCATCCACTTGCTAGTCTTTCTCATCACCTGCTGTAGTCTTTCATCACTTGCTAGTCTTTCTCATCACCTGCTGTAGTCTTTCATCACTTGCTGTAGTCTTTCATCACCTGCTGTAGTCTTTCATCACTTGCTGCAGTCTTTCTCATCACCTGCTGTAGTCTCTCATCCACTTGCTAGTCTTTCTCATCACCTGCTGTAGTCTCTCATCCACTTGCTAGTCTTTCTCATCACCTTCTGTAGTCTCTCATCCACTTGCTAGTCTTTCTCATCACCTGCTGTAGTCTCTCATCCACTTGCTAGTCTTTCTCATCACCTGCTGTAGTCTATCATCCACTTGCTAGTCTTTCTCATCACCTTCTGTAGTCTCTCATCCACTTGCTAGTCTTTCTCATCACCTGCTGTAGTCTTTCATCACTTGCTGTAGTCTTTCATCACTTGCTGTAGTCTTTCTCATCACCTGCTGTAGTCTCTCATCCACTTGCTAGTCTTTCTCATCACGTGCTGTAGTCTTTCATCACTTGGTGTAGTCTTTCATCACCTGCTGTAGTCTCTCATCCACTTGCTAGTCTTTCTCATCACCTTCTGTAGTCTCTCATCCACTTGCTAGTCTTTCTCATCACCTGCTGTAGTCTCTCATCCACTTGCTAGTCTTTCTCATCACCTGCTGTAGTCTCTCATCCACTTGCTAGTCTTTCTCATCACCTTCTGTAGTCTCTCATCCACTTGCTAGTCTTTCTCATCACCTGCTGTAGTCTCTCATCCACTTGCTAGTCTTTCATCACCTGCTGTAGTCTTTCATCACCTGCTGTAGTCTCTCATCCACTTGCTAGTCTTTCTCATCACCTGCTGTAGTCTCTCATCCACTTGCTAGTCTTTCTCATCACCTGCTGTAGTCTCTCATCCACTTGCTAGTCTTTCATCACCTGCTGTAGTCTTTCATCACCTGCTGTAGTCTCTCATCCACTTGCTAGTCTTTCATCACCTGCTGTAGTCTTTCATCACCTGCTGTAGTCTTTCATCACCTGCTGTAGTCTTTCATCACCTGCTGTAGTCTTTCATCACCTGCTGTAGTCTTTCATCACCTGCTGTAGTCTTTCATCACCTGCTGTAGTCTCTCATCACCTGCTGTAGTCTCTCATCCACTTGCTAGTCTTTCTCATCACCTGCTGTAGTCTCTCATCCACTTGCTAGTCTTTCTCATCACCTGCTGTAGTCTTTCATCACCTGCTGTAGTCTTTCATCACTTGCTGTAGTCTTTCTCATCACCTGCTGTAGTCTCTCATCCACTTGCTAGTCTTTCTCATCACCTGCTGTAGTCTCTCATCCACTTGCTGTAGTCTTTCTCATCACCTGCTGTAGTCTCTCATCCACTTGCTAGTCTTTCTCATCACCTTCTGTAGTCTCTCATCCACTTGCTAGTCTTTCTCATCACCTGCTGTAGTCTTTCATCACTTGCTGTAGTCTTTCATCACTTGCTGTAGTCTTTCATCACTTGCTGTAGTCTTTCATCACTTGCTGTAGTCTTTCATCACCTGCTGTAGTCTCTCATCCACTTGCTAGTCTTTCTCATCACCTTCTGTAGTCTTTCATCACTTGCTGTAGTCTTTCATCACTTGCTGTAGTCTTTCATCACTTGCTGTAGTCTTTCATCACTTGCTGTAGTCTCTCATCCACTTGCTAGTCTTTCTCATCACCTTCTGTAGTCTTTCATCACTTGCTGTAGTCTTTCTCATCACCTGCTGTAGTCTTTCATCACTTGCTGTAGTCTTTCATCACCTGCTGTAGTCTCTCATCCACTTGCTAGTCTTTCTCATCACTTGCTGTAGTCTTTCATCACTTGCTGTAGTCTTTCATCACTTGCTGTAGTCTTTCATCACTTGCTGTAGTCTCTCATCCACTTGCTAGTCTTTCTCATCACTTGCTGTAGTCTTTCATCACTTGCTGTAGTCTTTCTCATCACCTGCTGTAGTCTTTCATCACTTGCTGTAGTCTTTCATCACTTGCTGTAGTCTTTCATCACTTGCTGTAGTCTTTCTCATCACCTGCTGTAGTCTCTCATCCACTTGCTAGTCTTTCTCATCACCTGCTGTAGTCTTTCATCACTTGCTGTAGTCTTTCATCACCTGCTGTAGTCTCTCATCCACTTGCTAGTCTTTCTCATCACCTTCTGTAGTCTCTCATCCACTTGCTAGTCTTTCTCATCACTTGCTGTAGTCTCTCATCCACTTGCTAGTCTTTCTCATCACTTGCTGTAGTCTTTCTCATCACCTTCTGTAGTCTCTCATCCACTTGCTAGTCTCTCATCACCTGCTGTAGTCTCTCATCCACTTGCTAGTCTTTCTCATCACCTGCTGTAGTCTCTCATCCACTTGCTAGTCTTTCTCATCACCTGCTGTAGTCTCTCATCACTTGCTGTAGTCTTTCATCACTTGCTGTAGTCTTTCTCATCACCTGCTGTAGTCTCTCATCCACTTGCTAGTCTTTCTCATCACCTGCTGTAGTCTCTCATCCACTTGCTAGTCTTTCTCATCACCTGCTGTAGTCTCTCATCCACTTGCTAGTCTTTCTCATCACCTGCTGTAGTCTCTCATCCACTTGCTAGTCTTTCTCATCACCTTCTGTAGTCTCTCATCCACTTGCTAGTCTTTCTCATCACTTGCTGTAGTCTCTCATCCACTTGCTAGTCTTTCTCATCACTTGCTGTAGTCTTTCTCATCACCTTCTGTAGTCTCTCATCCACTTGCTAGTCTCTCATCACCTGCTGTAGTCTCTCATCCACTTGCTAGTCTTTCTCATCACCTGCTGTAGTCTCTCATCCACTTGCTAGTCTTTCTCATCACCTGCTGTAGTCTCTCATCCACTTGCTAGTCTTTCTCATCACCTGCTGTAGTCTCTCATCCACTTGCTAGTCTTTCTCATCACCTGCTGTAGTCTCTCATCCACTTGCTAGTCTTTCTCATCACCTTCTGTAGTCTCTCATCCACTTGCTAGTCTTTCTCATCACCTGCTGTAGTCTCTCATCCACTTGCTAGTCTTTCTCATCACCTGCTGTAGTCTCTCATCCACTTGCTAGTCTTTCTCATCACCTGCTGTAGTCTCTCATCCACTTGCTAGTCTTTCTCATCACCTTCTGTAGTCTCTCATCCACTTGCTAGTCTTTCTCATCACTTGCTGTAGTCTCTCATCCACTTGCTAGTCTTTCTCATCACTTGCTGTAGTCTTTCTCATCACCTTCTGTAGTCTCTCATCCACTTGCTAGTCTCTCATCACCTGCTGTAGTCTCTCATCCACTTGCTAGTCTTTCTCATCACCTGCTGTAGTCTCTCATCCACTTGCTAGTCTTTCTCATCACCTGCTGTAGTCTCTCATCCACTTGCTAGTCTTTCTCATCACCTTCTGTAGTCTCTCATCCACTTGCTAGTCTTTCTCATCACCTGCTGTAGTCTTTCATCACTTGCTGTAGTCTTTCATCACTTGCTGTAGTCTTTCATCACCTGCTGTAGTCTTTCATCACCTGCTGTAGTCTCTCATCCACTTGCTAGTCTTTCTCATCACCTGCTGTAGTCTCTCATCCACTTGCTAGTCTTTCTCATCACCTGCTGTAGTCTCTCATCCACTTGCTAGTCTTTCTCATCACCTTCTGTAGTCTCTCATCCACTTGCTAGTCTTTCTCATCACCTTCTGTAGTCTCTCATCCACTTGCTAGTCTTTCTCATCACCTGCTGTAGTCTCTCATCCACTTGCTAGTCTTTCATCACCTGCTGTAGTCTTTCATCACCTGCTGTAGTCTCTCATCCACTTGCTAGTCTTTCTCATCACCTGCTGTAGTCTCTCATCCACTTGCTAGTCTTTCTCATCACCTTCTGTAGTCTCTCATCCACTTGCTAGTCTTTCTCATCACCTGCTGTAGTCTCTCATCCACTTGCTAGTCTTTCATCACCTGCTGTAGTCTTTCATCACCTGCTGTAGTCTCTCATCCACTTGCTAGTCTTTCTCATCACCTGCTGTAGTCTCTCATCCACTTGCTAGTCTTTCATCACCTGCTGTAGTCTTTCATCACCTGCTGTAGTCTTTCATCACCTGCTGTAGTCTTTCATCACCTGCTGTAGTCTTTCATCACTTGCTGTAGTCTTTCATCACCTGCTGTAGTCTCTCATCCACTTGCTAGTCTTTCTCATCACCTGCTGTAGTCTCTCATCCACTTGCTAGTCTTTCATCACCTGCTGTAGTCTTTCATCACCTGCTGTAGTCTTTCATCACCTGCTGTAGTCTTTCATCACTTGCTGTAGTCTTTCTCATCACCTGCTGTAGTCTCTCATCCACTTGCTAGTCTTTCTCATCACCTGCTGTAGTCTCTCATCCACTTGCTAGTCTTTCTCATCACCTGCTGTAGTCTTTCATCACCTGCTGTAGTCTTTCATCACTTGCTGTAGTCTTTCTCATCACCTGCTGTAGTCTCTCATCCACTTGCTAGTCTTTCTCATCACCTGCTGTAGTCTCTCATCCACTTGCTGTAGTCTTTCTCATCACCTGCTGTAGTCTCTCATCCACTTGCTAGTCTTTCTCATCACCTTCTGTAGTCTCTCATCCACTTGCTAGTCTTTCTCATCACCTGCTGTAGTCTTTCATCACTTGCTGTAGTCTTTCATCACCTGCTGTAGTCTTTCATCACTTGCTGTAGTCTTTCTCATCACCTGCTGTAGTCTCTCATCACTTGCTAGTCTTTCTCATCACCTGCTGTATTCTTTCATCACTTGCTGTAGTCTTTCATCACCTGCTGTAGTCTTTCATCACTTGCTGTAGTCTTTCATCACCTGCTGTAGTCTCTCATCCACTTGCTTGTCTTTCTCATCACCTTCTGTAGTCTCTCATCCACTTGCTAGTCTTTCTCATCACTTGCTGTAGTCTTTCTCATCACTTGCTGTAGTCTTTCTCATCACCTTCTGTAGTCTCTCATCCACTTGCTAGTCTCTCATCACCTGCTGTAGTCTCTCATCCACTTGCTAGTCTTTCTCATCACCTGCTGTAGTCTCTCATCCACTTGCTAGTCTTTCTCATCACCTGCTGTAGTCTCTCATCACTTGCTGTAGTCTTTCATCACTTGCTGTAGTCTTTCTCATCACCTTCTGTAGTCTCTCATCCACTTGCTAGTCTTTCTCATCACCTGCTGTATTCTTTCATCACTTGCTGTAGTCTTTCATCACCTGCTGTAGTCTTTCATCACTTGCTGTAGTCTTTCTCATCACCTTCTGTAGTCTCTCATCCACTTGCTAGTCTTTCTCATCACTTGCTGTAGTCTTTCATCACTTGCTGTAGTCTCTCATCACCTGCTGTAGTCTTTCATCACTTGCTGTAGTCTTTCATCACTTGCTGTAGTCTTTCTCATCACCTGCTGTAGTCTTTCTCATCACTTGCTGTAGTCTTTCATCACTTGCTGTAGTCTTTCATCACTTGCTGTAGTCTTTCTCATCACCTGCTGTAGTCTCTCATCCACTTGCTAGTCTTTCTCATCACCTGCTGTAGTCTTTCATCACTTGCTGTAGTCTTTCATCACCTGCTGTAGTCTCTCATCCACTTGCTAGTCTTTCTCATCACCTTCTGTAGTCTCTCATCCACTTGCTAGTCTTTCTCATCACTTGCTGTAGTCTCTCATCCACTTGCTAGTCTTTCTCATCACTTGCTGTAGTCTTTCTCATCACCTTCTGTAGTCTCTCATCCACTTGCTAGTCTCTCATCACCTGCTGTAGTCTCTCATCCACTTGCTAGTCTTTCTCATCACCTGCTGTAGTCTCTCATCCACTTGCTAGTCTTTCTCATCACCTGCTGTAGTCTCTCATCACTTGCTGTAGTCTTTCATCACTTGCTGTAGTCTTTCTCATCACCTTCTGTAGTCTCTCATCCACTTGCTAGTCTTTCTCATCACTTGCTGTAGTCTTTCATCACTTGCTGTAGTCTCTCATCACCTGCTGTAGTCTTTCATCACTTGCTGTAGTCTTTCATCACTTGCTGTAGTCTTTCTCATCACCTGCTGTAGTCTTTCATCACCTGCTGTAGTCTCTCATCCACTTGCTAGTCTTTCTCATCACCTGCTGTAGTCTTTCTCATCACCTGCTGTAGTCTCTCATCACTTGCTGTAGTCTTTCATCACTTGCTTTAGTCTTTCATCACTTGCTGTATTCTTTCATCACTTGCTGTATTCTTTCATCACTTGCTGTAGTCTTTCTCATCACCTGCTGTAGTCTTTCATCACCTGCTGTAGTCTTTCATCACTTGCTGTAGTCTTTCTCATCACCTGCTGTAGTCTTTCATCACTTGCTGTAGTCTTTCATCACTTGCTGTAGTCTTTCTCATCACCTGCTGTAGTCTTTCATCACTTGCTGTAGTCTTTCATCACTTGCTGTAGTCTTTCATCACTTGCTGTAGTCTTTCATCACTTGCTGTAGTCTTTCATCACTTGCTGTAGCCTTTCATCACTTGCTATAGTCTTTCTCATCACCTGCTGTAGTCTCTCATCCACTTGCTCGTCTTTCTCATCACCTGCTGTAGTCTCTCATCACCTTCTTTAGTCTTTCATCACTTGCTGTAGTCTTTCTCATCACCTGCTGTAGTCTCTCATCCACTTGCTGTAGTCTCTCATCCACTTGCTAGTCTTTCATATCACTTGCTGTAGTCTTTCATCACCTGCTGTAGTCTTTCATCACCTGCTGTAGTCTTTCATCACCTGCTGTAGTCTTTCATCACTTGCTGTAGTCTTTCATCACTTGCTGTAGTCTTTCATCACTTGCTGTAGTCTTTCTCATCACCTGCTGTAGTCTCTCATCCACTTGCTAGTCTTTCTCATCACCTGCTGTAGTCTTTCATCACCTGCTGTAGTCTTTCATCACTTGCTGTAGTCTTTCATCACTTGCTGTAGTCTTTCTCATCACCTGCTGTAGTCTCTCATCCACTTGCTAGTCTTTCTCATCACTTGCTGTAGTCTTTCTCATCACCTTCTGTAGTCTCTCATCCACTTGCTAGTCTCTCATCACCTGCTGTAGTCTCTCATCCACTTGCTAGTCTTTCTCATCACCTGCTGTAGTCTCTCATCCACTTGCTAGTCTTTCTCATCACCTGCTGTAGTCTCTCATCCACTTGCTAGTCTTTCTCATCACCTTCTGTAGTCTCTCATCCACTTGCTAGTCTTTCTCATCACCTGCTGTAGTCTCTCATCCACTTGCTAGTCTTTCTCATCACCTGCTGTAGTCTCTCATCCACTTGCTAGTCTTTCTCATCACCTGCTGTAGTCTCTCATCCACTTGCTAGTCTTTCTCATCACCTTCTGTAGTCTCTCATCCACTTGCTAGTCTTTCTCATCACTTGCTGTAGTCTCTCATCCACTTGCTAGTCTTTCTCATCACTTGCTGTAGTCTTTCTCATCACCTTCTGTAGTCTCTCATCCACTTGCTAGTCCCTCATCACCTGCTGTAGTCTCTCATCCATTTGCTAGTCTTTCTCATCACCTGCTGTAGTCTCTCATCCACTTGCTAGTCTTTCTCATCACCTGCTGTAGTCTCTCATCCACTTGCTAGTCTTTCTCATCACCTTCTGTAGTCTCTCATCCACTTGCTAGTCTTTCTCATCACCTGCTGTAGTCTTTCATCACTTGCTGTAGTCTTTCATCACTTGCTGTAGTCTTTCATCACCTGCTGTAGTCTTTCATCACCTGCTGTAGTCTCTCATCCACTTGCTAGTCTTTCTCATCACCTGCTGTAGTCTCTCATCCACTTGCTAGTCTTTCTCATCACCTGCTGTAGTCTCTCATCCACTTGCTAGTCTTTCTCATCACCTTCTGTAGTCTCTCATCCACTTGCTAGTCTTTCTCATCACCTTCTGTAGTCTCTCATCCACTTGCTAGTCTTTCTCATCACCTGCTGTAGTCTCTCATCCACTTGCTAGTCTTTCATCACCTGCTGTAGTCTTTCATCACCTGCTGTAGTCTCTCATCCACTTGCTAGTCTTTCTCATCACCTGCTGTAGTCTCTCATCCACTTGCTAGTCTTTCTCATCACCTGCTGTAGTCTCTCATCCACTTGCTAGTCTTTCATCACCTGCTGTAGTCTTTCATCACCTGCTGTAGTCTTTCATCACCTGCTGTAGTCTTTCATCACCTGCTGTAGTCTTTCATCACCTGCTGTAGTCTTTCATCACTTGCTGTAGTCTTTCTCATCACCTGCTGTAGTCTCTCATCCACTTGCTAGTCTTTCTCATCACCTGCTGTAGTCTCTCATCCACTTGCTAGTCTTTCTCATCACCTGCTGTAGTCTTTCATCACCTGCTGTAGTCTTTCATCACTTGCTGTAGTCTTTCTCATCACCTGCTGTAGTCTCTCATCCACTTGCTAGTCTTTCTCATCACCTGCTGTAGTCTCTCATCCACTTGCTGTAGTCTTTCTCATCACCTGCTGTAGTCTCTCATCCACTTGCTAGTCTTTCTCATCACCTGCTGTAGTCTTTCATCACTTGCTGTAGTCTTTCATCACTTGCTGTAGTCTTTCATCACTTGCTGTAGTCTTTCATCACTTGCTGTAGTCTTTCATCACCTGCTGTAGTCTCTCATCCACTTGCTAGTCTTTCTCATCACCTTCTGTAGTCTTTCATCACTTGCTGTAGTCTTTCATCACTTGCTGTAGTCTTTCATCACCTGCTGTAGTCTTTCATCACTTGCTGTAGTCTTTCATCACTTGCTGTAGTCTTTCTCATCACCTGCTGTAGTCTTTCATCACTTGCTGTAGTCTTTCTCATCACCTGCTGTAGTCTCTCATCCACTTGCTAGTCTTTCTCATCACCTTCTGTAGTCTTTCATCACTTGCTGTAGTCTTTCATCACTTGCTGTAGTCTTTCATCACTTGCTGTAGTCTTTCATCACTTGCTGTAGTCTCTCATCACCTGCTGTAGTCTTTCATCACTTGCTGTAGTCTTTCTCATCACCTGCTGTAGTCTCTCATCCACTTGCTAGTCTTTCTCATCACCTTCTGTAGTCTTTCATCACTTGCTGTCACATGTCTGTCCTGTCTTGTGAAGCACATGTGGTGTGTTGTTGTTTTGGGCTGTGCTCGTGTCTTTGTCTGATCCCTCCCCCTTGTTATCTGATTAGTGTTTGATTTCTTCCACCTGTTCCCTCCTGATTTCTTCCCCTTTATATAGTTCCCATGTGCTCATAGTCTTTGTGGTTACGTTGTATTGTCTGGTCTTTGTCTCCCTTCCCTGTGATCCGCTCCCTGATATTTTTGGTATGTTGTTTGTTCCTATTATGTTATGTTTTCCCCCTTGTGGGTTTTTTGGTTTGTGTTTATGTTTATTTTTATAATAAATTCATCCGTTTTTTCCCTGCATTTGAGTCCTCACCTCAGTTTCCCGCAGCCAAACGTGACAGAACGTAACCACCATTCGAGGACTCAGCAGGAGGTTTTTTGTGTTGTTTTGTTTCCGTTTTCCCATGGAGTTTGGCAGACGGCTACAGGTGATGCGGCAGGTAAACTCGAAATACATCCGTCAGCAGGGGGCGGATGTAAGAGAGTTTGCCTGCCAATTCCTCATTGAGGTGCATCACCTGTACCTCAATGAGAGGGAGAAGGCAGAGGTTTTCAACCTTTGTCTGGACATGCCTCTCAGCCCTCAGGAGATGGGGACTCCTAAATTCTGGGAGTTGGTGGACCGGTTGGACTCTGGTTCTCCTAAGATCATGGTCCCTGTTCCGGTGGATCCGAGGCCAGTGGTACCGAAACGAAGGAGGAGGAGAAAGGTTCCCTCCATCCCGGTGCCGGTTGTCCGTGTTCCAGAGCCAGTATCTGAGCCGGAGCCAGTGTCTGTTCCTGAGCCGGAGCCAGAGTCGGTTCCTGAGCCGGAGCCAGTGTCGGTTCCTGAGCCGGAGCCAGTGTCGGTTCCTGAGCCGGAGCCAGTGTCGGTTCCTGAGCCGGAGCCAGTGTCGGTTCCTGAGCCGGAGCCAGTGTCGGTTCCTGAGCCGGAGCCAGTGTCGGTTCCTGAGCCGGAGCCAGTGTCTGTTCCTGAGCCGGAGCCAGTGTCTGTTCCTGAGCCGGAGCCAGTGTCTGTTCCTGAGCCGGAGCCAGTGTCTGTTCCTGAGCCGGAGCCAGTGTCTGTTCCTGAGCCGGAGCCAGTGTCTGTTCCTGAGCCGGAGCCAGTGTCTGTTCCTGAGCCGGAGCCAGTGTCTGTTCCTGAGCCGGAGCCAGTGTCTGTTCCTGAGCCGGAGCCAGTGTCTGTTCCTGAGCCGGAGCCAGTGTCTGTTCCTGAGCCGGAGCCAGTGTCTGTTCCTGAGCCGGAGCCAGTGTCTGTTCCTGAGCCGGAGCCAGTGTCTGTTCCTGAGCCGGAGCCAGTGTCTGTTCCTGAGCCGGAGCCAGTGTCTGTTCCTGAGCCGGAGCCAGTGTCTGTTCCTGAGCCGGAGCCAGTGTCTGTTCCTGAGCCGGAGCCAGTGTCTGTTCCTGAGCCGGAGCCAGTGTCTGTTCCTGAGCCGGAGCCAGTGTCTGTTCCTGAGCCGGAGCCAGTGTCTGTTCCTGAGCCGGAGCCAGTGTCTGTTCCTGAGCCGGAGCCAGTGTCTGTTCCTGAGCCGGAGCCAGTGTCTGTTCCTGAGCCGGAGCCAGTGTCTGTTCCTGAGCCGGAGCCAGTGTCTGTTCCTGAGCCGGAGCCAGTGTCTGTTCCTGAGCCGGAGCCGGAGGCACCTGTTCCTGAGCCCTCAGTGACCGAGACACTGGCCATTATGGCCACAGCCATGTGGTGTGTGTGGGCTACGCACACACTTGGACCGGTGGTGTCTGTTCCTGTTCCAGAGCCTGAGCCGGTGGTGTCTGTTCCAGTGCCTGAGCCGGTGGTGTCTGTTCCAGTGCCTGAGCCGGTGGTGTCTGTTCCAGGGCCTGAGCCGGTGGTGTCTGTTCCAGGGCCTGAGCCGGTGGTGTCTGTTCCAGGGCCTGAGCCGGTGGTGTCTGTTCCAGGGCCTGAGCCGGTGGTGTCTGTTCCAGGGCCTGAGCCGGTGGTGTCTGTTCCAGTGCCTGAGCCGGTGTTGGTTCCAGGGCCGTGGCCGCCTGAACTCCGCGGGCCGCCCTGGCTGCCTGAACTCCGCGGGCCGCCCTGGCCTCCCGAACTCTGCGGGCCGCCCTGGCCTCCCGAACTCTGCGGGCCGCCCTGGTCTGTCCCTCCCGCCCCGCCCTGGTCTGTCCCTCCCGTCCCGCCCTGGTCTGTCCCTCCCGGTCTGTCCCTCCCGGTCTGTCCCTCCCGCCCCGCCCTGGTCTGTGCCTCCCGCCCCGCCCTGGTCTGTGCCTCCCGCCCCGCCCTGGTCTGTGCCTCCCGCCCCGCCCTGGTCTGTGCCTCCCGCCCCGCCCTGGTCTGTCCCTCCCGCCCCGCCCTGGTCTGTCCCTCCCGTCCCGCCCTGGTCTGTCCCGCCCTGGTCTGTCCCTCCCGCTCCGCCCTGGTTTGTCCTCCCGGTTCCGCCCTGTTCTGGTGGAGCGTCTGGTAGCCGCTCCTTAAGGAGGGGGTAATGTCACATGTCTGTCCTGTCTTGTGAAGCACATGTGGTGTGTTGTTGTTTTGGGCTGTGCTCGTGTCTTTGTCTGATCCCTCCCCCTTGTTATCTGATTAGTGTTTGATTTCTTCCACCTGTTCCCTCCTGATTTCTTCCCCTTTATATAGTTCCCATGTGCTCATAGTCTTTGTGGTTACGTTGTATTGTCTGGTCTTTGTCTCCCTTCCCTGTGATCCGCTCCCTGATATTTTTGGTATGTTGTTTGTTCCTATTATGTTATGTTTTCCCCCTTGTGGGTTTTTTGGTTTGTGTTTATGTTTATTTTTATAATAAATTCATCCGTTTTTTCCCTGCATTTGAGTCCTCACCTCAGTTTCCCGCAGCCAAACGTGACACTTGCTGTAGTCTCTCATCCACTTGCTAGTCTTTCTCATCACCTGCTGTAGTCTTTCATCACTTGCTGTAGTCTTTCATCACCTGCTGTAGTCTTTCATCACTTGCTGTAGTCTTTCATCACTTGCTGTAGTCTTTCATCACTTGCTGTAGTCTTTCTCATCACCTGCTGTAGTCTCTCATCCACTTGCTAGTCTTTCTCATCACCTGCTGTAGTCTTTCATCACTTGCTGTAGTCTTTCATCACCTGCTGTAGTCTCTCATCCACTTGCTAGTCTTTCTCATCACTTGCTGTAGTCTTTCATCACTTGCTGTAGTCTTTCATCACTTGCTGTAGTCTTTCTCATCACCTGCTGTAGTCTTTCATCACTTGCTGTAGTCTTTCATCACTTGCTGTAGTCTTTCATCACTTGCTGTAGTCTTTCTCATCACCTGCTGTAGTCTCTCATCCACTTGCTAGTCTTTCTCATCACCTGCTGTAGTCTTTCATCACTTGCTGTAGTCTTTCATCACCTGCTGTAGTCTCTCATCCACTTGCTAGTCTTTCTCATCACTTGCTGTAGTCTCTCATCCACTTGCTAGTCTTTCTCATCACTTGCTGTAGTCTTTCTCATCACCTTCTGTAGTCTCTCATCCACTTGCTAGTCTCTCATCACCTGCTGTAGTCTCTCATCCACTTGCTAGTCTTTCTCATCACCTGCTGTAGTCTCTCATCCACTTGCTAGTCTTTCTCATCACCTGCTGTAGTCTCTCATCACTTGCTGTAGTCTTTCATCACTTGCTGTAGTCTTTCTCATCACCTTCTGTAGTCTCTCATCCACTTGCTAGTCTTTCTCATCACCTGCTGTATTCTTTCATCACTTGCTGTAGTCTTTCATCACCTGCTGTAGTCTTTCATCACTTGCTGTAGTCTTTCTCATCACCTTCTGTAGTCTCTCATCCACTTGCTAGTCTTTCTCATCACTTGCTGTAGTCTTTCATCACTTGCTGTAGTCTCTCATCACCTGCTGTAGTCTTTCATCACTTGCTGTAGTCTTTCATCACTTGCTGTAGTCTTTCTCATCACCTGCTGTAGTCTTTCATCACCTGCTGTAGTCTCTCATCCACTTGCTAGTCTTTCTCATCACCTGCTGTAGTCTTTCTCATCACCTGCTGTAGTCTCTCATCACTTGCTGTAGTCTTTCATCACTTGCTTTAGTCTTTCATCACTTGCTGTATTCTTTCATCACTTGCTGTAGTCTTTCTCATCACCTGCTGTAGTCTTTCATCACCTGCTGTAGTCTTTCATCACTTGCTGTAGTCTTTCTCATCACCTGCTGTAGTCTTTCATCACTTGCTGTAGTCTTTCATCACTTGCTGTAGTCTTTCTCATCACCTGCTGTAGTCTTTCATCACTTGCTGTAGTCTTTCATCACTTGCTGTAGTCTTTCATCACTTGCTGTAGTCTTTCATCACTTGCTGTAGTCTTTCATCACTTGCTGTAGCCTTTCATCACTTGCTGTAGTCTTTCTCATCACCTGCTGTAGTCTCTCATCCACTTGCTAGTCTTTCTCATCACCTGCTGTAGTCTTTCATCACTTGCTGTAGTCTTTCATCACCTGCTGTAGTCTTTCATCACTTGCTGTAGTCTTTCATCACTTGCTGTAGTCTTTCATCACCTGCTGTAGTCTCTCATCCACTTGCTAGTCTTTCTCATCACTTGCTGTAGTCTTTCATCACTTGCTGTAGTCTTTCATCACTTGCTGTAGTCTTTCATCACCTGCTGTAGTCTTTCATCACTTGCTGTAGTCTTTCATCACTTGCTGTAGTCTCTCATCCACTTGCTAGTCTTTCTCATCACTTGCTGTAGTCTTTCATCACTTGCTGTAGTCTTTCATCACTTGCTGTAGTCTTTCTCATCACCTGCTGTAGTCTTTCATCACTTGCTGTAGTCTTTCATCACTTGCTGTAGTCTTTCATCACTTGCTGTAGTCTCTCATCCACTTGCTAGTCTTTCTCATCACCTGCTGTAGTCTTTCATCACTTGCTGTAGTCTTTCATCACCTGCTGTAGTCTTTCATCACTTGCTGTAGTCTTTCATCACTTGCTGTAGTCTCTCATCCACTTGCTAGTCTTTCTCATCACTTGCTGTAGTCTTTCATCACTTGCTGTAGTCTTTCATCACTTGCTGTAGTCTTTCATCACCTGCTGTAGTCTTTCATCACTTGCTGTAGTCTTTCATCACTTGCTGTAGTCTCTCATCCACTTGCTAGTCTTTCTCATCACTTGCTGTAGTCTTTCATCACTTGCTGTAGTCTTTCATCACTTGCTGTAGTCTTTCTCATCACCTGCTGTAGTCTTTCATCACTTGCTGTAGTCTTTCATCACTTGCTGTAGTCTTTCATCACTTGCTGTAGTCTTTCTCATCACCTGCTGTAGTCTCTCATCCACTTGCTAGTCTTTCTCATCACCTGCTGTAGTCTTTCATCACTTGCTGTAGTCTTTCATCACCTGCTGTAGTCTCTCATCCACTTGCTAGTCTTTCTCATCACCTTCTGTAGTCTCTCATCCACTTGCTAGTCTTTCTCATCACTTGCTGTAGTCTCTCATCCACTTGCTAGTCTTTCTCATCACTTGCTGTAGTCTTTCTCATCACCTTCTGTAGTCTCTCATCCACTTGCTGTAGTCTCTCATCACCTGCTGTAGTCTCTCATCCACTTGCTAGTCTTTCTCATCACCTGCTGTAGTCTCTCATCCACTTGCTAGTCTTTCTCATCACCTGCTGTAGTCTCTCATCACTTGCTGTAGTCTTTCATCACTTGCTGTAGTCTTTCTCATCACCTTCTGTAGTCTCTCATCCACTTGCTAGTCTTTCTCATCACCTGCTGTATTCTTTCATCACTTGCTGTAGTCTTTCATCACCTGCTGTAGTCTTTCATCACTTGCTGTAGTCTTTCTCATCACCTTCTGTAGTCTCTCATCCACTTGCTAGTCTTTCTCATCACTTGCTGTAGTCTTTCATCACTTGCTGTAGTCTCTCATCACCTGCTGTAGTCTTTCATCACTTGCTGTAGTCTCTCATCCACTTGCTAGTCTTTCTCATCACCTGCTGTAGTCTTTCTCATCACCTGCTGTAGTCTCTCATCACTTGCTGTAGTCTTTCATCACTTGCTTTAGTCTTTCATCACTTGCTGTATTCTTTCATCACTTGCTGTAGTCTTTCTCATCACCTGCTGTAGTCTTTCATCACCTGCTGTAGTCTTTCATCACTTGCTGTAGTCTTTCTCATCACCTGCTGTAGTCTTTCATCACTTGCTGTAGTCTTTCATCACTTGCTGTAGTCTTTCTCATCACCTGCTGTAGTCTTTCATCACTTGCTGTAGTCTTTCATCACTTGCTGTAGTCTTTCATCACTTGCTGTAGTCTTTCATCACTTGCTGTAGTCTTTCATCACTTGCTGTAGCCTTTCATCACTTGCTGTAGTCTTTCTCATCACCTGCTGTAGTCTCTCATCCACTTGCTCGTCTTTCTCATCACTTGCTGTAGTCTTTCATCACCTGCTGTAGTCTCTCATCACCTTCTTTAGTCTTTCATCACTTGCTGTAGTCTTTCTCATCACCTGCTGTAGTCTCTCATCCACTTGCTAGTCTTTCATATCACTTGCTGTAGTCTTTCATCACTTGCTGTAGTCTTTCATCACCTGCTGTAGTCTTTCATCACCTGCTGTAGTCTTTCATCACTTGCTGTAGTCTTTCATCACTTGCTGTAGTCTTTCATCACTTGCTGTAGTCTTTCATCACTTGCTGTAGCCTTTCATCACTTGCTGTAGTCTTTCTCATCACCTGCTGTAGTCTCTCATCCACTTGCTCGTCTTTCTCATCACCTGCTGTAGTCTTTCATCACCTGCTGTAGTCTTTCATCACTTGCTGTAGTCTTTCATCACTTGCTGTAGTCTTTCATCACTTGCTGTAGTCTTTCTCATCACCTGCTGTAGTCTTTCATCACCTGCTGTAGTCTTTCATCACTTGCTGTAGTCTTTCTCATCACCTGCTGTAGTCTTTCATCACCTGCTGTAGTCTTTCATCACTTGCTGTAGTCTTTCTCATCACCTGCTGTAGTCTTTCATCACCTGCTGTAGTCTTTCATCACTTGCTGTAGTCTTTCATCACCTGCTGTAGTCTCTCATCCACTTGCTCGTCTTTCTCATCACCTGCTGTAGTCTTTCATCACCTGCTGTAGTCTTTCATCACTTGCTGTAGTCTTTCATCACTTGCTGTAGTCTTTCATCACTTGCTGTAGTCTTTCTCATCACCTGCTGTAGTCTCTCATCACTTGCTGTAGTCTTTCATCCCTTGCTGTAGTCTTTCATCACTTGCTGTAGTCTTTCATCCCTTGCTGTAGTCTTTCATCACTTGCTGTAGTCTTTCATCACCTGCTTTAGTCTTTCATCACTTGCTGTAGCCTTTCATCACTTGCTGTAGTCTTTCTCATCACCTGCTGTAGTCTTTCATCACTTGCTGTAGTCTTTCATCACTTGCTGTAGTCTTTCATCACTTGCTGTAGTCTTTCATCACTTGCTGTAGCCTTTCATCACTTGCTGTAGTCTTTCTCATCACCTGCTGTAGTCTTTCATCACCTGCTGTAGTCTTTCATCACCTGCTGTAGTCTTTCATCACTTGCTGTAGTCTTTCATCACTTGCTGTAGTCTTTCTCATCACCTGCTGTAGTCTTTCATCACTTGCTGTAGTCTTTCATCACTTGCTGTAGTCTTTCATCACTTGCTGTAGCCTTTCTCATCACTTGCTGTAGTCTTTCATCACCTGCTGTAGTCTTTCATCACTTGCTGTAGCCTTTCATCACTTGCTGTAGTCTTTCATCACTTGCTGTAGCCTTTCATCACTTGCTGTAGTCTTTCATCACTTGCTGTAGCCTTTCATCACTTGCTGTAGTCTTTCTCATCACCTGCTGTAGTCTCTCATCCACTTGCTCGTCTTTCTCATCACCTGCTGTAGTCTTTCATCACCTGCTGTAGTCTTTCATCACTTGCTGTAGTCTTTCATCACTTGCTGTAGTCTTTCATCACTTGCTGTAGTCTTTCATCACTTGCTGTAGTCTTTCTCATCACTTGCTGTAGTCTTTCATCACCTGCTGTAGTCTTTCATCACTTGCTGTAGCCTTTCATCACTTGCTGTAGTCTTTCTCATCACCTGCTGTAGTCTTTCATCACTTGCTGTAGTCTTTCATCACTTGCTGTAGTCTTTCATCACTTGCTGTAGCCTTTCATCACTTGCTGTAGTCTTTCTCATCACCTGCTGTAGTCTCTCATCCACTTGCTCGTCTTTCTCATCACCTGCTGTAGTCTCTCATCCACTTGCTCGTCTTTCTCATCACCTGCTGTAGTCTCTCATCCACTTGCTAGTCTTTCTCATCACCTGCTGTAGTCTTTCATCACTTGCTGTAGCCTTTCATCACTTGCTGTAGTCTTTCTCATCCACTTGCTCGTCTTTCTCATCACCTGCTGTAGTCTTTCACCACCTGCTGTAGTCTCTCATCCACTTGCTCGTCTTTCTCATCACCTGCTGTAGTCTTTCATCACTTGCTGTAGTCTTTCTCATCACCTGCTGTAGTCTTTCATCACCTGCTGTAGCCTTTCATCACTTGCTGTAGTCTCTCATCACCTTCTTTAGTCTTTCATCACTTGCTGTAGTCTTTCTCATCACTTGCTGTAGTCTTTCATCACTTGCTGTAGTCTTTCTCATCACCTGCTGTAGTCTCTCATCTACTTGCTAGTCTTTCATATCACCTGCTGTAGTCTTTCATCACCTGCTGTAGTCTCTCATCACTTGCTGTAGTCTCTCATCACTTGCTGTAGTCTTTCATCACTTGCTGTAGTCTTTCATCACTTGCTGTAGTCTTTCATCACTTGCTGTAGCCTTTCATCACTTGCTGTAGTCTTTCTCATCACCTGCTGTAGTCTCTCATCACTTGCTGTAGTCTCTCATCACTTGCTGTAGTCTTTCATCACTTGCTGTAGTCTTTCTCATCACCTGCTGTAGTCTTTCATCACTTGCTGTAGTCTTTCATCACTTGCTGTAGTCTTTCTCATCACCTGCTGTAGTCTTTCATCACCTGCTGTAGTCTTTCATCACTTGCTGTAGTCTTTCATCACCTGCTGTAGTCTTTCATCACTTGCTGTAGTCTTTCATCACCTGCTGTAGTCTTTCATCACTTGCTGTAGTCTTTCATCACTTGCTGTAGTCTTTCATCACTTGCTGTAGTCTTTCTCATCCCCTGCTGTAGTCTCTCATCCACTTGCTCGTCTTTCTCATCACCTGCTGTAGCCTTTCATCACTTGCTGTAGTCTTTCATCACTTGCTGTAGTCTTTCATCACCTGCTTTAGTCTTTCATCACTTGCTGTAGTCTTTCATCACCTGCTTTAGTCTTTCTCATCACCTGCTGTAGTCTTTCATCACTTGCTGTAGTCTTTCATCACTTGCTGTAGTCTTTCATCACTTGCTGTAGTCTTTCATCACCTGCTTTAGTCTTTCATCACTTGCTGTAGTCTTTCATCACCTGCTTTAGTCTTTCTCATCACCTGCTGTAGTCTTTCATCACTTGCTGTAGTCTTTCATCACTTGCTGTAGTCTCTCATCACTTGCTGTAGTCTTTCATCACCTGCTTTAGTCTTTCATCACTTGCTGTAGTCTTTCATCACCTGCTTTAGTCTTTCTCATCACCTGCTGTAGTCTTTCATCACTTGCTGTAGTCTTTCATCACTTGCTGTAGTCTTTCTCATCACCTGCTGTAGTCTTTCATCACTTGCTGTAGTCTTTCATCACTTGCTGTAGTCTTTCATCACCTGCTGTAGTCTCTCATCACTTGCTGTAGTCTTTCATCACTTGCTGTAGCCTTTCATCACTTGCTGTAGTCTTTCTCATCACCTGCTGTAGTCTCTCATCCACTTGCTCGTCTTTCTCATCACCTGCTGTAGTCTTTCATCACCTGCTGTAGCCTTTCATCACTTGCTGTAGTCTTTCTCATCACCTGCTGTAGTCTTTCTCATCACCTGCTGTAGTCTTTCATCACCTGCTGTAGTCTTTCATCACTTGCTGTAGCCTTTCATCACTTGCTGTAGTCTTTCTCATCCACTTGCTCGTCTTTCTCATCACCTGCTGTAGTCTTTCATCACCTGCTGTAGTCTCTCATCCACTTGCTCGTCTTTCTCATCACCTGCTGTAGTCTTTCATCACTTGCTGTAGTCTCTCATCACCTGCTGTAGTCTTTCATCACCTGCTGTAGCCTTTCATCACTTGCTGTAGTCTCTCATCACCTTCTTTAGTCTTTCATCACCTGCTGTAGTCTTTCATCACCTGCTGTAGCCTTTCATCACTTGCTGTAGTCTCTCATCACCTGCTGTAGTCTTTCTCATCACTTGCTGTAGTCTTTCATCACTTGCTGTAGTCTTTCTCATCACCTGCTGTAGTCTCTCATCCACTTGCTGTAGTCTCTCATCCACTTACTAGTCTTTCATATCACCTGCTGTAGTCTTTCATCACTTGCTGTAGTCTTTCTCATCACCTGCTGTAGTCTTTCATCACTTGCTGTAGTCTTTCTCATCACCTGCTGTAGTCTCTCATCACTTGCTGTAGTCTTTCTCATTACCTGCTGTAGTCTCTCATCCACTTGCTAGTCTTTCTCATCACCTGCTGTAGTCTCTCATCCACTTGCTAGTCTTTCTCATCACCTGCTGTAGTCTTTCTCTCATCACTTGCTTTTTCACTTGCTTTGCTGGGTATCATTAAAGGGTATTTTCTTGGTTTGAGCATTGCAAATCGGTTCATGACACTGTTATGGTCTGTGACACACACAAGTCCCCTCTCAATAGACATCACTGCCAGGTAATTGAGCCTCTGCTGACCCATGGTTCTTCTCAACCATGTGTGTAGGCGACGCAGAGCACTGAATGATCTTTCGCAACTGCAGCTGCTGACAGGAATCGTTAGTGCTGCTTGAAAGACTGATCTCAGGCTTGGGAACATGTCAGGGTCAAGGAGCTTGTATACACTTGCCATATCTGAAATGACACCTTCATCTCTTCTTTTGATCAGGAACTGTCTAGCCATTGCAACCTCTTCTTTACTGACCTTCATGTTATAATGTTTGGCAATCAGCTCTAATGATTCTTCACACAGGAAGTCATTTGCTGCTGGATGGCAAGCTTTGATGCCTTTCATTAGCTCTGCACCAACACCACAAAATCTCCCCTCCAGCTCACTCACCATTCTGTCAAGGCATGGGTAAAATATGTGATTTCTTATCTTATCCAAAGTGCTCACATAAGCCCTTGTGCCAGTGGTGGACTCTACCACATAGTCATCTAATCGCTTCTGCTTGCGTTTTTGAGAACCTCCTGGAGCTGGGGTCTCTGACAGATGGTTGCCCTCAAGAATTTCTTTGGCCTGATTATAGAATTTCTCTGCCATTTCCTCTGTCCGCATGGACCTAAGTGTTTCAAGGACTGCATCTTTATACCATGTAGCTTGTGCTAAGTCTACATCCTCTTTTTGAAGGTACTTGTGAAGTCCCTCTGTAGTGGACAGCAAAGCTTTGAACATCACAAGCATATAGACATTTGAAAGTCTTGAAAGTTTGGAAAGCAGTCCAATTGCTGTGGTGGTATTGGTCAATTCTGTGAGGCACTTCAACAATGCTGGTTGATCCTTGGTTGATTGCTCCTGCCTGATCCTGCCTGCCTGATCGATTGCTCCTGTCTCCTGTGTGCCTCCTGTGTGCCTGTTTGTAGCTCTGTACAGCCTTGCTCACGTTTGAATCTTTATCTTGATATTTCCTCTTTATTCTACTGCTAAATATAACTTACTCATCACCATAAATTGTTTAAAAATTGCCTATCACGTTAAATTTGACATCGCTAGCTTTTAATCTAAATCACCATCACACGTTAGCATTTCGCTAGCCTGTTAGCTTGTCATCTCTGCACCCGGGTCTCCTGCTCTCTGAGTTCATTAGTTGGATTAGTAAATAGTGTCCAGCATACGATTGTGGTAAGTGGTAAATTGGATTAATCAACAAATACGGTAAGTCATGTCTTCTCCTGTCATTATCACTTGCACTTCATGCTGCATGTTCAGTATAGGCTTCTCCGCTGGCGAACAGGGCTTCACATGTGATAAATGTAAGGAGATAGTTAGGCTGACGGAGAAGATTTCAGAATTAGAAACACGCATCCATACTTTATCTGAGAGTAGTGAGGATGTAACAGCTTTAGACACTGATTTGGATGTGAATAGCTTAGTGAACTCTGTACATTCTTCGGTTCCGGCTGCAGGGCCCTCGCAGCAGGGCAACTGGGTGACAGTGAGGCAGCATAGTCGCAGACCAAAAAACCGCTTTTCCGTTCCGGTTAGAACATCAAACAGGTTCTCCCCTCTCAGTGAAGCACCCACTGAGTATCCTGTTGAAAGTGCCCTAGTCATTGGCGATTCTATTACACGGAATGTGAAGATACCAGCCACCATAGTCACTTGTTTACCGGGAGCCAGAGCGCCTGACATCAAAGCAAATTTAAAAGTGCTGGCTAAAGCTAATCGTAAATTCTCTAAGATTATTATTCACGTCGGCACTAATGATGTTCGACTTCGCCAGTCGGAGATCACCAAAATTAACATTAAAGAGGTGTGTGAACTCGCTAGTACGATGTCAGAGGCTGTTTATTGTTCTGGTCCGCTCCCCGTTAGAAGGAGTGATGAGATAGTTAGCAGGCTATCATCACTCAATGGCTGGTTGTCTAAGTGGTGTCTGCAAAATAACATAGGGTTCATAGACAATTGGAAAAGTTTTTGGGGCAGACCTGACCTGTTGAAGAAGGATGGCATCCATCCCTCCTGGGGTGGCGCCGCTCTTCTCTCTAGTAATTTGGCACATAGTCTTAGAGCTAAACCTTGACTCACTAGGGCCCAGGTCAGGAAGCAGACAAACTGGCTAAACCGACCGTCTGCTAGCTGTCTCACGTCACCGGAGTCAGATAAATCCCAGCACATAGAGACTCTTTCACCGAGATATTATCATATAGAGACTGTGTCTGTTCCCCGAATTAGTAAATACAAAAAAACATCAAAACCATTCAACAGTAAAAATTTAATTGATGTCCAACAAATAAACAAAAGATATAATACAGATGAACAATTGATAAAGCTTGGGTTGCTGAATATTAGATCCCTTTCCCCAAAAGCGCTTATTGTTAATGATATTATTAAAGATAATAATCTAAATGTGCTCTGTTTGACAGAAACCTGGCTAAAACCTGACGACTACATTACCTTAAATGAGTCCACCCCCCAAGATTATTGTTATAAACATGAGCCGCGTCTGAAAGGTAAAGGGGGAGGGGTTGCTGTAATTTATAATAATATCTTCAGTATTACTCAGAAGTCTAGTTTCAAATATAATTCCTTCGAAGTTTTGGTGCTTTATGTAACGCTATGTAGTGTACATGACAAACCCCGTTCAACATTGGTGTTAGCTACTGTATACAGGCCACCAGGGCATAATACAGACTTTATCAAAGAATTTGCTGACTTTCTATCAGAATTAGTACTGGCCGTAGATAAAGTACTAATTGTTGGTGATTTTAATATCCATGTAGACAACGAAAAAGACGTATTAGGATTAGCATTTAAAGATACACTAAACTCTATTGGAGTTAGGCAACACGTGTCAGGACCCACTCATCGCCATAATCATACTTTAGACCTAATATTGTCACATGGAATTAATGTTGATATCGTTGAAATTCTGCAGCAGAGCGATGACATCTCAGATCATTACTTAGTATCTTGTATACTTAATTTAGCTAAAGTTGCAAAGCCGCCCCCTCGTTTCAAAAATGGCAGGACAATCACTGCCGCTACTAAAGATTGCTTTTTAAATACTCTTCCTCATCAGTATCATCTCCTCAGCAACCCAGATAGCATAGAAGAACTCGATGTTGCAACAGAAACTATTGACTCTCTCTTTTCCAGTACTTTAGACACAGTTGCTCCTCTGCGCTTAAAGAAGATTAAAGAAAATAGTCCAACGCCGTGGTACAACGAGCACACCCGGGCCCTTAAAACAGCAGCCAGAAAAATGGAGCGCAGCTGGAAGAAAACAAAACTAGAGGTCTTTCGAAATTCGTGGAAAGAGCACATGATCGCATACAGAAAGGCCGTAAAAACTGCTAGATCCGCTTATTTCTCAACTCTCTTGGAAGAAAACAAACACAACCCAAGGTATTTATTCGATACAGTGGCTAAATTAACCAAAAATAAAGCTTCAACTTCTGATGATTGTAAACAGCACAGCAGTAATGACTTTATGAACTTCTTCACATGTAAAATTGATAATATTAGGAAGAAAATTTTAACCATGCAGCCGTCTACTACAGTATCACATCAGACAGAGCATTGTAGTGTCACTGAGGAAAAATTACAATCATTCACTGCTATAGGTGAAGAAGAATTGGCTAAACTCATTAAATCATCAAAATCAACAACATGTATGCTTGACCCTGTACCGACTAGGCTATTAAAAGAGATGCTACCAGAGGTCATAGATCCTCTTCTTAATATCATTAATTCATCTTTGTCATTAGGATATGTACCGAAAACTTTTAAGTTGGCTATTATTAAACCACTTATTAAAAAACCGCAACTTGATCCTACAGAATTAGTCAATTATAGACCAATCTCAAATCTACCCTTTCTGTCAAAAATACTTGAAAAGGCAGTGTCTTCACAATTATGTTCCTTTTTAGAAAGAAATGGTATCTGTGAGGATTTCCAGTCAGGATTTAGACCGTATCATAGTACTGAGACTGCTCTCATCAGAGTTACAAATGATTTACTCTTATCATCCGATCGTGGCTGTATCTCTCTATTAGTGTTACTCGATCTTAGCGCTGCATTTGATACCATCGACCACAACATTCTTTTGAATAGACTCGAAAATTATGTAGGTATTAGTGGAATTGCTTTATCATGGTTTAAATCATACCTATGCGACCGTTATCAGTTTGTAGCAGTAAATGAAGAGATGTCACACCGATCGCAAGTTCAGTATGGAGTACCACAAGGCTCAGTGCTAGGACCGCTACTCTTCACCCTGTACATGCTACCACTGGGAGATATTATTAGGAAGCATGGCATTAGTTTTCATTGTTATGCTGACGATACTCAGCTCTATATTTCTTCACGCCCTGAAGAAACTTACCAATTCACAAGATTAACGGAATGCATAGCCGCCATAAAACATTGGATGACTGGTAATTTCCTGCAACTCAATTCAGAAAAAACTGAATTTTTAATTATTGGACAAAAAAGCTCCACAAGTAGTAACCTAGAATACTGTCTAACACTTGATGGCTGCTCTGTCAAGTCTTCGTCGTCAGTGAGGAACCTGGGTGTGCTCTTTGATACCAATCTTTCGTTTGAAAGCCACGTTTCTAGTATCTGTAAAACTGCTTTCTACCATCTTAAAAATATATCAAAATTACGGCACATGCTCTCAATGCAAAATGCTGAACAGTTAGTTCATGCGTTCATGACCTCAAGGCTAGATTATTGTAATGCTCTATTGGGTGGTTGCCCTGCTCGCTTAATAAATAAACTCCAGCTGGTCCAAAACGCAGCAGCTCGAGTACTTACTAGAACCAGGAAGTATGACCATATTAGCCCAGTTCTGTCAACATTGCACTGGCTGCCTATTAAACATCGCATACATTTTAAAATCTTGCTTATTACTTACAAAGCACTAAATGGTTTAGCTCCCCAATACTTGAGCGAGCTCTTAACATATTATACTCCATCACGTCTACTGCGCTCTCTAAACTCTGGCCAGTTGATCATACCGAGAATATCCAAATCAACTGCAGGCGGTCGATCCTTTTCCTATTTAGCTCCTAAACTCTGGAACAGTCTTCCTAGCACTGTTCGGGAAGCAGACACACTCTGTCAGTTTAAATCTAGACTAAAAACACATCTCTTTACTGTGGCATACACATAAAACACTTTATCAATTAATTGATTGTTAGGCTGCATTAACTAGGTCAGCCGGAACCGGGAACACTTCCCATAACACCTGATGTACTCGTTACATCATCAGAAGAATGGCATCTACGCTAATGATATTCTCTCTGTTTTATCCCGAGGTTTACTGCAGTCAGCCAGATCCGGGCCGTATCCTAATCAGATGGTGGACCAGAGAAGACCAACACAGGACCCCGAAGTGTCTGCAGAGACCGTGTCAATTATCCTCCCCCTGCAACTGCCTCATCGACACGGCATCTAAATAAACCCGTCACCAGTGTGATGACTCCGATTGTTCGAATATTACCATTAAATAATACTTAAATCGATATGTCATCCGCAATAAACCCGTCTCCAGCGTGTTGCCTCCGATCATTCGAATATTGCACTTTAATAATTATTTAATCAACATCATCCTTAATAAACCCGTCTCCAGCGTGTTGCCTCCGGTCCTTTGAATATTCCGATCTATTATGACCTCTGACCTGTAAAGCAGCCAGAATAATAATAATAATAATAATAATAATAATAATAATAATAATACGTTGTTTGTAAATTGGCCAGAGGAGAACTGGCACCCCGACTGAGCCTGGTTTCTCCCAAGGTTTATTTTTCTCCATTAGGTCACCTGATGGGGTTTTGGTTTCCTTGCCACTGTTGCCTCTGGCTTGGCGTGCTCAGTTGGGGACACTATATTGTTCAACTAAACATCGAAACAAATCTAATTAATAAACTAATTTAACCATGTAAACTAAATTACTGATCTAATTATTGATCTAAAGCCCACACTGTCACCGAATGGAAATTGAAATGAACTGATGACATCAAATGGCTATACAGCTGAATAAAATTATGCTGCATTATTTTGCTGTTTAACACTGTAAAGCTGCTTTGAAACAATCTACATTGTTAAAAGCGCTATATAAATAAAGTTGACTTGACTTGACTTGACTGGCAGATTTGCAATCACGGCAGTGACTGATTTGAGCTGGCATGCCCACCGTGTCTTCGAGAGCTGAACAAGCTCACTCTTCTCTAAGCCCAAGGCTTTTTGCATGTCAGAGAAAGACTGATGATTAACTAAAGACACACTGAAGAAACAGTACACACTCTCCAGTGTGTCGAAGAAATCAATGGCTTCTGGCACAGCCCTGCAAGTGTGACAAAGCACCAAATTCAGTTCATGGGCATAGCAGTGCACATACACTGCTTCTGGATGCTTCACACGGAATTGAGCCTGAACACCCCGAACAGCACCGCTCATGACGGAGGCCCCATCGTAAGCCTGAGCAACATATTGCAGGTCTTCCAGGCCTTTTGATTTGAGAACTTCTTCAATGGCCTCTGTAATGGAATGCGCATCGAAAGACTTCAGACTTGTAAGTTCCAGAAAACTTTCTTTGACAGTGTTCTCATATCCCACATAACGAACACACACAGCAAGCTGTTCCACATGACCATCTCGAGCCTCATCAGCCATCACTGCATACATTTTTGAATGCTTCATCTCTTTAATGATGGATGCAGTAACTTCCTCTGCACAACATTGAATCATCTCATTCTGTGAGCCTGAAGAGAGATATGTGGAATGGGCGGGAGGTGTGTAGCTTTGGAGAAAGGGGTCGAATTCCTCTAGAAATTTCATAATTTCTAAGAAATTTCCCTGATTGTCAGAGGACTCTTTCTCATCATGGCCACGGAATGTGAGGCCTTGCTTTCCCAAAAAGCTAACGACAGCAGTGATACGACGAAGGTATTCTCTTCTTTCAATTATCTGGTCAACATTGGCCACATGCATTCGCTCAACTACACTGCCATGTGATAAACTGGCTTTGTAAGTCTTCCATGCAAGCATTGAAGCTTTGTGTCCTGAGCTACTATCGTGCTCTCTAAAGCTGTCCAAGGCTCGTTTCCAGTTAGAAAATCCAACAGAGCTGGTTATCACATCTTTGTTAACTCTAGACACTTGTTTCCCAAAGAGCCTGCATGCAAAGCAGAAGGCTGCATTTCGGCTAGCAGAGTACTCTAACCAGTCAAATGTCTCAAACCATTTTTGCTGGAAGGACCTTCTCTGTAGTCCAAAGGTTGTGAGAGGGTATTCTTTTAGTTTTGCTCTGGCTGGGCCTGTTTCTACAGTCCCTAAATCTTCCACTACAGTACTAGCGACCTCAACTAACTCAGCCTCTCTCCTCCCTGAATCATCTGTGATGCAAAAGAACAGATACAACACATAACTAATTGCCAATCAGTTTCAAACAACTTCAGCTTCAAACAACAACTAAGTTAAAGCAATACATGAATGACTTCAGTCAAAGTTCATTGACACACCATGGCATCGAACTGTATATCAATGTTTCACTTTTAACTTTCTCCAAAGTAAAATTGATTTATTGTTACCACTAACCAGTTTCCATGTCTGATCCTGGCACAGCTGCTGCTGCTGCTGCTGGCTCCTCCTCAGTCTGCAGCTCATCTATGCTACCCTCTACAAAACCATGTGTATAAGTGTATATTTACTACAAACTAATAACACATAAGTCACACATACATTTTATGTTAACGCTTATTGGTTATATCCTTAGAGAAAACAACATCTGATAAACAAGGAAAGTATTCAGTAAAGTGGGATAAAACTAGGGATAAAACTTTTTCGTAAGCTACCCTTATGAAAAAGAAGTATACTTCAAGTTAATTTTATGAAGAAGTATACTTTAGTAATGTTGAAGTATATTTAAGTATACCAATATCAATGTGTACTATTTCAATACAGCTTGGGACTAAATTGGCCCACTTTTAGTATATAAAAGTATATGTTTAAGTTATAAGTGTAAGAGTAGTAAACTAGGCTAGGTAGGTGTCTCATTTTTAATGCATCTGTACTACAAGTTAACTCTTAAGTAGTAGTTTACTATTTTAATACAAGTAGTATTTTTTGTTTATGAAAGTACACACTGAAGTGTACTCTCAGTAAACTATTAGTTTAGTAGTGTATACTGCAAGTATACTTGCAAGTTTTCTTTGAGTCAACATAGCCTTTACTTATAGTTCACTATTGTTGTATTATGTTTGCACTTGCAAACTATTGTGTTTAAATGTAGATATTTTTTTTTATAAAAAAAAAAAAAAAACTTTAACTGTACCTTAATTTTAAAAACATGTCATTAGCTTCATGTTGCATTTTTTATCAACACTTGATTGTTGGTAAGTTTCATAAAGAAAGGCAACATTTTAAACAAAAAAAAGTTGAAGACTACACCTTGATCAGATTCAGAACGGATTCAGAATAATAATAAAAACACAGATGGAGTAGATCGAGTCCAAAGTCCAAACCTTCACAGACAGTAGTTTTCTAGGCTATTTGTGGGTTAACTTACCCTTCATTTCATCTGGTAATATTAAGCGTTTTATTTTATTTTTACTTTTGATTTACACACTGTTTAATAATTGATGATGATCACATTATTTTATATTTGATTGAGCATGGATTGAGCAATCTTCTATCACTTGCTAGTATTACTAACTTCTATCAGATGCTAGTAACATACAAGTGATGCTAGTACCCTAATAGCTAGTTAAACAAATAGACATACAGTGAAAGAAGACAGCCAGATGATGATCTTTAGATTTAAAGGATAAAAAAAACTGAATTCTTACCCACTGACTTCTTTCCAAAAAATCCCCAAAGTCTCGTTTGCTTCATTTTTCCTGCCCGCTGTCTGTCGTTATTAACACTCTCTCAGACACTTGACTTTGCTGCTAGCTCCTCCCCTACCTGCTGCATATTCAACAGGAAGAAACGACAGCAAAGAAATGTAGCCTATACTCTAGGCTAGATTATTTTTAAGGTCTATTTTTACAGGCTGTATGCACTATGCAGTACGTGCAAAGCCAAAGCGCAAATAGGACAACTTATGATTTCGCGGGTTTACATAGGCTTTAAAAAAAATAATAAAAAAAAAGGGGATTTTTTTTGTTTTTTTGTTTTTTTCTCGTTCGGGAATCGGGGCTACACTCAAAACATCCGGGGCTGAAGCCCCGGCAAAATCGGCTGGCTCCGCCCCTGCTTTCCCTAGATGCCGAGAAGGCGTTTGATAGGGTGGAGTGGGCCTATCTTTTTGATACCCTTTCCTGCTTTGGTATTGATCCTTACTTTAGAAAATGGATTAAAATTCTATATTCAAATCCCACAGCAGAGGTATTGACTAATAATATAATCTCTAAACCATTTCTGCTTTATCGAGGTACACGTCAGGTACCCCTTTTCCACCAGAATGAACCGGGTGCTAGTTCAGAGCCAGTGCTAGTCCCAGTTCATTGTTGGTTCAACTGAGGAGCCTTCTAAGAACCGTTTCCTTTTCCAAAGGCTAGAGAGCCACAACAGAGCCAGGTCTTACGTCACTGTATACGTCTCATCTTTCTCAGCAACGCTAGCGAGGCAGTGTTGTTTTTCATGTCCGCGGGTTGAAGCGACCCCAATTATGTGATATTTAGCCCCGGGAATGCGAATTTTAGTAGGCAACCACGCCAAAAAAACACATATTTTACCCCCAAATGTGATTTTTACCAGGGAAGCCCCCCTGAAACGCGATTGGGCTTGTTTTGAGTAGCAATTGGGCGGGTTTGTTGTGAAAACCTGGCAACCCTGGGCAGCCGGAAACACAAACACACCAGGCTTGTTCAAGATGCATCAGCGCTGTGCAGATCGATCCACGTACGATATAAAAAAAAAAACGCATGAGTGAATCAAAAGCATAAGGAGTCGTGTGCTCTCGCTGGACTCGTTATCATACGGCGATCGGTCTCTGCACAGCACCGCTGCCAACAAGCCTTCTATCAACAATGCAAACGTTGCGTTACTATTGATTCACATGGCCTTACGATCCTACATCGGCATCAAAACACAACGAAAACACAGCGAATCCCAACGCATTCATGCAGTTCGCCATAATTTGTATAGACGGAGATTACAAACGAGCAGCAGCTGTTAGCTCCATCTCAGTTTGTGTTGGTCTTGTTAACCCCGCCCCCAGCGCCGGACGTAATCGGTTTCTTACTTCTAGCCCTGTTCTAGCCCAGCAATGTTTTGGTGCTACTTAAGAACCACTTTTCCTGGCTCGGAGCTGGAGCTTTGGGTGTGGAAACACAAAGAACCGATTTGAAACTAGGCTCTGGCTCCGATCTAGCTCTAGCACCGCTTTGGTGGAAAAGGGGTAAGGGTTGCCCTCTTTCTCCGCTCCTTTTTACATTGGCTATTGAACCTTTAGCTACTGCAGTACGAAGAAATAATGATATATCAGGGATTACAATTGGCAGTCTTGAAAATAAACTGGCATTATATGCTGATGATATTATATTATTTTTATCTAACTTAAACACTTCTGTCCCTTCTTTACTGAGCCTAATTAAAACCTTTGGAATCTTTTCAGGTTATAAAGTGAACGAGTCAAAATCCATGATTTTATTTCTTAAAGAATCAGAGCGTCTTACACTTCCCATCCAGTCCCCCTTTAAAAGTGTTCAAGAAAGTTTTAAAAATCTTGGTATTAATATTACCCCAGACCTAAACAATTTGGTTTCCTGCAATTATAATTATATAACTAAATTAATCACTGAATCAATCAATAAATGGTCATCCTTACCAATCGCTCCGATTGGACGTATCAATATATTAAAAATGAATGTTCTCCCGAAATTGTTATACTTATTTCAATCAATTCCCCTACCCCCTCCACATGATTTTTTCAGTAAGATGTTCACAAATTTCATCTGGACGAATCGGCGTCCTAGACTGAGGCTCTCTCTTTTGTATTTGCCATATGAAAGGGGAGGGTTGCAGTTGCCTAATCTTAAGTGGTATTACTGGGCAGCTCAATTTAGAGCAGCAATGTTTTGGTTTGCAGATGAAAATACTACCCCTTGGTTGCGGATTGGGCGAATACAACTGCTCCTTTACCACTAAATTTGTATTTGTACTCCGCTCCCCTGCCCAAATTGAAAAAAGCCACTTCTAATCCTTTTGTTAAAAATACTATCGTGGTATGGTATGATGTTTTGAAACACCTTGGAGAGATTCCACAATTATCACAGTTTACCCCTATTTGGGTGAACACTTATTTTACACCAGGAACACATGATGCTGGTTTTAGAATTTGGGCATTAAAAGGTTTGAATAAGGTGGTAGATTTATTCAACAATAAAACTGCTCAGTTTTCAGGATTTAAGACAAAAGTTTGATTTCCCTAAAACATTTTTTTTTTAAATATCTTCAAATTAGGAATTTTATTAATAAAGCACAGAATCACTCTCCTACCTTACCGGATCTGTCCCCTTTAGAAAAAAATTACTTTACACCACCTTAGTTGTGGTAAACACATTTCCATGTTTTATAGACTAATCTCCACTAACTACAGGGAAAATACAGATAACAAGCGTTCCCATTCAGTCGGTCACTCTCGACGCCACGTCGGAGTACCGACGAATAGGAATCTCGCTCGCGAGAGCCAATCTACTTCGAGTGTAACTAAACGAGCCAATGCACATTGGCATGCAATGATTGCACCAGGTGCTCATGCCACGCCGTGCGGGTATAAATGAGACACAGGTGATTGCATCAAATCAACCTTTTGCTTCGGAGCCGGGTGGTAGATGGTAACGCCAGATATCACTCACTACTTCGCAGTCCTGACTGAAGACGGAAGCCGCCTTTCGGAAGCGATCTCTTCAGTCGGTGTTGGTGTGACGGCACAGCAGCGGTCGCGTGGTTTTCGGATCATCTCTCTGTGTTGTTTGTTTAGAGCAATCACAAAGGCTGTTCTCACAGCTGGTTCGGTGCGCTAGGTGGAGAGCGCTGAAAAGCCGTTCTTACGGCTGGTAAGAGAGCGCCTTCGTGTGAGAGAGCGCGCACGTTCAGGCTGCACCCACCCCCTGACCGTGTCGCCGCGACCCCGCCCCCTGCGTGCTTCAGCACCAAGGAGAGCGTCCTTCTGAAAGAGCAAACACAGATAGAGCTTGCGTCTTTTTCAAGATGACATTCTATCTGTGTGTTTCTGGATGCGGTGGTTACCTGTCACCAAGGGATGGTCACCAGCGCTGTATCTCGTGTTTGGGCGTTCAGCACGCTGAGGCAGCGTTGGTGGATGACTCATGTTCTCACTGCGGGAACATGACCATCTCGGAGTTGCGGTCTAGACTCCATCTCGCAAGGGGTGGAGTCCCCGTGCCTCTGCCTCGATCTAACCCTCCACAGAGGGTTACTTCAGGCAGTAGCGCGGGTGATTTGAGGGTTACGGTGAGCGCGCTTCCCCCAGGGAACCAACCCCCGGGGAACCCTCATCCCTCACGCACTCCGCAGCCAGTAGAGCTGCCGTCGGAACGTGGTGGGCCGTCCTCGAGATGTGCACCATCCGTATCCTTCGGGGCTCCCCCTGATGATCAGATGTCCATCGCTGCATCGGAGGGAGGGTCAGACTTCTCTGGAGATGACGTGTCGGCGCAGGGGGCTCCTTCGGGAAGATCCGCTGTGCCCGATACGGATCCGGAGATGATGGCCATGCTTTCCCGGGCCGCCGAGAAGATCGGGCTCGTGTGGAACCCTCCACCGTGTCCCGAACCTTCAAGGTTGGATGATTGGTTTCTCGGGGTGGCCCGTGCTGGTTCTCAGCGCCCCACCCCGGTTCCTTTCTTCCCGGAGGTGCACGAGGAGCTCACTAGGTCGTGGACGGCACCTTTTACTGCCCGAAACCGGCCCAGTGGATCCTCCTCCCTCACCACCCTCGATGGCGGACCTGCAAAGGGTTACACGCAGGTTCCTCCCGTGGAACGGGCCGTTGCTATGCAACTGTGCCCTAACTCCACATCCAGGGGGAACCCGTGTCTCCCCTCCCGAGCCTGTAGGTACTCGTCCGATCTGATCGGAAAGGCCTACCAGGCTTGTGGAGAGGCAGGCTCCGCCTTACACGCTATGGCGTTGTTGCAGGTTCATCAGGCCCAGGCACTGAAGAACCTGCACGAGGGTGGTCACGATCCCGCAGTTCTCCAAGAACTGAGAACCGCAACGGACCTCGCGCTTCGTGCGACGAAGGTTACGGCGCGGGCCGTGGGTCGTGCGATGTCCACTATGGTGGTCCAGGAACGCCATCTCTGGCTGTGTCTGGCAGACATGAGGGAGACCGACAAGATCAGGTTCCTTAACTCCCCCGTCTCCCAGACCGGCCTCTTCGGCGACGCGGTCCAGAACTTCGCCCAGCAGTTCTCGGCCGCACAGAAGCAGACTGAGGCCATCAGTCACATCCTGCCACGGCAGTCAGCTGCTGTCTCCACCCCGCCGCCGGCAGCACCTCAGTCTGCTCGTCGCCGAGGGCGGCCGCCTGCGTCTGCCTCCGCTCCCGCGTCGCAGCAGCAGCCTCCACCCAAGCGACGTCGTGGAGCCGGGCGCAAGCAGGCCGCCCAGCCCGTCCAGGCTCCTGCCAAGAGAGGTGGCAAAGGCAGGGGCAAGGGAAAGCGGCCCTGAGACGGGCGACCCGGAGATGGGGAGGACTGCTCTTCTGGAGACGGTGACCGCACCGCTCCATCCCCCGGAGGAGGGCCGGGAGGAGAATTTTGTGTTCCGTTTTGTTTCTGTTCGGCCGCTGGGCTCAGCCCCAGCGGTACCCAAATTTTCAATAAAAGAGCAGTTTCCTCCATCTCTGGGTCCTCAGGGGGCTCGGAGAGTTGTGGCCGGTCAAACGCCGGACCACACTCATCCTCCCCCTTCGCCAGCGGGCAGCAGTGGACGACCTCCTCACGTTCCTCCTGCCCACCTGTGGAATCAGGTAAGTGTTGCACAGCACACTCTCACCTCGCTGCGGGCCGCCTCCACGAGACAGCCGCCCCAGCCCGGTACCTGCATTCCACCTCGCTGCCCCACCGTGGGTACGCCGTGGTCCCTATGGTCCCGCTTGCACGGTCTCTGCGAGCCTGGCTAGAGCTCCCCAGTCCGTCTCGCTGGCTCATTCGGACCATCAGGCTCGGCTATGCGATTCAGTTCGCCCGGCGCCCCCCCAGGTTCAGGGGCGTCCGCTTCACCTCGGTGAATGCTGCAGATGCCCATGTCCTGCGTGCGGAAATCGCTGTCCTACTGGCGAAGGACGCGATAGAGCCGGTCCCTCCAGCCGACATGAAGACCGGCTTCTACAGCCCGTACTTCATTGTACCCAAGAAAACCGGGACCTGCGAGTCCAGAATCGGAGCCTCCACAAGCTACCGTTCAAGATGCTCACGCAGAAACGCATTTTCGAATGCATCCGTCCCCAAGATTGGTTTGCAGTGATCGACCTGAAGGACGCGTACTTTCATGTCTCGATTCTTCCTCGACACAGGCCGTTTCTGCGCTTTGCGTTCGAGGGTCGAGCACATCAGTACAGAGTCCTGCCCTTCGGGCTGTCCCTGTCCCCCCGTGTCTTCACGAAAGTCACGGAGGGGGCCCTTGTGCCCATGAGAGAACAGGGCGTTCGCATCCTCAACTATCTCGACGACTGGCTCATTCTAGCACAGTCCAAGGATCAGTTGTGCGAACACAGGGACCTGGTGCTCAGACACCTCAGCCAGTTGGGTCTTCGGGTCAACTGGGAAAAGAGCAAACTCGCCCCCGTGCAGAGGATCTCTTTTCTCGGTATGGAGTTGGATTCGGTCAAACAGACAGCGCGCCTCACGGAGGAGCGTGTCCAGTCGATGCTGAGCTGCCTGAACACGTTTCAAGGCAGGATGGCGGTTCCACTGAAACAGTTTCAGAGGCTCCTGGGGCATATGGCGGCCGCTGCGGCAGTAACACCGCTCGGCCTGCTTCATATGAGACCGCTTCAGCATTGGCTACACGGCCGAGTCCCGAGATGGGCGTGGCAACGCGGCACTCACCGGGTGAGCATCACACCGGCCTGCCGCCAGTCCTTCAGTCCATGGTCAGACCCCTCGTTCCTTCGGGCCGGAGTGCCCCTGGAACAGGTGTCCAGGCACGCTGTGGTTTTCACGGATGCCTCTGCCATGGGCTGGGGAGCCACGTACAACGGGCATGCAGTGTCAGGGGTTTGGACGGGCCCGCACCTGCATTGGCATATCAATTGCCTCGAGTTGCTAGCAGTGCATCTTGCTCTGAGCCGCCTCAAAGCGCGGTTACGGGGCAAAGATGTACTGGTCCGCACGGACAACACTGCGACCGTTGCGTATATCAACCGACAAGGTGGTCTGCGCTCCCGTCGCATGTCGCAGCTCGCCCGCCATCTTCTCCTCTGGAGTCAGAAGTGTCTGAGGTCGCTTCGGGCCATTCATGTCCCTGGTGTGCGCAACCGTGTGGCCGACGAGCTTTCACGAGCTGCGCTCCCAGGCGAGTGGCGACTCCACCCCCAGGTGGTTCAGCTGATTTGGAGACAGTTCGGGGTGGCACAGGTCGACCTGTTTGCCTCCCCAGAAACGTCCCACTGCCAGTGGTTCTATTCGCTGACCGAGGGTACACTCGGCACGGATGCCCTGGCTCACAACTGGCCCCAGGGGCTGCGCAAATATGCGTTTCCCCCAGTGAGCCTACTTGCACAGACTCTGTGCAAGGTCAGGGAGGACGAGGAGCAGGTCCTGCTGGTGGCGCCGTACTGGCCCAACCGGACCTGGTTTCCAGAACTTATGCTCCTCGCGACAGCCCCTCCTTGGCCGATTCCTCTGAGGAAGGACCTTCTGACTCAGAGACGGGCACCCTTTGGCACCCGCGTCCAGACCTGTGGAGGCTTCATGTCTGGCCCCTGGACGGGACGCGGAGGTTCTAGGTGACTTACCCCAAGAGGTAGTTAACACCATCACTTCGGCACGAGCACCGTCTACACCGAAGCAAACTCTGTGAGTCCTCCACCGCCCTCGGTGCCGGACGTGGCGGAACGTCTGGCATCAGGCCCCTTGCCGCTGAATCCTTGAGAACCGGTATTGGGCTTGGGCCATATGAGTGACCCTGCGGGGATCCCATATTTTCTTCCACGGTCGCTCCTACGGGAAGCCCGTGTCTTTCCCTTGGGAGAGCCTTCCCTGCAGTGGGACTGAGCCCCCTTCTCCTGGCGGGCTACGGCTCAGCATTGTACTCCACATAACTCCTTCGGGGTACGATGTGGGCTCCGCAGCGTTCCCTTCTCTAGGGCACGCTTTCCCAGTGTTATCCAATAATAACTGAGCGGGTCATGCGGAACAGCGGTGATGGACTTCCCGGTGTGAGCCCCGTCTCATCAGGTAAGAGAGCTCAGGTGGCTCACACAGGGCACTGGATGGGGGCAGAAGCCATGGCGCTTTGGTAGGGATTCCTATTCGTCGGTACTCCGACGTGGCGTCGAGAGTGACCGACTGAATGGGAACGTCTCGGTTACGTATGTAACCCTCGTTCCCTGAAGGAGGGAACGGAGACGCCACGTCCCGTCGCCATGTCCTCTGTACCCTGCTGGGGTGCCTGTCTACCTACCCGGCTCCTCAGCAAAAGGCTGATTTGATGCAATCACCTGTGTCTCATTTATACCCGCACGGCGTGGCATGAGCACCTGGTGCAATCATTGCATGCCAATGTGCATTGGCTCGTTTAGTTACACTCGAAGTAGATTGGCTCTCGCAAGCAAGATTCCTATTTATCGGTACTCCGACGTGGCGTTTCCGTTCCCTCCTTCAGGGAACGAGGGTTACATACGTAACCGAGACGTTTGGCTTGGTGCCAAGACATAAATGAGAATATATCTGAGGATGAAACGAGGTTTAAACTTATACAATACAAATGGATTATGAGAGAGTACATAACTCCAGAATTACTACATAAATTCAATCCAAATATTCCAGATAAATGTATAAAATGCAACCTAGAGATAGGAACATTATACTAGTGATGGGCAATCCGGCTCTTTTTCGTGAGCCGGCTCGTTTGACTCAGCTCACTGAAAAGAGCCGGCTCTTTTGGCTCACAAACGGCTCTTTAATTTTTTTTTATGTTTTGTCTATGATAGGTGTGAAAACAATTCTAATTAAAAGATTAAATTAAATAATAATACTCACAATGTCTCACAATTTCTTTAAAAATGCATTGATTTATGAAAAAATAATACTATTAAACATTTGCATTTAAATTACAACTTTTTAATGTCTTGAAACAACATTCAAAACAAATACAAACTGAATCTGAACAACATAATAGAACCCATAATAAAGAAAAATAAATAACTTAAAGGATTAACCAGCATGAACTATCTCAATAGTTATGTTTTGTATAACTAGCATACACAATGCTGATCATATTTTAATTTATGAGAGATTTGCATTCAGAAATGCAAGCTGTCTCACTTTCGAGGGGCTGATGCGGTTTCTTCTCTCAGTAATAATTTGTCCAGTTTTTGAGAAGACCCTCTCAAAGGGAACGGATGTGGCCACTATGCAGAGTCTCCCTGTCATGACTTTAGTAAGCCGTGGGTAGATAGAGGCCTTGTTCTTCCACCAGCTCAGAGGATCTGCAGATCTTTGGAGGAGGGGCTCCTCCAAATAGGATCGGACCTCCATTATGGCATCTGCTGAGGGATTCCTTCGTGCTGCATTCCCAGTTGCCCTCTCATCAAACAGCATCCAAACAGCAGACGTTTGTGGCACTACTGCTGGTGCTTCTGCTCCTTCTGCTCCCTCTGCTTCCTGTTGCCCTGGTGTCTGAGCCAGCTGACTGCTGGGGCTGTCCCTCCCTGCTGCTGAAGTGATTCTTTGAAGAGCCTCATCAATCGCTCTGGCATCACTGAAGGCTAACTTCTTAAACCTGGGGTCAAGTGCAGCGGTTTCTGATAGCACGTGATTATATTCCATTCTATGAAACTTTCTGTCCATTGATGAACATAGGGTGTCCATCAACTCTATCACTTGCCCTGTGGTTACATTTGCTTCTCTCTGGCGGTTGGCTGTTATTCGCTGCAGACCCTTACATAGAGGTATCATTTTTGAGGCTGTCACATAGCTAAAACGAGAGAACAGATTATTATATTATAAATATATAATTATATTATTATATTATATATAATATTATGATTATTATATTATATATATATATATATATATATATATATATATATATATATATATATATATATATATATATATAATATAAAATACAGGATAAAATGTATAACTGCTTACAGTACCTCTCTCCACTGATCTCCACAGTAACCTGCTCAAAGGGCTCCAGGACTCTGCACACCTCCTCCACCACCTCCCATTCCTCTTGGGTCAGAGGATCAACAGGTGCACTGACAATAGCCAGGGTAGAGAGGATGGCATCCTTTGACTCGAGAAACCGTTCAACATATAGAATGTTGAATTCCACCTTGTTGGGCAGTCTTGTTTAGGCCTTAGCTCAGGCATTCCCATCTGGCGTTGTGTAGACTTTAGTTTTTCAGCACCTACTGTGCTCCTGTGGAAGTATTCCACTGCTGCTTTCACTTTGTCCACAGTGGGCTTCATCACCTTCAGAGCATCTCTTACAATCAGGTTGATTGTGTGGGCAAGACATGGATGATGGGTCCACTTTAATATTTTCACGGCTTTGGTAGTGTTAGCTGCATTGTCAGTAACGCAACAGACCACTTTTCCATCCACATGACATTCTTTTGCCACTCTCAACAGTTCCTCTGCCAAGTTTTCTGAGGTGTGTCTGTCGCTGAACTCAAAGCAGTCTAGAAGACAGCTAGACATTGAAAAGTCTTCAATAAAGTGACATGTAACTGACATGTAATTAGTGGTTATCCTTGACGTCCAGCAGTCAGTGGTAAGGCAAACTGCAGTAGCTTTTTTGACTCTTTCCTGCACTGAAGCCCTTGTGCTCTCATACAGTTGTGGAATAAGTGATTTTGAAATTACTTTCCTGCTTGGAATTGTGTACATTGGATTTAGACTACTGCTATAATTTCTAAAACCTCTGTCCTCCACGATCGAAAATGGCTGGAAATCGGTGGCAAACATTTTAGCCAATGCAATATCAATTTGGCCTTGTTTTGCTACAGACATTGACTTTTGCATAAGCTGGTCCTTTATAGAAGACTGCGTTGCTTTGGGTCGCGGATTAGGCCTACTTGACTGAGTGGATACATCTCCACGTGAGGTGCTGGCTCCAGTCGCTCCTCCACCACCATCAGGACCGCTAGTTTCTCGAAGCTCCGCTAGCTTCACAGTTGGGTGCACAGTTCGCATATGCCGGTGTAGGTTGTGGGTAGAACCGGCTTAATGTGAGATTTTGTTTTGGCAAATTCTACACTGTGCTTTAACATTGTCTACATTAAAATGATTACAAATGCTGCTGTGCTCCGACTCATTTTCCTGCTTTTGTTTGAACTTTTCACAGCTGTTTTTCCTCTCCTCTCCTCCGAGTTTGATAGTTGACACTGTGTGTGCGACGCGTGTGTGTGATGGCTCGGCCCCTCCCTCATGCCGTATAATTGGTTGACACCTCGTGTATGATTGACAGGAACAGAATGTGAGGCTGACCAGACAGTCGAAACGAATGTGTGCGCCTTTAGACCTATATCATATTTTTTTTGTTCTTTGAATTAGTCAATTATTGTAAATAAAATAAAATTCATTATTTAATTATGACATAATGATTTAATTTCTATAGGCTATATATTTTTTTAAATAGAGTCGGCTCTTCAGAAATGCGAGCCAGCTCCCGTCGTTCACCTAAAAGAGCCGGCTCTTAGAGCCGACTCATTCGCGAACGACCCATCACTACATTATACCATTGCTTATGGAAATGTCCCAAAGTTCAACATTTTTGGGAAAAAGTTTTAGACTTTTTATCACTGGTTTTGAAACAAAATGTTCCTATATGTCCTAAACTTTGTATACTAAATATTTTCCCTGTAACTTGCACTTTATCCAGTTCTAGTAAGAAAATATTAATTTTCTGTTTATTACAAGCAAAACTCACAGTAGCACGCCATTGGAAAAATATAGAAAGCCCTAGTTTTAAACAATGGTTACAGGAATTGTCTAACTGTTTGGCTTTGGGAAAACTTACATATATTGTTAAGGGAAAACCTGAAAAGTTTTTCAAAGTATGGAATTCTTTTACAGAATTTTTGAAGGAGAGCGATCCTAATAGTCTGTTTCCTGTGTAACATGACTTAACATGCATCAGGTGTAATGATATTAATGTACCATTGTATTTAATCTTTTTTGTTTTATTATTATTATTATTATTATTTGTTTTTCTTTTGTGTGTTTGTCTCTGTTGGTAATGTTTCAAAATCAATAAAGACTGTTAAAGTTAAAGTTTATGCCATTAATACAACTCAAAATGTAATTCAAATAATAAAAGGTAATGATATATACAATTTTTTATGTTAGGTCAATGACTGTATATTGTGTTCAATAAACATAAAAAATTAGTGATAATCTGTTGCCCAAATATTTTATGTAATGTAATGTTGTTGCTTGTTAAGATAATGTAAACCCAAGAAAAACTTAAAAGCATATTCATATATCTTAAAAAGTATACGTGATATACATATACATGAGCCTTTTCAATAAAATCCATGCAAAAGTTAATATCAGATCATTTTACAGTAAAGGATGTAGCGAATATTCTTCAGTTTTACGCAAAACAGAAATACAACAAACAGAATATCAGATCTGTGTCATATGGCCAAAAATAAATGCAAAAAAATGCTTTTTTGAATAGTTGTGTTTGATATATGAAAACTGCAACACTGTATCTTACAGGGTAACCCAATGTAACCTTGCTCTCACAATTGAAATGTGTCCCCGTCTGACATGAGGATGAGTAAATAAAAATAATGCAGTCAATTGTAGCGCTCTTGTCACTTAAAATACTGTCCTTTACGGCATTTTAAACGTCCAAAAACATTGTCAATTGCGGCGCCCTTTATCAAATAAAAAGCCCTTGATTTAAACCGGCCAAAAAACGTCATCAATTGTGTTTCATTTATTTACATCAGTTACACCGCATTTGTTGTTACTTATTATTATTAAAAGAAAATTTTAAGGTCATTATTGCCTACTTTTTAACCTATAAAGGAAGATTCTTTGAAATGTAGGGAAGTACAGGATATGTAAATTTTCCTCAAAAATAAATTCTTCCTTCTTCTTTTGCCATTACGTGTTTGACAAATTAATTAACAGACAAGAAAGTTTAGTTTCATATACAGTCACGGTACCTTATACAGAACATGGGCAAAGTCCTCTCTTAAACATCTCTTATCTATAGTTTTACTATCCAGTAAGCAAGGTTACATATATTTAAAGAAACACACCTATCATGGTAAAATATGAACTGCCCCCAGTTGTTACATTGTGCTTATTTTCAAAGAAACATTGAAAACTTGAACACACAGAAGTGTCTATTAAAGATTAAGTGTGCATTTGAATTAAATGTTGTTTGGCCGGTATGAAACAAGGATTTGATCTGCTGTAAAGTGTATAAAATAAATAAATAAATAAATAAAGTCACTAGCGACCAAAGGTCTGTAATGGTGTGAGTAAATTGTTTTATATACATTGACATCTCTGACATTTCTGATGTCTTGTGTGCAATTTATCTTTATTCCTCAAGGTGGCAATGTCTGATACAGATCCTGCAGAGCAAACTGTAAGCAATCAATATTAGTGTCACTCTCACTTGATTGTGGATCTGTTGAAGCGATCAAAATATTAATTTTGAAGACATTGAAAACTATAGTTTTTTAAGAATATGGCTCAGATTGTGAATATGGGACAGATGTACTGGGGAAATGAGCTCTAATTATGTAAAAAAAAAAAAAAAACATTGCTCAAACTGAACCTTTCCAATTTCCAAAATGTAACAAAATATGCTTTATTTTAGAGACCCATCCATGTTAGATATAGTTCTGGGTCGCATAAAGACCAGAATATGCAATAATTATTGACCAAACAATTTAAAGGAGCTGTATGTAGGACTGTGGCCAAAACTGGTACTGCAATCACTTTCAAATTATTGTAGAGCGGTGTATCCCCTCACCCCCTCCCCCCTGACTCGAGGTTGCCAGATAGGCTGCAGGATCCAGCAGGAACGCTGCTACAAGGAGCTTCCAATGGCAAGTGACGAGTCCTACACAGTAAGTTTTTTTTTCTTTCTGTTAATTATGTTTATGCTTCATGAGAGATGTTTTGTGAAGAAATTATGAATCGCAAAAATCTACTAATGGCGATTAGCCAAATATAATCGTAAATATGAATGCTCGTATGTGACAATACATTCCCACATGAAAAAATACTATAGTATATTATAGTAAAATTACAGTAAAACTACTCTAGTAAATACTATAGTGTTTTTGAACCATACTTTAGTAAAGATACTACAGTAAATTGTAGTATATTATAGTATTTACTACACGTTGTTAATTTAGTATATTTACTATAGTACGGTTCAAAAACACTATAGTATATTATAGTGAAATTACTCTAGGAAATACTATAGTATTTTTTCATGTGGGCGAGGTAACGTTAGGCTACTATCTCAAATACGTTTTCACATTGCCATAATGGGCGTGCTAATGTTGTTTTCCTCAGCGTCTCAGCATAATGACAGAGAAACGGGCTCTGATAATGCATTACTAATGTTAGCAATGACGACTCAATTGCTTAACGTTACCTTTTCAATTCAATGACCCACCTCCTCCATATGCGTTAACCTAACGTTTTCTTTGCACGAACATGCATAACTTTGTTCGACTGTCATGAATATTTGAAATGTCCATTTACATTAAGTACAAGTTAGCCAAACATAGATGAACCTTACCTGTCCAGGAGAAAATTTGCAACGTTGGCGTCTGTCTTCCAATTCTTCTTCGTTTTCAGTCGTCTCCATATTTAAAGGCATCTCCTATACAAATCCTTGTTTTATTATTGATAATTGAAATGAACTGATGACATCACCATTTTCTCCAGAATGGCGATACGGCTGAATAAAATTATGCTGCATTATTTTCCTGTTTAACACTGTAAAGCTGCTTTGAAACAATCTATATTGTTAAAAGCGCTATATAAATAAAGTTGACTTGACTTGACTTATTTCAGATTCTGATTCATAACGAGGTCATTTAGGTTTCGTAAAGTTAGACATTGTTTATCCAAAACGTTTGTAGCTGCAGCGGTGGTAACTAGAGCAGAGCTGGCAACCCGAATGCCGAAACACTACGGACTTTGTGATTGGTAGACAGGTGGAGGGTGGCGCTTCAGGCCAAAACACAACATGTCAACATCAACAACAGTTGAGGGCTGCAACTTCACTTTTAAAATGACAATATCCTGGCCGGACAACTGTTGTCAGTGATATAAGTATTTGAAATTAACATGATTTCTTAATGTCTAGTGACATATCAGGGCCCTTTTATGATTAATTGAGATACATTTCTTACATACAGTTCCTTTAAATGAACTAAATTTAAGGGTCAAGGGCTCAAGTAAAGGAAATCAAGTAAAGGAGATAAACGACACAGAAGACTGCCCTCATTGACAGAGAACTCTCCCGACTGAGTGTCGACATTGCCTGTCTTCAAGAGACCCAACTGGCCGACAGTGACACCATCAGGGAAGCCAACTACACCTTTTTCTGGCAAGGAAAACCATCAGACGAACCCAGGCAGCAAGGTGTCGGCTTCGCTGTAAAGAACACCCTCGTCGCCTTCATTGAGCCTCCATCATGCCCTCCGGCTATCAACATCCTCAGGCCCAGCCAACATCTTCAGTGTGTATGCCCCAACCCTATGCTCAAACCCAAAAGAAAAAGACCAGTTCTACGAGGCTCTGGATCAAGCAATATCAAATATACCCCAGTACCGAGGACTTCTAACTACTAGGAGACTTCAATGCGTGAGTGGGAGCTAACTACGAGGCATGGTCCACCTGTCTCGGCCCGCACGGAAGGGGCAAAATCAACGAGAATGGCCAGTGACTGCTGGAGATGTGCGTCCTTCTCACCCGCAGCTACCATAGTGCCGACTGCGACACGGACCACTCCCTTGTGGCCAGCAAGGTGCGAATAATACCCAAGAAACTGCACCACGCCAAGAAGAATGGTCGCCCACGCATCAACACCTGCTGTGCAAGCAATCCAGAGAAGACACAGCAGTTCATCTGCAAACTTCACGAGGCTCTCACCAAAGAGACACCTGATGACACCATCGACTCCCACCTCCGAGACGCTGTGTACAACTCAGCCATTACTGCCTATGGGAAGAAAGAGCACAAAAACACAGACTGGTATGAGGCCAGCTGGGAGGAGATGGAACCCGTGACTGAGGTGAAGAGGAAAGCCCTCCTGGCTTACAAGGCTGCGCCTAGCCTTGGTACATTACAGGCCCTCAGGACTGCCAAGAAAAATGCCCAGCAGACCGCCTGTCACTGCGCTAACACCTACTGGCTGAACCTCTGCACCAGTATACAGATAGCTTTCGAAACCAGGGATGCAAGCGGCATGTACTAGGGTATCAAGAAAGCAACAGGCCCACCCACCTCCAAGATCGCCCCACTCAAGTCCAAGACTGGCGAAGTCATCAAAGACCAGGGCAAACAGCTGCAGCGCTGGGTTGAGCACTATCTTGAGCTGTATGCAACCCAAAACGTCGTCACGGACACCGCCCTAGACGCCATCCCAGACCTGCCAGTCTTGGAGGAACTAGACACACCACCCAACCTGGAAGAACTTAGCAAAGCCATCGACTGCCTCGCTTGTGGGAAGGCCCCTGGGAGTGACGGCATTCCGCCTGAAATCCTAAAGATAGGGAAACCAGCACTAATCCAGCCTCTGTACGAACTCCTCTGCCTCTGCTGGGGACAAGGACACATCCCCCAGGACATGTGAGATGCAAACATTGTCACTCTGAGACCGCAGTGACTGCAACAACTTCTGGGGCATCTCTCTTCTCAGTATTGTTGGAAAGGCATTCGCCCGTGTCACCCTGGCGTGCTAGCCCGAGTCCCAGTGTGGCTTCCGAGCAGGCAGGTCAACTGTAGACATGATCTTTTCACTACGGCAGCTGCAGGAGAAGTGTCGTGAGGAGCAGATGCCCCTCTACATTGCCTTCATAGACCTGACCAAGGCATTTGACCTGGTCAGCCGGAGCGGACTCTTCAGGATCCTTAAGAAGATAGGCTGCCCCCCACGACTGCTCGCTATCATAACATCGTTCCACGAGAACATGCACAGCACAGTGTGCTTCAACGGCGCAACATCAGAGGCCTTCCCAGTCAGCAGCGGAGTGAAGCAAGACTGTTCTTGCGCCAACTCTCTTTGCCATCTTCTTTTCCATTCTCCTCCAGTACGCCTTCAAGGACTGCGGCGAGGGTGTGTATATACACACCAGGACTGACGGAAAGCTGTTTAACATCGCCCGTCTCCGTGCAAAGACTAAAATTACAAAGGTTCTCATCCATGAATTGCTATTCGCCGACGATGCAGCCTTGACATCACACACGGAAGATGGACTGCAGCAGCTAGTATGCCGCCTCTCCCACACCTGCAAGAAGTTCGGACTGACCATCAGTCTGAAGAAGACGAATGTAATGATGCAGGACGCAGACTCCTCTCCTACCGTCGCCATTGATGGGTACAACCTGGAAGTTGTTGAGGACTACACATACCTTGGGTCCACCATCTCCAACTCGCTCTCCGTTAATACTGATGTAATTGGCCGGATTGCTAAGGCTTAAGCAGTTATGGTGAGACTGAACCAGAGGGTCACTGAGAAGATCAAACTGCGCGTCTACCAGGCATGCGTGCTCAGCACACTCCTCTACAGCAGCGAGGCATGCTGTCAGACAGGGCACTCAGAAAGCCGAGGAGATGAGAAACACAAACCTCGCTGCAAAGAGAGCCAGGAGAAAGGCGAACCAAAAACATCCTCAGCAAGCATCAGCATACACCTGCAGTGTTACCGGTAGGGATGGCTGACGCGAAACAGACGTTTCGGGGCGTTGCCGAGATCCCGAAGCGCAGATGTTTCGAAACACTGCTCCGAACTGTGATTCGAAACACCCATGACACGTGACTATGGCTAAATGAAGCTTCGAAGTGTTTCATCAGGTGGCGCCTGACGAAACTGCGTTGATTAAAGGGGGCGGGAACAAACCAAACAGTCACACATCTGTGTAAACCTAATTCACCACAGTTTAAAAGTGAAGTAAATCCATCTTCACCTCGTGGGTTTTTGTGAGAGGAGAGAGATTTTGTGATATCAGTGATTTTGTGATAGCAGTGAGATTTATAGTGCGCTTTGGTTAGTTATATTTAGGCTAGATTTAAATGAGATATATTGACTGATAGGTATAGACAGTGACGTATAGTTAGGATAGATAGTGACACATTCATATAGGCTAAGTTAGATAGTGACAGATAGATAGCACAGCATAAGTTAAATATATAGAATTATATAGATATAGATTCATAGGTGATATATAGATAGATATATTAATAGAATAGATTAAAATGGAGGCTCCACGTAAGAGATGCCGTACATCTGTGGTGTGGGAGCATTTCCATTTGGAAGCACCAAATAAAGTGAGATGTGTGTATTGTGATAGGCAGCTAGCCTTCTGCAACAATACATCATCCATGATGCGCCATTTGAGGAGCACTCATCCTGCCATTTTGGAGGGTGCAGAGGATGGTAACATTCCCCCTGTACCTAGGCCTGCTACTGACACTGCTGGACCCAAGGTTCAAAAATGTGGCTTTTGGGAATTGTACCAACGCCCAGGAAGCTGAAAAAAACCTCACACTGGAGTGCGCTTCATTGATGCGTTCAAACACAGCAACTCCTGGTGAGCAGTCTCAGTCTTCATCTAACTTTATGGAGATGGTTCATCTGAATAATTATGAACATTATACTTCATGTATGCTGTCAGTTTATGCTTTGTAACTAATTGTTGTTTTAATTTTCATTCAGAGCCACAAATGTCAACATCAGGACCATCATCATCATCATCATCATCATCATCATCATCATCATCATCATCATCATCAACAACACCAGCAGAAACCCAGGACAGTTTATGGGAATGTTTGATAGTCGTATCCGTGAAACCCAGAAGACACACAGTACTACAGCTGAAGCAACTGTAGAAGTGAAAAAATACCTGAAAGATGCGTTTTTGCCCAGAACGCATGATCCATTCATTTATTGGAAAGAGAGAGCAGTGATTTTCCCTTATTTGTGTGTACTTGCAAAAAAATATTTGTGCATGCCAGTAACAAGTGTCCCTTGTGAGAGGATTTTTTCAAAGGCTGGAGAAATTATATGTAAAAAAAGAAGTCGGCTGAGTCCTTCAACAGCAGAGCAATTCATATTTTTGAATAAAGAAGTTTGGAACAAATGTGACACATTGTGGCTTTATTTATTTTATTAATGTTCATTTTATATAACAAAAAAAAAAAAACATATAGTTCTTTACAATGACGAGGCTACAGGTTACAAAACCAAGACCATGTAGTTGTCAGACAGATGTTAAAAAATATTTTTTTTACATGGATCATTGTCAAGGCAATACATGCAAGTGACCACTAGATGGCGCCGTAGAGACGGGTGTCAGATTGATTCGAAGCTTCGAAACAATATGGAACATTTGCTTCAACTGCTTCATTGCTTCACGAAGCCTCGGTCTGCCCATCACTAGTTACGGGTTACGTGCAGGTAATGAGCTCACAGAGACGAGGGTAGCCAGGAAACAGGAACATTTAATGTAAAACTCAGGATCACGACAGACACGTACAACACAAACGAGAACCGACAAACACTGAGGGCAAACTGAGGGTTTAAATACACAGAGCAAATGAGGATAACGAGGTGCAGGTGGTGGACGAGACACAGGTGACTGACATGACTAATTACCTAAACTGGGGAGAAACAGAATCATACTCAAAACACACAAGACAGGGCATACATGTAACATGCAGCAAGTGCAACAGAGAATGTCAACAGAGGGTTGGACTCTTCAGCCACTCGCAAAGGTGCAGATAGGACACCCAAATCGGAAGCTACACCATCGTCTCTTGAAGACGGACGGATGCCGAAGATTGAATTATACATATTCTAACTATACAGGGAGTGCAGAATTATTAGGCACGTTGATTTTCTGATCATATTTTTTTTCCAGGCACATTTGACCAATTCCAAACCACAGTAATCCTAATAACTACTATTGATTTAGTATTTAATAATGTATAAGTGATATATAATTGTTCATGAAGGCTGGAAATGAAAAACACCTTATATTCAGGTGTGCAGAATTATTAGGCATGTTTTCTTTTACAGATAAATTGAGCCAAAAAAGAGATTTAACTCAGACTGAAAAGTCAAAAAGTATTAAATGCCCATGAGAAGGATGCAATACTAATGCAATACTAGACATTGCAGTTAAGGCGTGACCATTGGACAGTGAAATGCTCGTTGGGTCAGCAGGATCTGACAAAAACAGGTGGTGAAGAAAAGACACCTGTTAACTGCAAAAGAATTAAGAATTAAGGTGAAGAATTAAGGGTGAAACCATCAGGAACCCTTTAGTCTCCAGCTTGAAGGACCAGCACCACATCCTCTAGTACCACTGTTTGAAGAATTCATCTTCCAGAATCTGGCAGTACGTTTTGGGAGTTCATTTTAGTCCATCCTGAAGTCCGTTTTGCAGAGATGGAAAATGAACTCCCAAAACGTACTGCCAGATTCTGGAAGATGAATTCTTCAAACAGTGGTACTAGAGGATGTGGTGCTGGTCCTTCAAGAGTCACTCTCAACCTATCTGTCCATAAAGCCTATAAAAAAACCTTCTTCATGTATTTTACAACACTTCAGCTTGTGATTCTTATCTAGTGGGGGTCATTTTTTAGGATTCTTTACCTAACTGAAGTCTCTGAGATCCTGACACCTTGCACTTCTGGAGACTCCAGGTAGGTTGCAGCTCTGGAAAATGGCGGCGCTGGAGACTAAAGGGTTCCTGATGGTTTCACCCTTAATTCTTCACCTTAATTCTTAATTCTTTTGCAGTTAATAGGTGTCTTTTCTCCGCCACATGTTTTTGTCTGATCCTGCTGACCCAACGAGCATTTCACTGTCCAATGGTCATGCCTTAACTGCAATGTCTAGTATTGCATTAATATTGCATCCTTCTCATGGGCATTTAATACTTTTTGTCTTTTCAGTCTGAGTTAAATCTGTTTTTTGGCTCAATTTATCTGTAAAAGAAAACATGCCTAATAATTCTGCACACCTGAATATAAGGTGTTTTTCATTTCCAGCCTTCATGAACAATTATATATCACTTATACATTATTAAATACTAAATCAATAGTAGTTATTAGGATTACTGTGGTTTGGAATTGGTCAAATGTGCCTGGAAAAAAAATATGATCAGAAAATCAACGTGCCTAATAATTCTGCACTCCCTGTAATATATAAAAAAGAAAGTCACTTAAGCTTTTGAAATGGTTGTTTTAATTAACTTTGAGCTAAGTTCTCAGAACTCAAATCACACCCAATGCTCTCTAAGCATTGTTTAAATATTCTGTTCACTTTAAATTGAAAAAATAAATAATAATAAACAAAAATCAGCTGCATTACAGACACACACACAAAAAATTGAATGTAAACATCTCTTGGCAGCAGTATTAAGAGCTACATTTGTAAAACAATAATAGGCCCCACTGCTTTTCTTAGAACTGAAACAGAAAGAGAGGACATTTACTTCAGGACACAAAGAATGGTCAAAATATTAATCTGCAAATGACATTGCAGGCAAAATGACATAATATTAATCTATTACATGACAATTGAGCTGACAGATTCTCATTCACCTTTTAATTAACAGTATGAAAAAGTTACTGACATGATATTCTTCCTAACATCGCCTTTTGTAAATCTTCATGCATATGGAACAAAATACAGGCAAGTGATGAGACAATAATACCTAATAGTGTTATAATAATAAAAACAGTCCTGACTCCAAGCTCGATCAAACTTTATTCTATGCTAAATAAATCATCACATTACTGTAATTATATTATTATTGTTAATATTATTACAATTATTAGTAGTATTGCATTCTCTAATAAAGAGATTTACCACTAGTTAGTTAGTTGTTTCCTCACTAAGTGCTCCAACATGCACGTTGTGCTCCCGTGAAGCGTTTCGCCTTGCACGTCTCACTCAGCTCCTGGTTCAGTAGTCAGGGCACTGATCAGGACACGAGTCAATGGGCGGATCCCTGATCAGTGCCCTGACTTCTGAAATAGGGGAGCTGATTGAGACGCAGCCTTAGTTTGAAGTTTTGTGAAACTTTCCCACATCTTGCTAGTTCAGATTTGTTTGCACTCCGTCATTCGCGCTGTTTTCTTCTACCGCAACATTTGTAATTCGCAATATTGCAGGCCCTTACATTTGGTCACATGAGATCAAACGACTACTCGACGTTGTTGACAATGTCGACTAATTGTTTCAGCCCTACTCTAAAGTCATCCTCAAACCAAGACATGGCTACGTTCCCAAAGTGCTTTCAACACCGTTCACCCTCTCTGCTCTCCCCTCCACAGAGGATGAGAGGCAGTTACACCTGCTCTGCCCAGTCAGGGCGCTGAGAGCATACATTGAGTGCTCCTCCCACTTCAGACAGTCAGAGCAGGTTTTTGGAAGCTTCGGTGGCATCACCAAAGGGCTTCGGGTCACAGAGCAAAGTCTATCCAGGTGGTTAGTGGTCACTATTGCGTTAGCCTACGATTCTATGGACCTTCAGTGCCCCCATAGGCGTCAAGGCTTACTCCACTAGAGGCATTGCCTCTTCCTGGTCGTTGTCCAGTGGAGTATCCATTGGTGATATCTGAAGAGTGGCCAGCTGGTCCTCGCCATCCACATTTGCCAGATTTTACAGTTTGGAGGAGTTCTGCAGGCACATATCCTTTCTGTGTAATAATGAATGTGAGTCGTCCTCAGCGAGCCTGGCCCTTCATAAGTTAGCGCTGGGGGTCTACAACCAATGTCCAAGTCCCTTCACTATGAATATGGCTGGCCTCTACGAGCCCAGTTTTCACATCAGGGATATATCACGATATGTCAATAACTCTAGTTTGGGCCCGTATGCTAGCGCTCCAATTCGGATAGAGGTACATATCGTTGCGCTTTCCATAGCACAGCGTGATTGAATGGGTTCCCAAAGCATCTAGCTAGACGCAATAAGACTGACTGTTCAAAAGGGAAAATATTCTGTTGCTTAACGTAACCTCAATTCCCTGAGATAAGAGTCAGTCGAAAAAACCTGAATCCTATGGTAAATCAATTGTCTTTTATGGGCAAATGCCCCGCCCACTTTGGCGGGCTCTGCGCTCAGTTTCGCGGGCTTCGCATCGATTGGTTTGTGCAGTTACGCCGCTCTGCCATTGGTTTGTGCAGTTCCCACTGGCCAGCCAATAGCATGCGAGTAAGCCTCAGCATTGTTAAGGGATGGTTCACCCAAAAAGGAAAATTCTGTCATAATTTACTCACCCTCAAGTTGTTCCAAACCTGTATGAGTTCCTTTGTTCTGCTGAACACAAGAGAAGATAGAGTGAAGAATGTTTGTAACAAAGCAGATAGAGCAACTATTGACTACCATAGTATTTTTTTCCCTACTATGGTAGTTAATCTGCTTGGTTACAAACATTCTTCAAAATCTTATTTTGTGTTCAGCAGAACAAAGAAACTCATACAGGTTTGGAACAACTTGAGGGTGAGAATTTTCATTTTTGGGTGAACTATCCCTTTATGGCTGTGCAGTAGCACTGCATTATTTTATAAAAGGCTTCAGTATTTCAGGTTTTCCTAAAATTTAAATTTAAATTATGATTTAAATATGTATTTCTTAAACAATTAAACTGATATGTGTTTTATTATCTGTATGTGAATGCCTACACACATCTGTGACTTGAGCATGTGATCAGGACTTTTATTTTGTAGTGGAGATGTGATGTCATAAGGCTGCGCCACACTCCTGCATCTGTTGTGATTCTGCTGAAGAAAGGTTTGTGTTTTAAGCTTTTAAAGTGTTTAAATCAATGCAAACTGTTCAGGCAATTTCATAGTTTTAACAAGAACCGTTAAATGACTGTTTGATTATTGAATTTAACATTATAATGTGTTATCTAACATTAATGAACTTTATTGTGTGTGAGTAAAGCTCATCCACACATGAGTAACAGAAAAGATGCATCCCATTTCTCTCTATATATCGTGAATCAGTTTATCATAAACACAAATTCAGTCACTGGCGAGTAGAGATGAGAGAAACTGAGCTTTAGAAATTCAAGAGTCAACTGAATCAATCGCAGCACAGAATGATTCACTGAGTCGACTCACTCGAATCACCTCAAACACTGATGACCTAAACACGAGAACCACAAACATGTGTAATGAAAACTTTTACTAATCAGCTACAAATGTTTTCATGGAGCTGTAATCTATTTAATATAAACCAGAAACCAATCATTAAATGTAAATCTTAAATGTCTAAATATGAGCCCACTATGTTGTTTAACTAATTAAGCTATAGTTTTGAGTATTTTTTAACTCTCTCTGACTGACTCTCTTACCAGTGACTGAACTAGAGCTGATTGAGACACTCTCAGAGATTTATTTTGCATTTATTTTTGTAATTATTCTCATCTTAAAGATGGCGTTTATTAAAGAGGAGAGTGACGACGTGAAGATTGAAGAAGACCTGAAGATTGAAAATGTCTTCAGTTTGAAACATGAAGAAACTGAGGAACAAACAGGTTAGTTTCATTCTCAAAGCTGAACTCATTTGATCCTTATTCAAATGTCCAGCTCTACAGAAATGATATAATATTTTTTAATTGAGTCCTAATTAAAGCAAGACGTTGCATTTAAATGAAAGGTTTTCAAATATAAAACTTTTATGTTTTCAGTGAGTGCAACAGTTCTTTTTGATCTCATTTCAACAAAACTGTGATAATCGTGATAATTTTGGTCACTATAATCGTGATATGAAATTTTCATACTGTCCCATCCCTAATTGCTCTCAAAAGCCGTTGCCTCTTCTAGGGCTGCAACTCTCAAATATTTTGATAATCGATTATTTGGTCGATTATTTCTCGATGAATCGGATTAAAAGCCCAGTTTTTAATTGAATATAATTCTGAAGTTATAATATACACCCAGTGTTCAATTAGGCGAATTGAAGTGTTTTTTTATGCAAAGAATACCATTTTCATTACACTGATGGTTGTTAGCTTTTTAATTATATTATCTAAAAGCTTTTTATCTAATAGCTTTTAGATTTTGTTGGTCCGACTTTGTCGAGACAAACTGGACATATCTACCCCCTCAGCCCTGAAATCCAGCTGCTGGTGGCCCTCCATTTTTATGCAGTGGGGAGTTTTCTGGAGGTGCATGGGGATGGATATGGGCTAAGTAACACCTCTGTGTGGCGGTGCGTTGATTCCGTAACGAACATCCTGCTCTCTCAGGCCACAGATTATATCTGCATGCCTTCCGCCAGGCACAAAGTGATGGAGGTGCATCAAGACTTCCATGCCATTCCTGGTATCCCGCAAGTGATAGGCCTTGTCGACAGGACACTTATATCCATCACTAGGGGTGCACCGATCCGATATTAGGATCGGATATCGGCCGCGATACTGACAAAATAGCTGTTTTTTTAGGGTTTTTTTTTTTTTCGTCGCAGCAGAACCTACGTCATTCGTCAGCTTCACGTGTGTCGCATGCTAGAAGCAACATGGAGCGAGCCAGAGAGCCGGGTGTGGAGGAGATATTTCACGCTTGCCACGCCAACTAGTTCGTCGGCTGTTTGCAATGTCTGCAAAGTAACTTAAATGTTTCGAGGGGAGGTGGTATTACTGCAAAGTCAGGGTTTTTCCTGCATTGAACATTTTTTGACGGCTGCCAAAGCCTAATTTGATGAGTTATTGTGATTTACGAGTGATGTCGAACAGATGCTGCGCTTGTGACTGACAGAGAGAACGATCAGAGCTCCGCCCCCGCGCTCACTCTCTGGGTCTTCAAAATAATCACTGTTAGCTGTTAGCTCTCTCATATTTCACATATTAATCCAAATCAAAAGGTCGGACGACCGAAACCATGTTGCACGTGACACATTCGGACAATTTTGTCCTTGGAATACCGCTGGTTGTGATTTGCGCTCAAAAAACATTGACTCTTCTCTGACCAGCTGACATAAAGCATACTTTCAATAAACGGGAGACACATTATATTCAGTTATGAAGTGTTTGCTGTGTGTTGACATCTTTCTCGATGTTCTAACAGACGGGATTTGCACACAACGCGTCTGCTAATGTCCGATTCGCGACCTATATGACTCCTTTGAACCGAATCATTTTAACGACTGGTTAGAACAACTGATCTGTCCAACACTGAACTCACCAATCAGTTTATTAATTTACTCAGAACGCATCTGAAATGAGAACACCCTAAGTGTGCTCACCCAATTTAGCAAGAGTGGGTAAGAATTATTTTTAAAGGGGTGGTAAAACACATTCTTTCGAAGGCTTGATTGTGTTTGTGGGGTGCACTGTAACATGTGTTCATGCTTCATTTTAAAAAAATTGCATTATTTTTCATATATTTGACCTTTATTCTACACTGCTCTGTCCCTCCTTGTAAAAACAGTCTGATGGTTTCCGGGTTGTATGAAGCCAGTCCCTCAAAAATACGCAATGGCCTCAGATTGGTTAGCTGGCCCAGAGTGTTGTTATTGGCTAACCACCTAGTGCACATTTGTCCGTCACTGAGCCCGAATCAGACCCAGACAATTTTAGTGAAGATGATCGAGCAGAACCTGTTCAGTCCTCCAGACTAAAGACTGCGGATCTATAGTGATCGCTACTGAATGGCACCGTTACTTTTGTATTTTAGAACGATTTGCCAAATATCTGTCACAAGAACGAACACTAAACGCTGGCTTTACTATAGTATCCAAATCAAACACAGAACCATGTTTAGCATGCCTGTAGATAAACAATACATAAAAGCTCTAATCAAAGAATAATTTACACTAACGCCAAGTTCGCTGTTGAGATTTTAAAAAGTTTGTAACGTGAGGTGTTTGTCGGATAACGTTAAATATGAATGAGCATTTAACAAACTGGTTAGCAGAGCCAAATGAGCGTTGTCATCTGTGTACTTCCTTGCTACAGCGTACAATTAACAAATCGACGAAAAATAAATCAAACTTACAGGTTGTGGCCCGTAAACAGCTTTTGTTTTTAAATCCATCTTTCAGGACAAGCCATTGTGCGAATCCTTCATTGAACTCGTGAAGATTGTGGAAGCTTTCCTACGTGAGATGTGCAGCAGGAGCCTTGCGCGCCCGTCTCATGTGGCGTTCACACCGGACGCGAATAAATCGCGCTATTCGCTCGAAGGTGGATGCTTGAACATTGAGTTTACTCGCTTCATTCGCGTGTGACATTCACTGCACAACAGACGTGAATTCGCGTCATAGGAGGGGCTTCTGCCAGTGGCTCGTCTCGTTGAGAAATGGCTGACATGGGCTGTGTTTACACGTCTTTTTTTGTTAAAATCTACTGTTAATGTGTGACAACGTAGTTTTAAGACTTTTTCAGTCGATAATGTAGTTGTTTAAAGCTCAAATCTGTGGTTTATTTATATAAAGAATGCCTATTTGAACATTTTATCTGGCGTTTTCGTAGTTGTGAGCTCCAGCGGATCAGCGGCGCTTACACTGGCAGCGTTTGTCTCGTGCAGCTGAACTGCGGCTCGTGTGTTGCAAATACAGACAAATATTGTCCATTATGTCACATTTTCCGGTCTTCTCCTCCGACCCCTGTCTGTTTCGTGCTTTGATTTCGTAGGCATTGGCAAAAACACTCCAGCCTACTAACTAGCCTATCACAACAACTATTCCCTGCGGTGATACAAAAATGGCCTCGCCCCCCCTTATTTCATATCCTCGGAGGATGGGTTTATGTAAATATTGGGGCTGGTGATGTCAGAGACCCTGGAGGAATGTCTGTAGTCCCTAGCGGCCGTTTGCTTAGTCCTTAGAAATGGATTTCTTTAAAAGCAAATATCTCCCTTTGCTTTAAACTTTGAACGCTGTAACTTTGCAGATGTTGTTTATGCTCAAACAGCAACATTACACACTAGCTAAAGTTAGAAAAGTGAAATCGTGGTTTACCACCCCTTTAATTATCAACAGTATTTCAGCTTATTTCTGTTGACAATGTGTAGTAAAATAAATAGGCCTAGCCTACAATCATTTAGACAGGAGTGAGGTGAAACCAGAACAAAGTTGTTATTAGCTAGCTGATAATTTTGATTAAATTGCATATGGCAGAAAATTTGACTATTTGTTAATTTGTAATGCTACTTTTTAATATTGATATGATTATATACCAAAACAATTATCTGTAGTGTAAAAAATGTTTGGTAACTGTCAGATTACTATTGTATGTTTGACTGTTTTTTGTTTCCACTGCTACATTTTATTTATTTAAAGAAGTTTGATTACATTAGTACATATTCACCTGTAAATTCTGTTTATAGTAATAGCCATCTGTATATTTACTCACTGTACATATTCACCTGTAAATTCAGTTCTGTTTATAGTAATAACCATCTCTCTATTTATACATATTTATATATATATATTCAGTACATATCCATGTCCTGCACTTACGCAACCATTGTATATCCTGCACTTACTGCTATTGCACTTCTGGTTAGACCTAAACTGCATTTCGTTGCCTTGTACTTGTACTTGTACTTATGTAATGACAATAAAGTTGAATCTAAATCTAAATCTATATTATTACTATTTTAATGACCAACTGATAATAGCTATTTTAATACTTCATTAATATCAATATCATTGATTTTAGTAATATTGTTAGTAGTATTAATAATGTAATAATTTCACTTTTGGGCCCAAACAAGGGACGCCAATTATGTAGTGATTTTACCTTCGTCCATCCAAGGACGTTAAGTAAGGTAGTGATCGGTACTCACCTCACCGCAGACGTTGTGATTTTGGATCACACGTCACTTAAGGTGTGGTTATGAGTACATCAGATGACCATCTTCCCCCTCTCTTAGTTTGGGACACTAATCAAGGTCTTTTACCTTGGCTCTATGAGAACGCTCCAAACGGGAGGCGGTTCAATCATTTTAGATTGAATGTAAAGTGGGGAGAGTTGGTCAGCTGATTTATCTGACAGATTGGTGAGATTTCTAACTTGTAGAGCCTTTTCTGTATTATCAGCACAAGTAAGACACAATTGTAATAAAATATATTTTATTAACAAAAGATAAACAAGAATAACTAGCACTACTACTAAATGAATACAATGAATGATAAAAGAATAAAGTGCCTAAGATATATAAAATACATGTGATTAAGTTGAGTGTGGCTATGGAAGAGTTGTGTTATCTTATGGAAAGATAAACTGTTGTTTCTCTGAAACTAAGGTGAAGAACCTTATTATTCATCAAACAAATAAACAAAAGTTTATTTGTTATTAACTAGCATCAGTTAAATTACCTCTAATGTAAATTAGAAAATCATATACTGATATACAACAATGCCAAGGTTTCTGGAAAGAGGTTTGGTTAAGTGATATTTACGTTCCACTTGGTTGAGTAAGCAGTCCGATGGCAGTGACTTCTTCCACTGGTTGTGCTGGGTGACAATGCAGTGGGAAAGGAGCTGGAATCCGTTTCAACAGTCTTGAACAAGAAGATCTGTGGGATGCTGATCTCCTGGAGCACCAAAGGGTTCTAAAATCTGGAACACGCAGATGAGGCCCTGAAGTAGGTGCAGAAGGTCCTTAATCTGGAACACGCAGATGAGGCCCTGAAGTAGGTGCAGAAGGTCCTTAATCTGGAACACGCAGACGAAGGAACCTCGAAGTGAAGGTTTGCTCTCCTGAGCTTAACCTTGTTGCAAATGTCTCTGTGTGTCTTCTGACTCTGTGGGTCAGACACTCAGGACTTGGTCAATCCGCTTTGGTCTCTCTGTCATGGAGACTCGGGACGTGCTGTAGTCGTCTCGCTGGACTAAAACTCTGAACGTATTGGTTGTTAATGTCTCTTTCCTCACAGGCTCAGAATGTGGTCACATCGGTTGCTGCCTCACAAGCTGTAGATTCAGATCCTTGGATCTTTTGTTGTCTCTCTGGATGAACCAGAGGCTCAGAACTTGGTTGCTCTGTCACAGTCTTATCCTCGCGGGACAGACTCAGAACTTGGTGAACTGTTTGTCTCTCTCTAGGAGAAACTCAGAACATTACAGTGTATCTGTTATGTCTCTCTTGAAGGGAGACTCAGAACAAGGTGTGTCTGTTGAAAGGGTACCTTTATCCTTTTCCGAATAGGGGGAGATTGCAATTTGGCGCTTCTCCATTCCAGTGTTGCGATTGGCTGCTGGCATCAGAGGGGGTCCACAGTGAGACTCACCCTCCCTTCTCCTGTGAAACTCATTTGCATACTGTACACAGTTAGAAGTCTTTAAAGTGTCTTTAAAGTTTACCAATGCATTTCTCACTTTCCAAACCACCATCAGAATACCCTTGGCGATATTCTAAACAAATAGAATCCAAACATGATGGGAAAAGATTGAACTGTTCATTCATTTGTTCATTAACAGCTGATTCTGTGTAAGATGTTGCATTACAAATAGCTGTCACTGAGAATACTTATTTCTCTGAATAAGTATGAAATGGATGTGTGTAGTTTACATCAGTCTTAAGGTTTCCAAACATAGTCATGGCTAGATTTGGATAGATCATTTTGGTTTTTCTTTCACCCACTACTGCTGAGGTCCTGTGGAATTTTTATGGCAGTCATAGACCAGGACACTAGGGATTTGGGTGAAGGGCAGAAACTGCATGTGGACCAATGAGATGTCTTGTCCTTCCTAGGCTTGGTACAAGAGGTGGTCCTTTTGGCCTCTAAGAGGTGTCTGGCTGTTGTCCAAGCATCTTTATCTGATGGCGTTGGACAGTTTGTTTGTGTCAGTCTACCAAGATCCAATCAAAATGTAGCAAACCTTTGTCCACTGTTATGGACAGAGAGGAGCCCGGCCATAAACTGGGCCCTGGAATGTGCTGTCCACTACAATAACTTTAATAATCAATACACTCAAAAAAAGATGCTGCGTTAAAAATAACCCAAGTTGGGTTGAAAATGGACTAACCCAGCAATTGGGTTGTTTTAAGCAAACATTTAACCCAACCGCTGGGTTAAAACACCCCAAATGCTGGGTTAGTCCATTTTCAACCCAACTTGGGTTATTTTTAACGCAGCATTTTTTTTAGAGTGTAGCATCACACTTCTTAATCTGATCCAATGCTGCTTTTCCAGTTAATTTAACTCATTTTAAAGACTTGTAAATGCTGAAAATCATGCCAATGCATCTTTAAAACTACAATTTGACTTCACATTACACTGAGAATGTCTGATCCCAACATTTTGAAGGGACGAGCTGTTTAACCAGGCGAGGTGAGAAGTGTGTGTGCTGTGTTCTGTTGATGTTCGTCTGCACGTGCTAAATATTAGAGACGTGTGTGTTTGTGCTGTGGCTTGTCTGACACTGACCTGCGTCGTCTGCTCAGCCCTGATGTCAGCGACCTGACGGCATATTTAAAGACGGTTTATTAACGCGAGTCACACGGCTCCTCCTCCAGGTCTGAGAACAGGCCACGCAGAAACACAGTTACTTACATTCTATTTTAGATTTGAATGCATTTGTTTTTTAAAGGGTAACTAAACCCTAGACCAACTTTTTTTAGTTAATGATCTGTAATACTGGGGCTTTATTAATGATGTTCATTGATTCAAGTCAATGTTTTGACATTTGAGTATAAAGTGTTTTAATTTTATAAAATATGGTGTAAAACCGCCAAAGTGCTGCCCTCTTAGGGTTGAACGGTGGCTACTGCAGTTGAATTTTCCTATTGGACGTTGTGGTACATCGTGACGTAGGATGGTACCGCTAACGGCTCACTACCACGCCCCTGGTACGAGCTCACCACGCTCTCGGTTCATCCCCTCTGTGTCCGCCGGGCTCTGCCCACTTTTCCAGCATTTTTTGAAAATTGCCAGTGGGCGGAGTTAAGCCCTGAGCAGGGGTTTAGTTACCCTTTAAATAAATAAGAATTCAACACTTTACATACATCTGTTATTTTGTCTTAGTTATGATTAGTTAGTAAAGTCTGGTGCCTTTAGTCTCTTCAAGGAAGGTATAAGGCGGAAGATATACAGTTTATTATTAATTCAACAATAGTATCGGATCGGTATCGACAGATACACAAAGCCCAGGCATCGGTATCGGGACTGAAAAAGTTGGATCGTTGCACCCCTACCCATCACCAACCCTTCAGCACTAGACCAGGCCTTCATTTGTCATAAGGGTTTTGCCGCCATCAATGTCCAGGTGGTAGTGGACCACAGGGGGATGTTTGCGGATGTGGTGGCAAAGTGGCCCGGTAGAACATGACAGCTTTGTGTGGGCCAATTCAGTGGTGGGTGAAGATGGAGAAATTTTTTTGTGGGTTTTCGGGCAAAGCATTTTTTAGGAGACAGCTGCCAGCTACCCCCTCAAACCTATCTTTTAAATCCAGTCACCAACCCCACCACACAAGCTGAGTTTGGAACAGAAATGGTTGGTCTTTGAAATTTTGCTTCAGACAAAGCATATTGCTTCTCCAGAATCTGACGCTTCGCCTTTTTTCACCTCAGGCATGGCACGGGCAAGGTTATTGTCCTCTTGAAACCCCTGCTCGATCCCTCGCAACACTTCCAGCTTCTCCTTTTCGAGCTTCACCAGCTCTTCACTGCAGTTGCACCGGATAGAACACCTTCTGGAGACAACCTCAGTGGAGGTGCAGAGAGGCGTGGTGACGCCGGTGCCGGAGAAGCCCTGCCACTGCTAGCAGAGGAAGAGGGCATGAGGGTGCAGGGGTGCAAGGATGGACTGTTCTGAGAGCATCGAGTCGTATCCACAACTGTTCTCAGATCTATACCCCCTGAGATGCAGCTTCCCCAATGATTGCCAGGGCCTTTTCCTCATCGGGGCTGAGTGCAAGCACTGAGCTGGTCCCATCACCGGTTCTTGCCCGGTCTCTCCATCTTGCTTTGGCTGCACTGGCAAAATCTTGCCACTTTTCACAGACAACTTCCCACTCTCTCTGTGGGCTAGAACTTGATGCTGCCATTTTAATTGCCATGCTTTCCCAGATATCCTTTTTAGTTTTGTTGGACACTGTTGTCCGAAAACTTAAAGTGTCTTTGTGCTGAGTAACATCGTCTAAAATTATGGCCATTTCGGTTTGGCTCTCCTCTTTCTTTCTTTTTTAATAAAAGAATGTCAAGACTTAGAGGGGCATGGTCTGAAATAACAATGAGCAGATATTCAGAGTTTACAACCTGAGGGGATAGAGAATTATTGATAAAACTAAAAATCTATACGAGAGAAAGATTGATGGACATACGAGTAGATTAATATTTTCTCGCTGTAGGACTTAAGTGTCTCCATGGGTCAATGTATGCCATTTTTAATCATAAAACTCTGAAAATATCTTTGACATAGCAGAGGGAGCTTTAACTACAGTACTTGAGTTCAAGGCGTTGAGTTTCCCGGAGGAATACAGCGTCAGGTTTTTGTAGTTTTAAATGTGTCAAAACTTTGGATTTTTTTTAATGAGTCCATTCAGTCCTTTCACATTCCAACTCAAGAATCTAACTGAGCTTCTGGTATTGTCCATCAATTTCACTTAGTATATAAATAGAGTGGAGGCCACAAGCAGAAAGATAAATAAATGAATTGCGTAGGCCGTTTCTCACAGCAGTAAATGCCGCCCCTCTTAGCGACGCAGGAGTTGTAGTCAGGGAAAATGAAGACCTTTCGGCCCTTATAGAGGAGATGGTTCCAATTTCCACGTCGAACAGCCTTCTCTTTTTCTTCAAAGTAGTGAAACCAAACAATCATCCCTCTAGGCCTTTGATTCTCCCAGTCACCTGAGGGCGCTGTGCCAATATGGAGTGCTCCAACAGCAGGGCAGTTGGAAAGATTTTGATCTGAGCACATCCTGGGAAAATTGTGACATAAACGTAACCGGATCGCTCCCTTCTGCTCGCTCCGGGATGCCGATGACACGGAGATTACAACGCTGAGAGCGTGACTTCAAGTCCAGCACTTTATCGGTGAACTGTTTGTTAGCCTGAATTTAACTTTAGCACAGTCTGTTCCAGTGCTACAATGCAGTCGCTGTAATCGTTCAAGTGCTAAACAAGCTCGTCAAATTGCCATCTTTGCGATTTAATGCTCGATTTAAAACTCTCAAAATACGCGGTGCAAGAGCGGAGTCAATGGCTGCTTTCACCTGTTCTGTGATGGTAGAAGTTAGCTCAGAGATCAAAGTGGCACAAAGTTTTGATGCTATGCCTGTATGAGAACCACTGGACTAAATGCTGCTAAATGTGTCTGTCGTGTTGCGCCATTAAACTGGGTTTCACTTGCATTTGTCTCTGTTCACCTTAGGCCTGATGCAGCTAAAAGAAGAGGGTCAAGAATTGAATGAAAAGGAAGAGAAAGATCTCTATGAACAGCATCATGATTTCATAACTGAAGAAAAATCATTTAGTTGCTCACAGACTAAAAAGACATCCACACAAAAAAGAGCTCAGAAGACAGGAACTAGAACTTTCAGCTGCCCTCAGTGTGAGAAGAGTTTCAATCAACATGGACATCTTAAATTCCACATGAGAATTCACACTGGAGAGAAGCCTTTCACATGCCAACAGTGTGGGAAGAGTTTTAATCGTAGTAACAGCCTTAAAACCCACATGAGAATTCACACTGGAGAGAAGCCTCACACCTGCCAACAGTGTGGAAAGAGTTTTTCTGATAAAGGAACCCTTCAAAAACACATGAGAGTTCACACTGGAGAGAAGCCTTTCACATGCCAACAGTGTGGAAAGAGTTTTAATCAAAGTAACAGCCTTATAGCCCACATGAGAGTTCACACTGGAGAGAAGCCTCACACCTGCTAACAGTGTGGGAAAAGTTTCACTCAAAGTAACAGCCTTAAAACCCACATGAGAGTTCACACTGGAGAGAAGCCTCACACCTGCCAACAGTGTGGGAAAAGTTTCACTCATAGTAACAGCCTTAAAGCCCACATGAGAGTTCACACTGGAGAGAAGCCTTACACCTGCCAACAGTGTGGGAAAAGTTTCACTCAAAGTAACAGCCTTAAAACCCACATGAGAAGTCACACTGGAGAGAAGCCTCACACCTGCCAACAGTGTGGGAAAAGTTTCACTCATAGTAACAGCCTTAAAACCCACATGAGAAGTCACACTGGAGAGAAGCCTCACACCTGCCAACAGTGTGGGAAAAGTTTCACTCATAGTAACAGCCTTAAAACCCACATGAGAGTTCACACTGGAGAGAAGCCTCACACCTGCCAACAGTGTGGGAAAAGTTTCACTCATAGTAACAGCCTTAAAACCCACATGAGAGTTCACACTGGAGAGAAGCCTCACACCTGCCAACAGTGTGGGAAAAGTTTCACTCATAGTACCAGCCTTAAAACCCACATGAGAATTCACACTGGAGAGACCCCCTACATCTGCCAACAGTGTGGGAAAAGTTTCACTCATAGTAATAGCCTTAAAACCCACATGAGAGTTCACACTGGAGAGAAGCCTCACACCTGCCAACAGTGTGGGAAAAGTTTCACTCATAGTACCAGCCTTAAAACCCACATGAGAATTCACACTGGAGAGACCCCCTACATCTGCCAACAGTGTGGGAAAAGTTTCACTCAAAGTAACAGCCTTAAATCCCACATGAGCAGTCACACCAGAGAGAAGCTTTTCATGTGCCATCATGTGGAAAGAGTTTCAGATTTAAGGCAAACCTTCGGACGCACATAAGAGTTCAAGGCAAGGCAACTTGAACTTGAACAACAAGTTCACACTGAAGAGAAGCCTAAAGGGTTAAATATATAATCTTGAGGGAAAAATATATATCATGCTTTGTAAATGTATATCAAGGGGAACTTCCAGTTATGTCGGGTTGCTGAGCAGTCACGTTTCTCAACGCTCTCTGATTATCCATTATTCAAATATTTTATTTAGGCCCGATAACCCAAAACTACGCCTCCTTTTCTGTTCCATTCAACATGTCTTTGAGAGCGCAAAGAAAAAGAGATAAACAAGATAACATGGATACTGCTGTTGACGAAGGTTCCACTTCTGAAGCTGATGTTGCACAGTTTGGCGCTAATTCTGAGGCAGAAACTCAACCAGATAACAGTGTAATACTTTCAGCTATAAACTGTCTGAAGAGTGAGTTTTTGTTGCAATAGAAGGAGGTTTTGGCAGTGTTAGAATAATGATGAAATTTCTTCTTTTATTCACAATATATAACCAGGAGTAATGCCAAGTATAAAGAGGCTTTATTCCCAATATGTAACCAAGAATGAGGGCAAATGTAGAGAGGCCTATGTTAACCACAAAAGTATGTTATGTATTGTTTTATTATGTTGAAACTATATAAGAAAATGTAGTGGAGGTTTTATAGAGAACCTTGATGTTAGACTTTGTAAGAGCCTTATAAGAAAAACATAAATAGCAAAGTGAAATGAGAAGTTGTTTATATGGCAGAAAAACTTTTATAAGAAGTTTTTTATTTTTCACAACTTTTATGTACAAGCTGTTTATGAGGCCGAAAAACTTAAAGAAAGCTTTTCTTATACAACTTTCATGAATGACTTTGTAAACATGAAAAAACGCAAGAACATGTTATAGTACAAATGTTTTGCTTTGGTTTGTAGTAAAGACACAGAAACAAAGATAAAAATGTTTTGTTTTTGGTTTATAGTAAAAATACGGGAGACATTGTTTGGTAAAAAGTATTTGATGGAACTATTGGGAAGAGCACACTGGGCCATATTAATGAAAGTCATTTATTGATGTAAAAGATGGGCAAGTGAAACGTAACCTGTATTAGTATGCAAGCATGTAACAAAGTATTAAACAAAGAAGTAGGTTTTACCCCGGGATGATGTCTTGCAGACGAGACGAAGGAGGAGATTAAGGATCCAAGCAAGAAGAAGAAGAATGAAAGAATACAGAGCATTATATACTAGCATGTTAAAGGAGTTTAGGGAGTTGACAATGATCCAAAGTCTGGGATTGGATGAACTGTACATATGTGATTGAATATGTAATGAAGAGGTGTGATAATGAAATGGTATATAAGGTCTTGATCTCTGTATGAACATCAGAAGCTGAGAGCGACATGCTGCTTCTCCATTGCTTGATGATCCGAGCCTGACATCTGCTGGTGACTTTTGTGAAGCGACTTTTAGAAACTTAAAACTTTTCTTTTTGTAACCTTTATTGATTGTATGTCAAACTTTTTGTTAATGTAAAAATAAATTTACTTATAATTGATTTATAAAAGAAACCGTTTGCCACGTCTCTGCTTTCTAAACGAGTTGATCTGAACCAGACACGGAGGGGGTCTGTTCTTCTAGAGAGTAAGTATAAATTTATATTTATGATCTAGTTAAGGATTTGACCTGCTTTACCTAGCCTGAGAATATAAACTAAAACTAGGTAGAAGGTGTGTGGGATCTAGATAGATTGTACACCGAATAAAAGCAGCGGTGAAAGAAGTTAGAGAGGATTTCTCAACCTTCACTGAGAGACTTACCGAAGCTGAGAACCGAATCAGCCAAGCTGAAGACCACATTAACGGCCTTCAAGGAAGGATTGACAAACTTGAAAAAACAGCCTCGGACATTGCCTCTGCCTTGGACATGGCCGAGTGCAGAAGCCGGCACTCTAACTTTCTGGGACTTCCGAATGGAGCTGAGGGAAACAATCCTGTTTCGTTTTTGGAAAATTGGCTCCCTCAGGTCCTTGGCACGGACACTTTCCCGGCCCCAGTGATCATTGAACGTGCACACCGGTTACCCAACAGCGATAAACAAGTTGGAAACACATCGTCAAGGCCAAAAGCGATGATTCTAAAATTTCTCAACTATGCTGACAAAGTCAGAGCTCTGAGAGTGGCTCGGGACAGAGGTAAAGTGATGTTCCAGAACCACCACATTATGATTTTCCATGATCTGTTGTCCGAGGTGCTGAAACAACGAAGGCGATTCGATGAGGTTAAGCAAGAGCTCCGAAGGAGGAAAATTAAGTACGGGATGATTTTCCCCACCAAGCTTCTGGTTATCTACGGAGCAAACAAATGAATCGTGGATCTGCAAAAAGATATCGGTGATGCCGAACACTCTACTACAGAGTAACTTAGCCCAGCTGATTTTTATTTTTTGGATGCTTTGCATTAAAGTTTGACGGCTCCTTAATATTTCAGAACAAACTTTGGACTGAACTCTATTTTCGTTCTAATTTTTTTCTTTATTGCAAGACTGCCCTTAGTCTAACATCACCGTAATACGGTAAGGTGGCTCATTTAGAATTGTATGGCCTAGACCATAAAGGGCTGGTTCTGATTTAGTTACAGTCAGTTAAAATTGAGTAGTCAGAAACCTATATGTTTTGGTTAAACGTTTATAACTTTTAAGGTTGATATATGAGAGCATTTATTTAGAATTTTCACATATGTTAAGGTTTTGGATACCATTGTTATTTTTTCTCTTAATTCAGCAACCTCGTAGCGTTCCTTTTAGAGGACCGCTGGGGTACGTAACTGATTTAGTCTTGGAAGAAGGGAAGTTCACTGTGCGCTTATTTGTTCTAGCGCATGTGCTGGGGTTAATTTGTTTGTTTCTTAAATTCGTTGCAAATTTTTATCGCTGAATTATACTCTTAAAACTATAATTAAAAACCCTCCTAGATGGCGTCTGAACACAAAATGGTTACATAACCCTGAGTTTCTTGATTTTGTAGGTAAGCATATTGACATATTTTTGGAATGTAACACAAACCAGACGTCTGCCTCAATAAGATGGGAGGCATTCAAGGCCTACATTAGGGGACAAATGACTGGACTGAAACCCCACGAGGTGAGATCTTGCATGGAGCCCAAGTCCGAGGGTTCTATACAGTAGTTCACTAGTTCTAAAACGAACAGATCTGCTCTTAAAATGAGAGAACAGAGTATTAAGGATTTAGAAGAAGAAATTTTCAAACAAGATACTCCCGAACTGGTACATAACCTTTTAATACTTAAAGCAGATTTGAACAAGCTCTCTACCAATACTGCTGTGGCTAATATAACTAGGCTTAAACAATCATATTATGACCAAGGAGAAAAGGCCGGTAGGCTACTGGCATGGAGAATTAAGGCTCAACAAAATGAAAAAGTGATTAATGAAATAGAAACTATAGATGGACAAAAGACCATGATTCCAACTGAAATGAATAATGCTTTTAGAAACTATTATCAAGATCTTTATAAAGACACCTCCTGTGAATAACCATCTCTATAAAACATTTATGGGCGAAATTCAGTTATTCCCGCTATCTGAGGAAGAATCCAAAACACTGGATCAACCAATTGAAGAGGCAGACTTGAGTGCAGCCATTAACTGTATGAGTCGTGGGAAAGCTCCAGGTCCCAATGGCCTGCCTATAGACATCTACAAGATTTTTCATAACAAATTAATAACCCCAATGATTGATATGATTAATGAATCTTTCAGCAATGAAGAACTTCCTTTTTCCTTACGTTCAGTCCTTATAACTTTAATTCTTAAGCCAGGGAAAGATCCAACAAAATGTGCCACCTACAGACCTATTAGTCTTTTGAATTCAGACACCAAGATAATTGCCAAAGTTTTAGCCAGCAGACTTGATACGTTTTTACCATTATTGATTGATCCGGATCAAAATGTCTTTGTAAAGTGTAGACAAGCCTTTCATAATATACGTCGTGTTAAATGTCATACATGTTAAAAGAGGAGCCTCGGACACAGCCTTACTTTCCCTAGATGCCGAGAAGGCGTTTGATAGGGTGGAGTGGGCCTATCTTTTTGATACCCTTTCCTGCTTTGGTATTGATCCTTACTTTAGAAAATGGATTAAAATTCTATATTCAAATCCCACAGCAGAGGTATTGACTAATAATATAATCTCTAAACCATTTCTGCTTTATCGAGGTACACGTCAGGTACCCCTTTTCCACCAGAATGAACCGGGTGCTAGTTCAGAGCCAGTGCTAGTCCCAGTTCATTGTTGGTTCAACTGAGGAGCCTTCTAAGAACCGTTTGCTTTTCCACAGGCTAGAGAGCCACAACAGAGCCATGTCTTACGTCACTGTATACGTCTCATCTTTCTCAACAACGCTAGCGAGGCAGTGTTGCCAAGTACTTCATCACTGTTGCCGCGGGCTGTTTTTCATGTCCGCGGGTTGAAGCGACCCCAATTATGTGATATTTAGCCCCGGGAATGCGAATTTTAGTAGGCAACCACGCCAAAAAAACACATATTTTACCCCCAAATGTGATTTTTACCAGGGAAGCCCCCCTGAAACGCGATTGGGCTTGTTTTGAGTAGCAATTGGGCGGGTTTGTTGTCTAAAAGACACTGTGTGTTGCCCTATGGCAGTGCAGCGGGTTCGTATCATGCAGTCGCCGTGTCTTGATGCTTTCCATGGTTATGCTCCAGTTAACCTGGCAACCCTGGGCAGCGGGAAACACAAACACACCAGGCTTGTTCAAGACGCATCGGCGCTGCGCAGACCGATCCACGTACGATATTTTTTTAAAAACGCATGAGTGAATCAAAAGCATAAGGAGTCGTGTGCTCTCGCTGGACTCGTTATCATACGGCGATCGGCCTCTGCACAGCACCGCTGCCAACAAGCCTTCTATCAACAATGCAAACGTTGCGTTACTATTGATTCACATGGCTTTACGATCCTACATCGGCATCAAAACACAACGAAAACACAGCGAATCCAACGCATTCATGCAGTTCGCCGTAATTTGTATAAACAGAGATTACAAACGAGCAGCAGCTGTTAGCTCCATTAGCTGCTATTTCAACAATGCGGATCTCAGTTTGTGTTGGTCTTGTTAACCCCGCCCCCAGCGCCGGACGTAATCGGTTTCTTACTTCTAGCCCTGTTCTAGCCCAGCAATGTTTTGGTGCTACTTAAGAACCACTTTTCCTGGCTCGGAGCTGGGGCTTTGGGTGTGGAAACACAAAGAACCGATTTGAAACTAGTCTCTGGCTCCGATCTAGCTCTAGCACCGCTTTGGTGGAAAAGGGGTAAGGGTTGCCCTCTTTCTCCGCTCCTTTTTACATTGGCTATTGAACCTTTAGCTACTGCAGTACGAAGAAATAATGATATATCAGGGATTACAATTGGCAGTCTTGAAAATAAACTGGCATTATATGCTGATGATATAATATTATTTTTATCTAACTTAAACACTTCTGTCCCTTCTTTACTGAGCCTAATTAAAACCTTTGGAATCTTTTCAGGTTATAAAGTGAACGAGTCAAAATCCATGATTTTATTTCTTAAAGAATCAGAGTGTCTTACACCTCACATCCAGTATTCATATCCATATCAATATATTAAAAATGAATGTTCTCCCGAAATTGTTATACTTATTTCAATCAATTCCCCTACCCCCTCCACATGATTTTTTCAGTAAGATTTTCACAAAGTAAGATTTTCATTTTCATCTGGACGAATCGGCGTCCTAGACTGAGGCTCTCTCTTTTGTATTTGCCATATGAAAGGGGAGGGTTGCAGTTGCCTAATCTTAAGTGGTATTACTGGGCAGCTCAACTTAGAGCAGCAATGTTTTGGTTTGCAGATGAAAATACTACCCCTTGGTTGCGGATTGGGCGAATACAACTGCTCCTTTACCACTAAATTTGTATTTGTACTCCGCTCCCCTGCTCAAATTGAAAAAAGCCACTTCTAATCCTTTTGTTAAAAATACTATCGTGGTATGGTATGATGTTTTGAAACACCTTGGAGAGATTCCACAATTATCACAGTTTACCCCTATTTGGGTGAACACTTATTTTACACCAGGAACACATGATGCTGGTTTTAGAATTTGGGCATTAAAAGGTTTGAATAAGGTGGTAGATTTATTCAACAATAAAACTATGCTCAGTTTTCAGGATTTAAGACAAAAGTTTGATTTACCTAAAACTATTTTTTTTTTTAAATATCTTCAAATTAGGAATTTTATTAATAAAGCACAGAATCACTCTCCTACCTTACCGGATCTGTCCCCTTTAGAAAAAAAATACTTTAAACCACCTTAATTGTGGTAAACACATTTAAGTTTTATAGACTAATCTCCAATAACTACAGGGAAAATACAGATAACAAGCGTTTGGCTTGGTGCCAAGACATAAAAGAATATATCTGATGATGAATGGTAGAGTATCTGTCTAAAGACCCAGACAATTAATACGAGGTTTAAACTTATACAATACAAATGGATTATGAGAGTGTACATAACTCCAGAATTACTACATAAATTTAATCCAAATATTCCCCGCCAGTGGAATGTGACGTCTGATCCCTGGTGTCATGTATGGGATGTGACGTCTGATCCCCAGTGTTGTGGCACGTCAGCGCGGGGTGGGGTTTGGGTCTATGTGTGTGATGGCTTATTAGTCTGACGGTGTTCACCAGTAAAGTCATGTGCTAACCAGCTCCTCGTGTCGGTAATTCATTGTGTTTATCTAAACACTGGCGTGGTGGCAGCGGTGATGAATCCACTCCTTCAATGCATTCGTTGAGCTTTCTTTGAACAGTTTATGCTACGAATGTTTGTAAACTAAGAGTGGAGTAACGTTGATGACGAGACACGAGTTGTAAGCATGGCAAACACACACAGAGCACCGAAGCAGTGGTGCCTTACTAAAGTTGAGACCGTGAACTCCTTTGAGAATTGGCGTCAGAATCTTGTCTACACGTTGTTACTGGACTCTGAATTTGCCCCGTTTTTAACGGACGGTGTGCAATGGGAAAAGAAGGCTCGGACGTCACCATATAGGGGTTTTACCGATGATGATGCGGAGATTCCTGCAGCTCAACGACGCACGCGCCAACAAAAGGTTAGCATGCTTGAGCTTATGCTGGGACAGATTGCAAATTATTGTCCAGTTATATCCCGCAACACAATTGTTAAAAACTCCACTTGCATTGACCAGATATGGCAGACAATCAGGCTACACTTTGGATTTCAATCCACGGGCGCCCATTTCATTGACTTTACTGCTATTAAATTAGAGCCTAATGAGGGTCCGGAGGATTTATATCAGAGATTAATGGCCTTTGTTGAAGACAATTTACTTCGTAAAGACTCTAGCATTACTCATGGAGGGGTAGCTATTGTGGAGGATGAAGAACTCTCTCCCACAATAGAAAATTTTATTGTTCTCACATGGCTTCGACTTATACACAGTGAGCTGCCGAAACTCGTAAAGCAGAGGTATGGCACTGAATTACGATCAGGTACACTGGCGTCTATAAAACCAGAGATATCACAAGCTCTTAGTTCATTACTGGACGAACTGCAGTCGTCAGAGGATGCCAGAGCTATGCGCACTGCTGTGTCAAACTTTCCAAGGCAAAGACCATCATCTATGAGTCAATTTAAGAAGTCATGTCCATTATGTAAAGAGGCTCACAGACCAGATAATCACTTTCTCAGTAAGTGCTCCTATCTGCCTCCCCACGACAGAGCGTTCATTGCTAAAGCACGGCAAGTGGTGGGCTCGTTAGACCACACATAGGAAGGCCATGATGACACTGTGTGTTGCCCTATGGCAGTGCAGCGGGTTCGTATCATGCAGTCGCCGTGTCTTGATGCTTTCCATGGTTATGCTCCAGTTAAGCTGACCATTGATAGTGGTGCTACAGGAAATATGATAAGGACAGCGTGTGCTAATAGACTGGGGCTTAAGATTACCAGCAGTACCCAGTCGGCTCACCAGGCGGATGGCTCTTCACCTTGAAAGGTAGTTGGTGAGACAAACACCCACTTTCACAGAGATGGACATGAGCTTTACTTTGAAGGACTTGTTGTAGAAAATTTAGACTCTGATATTCTTGCTGGCATACCATTTATGGAGTGGAATGACATCTCCCTTCGTCCTGCTAAACACCAGGTCTGTGTAGGGTCTGATACATACGAGTATGGTTCCAGACGAACAGTGGGGAATACGCACGTTGTCCAGCGAGCACATGTTCTTCATGCTACATCGTCACATACGGTGTGGCCTGGTGATTTTGTTGAGCTCGAACTGCCTGCCGAGTTGGTGAACGTTAGTGAGAAACTCGCTGTTGAGCTGCATGAGGCCTTTACACAGTGGCTTGCACCTGCCTTGTATACAGGAATATCAGGTAAAATCAGAATTCCCAATTTGACCAATACACCGCAGGGCATTAAGAGAAATGATCATGTGTGTCGTATTCGTATGACTTATGTCCCAGAGCCTGAAACACCTGAACAGGCTCCGTCTGAGTCCTCAATGACAGTTACCCATAACTCCAGTCTGACACGGTTTTCCAATCTCATCTCATTAGACCCAGATAGTATAATGACTCCAAACGTGAGAGACAAATTTCGGGAAGTCAACCGAGAATTCAACGAAGTCTTCAACCCACAGTTTAAGGGTTATAATGGTGCTGTCGGACCCTTTCAGGCTAGAGTAAATATGGGCCCTGTTCAACCACCGCAACGGAAGAGTAGAGTCCCACAGTACTCGAGAGGCCAGTTACAGGAACTGCAGGCTCAATTTGACATTTTAGAACAGATGGGGGTCATTCGAAAACCTGAGGATGTGGGTGTTGCAGTTGAGTATGTTAATCCATCATTCCTTATCAAAAAACCGAATGGAGGGTTCCGTCTTGTGACAGCATTCACAGACGTAGGCCGGTACAGTAAACCTCAGCCATCCCTCATGCCAAACATCGATGCCACTTTACGTCAGATTGCTCAGTGGAGATATATTGTTGCGACTGACCTCACAAAGGCATTCTACCAGATACCCCTTTCAAGGGAGTCCATGAAGTACTGTGGAGTAGTAACGCCATTCAAGGGAATTCGCGTATATGCTAGATGTGCAATGGGTATGCCTGGATCAGAGACTGCCCTGGAGGAGTTGACGTGTCGCGTACTTGGTGACCTTCTTCAACAGGGACAGGTGGTCAAAGTTGCTGACGACCTTTACTGTGGCGCTAACAGTTTTGAAGAACTGCTTGTGGTCTGGAGGAGGGTATTAGTGGCTCTTCAGGCATGCAACCTATGCTTATCCCCTGTAAAAACAGTTGTTGCTCCTGTACAGACCAACATCCTAGGATGGGTGTGGAGCCAAGGTACCATCAGCGCTAGTCCACATCGCATTGCCACGTTAGCCTCATGCACCCCTCCTACTTGTGTTAGAGGTCTGAGATCTTTTATTGGTGCTTATAAAGTCTCAGCGCGGGTACTTAAGGGATGTGCGTCAGTTCTTGCCCCTCTTGATGACATGGTTGCTGGGTGTGAGTCGAAAACTGTGATCGCGTGGTCAGATGAGCTTCTCCAGTGTTTTCACAGGGCTCAGAGGACATTATCCAGTAACTGTGCGGTGACAATACCGCGACCCGATGACCAACTTTGGATCGTTACTGACGGTGCTTTCAGGGACCCAGGCCTTGGTGCAACATTGTACGTAACACGTGAGGGAAAATTACTTGTGGCTGGCTACTTCAGTGCTAAACTTTGCAAAAAACAGATAAATTGGCTTCCATGTGAAATTGAAGCTCTCGCTATAGCGGCTGCGTTAAAGCACTTTGGCCCATTTGTTATCCAGTCATCAAAGAAGGCGTGTGTTCTTACTGACAGCAAACCGTGTGTGCAAGCCTTTGAGAAGTTATGTAGGGGCGAGTTTTCAGCAAGTCCACGTGTTACTACGTTCTTGTCAACTGCAAGTCGATTCCAGGTGTCTGTCCGCCATGTCGCTGGGGCTGCTATTCTTCCATCAGATCATGCTAGTCGCAATGCTGTAGAGTGCAACAGCCCTACATGTCAGGTTTGTGGATTCGTCCAGGAGTGTATGAATATGGTGGTGCGCCGGTCTGATGTTGGTGATATTTTGCAGGGAGCACAAAAGGCACCCTTTTCAAATAGAGCGTCATGGGTGTCCATACAAGCAGCATGTCCAGATCTTCGTAGAGTATGTGCACATCTTCGCCAAGGTACACGCCCCTCTAAGAGAGTAACCAATGTCAGAGATGTGAAACGCTATTTGAACTACACTTGAACAGCACTTTGGCAAAGGATGGGCTCTTAGTTGTACATCGTCATGCACCGCTGGTGAGGTCTTCCGAGTGCATTGTCGTTCCAAGGAATGTGTTGCATGGCTTGCTTATGTCATTGCACATCAGGTTGAATCACCCTTCTGTGCATCAATTGAGACTCGTAGTCAGCCGATACTTCTATGCACTGGATTTGGAGGCTGCTATTCAACATACCAATAAGGGTTGCCACCAATGTGCCGCATTGGCAAAGTCCCCTTCGTTTGTAGTGGAACAGTCCAGCAGTGACCCGCCTGAAGCTGTAGGATCCTCTTTTGCAGCGGATGTGTTAAAGCGTGAACGTCAGCTCATTCTAGTTGTTCGTGAGGGTGTGACGAAAAGAGACATTGCGGGATGGTATCGTAACTCTGTGTATCGGTCTGCGTCCACTTGACGGTCCGTTGGCAGTGGTCAGGACTGACCCGGCACCAGGATTTGCAGCATTAACAAATGACGAGGTGCTTGCACAGCATAAATTGGTCATCGAGGTGGGTGCAGCTAAAAATGTTAACAAAAACCCTGTCGCTGAAAAGGCCATTCAAGAGCTGCAGGATGAGGTTTTGCGATTGGAGCCACATTGTCAGTTTATCACACCTCTTCTTTTGTCTATGGCTGTCGCTCAGTTGAACAGCCGGATTAGGTCACGGGGCATGTCCCATAAATGAACTAAATTTAAGGGTCAAGGGCTCAAGTAAAGGAAATCAAGTAAAGGAGATCAACGACACGGAAGACTGCTCTCATTGACAGAGAACTCTCCCGACTGAGTGTCGACATTGCCTGTCTTCAAGAGACCCAACTGGCCGACAGTGGCACCATCAGGGAAGCCAACTACACCTTTTTCTGGCAAGGAAAACCATCAGACGAACCCAGGCAGCAAGGTGTCGGCTTCGCTGTAAAGAACACCCTCATCGCCTTCATTGAGCCTCCATCATGCCCTCCGGCTATCAACATCCTCAGGCCCAGCCAACATCTTCAGTGTGTATGCCCCAACCCTATGCTCAAACCCAAAAGAAAAAGACCACTTCTACGAGGCTCTGGATCAAGCAATATCAAATATACCCCAGTACAGAGGACTTCTAACTACTAGGAGACTTCAATGCGTGAGTGGGAGCTAACTACGAGGCATGGTCCACCTGTCTCGGCCCGCACGGAAGGGGCAAAATCAACGAGAATGGCCAGTGACTGCTGGAGATGTTCATCCTTCTCACCCGCAGCTACCATAGTGCCGACTGCGACCCGGACCACTCCCTTGTGGCCAGCAAGGTGCGAATAATACCCAAGAAACCGCACCACGCCAAGAAGAATGGTCGCCCACGCATCAACACCTGCTGTGCAAGCAATCCAGAGAAGACACAGCAGTTCATCTGCAAACTTCACGAGGCTCTCACCAAAGAGACACCTGATGACACCATCGACTCCCACCTCCGAGACGCTGTGTACAACTCAGCCATTACTGCCTACGGGAAGAACGAGCACAAAAACACAGACTGGTATGAGGCCAGCTGGGAGGAGATGGAACCCGTGACTGAGGCGAAGAGGAAAGCCCTCCAGACTTACAAGGCTGCGCCTAGCCTTGGTACATTACAGGCCCTCAGGACTGCCAAGAAAAATGCCCAGCAGACCGCCTGTCACTGCGCTAACACCTACTGACTGAACCTCTGCACCAGTATACAGATAGCTTCCGAAACCAGGAATGCAAGGGGCATGTACTAGGGTATCAAGAAAGCAACAGGCCCACCCACCTCCAAGATCGCCCCACTCCAGTCCAAGACTGGCGAAGTCATCAAAGAGCAGGGCAAACAGCTGCAGTGCTGGGTTGAGCACTATCTTGAGCTGTATGCAACCCAAAACGTCGTCACGGACACCGCCCTAGACGCCATCCCAGACCTGCCAGTCTTGGAGGAACTAGACACACCACCCAACCTGGAAGAGCTTAGCAAAGCCATCGACTGCCTCGCTTGTGGGAAGGCCCCTGGGAGTGACGGCATTCCGCCTGAAATCCTAAAGATAGGGAAACCAGCACTAATCCAGCCTCTGTACGAACTCCTCTGCCTCTGCTGGGGACAAGGACACATCCCCCAGGACATGTGAGATGCAAACATTGTCACTCTGAGACCGCAGTGACTGCAACAACTACCGGGCATCTCTCTTCTCAGTATTGTTGGAAAGGCATTCGCCCGTGTCACCCTGGCGTGCTTGCAGACCCTAGCATCCCGAGTCTACCCCAAGTCCCAGTGTGGCTTCCGAGCAGGCAGGTCAACTGTAGACATGATCTTCTCACTACGGCAGCTGCAGGAGAAGTGTCGTGAGCAGCAGATGCCCCTCTACATTGCCTTCATAGACCTGACCAAGGCATTTGACCTGTGTCCGTGCAAAGACTAAAATTACAAAGGTTCTCATCCATGAATTACTATTCGCCGACGATGCAGCCTTGACATCACACACGGAAGATGGACTGCAGCAGCTAGTATGCCGCCTCTCCCACACCTGCAAGGAGTTCGGACTGGCCATCAGTCTGAAGAAGACGAATGTAATGGTGCAGGACGCAAACTCCTCTCCTACCGTCGCCATTGATGGGTACAACCTGGAAGTTGTTGAGGACTACACATACCTTGGGTCCACCATCTCCAACTCGCAGTTAATACTGATGTAACTGGCCGGATTGCTAATTGCTAAGGCTTAAGCAGTTATAGCGAGACTGAACCAGAGGGTCACTGAGAAGATCAAACTGCGCGTCTACCAGGCATGCGTGCTCAGCACACTCCTCTACAGCAGCGAGGCATGCTGTCAGACAGGGCACTCAGAAAGCCGAGGAGATGAGAAACACAAACCTCGCTGCAAAGAGAGCCAGGAGAAAGGTGAACCAAAAACATCCTCAGCAAGCATCAGCATACACCTGCAGTGTTACGGGTTACGTGCATGTAATGAGCTCACAGAGACGAGGGTAGCCAGGAAACAGGAACATTTAATGTAAAACTCAGGATCACGACAGACACGTACAACACAAACGAGAACCGACAAACACTGAGGGCAAACTGAGGGTTTAAATACACAGAGCAAATGAGGATAACGAGGTGCAGGTGGTGGACGTGACACAGGTGACTGACATGACTAATTACCTAAACTGGGGAGAAACAGAATCATACTCAAAACACACAAGACAGGGCATACATGTAACATAACGCCCCCTCCCGGAAAGGCGCGTCCTCGCGCCGTAAAGGGAACATCTGAGGAGGGAGGGTGGGGGCTCAGGAGGAGGGCGTGGAGACAGACAGGCGAACACCAAACAAAGAAGTCCAAAACAAAGAAAAACAGTCCAACAGAAAGAACAAGTCCATGGGTGCGTGGAAGGAGGGAGGAGCCAGTGGGGAGCCTGGAACCGGGAAACCAGAGGACAGCGGCTGAACTGGAGGGACCGAGGACAAAGGCGAAGCTGAAGGGAAGGCGGAGCCAGACGAAGCCGCAGGTGAAGGTAGGTCGACGACTGACCAAGGCGGAGCCGGAGAGACGAGGGAGCCCGGAGAAGCCATATGGCCGATGGTGTCCGGTGGAGCCGAGGGAGGGAGGAGCCAGGGAGGTGCTGAAGTGTCGACGGGCCGAGGCAGAGCAGGGGGCACGGAGGCTGGAGGCGGAGACAGGGGAACCTCAGTGCCGGACAGAGCTGGTGGCCTGAAGACACTCGGCGTGTCCACACAGCATGTGGGTGGAGTAGAGGGGCAGAAGGGCAGAAGGGCAGCAGCGAAGGGAGCACTGAGGAATAGACTGACTGAGGAGGTGGGAGAGGGAGGCTGGGTGGGTCTTCAGAGGCAGGAGACACTGGAGAGTCAGGAGACACTGGAGAAACAGGGGTCTTTGGGAAAACAGGAGTCACAGGGAAAACGTCACCAAAAAAGTCTATCAGGTCTACCTCAAACACATTCCTCAGCTCTTCAATGTAGCTGCCAGTAGCTTCCTGCAACTCATCCACTGCGGCGGGTTTGTGGGCGGGGCTTTCCTCCCAGCCCCCGAACTCCACCATAACTCCCTCCGCAATGTACGGCGTTGCCGGCTCACGACCCTGGTCAGACCTTGTTGGTGGTCCGGGCTCCGCGGCAATGACACACTCCATCCTTGTCCTCAGTACAGACTCGTCACTCGCGGGTGGCTGGTGTCCACGGTCTGCGGGGGGCTCGGGCAACTTCTCCGTTGCATCACTCGCTGGTGGTGGTTGGCTGGTCTCTGGCAGTGGGGGAGCGGGACTGGTACCGCTGTCCTCCTCAGCGGGGCCGATGGTGAGTGGCGAGTTGTTGGCTACCAGTACCCACTCCACGAATGCGGTGAAATCCTACTTGGGACCGCCCGCTGGAACGCAAGCCTTCGACCACTCGCTCAGGCCGGCATAGTAAAAAACACAGAGCGAGCGGTCTGGGAAGTGTGTCTACCACGCGAGGTCCAAGAAGTCCCGTGTATGCGCTTCCAGCGGACGGTCTCCCTCCCTGTCAACAGCGGGAAGGGCCATGGGAAACGGGAAAAACTCAAAGAAAAGAGGAAAATGCCACAAACAAAAAACGGTTTCGGTCGGTTCTTCTGTTACGGGTTACGTGCAGGTAATGAGCTCACAGAGACGAGGGTAGCCAGGAAACAGGAACATTTAATGTAAAACTCAGGATCACGACAGACACGTACAACACAAACGAGAACCGACAAACACTGAGGGCAAACTGAGGGTTTAAATACACAGAGCAAATGAGGATAACGAGGTGCAGGTGGTGGACGAGACACAGGTGACTGACATGACTAATTACCTAAACTGGGGAGAAACAGAATCATACTCAAAACACACAAGACAGGGCATACATGTAACATGCAGCAAGTGCAACAGAGAATGTCAACAGAGGGTTGGACTCTTCAGCCACTCGCAAAGGTGCAGATAGGACACCATGGGCGTAGATTACGCGGGGGACGGGGGGGACGTGTCCCCCGCACCTTTAATAAAACGTAAATTCGTCCCCCGCACTTTACCGAGACTCACCGGTCCAAGTCGACCCGCTCCGTGGGGGATTCGAACCGGCGTCTAGTCGTACCGCTCTTACTGGCCTACGTCTGTTACACGGGCAAGTTTGATTACGTAGAAGCCAATGTGAATAAATCTACATGACCTGTCATTTTATTCGTATCCAAAAACAAGGCGCTCTGAACACCATGGAGTGCTAACACTCTCGTGCAACACTCCAATTCATACTCGAAGCCGGAGGGCGCCCTCTCACAGAAAGTCCAAAACGGATTCGTAGAAGTAATCACGTTCCAAAGGCATTCACAGCGCTGAACCAGCAGCTAAATAAAGAGAATTATGACTGATGAAACGCGACGACAAACACATGATTTCGACATTATATGTGTGTGTTTTTCAAGCCATCTCAAGGTATTTATTGACAATAAAGTATATGAATAATGCAGTGCTAACTGACATCCTTTTTAATGTTTAGTATCTTCTGCTCACCAAGGCTGCATTTATTATATAAAACAGCTGTTTACTATGTAACTGAGCTAGTAAACGTGTCATTTTTTCCTGTGATCAAAGCTAAATTTTCAGCATCATTACACCAGTCTTCTGTGTCATATGATCCTTCAGAAATCATTATAATATGAGGATTTGCTGCTCAAGAAACATTTATGATTATTATAAATGTTGAAAACAGTTGTGCTGCTTAAAAATGTTGTGGAAACCATGATGCATTTTATTTTTCAGGATTCTTTGATGAATAGAAAGTTAAATTAACTGCATTTATTTGCATTAAATAAAGCACTTATTAAATATAAATCTATATTTATATTATAAATATCACTTGTGATCAATTTAATGCATGTTTAATTAATAAAAGTATGAATTTCTCTCTTTTTTAATCTTACCACAAAAGTTTGAATACTATCATGGTTTCCACAAAAATTAAGCAGCAGTGTTTTCAGCAGTGAATTAAGTAAGCAACTGTTTTCATCACTGATAATAATCATAAATGTTTCTTGAGCAGCAAATCAGCATATTAGAATGATTTCTGAAGGATCATGTGACACTGAAGACTGGAGTAATGATGCTGAAAATTCAGCTTTGATCACATTTATATATTCACATAGATAACAGCTGCTTTAAATTGGCATAATATTTCACTGTATTATTTTTTTACTGCATTTTTTATTAAATAAATGCAGCCTTGGTGAGCAGAAGGCTTACTGGTGTCGAACGACATGAGGGTGAGTAATTAATGACAGAATTTTCATTTTTGGGTGAACTAACCCTTTAATGCACAAGTGTTTGTAGTGCATAAACCAATCATAAAATTGGCATAAAATATAGGGGAAAATATTATACATATTAGTGGTTATTGTTCAGCAGTGTATTTGATATCTTACTGAATTAAAAGCAATAGATCAATTAAATCTGTCAATTAGACAGAGGTCAGAAAAAACAGGTATTATACCTGACATTTCTGTCCCCCTCACTTATGAAAAGACGGCTACGCCCCTGCCCATATATCAGTAATTGTCTCTCTGCAAAGTCTGCATTACATTATGACAATTACTCAAAACAGTTCATGAAGATCATCCTGAAGTGATCAGGCACATTTTGAGTAAGGTGTGTGAAAATATCCTATGTAGACATTACACATTGAAAGTCTGGATTAATGATCTGCTTTAAAATGTTCAAACAGCAGAGGGTATCAGAGCCTTCACAAAGCAATCATCAATTATCTTTTAACAGCCAGTTTGTTTCCCAGGTGAATGATGTTTCATATGATTAGTTATTTGCACTAATTGGACTGATGAAGGCCTATAAAATACACTTATCTCCAACTACATGTATGTTTGTATTTGTAGTTTCTGTGTGGTGGTTTGAGAAAGTAAATTTGTTTTTTTTTTTGGAGTACTCAGGGTATTTTTTGTCCACCATGGATCAAGGGTGGAAACAGTGAGTTTATTCAATCAATCTGTGTTTGTGAATGAATCTCCGTATAATTAATTTACATTGTTTAACATTTTTATATGTTTACTTGTAGGTTACCCTTGTTTGTAATCATCCTGCTTTTGAGTAATGCTTATGGATTTAAAGGTAAGATTTTGTTTGACTTTTCCTGTCTTGTCAAGGATCTAAGACCGGTTTGTTTGTCTACAAAGCCTTCTGTTTTTTTTTTTTTTTTTTCCAAATTCACAGGTGGTGCTTCTTCAAATGCCAACCACCAACTTTCTGATTATGCTTTCTCACCTCATGCAGTCCAGTCCTCTGTCTCAGAGGTCCCTGTGACTGGGTTTTTGCCTGAAGAAATGGGACGCCTGGAAGAGCTGAACTTACTCCAGTTTGTTAATGGTGGTGTTTCTAGCAGCCATGAATCGACAGATGAATCTGGGTCTCCTTCCTCATATCCAAGTGTAGCACTATCCTCACCCCAAGGTTCTGTCAGCCAGTCTGCTAAAGCCCAGAGTCCATGGAAGCAGTTTACCTCTAGCTCTGGCACCCAGTCAGGATCCTCTACTCCCTTCAAATTGCAGGGTAGCACCACTTATGGTGGATCACTCCAGCAGCATGGTACCACAAGCCAGTTTGGCTCTGGGTCTCCAGCCTCATATCCAAGTGTAGCACTATCCTCACCCCAAGGTTCTGTCAGCCAGTCTGCTACTGTCCAGAGGCCATGGAAGCAGTTTACCTCTACCTCCACCGGTAGCTCTGGCACCCAGTCAGGATCCTCTACTCCCTTCAAATTGCAGGGTAGCACAACTGTTGGTGGATCACTCCAGCACCAAGGTACCTCAAGCCAGTTTGGCTCTGGGTCTCCAGCCTCATATCCAAGTGTAGCACTATCCTCACCCCAGTGGGCTGTCAGCTAGTCTGCTACTGTCCAGAGGCCATGGAAGCAGTTTACCGGTAGCTCTGGCACCCAGTCAGGATCCTCTACTCTCTCCAACTTGCAAGGCAGCACAACTGTTTGTGGATCACTCCAGCACCAAGGTACCTCAAGCCAGTTTGGCTCTGGGTCTCCAGCCTCATATCCAAGTGTAGCACTATCCTCACCTCAATGGGCTGTCTGCTACTGTCCAGAGGCCATGGAAGCAGTTTACCTCTACCTCCACCGGTAGCTCTGGCACCCAGTCAGGGTCCTCTACTCTCTCCAACTTGCAAGGCATCACAACTGTTGGTGGATCACTCCAGCACCAAGGTACCTCAAGCCAGTTTGGCTCTGGGTCTCCAGCCTCATATCCAAGTGTAGCACTATCCTCACCCCAATGGGCTGTCAGCCAGTCTGCTACTGTCCAGAGGCCATGGAAGCAGTTTACCTCTACCTCCACCGGTAGCTCTGGCACCCAGTCAGGGTCCTCTACTCTCTCCAACTTGCAAGGCATCACAACTGTTGGTGGATCACTCCAGCACCAAGGTACCTCAAGCCAGTTTGGCTCTGGGTCTCCAGCCTCATATCCAAGTGTAGCACTATCCTCACCCCAATGGGCTGTCAGCCAGTCTGCTACTGTCCAGAGGCCATGGAAGCAGTTTACCGGTAGCTCTGGCACCCAGTCAGGATCCTCTACTCTCTCCAACTTGCAAGGCAGCACAACTGTTGGTGGATCACTCCAGCACCAAGGTACATCAAGCCAGTTTGCCTCCGGGTCTCCAGCCTCATATCCAAGTGTAGCACTATCCTCACCCCAAGGTTCTGTCAGCCAGTCTGCTACTGTCCAGAGGCCATGGAAGCAGTTTACCTCTACCTCCACTGGTAGCTCTGGCACCCAGTCAGGATCCACTACTCTCTCCAACTTGCAAGGCAGCACAACTGTTGGTGGATCACTCCAGCACCAAGGTACCTCAAGCCAGTTTGGCTCTGGGTCTCCAGCCTCATATCCAAGTGTAGCACTATCCTCACCCCAGTGGGCTGTCAGCCAGTCTGCTACTGTCCAGAGGCCATGGAAGCAGTTTACTGGTAGCTCTGGCACCCAGTCAGGATCCTCTACTCTCTCCAACTTGCAAGGCAGCACAACTGTTGGTGGATCACTCCAGCACCTAGGTACCTCAAGCCAGTTTGGCTCTGGGTCTCCAGCCTCATATCCAAGTGAAGCACTATCCACACCCCAATGGGCTGTCAGCCAGTCTGCTACTGTCCAGAGGCCATGGAAGCAGTTTACCGGTAGCTCTGGCACCCAGTCAGGATCCTCTACTCTCGCCAACTTGCAAGGCAGCACAACTGTTGGTGGATCACTCCAGCACCAAGGTACCTCAAGCCAGTTTGGCTCTGGGTCTCCAGCCTCATATCCAAGTGTAGCACTATCCTCACCCCAGTGGGCTGTCAGCCAGTCTGCTACTGTCCAGAGGCCATGGAAGCAGTTTACCGGTAGCTCTGGCACCCAGTCAGGATCCTCTACTCTCTCCAACTTGCAAGGCAGCACAACTGTTGGTGGATCACTCCAGCACCAAGGTACCTCAAGCCAGTTTGGCTCTGGGTCTCCAGCCTCATATCCAAGTGTAGCACTATCCTCACCCCAGTGGGCTGTCAGCCAGTCTGCTACTGTCCAGAGGCCATGGAAGCAGTTTACCGGTAGCTCTGGCACCCAGTCAGGATCCTCTACTCTCTCCAACTTGCAAGGCAGCACAACTGTTGGTGGATCACTCCAGCACCAAGGTACCTCAAGCCAGTTTGGCTCTGGGTCTCCAGCCTCATATCCAAGTGTAGCACTATCCTCACCCCAGTGGGCTGTCAGCCAGTCTGCTACTGTCCAGCGGCCATGGAAGCAGTTTACCGGTAGCTCTGGCACCCAGTCAGGATCCTCTACTCTCTCCAACTTGCAAGGCAGCACAACTGTTGGTGGATCACTCCAGCACCAAGGTACCTCAAGCCAGTTTGGCTCTGGGTCTCCAGCCTCATATCCAAGTGTAGCACTATCCTCACCCCAGTGGGCTGTCAGCCAGTCTGCTACTGTCCAGAGGCCATGGAAGCAGTTTACCGGTAGCTCTGGCACCCAGTCAGGATCCTCTACTCTCTCCAACTTGCAAGGCAGCACAACTGTTGGTGGATCACTCCAGCACCTAGGTACCTCAAGCCAGTTTGGCTCTGGGTCTCCAGCCTCATATCCAAGTGTAGCACTAGCCTCACCCCAATGGGCTGTCAGCCAGTCTGCTACTGTCCAGAGGCCATGGAAGCAGTTTACCGGTAGCTCTGGCACCCAGTCAGGATCCTCTACTCTCTCCAACCTGCAAGGCAGCACAACTGTTGGTGGATCACTCCAGCACCAAGGTACCTCAAGCCAGTTTGGCTCTGGGTCTCCAGCCTCATATCCAAGTGTAGCACTATCATCACCCCAGTGGGCTGTCAGCCAGTCTGCTACTGTCCAGAGGCCATGGAAGCAGTTTACCTCTACCTCCACCGGTAGCTCTGGCACCCAGTCAGGATCCTCTACTCTCTCCAACCTGCAAGGCAGCACAACTGTTGGTGGATCACTCCAGCACCAAGGTACCTCAAGCCAGTTTGGCTCTGGGTCTCCAGCCTCATATCCAAGTGTAGCACTATCCTCACCCCAGTGGGCTGTCAGCCAGTCTGCTAATGTCCAGAGGCCATGGAAGCAGTTTACCTCTACCTCCACCGGTAGCTCTGGCACCCAGTCAGGGTCCTCTACTCCCTTCAATTTGCAGGGTAGCACCACTTATGGTGGATCACTCCAGCACCAAGCTCTACGTGAATCTGGGTCAGATGCCAGCTATACAACAAACCATTTCTCAAGCCGCTACTCCGCTAAGGGTCGCTAGAAACTTGCCACACTATGCAAAGTGATGTCTTCCAGAATATAAAATTCTAATAAATCTTTTTAAAAAAGCATTTTTTCTTGTGCTTGTGTTTAAGCAACATTCAAAGGATGGAACTCCATGCTAGTGGAGGTCATTTAACTTGGTAAAGGGGTGCCATCTAGGTTTTGGTGCCAAATTGGTTGAGTCAGTTACTGTGTCTTAATGTCACTTCTGTAGGCATTGACTGTTTAACTAAAATTTGGGGTAGATTTAAAAGCCGTTGTAGTTGAGGGCTTGGGCAGTTTTAGAGCTTCTAATCTCTCTTTTTCTCTCCCTAGTGTCATGATCTTCATTAATGCATTCATTGTTTTTAATTTAGAGTTCGTTTTCACAACGTAAATTGTCTGAAATGTGTTTAGTACATTGATGCAGTATATTAAAAGTGGCAAGGGCATGTAAAAATATCAGTGCTCTGTATATGGCTGATCTTAAATCTAAAATATTGGTGCTCAGTATATCTGCCTCAAAATTATGAAATTATAAATCTCAATCTAATCTGTCCAATTCAAAAGCCCTAAACTGAATGATAAATGTATGTTGCGATTTAATATGAAAATAAACTTAATTTGTATGTCTTTATATCTTAACCAGTAATCATGATAGTTGACTTATAACTGTCGTGTCTCACGCACTTTGGTATTTATTTATTGTGTAAGTGTTGCTAAGTAAAGAGAATACTGTATGAATATCGTCGCTACACTGCAGTGTGGGTGTTTTTTGTGTGTTGCTCAGTGTCAAAGTGTTCTGATCAATATGATGTAAATGCCAACTTTTCTCTTAGCGTGCAAAAATTTAAGATGTCAGTTTTAATGATCAATAATAGCCATTATAAATGTATAAGTAAAAAGTATAAGAAGCTATACAATAAGAAATAAAGCAAACAATTCAGTCAAACATACAAAGTCATTACATATTTAGGCTTTACCGTTGTAGCCTACTAGCAAAGTTGTGAAACTTCACTTTGCCCTCAGCCAGAATGATTTGCCAGGGAACAAATTATAGATTCATGAGACCAAAGACCAATTATATCTACACAAGATTAATTATCTCTCATGTTTAACCACTACAGAGACATCAGAGCCAGTGGCCAACGTCAAAGGCTGTTCTAGGGGGGGGGGGTTAATGAGCGCTGAGCGCCCGCTGGTCGACTGGATCTCACAACTCCGAAAACGTCAGATCAAATTTTCAAATAGGCGCTATCTTTATAAATAAACCACAGAATTGAGCTTTAAACAAGCACATTCTCGCCTGAAAAACTCTTAAAACTACATTTCGTGACACAATAACAGTAGTATTTTTAAGTGATGGGGGTTTTCTCATCGGCTATTGACGCTTGCTGGTTGGTGCGAGGTGCATTCTGGGATACCTGTCTGTCTCAAGTCCGCACAAGTCACATCTCGATGAATCCTTGATAAAAGGGGCACATCAAGAACACATCCAGGGATTTGAACTGTACTTGGCTGGATTTGAACTTTGAATTGGACAGTACTTGGGCAGCGACTGATGACGTTTCACAAGAACATAAGAACAGGTATTCTATGAATTTGTCATCATTATAATGAATAAAAGGAAGCCACATAGGATAGAATAGCCAAATATTCATAAAATGCATTATAGATAAGCACAGTGGCCCTATCAATTCAAAGTAGAAAATCCAAAAACTGAGCAATAGGTTTTTTTCTCATGCTTTGTCATACTGTTAGTTAATTTATGTTTTGTGTAAAAATGTGTCATTTTTAGCTGTGTAAGCAATGTATTATAATTATTTTGGTGCCATATGCTGTGGTACAGTGTGTGATATCAAGTGAATTCATAATGAAATGATTGTTATCCTAATGCATGAACACTATTGGAAAAATGTAGGCCTACTATGTGACCACTTGCTTCATTAAATAAACCTTGATGTGGTGTAAATTAATGGTCATGATGAAAGTAATCAAATATAATAGTGTCGCAATACATTTCATAAGACATATTGTAAAATGTTGTAGTTTTGTTAAACCATGTTCGTGTAACTTGCTATGTTGGTAAAATATCCAGGATTGTTTTTATGCTACCTTCACGTGCTATTGGACATGTGATAATTACCGCTTCTGAAGTCGTGATTACGAGCCCATCACATTCAAGTTCAATTTTTACCTAGGAAACTTGTATTTCCGATAATTCCAAGAGCATGTGAAGGCAGCATTAGACTCCACCCAATTTAGCATAAACTGAGCTTTGTTCTTACTTCTGCATGTGCACAATCCTAAAACGTATCTGCCCCATATACATGGGCGTAGATTACGCGGGGGACGGGGGGGACGTGTCCCCCGCACCTTTAATAAAACGTAAATTCGTCCCCCGCACTTTACCGAGACTCACCGGTCCAAGTCGACCCGCTCCGTGGGGGATTCGAACCGGCGTCTAGTCGTACCGCTCTTACTGGCCTACGTCTGTTACACGGGCAAGTTTGATTACGTAGAAGCCAATGTGAATAAATCTACATGACCTGTCATTTTATTCGTATCCAAAAACAAGGCGCTCTGAACACCATGGAGTGCTAACACTCTCGTGCAACACTCCAATTCATACTCGAAGCCGGAGGGCGCCCTCTCACAGAAAGTCCAAAACGGATTCGTAGAAGTAATCACGTTCCAAAGGCATTCACAGCGCTGAACCAGCAGCTAAATAAAGAGAATTATGACTGATGAAACGCGACGACAAACACATGATTTCGACATTATATGTGTGTGTTTTTCAAGCCATCTCAAGGTATTTATTGACAATAAAGTATATGAATAATGCAGTGCTAACTGACATCCTTTTTAATGTTTAGTATCTTCTGCTCACCAAGGCTGCATTTATTATATAAAACAGCTGTTTACTATGTAACTGAGCTAGTAAACGTGTAATTTTTTCCTGTGATCAAAGCTAAATTTTCAGCATCATTACACCAGTCTTCTGTGTCATATGATCCTTCAGAAATCATTATAATATGAGGATTTGCTGCTCAAGAAACATTTATGATTATTATAAATGTTGAAAACAGTTGTGCTGCTTAAAAATGTTGTGGAAACCATGATGCATTTTATTTTTCAGGATTCTTTGATGAATAGAAAGTTAAATTAACTGCATTTATTTGCATTAAATAAAGCACTTATTAAATATAAATCTATATTTATATTATAAATATCACTTGTGATCAATTTAATGCATGTTTAATTAATAAAAGTATGAATTTCTCTCTTTTTTAATCTTACCACAAAAGTTTGAATACTATCATGGTTTCCACAAAAATTAAGCAGCAGTGTTTTCAGCAGTGAATTAAGTAAGCAACTGTTTTCATCACTGATAATAATCATAAATGTTTCTTGAGCAGCAAATCAGCATATTAGAATGATTTCTGAAGGATCATGTGACACTGAAGACTGGAGTAATGATGCTGAAAATTCAGCTTTGATCACATTTATATATTCACATAGATAACAGCTGCTTTAAATTGGCATAATATTTCACTGTATTATTTTTTTACTGCATTTTTTATTAAATAAATGCAGCCTTGGTGAGCAGAAGGCTTACTGGTGTCGAACGACATGAGGGTGAGTAATTAATGACAGAATTTTCATTTTTGGGTGAACTAACCCTTTAATGCACAAGTGTTTGTAGTGCATAAACCAATCATAAAATTGGCATAAAATATAGGGGAAAATATTATACATATTAGTGGTTATTGTTCAGCAGTGTATTTGATATCTTACTGAATTAAAAGCAATAGATCAATTAAATCTGTCAATTAGACAGAGGTCAGAAAAAACAGGTATTATACCTGACATTTCTGTCCCCCTCACTTATGAAAAGACGGCTACGCCCTTGTAGGACACCCAAATCGGAAGCTACACCATCGTCTCTTGAAGACGGACGGATGCCGAAGATTGAATTATACATATTCTAACTATACAGGGAGTGCAGAATTATTAGGCACGTTGATTTTCTGATCATATTTTTTTTCCAGGCACATTTGACCAATTCCAAACCACAGTAATCCTAATAACTACTATTGATTTAGTATTTAATAATGTATAAGTGATATATAATTGTTCATGAAGGCTGGAAATGAAAAACACCTTATATTCAGGTGTGCAGAATTATTAGGCATGTTTTCTTGTACAGATAAATTGAGCCAAAAAAGAGATTTAACTTTATACATATTCTAACTATAATATATAAAAAAGAAAGTCACTTCAGCTTTTGAAATGGTTGTTTTAATTAACTTTGAGATAAGTTCTCAGAACTCAAATCACACCCAATGCTCTCTAAGCATTGTTTAAATATTCTGTTCGCTTTCAATTGAAAAAATAAATAATAATAAACAAAAATCAGCTGCATTATAGACACACACAAAAAATTGTTTGAATGTAAACATCTCTTGGCAGCAGTATTAAGAGCTACATTTGTAAAACAATAATAGGCCCCACTGCTTTTCTTAGAACTGAAACAGAAAGAGAGGACATTTACTTCAGGACACAAAGAATGGTCAAAATATTAATCTGCAAATGACATTGCAGGCAAAATGACATAATATTAATCTATTACATGACAATTGAGCTGACAGATTCTCATTCACCTTTTAATTAACAGTATGAAAAAGTAACTGACATGATATTCTTCCTAACATCGCCTTTTGTAAGTCTTCATGCATATGGAACAAAATACAGGCAAGTGATGAGACAATAATACCTAATAGTGTTATAATAATAAAAACAGTCCTGAATCCAAGCTCGATCAAACTTTATTCTATGCTAAATAAATCATCACATTACTGTAATTATATTATTATTGTTAATATTATTACAATTATTAGTAGTATTGCATTCTCTAATAAAGAGATTTACCACTAGTTAGTTAGTTGTTTCCTCTTTAAGTGCTCCAACATGCACGTTGTGCTCCCGTGAAGCGTTTCGCCTTGCACGTCTCACTCAGCTCCTGGTTCAGTAGTCAGGGCACTGATCAGGACAAGAGTCAATGGGCGGATCCCTGATCAGTGCCCTGACTTCTGAAATAGGGGAGCTGATTGAGACGCAGCCTTAGTTTGAAGTTTTGTGAAACTTTCCCACATCTTGCTAGTTCAGATTTGTTTGCATTCCGTCATTCGCGCTGTTTTCTTCTACCGCAACATTTGTAAGGGCTGCATTACACTCATTAGCGGTCAAATCGCAATATTGCAGGCTCTTACATTTGGTCACATGAGATCAAACGACTACTCGACGTTGTCGAAAATGTCGACTAATCGACCCAAAGTGCTTTCAACACCGTTCACCCTCTCTGCTCTCCCCTCCACAGAGGATGAGAGGCAGTTACACCTGCTCTGCCCAGTCAGGGCGCTGAGAGCATACATTGAGTGCTCCTCCCACTTCAGACAGTCAGAGCAGGTTTTTGGAAGCTTCGGTGGCATCACCAAAGGGCTTCGGGTCACAGAGCAAAGTCTATCCAGGTGGTTAGTGGTCACTATTGCGTTAGCCTACGATTCTATGGACCTTCAGTGCCCCCATAGGCGTCAAGGCTTACTCCACTAGAGGCATTGCCTCTTCCTGGTCGTTGTCCAGTGGAGTATCCATTGGTGATATCTGTAGAGTGGCCAGCTGGTCCTCGCCATCCACATTTGCCAGATTTTACAGTTTGGAGGAGTTCTGCAGGCACATATCCTTTCTGTGTAATAATGAATGTGAGTCGTCCTCAGCGAGCCTGGCCCTTCATAAGTTAGCGCTGGGGGTCTACAACCAATGTCCCTGCACTTAAGCACAAGTCCCTTCACTATGAATATGGCTGGCCTCTACGAGCCCAGTTTTCACATCAGGGATATATCACGATATGTCAATAACTCTAGTTTGGGCCCGTATGCTAGCGCTCCAATTCGGATAGAGGTACATATCGTTGTGCTTTCCATAGCACAGCGTGATTGAATGGGTTCCCAAAGCATCTAGCTAGACGCAATAAGACTGACTGTTCAAAAGGGAACATATTCTGTTGCTTAACGTAACCTCGATTCCCTGAGATAAGAGTCAGTCGAAAAAACCTGAATCCTATGGTAAATCAAGTGTCTTTTATGGGCAAATGCCCCGCCCACTTTGGCGGGCTCTGCGCTCAGTTTCGCGGGCTTCGCATCGATTGGTTTGTGCAGTTACGCCGCTCTGCCATTGGTTTGTGCAGTTCCCACTGGCCAGCCAATAGCATGCGAGTAAGCCTCAGCATTGTTAAGGGATGGTTCACCCAAAAAGGAAAATTCTGTCATAATTTACTCACCCTCAAGTTGTTCCAAACCTGTATGAGTTCCTTTGTTCTGCTGAACACAAGAGAAGATAGAGTGAAGAATGTTTGTAACAAAGCAGATAGAGCAACTATTGACTACCATAGTATTTTTTTCCCTACTATGGTAGTTAATCTGCTTGGTTACAAACATTCTTCAAAATCTTCTTTTGTGTTCAGCAGAACAAAGAAACTCATACAGGTTTGGAACAACTTGAGGGTGAGAATTTTCATTTTTGGATGAACTATCCCTTTATGGCTGTGCAGTAGCACTGCATTATTTTATAAAAGGCTTCAGTATTTCAGGAAATAATAGTTTTCCTAAAATTTCTAGCTAGACGCAATACTCATTCCTTTATCTCAGGAAACTGATGTTACGTTAAGTAACGTTATCGGTGTAATATATTTGTTATATTAACTGTGTTTTATTATATGTATGTGAACGTCTACACACATCTGTGACTTGAGCATGTGATCAGGACTTTTATTTTGTAGTGGTGATGTGATGTCATAAGGCTGCGCCACACTCCTGCATCTGTTGTGATTCTGCTGAAGAAAGGTTTGTGTTTTAAGCTTTTAGGCCCGGTTTCACAGACAGGGCTTAGACTAAGCCAGGATTAGGCCTTAGTTCAATTAGGACATATAAGTGACTTTTATAAACGTGCCCAAGAAAAAAACATTACTGGTGTGCATCTTGAGACAAAACAATGCCACTGACATATTTTAAGATTTGTCAGTGCAAGATTCTTTCAGTTAAAACAGCACAAACATGCATTTTAGTCTAGGACTAGCTTAAGCGTTGTCTGTGAAACCGGGGGTCAAAGTGTTTAAATCAATGCAAACTGTTCAGGCAATTTTATAGTTTTAACAAGAACCGTTAAATGAATGTTTGATTATTGAGCTTGACATTGTAATGTTTTATCTAACATTAATGAACTTTATTTTGTGAGTAAAGCTCATCCACACATGAGTAACAGAAAAGATGCATCTCATTTCTCTCTATATATCGTGAATCAGTTTATCATAAACACAAATTCAGTCTCTGGCGAGTAGAGACGAGAGAAACTGAGCTTTAGAAATTCAAGAGTCAACTGAATCAATCGCAGCACAGAATGATTCACTGAGTCGACTCACTCGAATCACCTCAAACACTGATGACCTAAACACGAGAACCACAAACATGTGTAATGAAAACTTTTACTAATCAGCTACAAATGTTTTCATGGAGCTGTAATCTATTTAATATAAACCAGAAACCAATCATTAAATGTAAATCTTAAATGTCTAAATATGAGCCCACTGTGTTGTTTAACTAATTAAGCTATAGTTTTGAGTATTTTTAACTCTCTCTGACTGACTCTCTTACCAGTGACTGAACTAGAGCTGATTGAGACACTCTCAGAGATTTATTTTGCATTTATTTTAGTAATTATTCTCATCTTAAAGATGACGTTTATTAAAGAGGAGAGTGAAGATGTGAAGATTGAAGAAGACCTGAAGATTGAAAATGTCTTCAGTTTGAAACATGAAGAAACTGAGGAACAAACAAAGATGGCGTTTATTAAAGAGGAGAGTGAAGATGTGAAGATTGAAGAAACATTGAGAGTGAAACATAAAGAAACTGAGGAACAAACAAAGATGGCGTTTATTAAAGAGGAGAGTGACGACGTGAAGATTGAAGAAGACCTGAAGATTGAAAATGTCTTCAGTTTGAAACATGAAGAAACTGAGGAACAAACAGGTTAGTTTCATTCTCAAAGCTGAACTCATTTGATCCTTATTCAAATGTCCAGCTCTACAGAAATGATATAATATTTTTTAATTGAGTCCTAATTAAAGCAAGACGTTGCATTTAAATGAAAGGTTTTCAAATATAAAACTTTTATGTTTTCAGTGCGTGCAACAGTTCTTTTTTATCTCATTTCAACAAAACTGTGATAATCGTGATCATTTTGGTCACTATAATCGTGATATGAAATTTTCATACTGTCCCATCCCTAATTGCTCTCAAAAGCCGTTGCCTCTTCTAGGGCTGCAACTCTCAAATATTTTGATAATCGATTATTTGGTTGAATATTTCTCGATTAATCGGATTAAAAGCCCAGTTTTTAATTGAATATAATTCTGAAGTTATAATATACACCCAGTGTTCAATTAGGCGAATTGAAGTGTTTTTTTATGCAAAGAATACCATTTTCATTACACTGATGGTTGTTAGCTTTTTAATTATATTATCTAAAAGTACATCAGCTGCAAACCGTAATGCAGCGTTCACACCAAACGAGAATAGAGCGTCAGAAGCGAGTGATTTCAATGTTAAGCCAATGGAAAGGCACGTTGACGCGCGTCTGGAGGTCCTGCGGTCCGATGGACGCGATTCCGCCTCATTCGCGCATCCAGTTAGCACGGATTGCGCGTCTTGTGCGAGTGGTGCTTTTTGTGCATTCACGCGTTTTGAAGCGAATTCACGTCTGATGCCCGAGTTGAAAATTCAGCAGCTTTTAGATCTTGTTGGTCCGACTTTGTCGAGACAAACTAGACAGATCTACCCCCTCAGCCCTGAAATCCAGCTGCTGGTGGCCCTCCGTTTTTATGCAGTGGGGAGTTTTGTGGAGGTGCATGGGGATGGATATGGGCTAAGTAACACCTCTGTGTGGCGGTGCGTGGATTCCGTAACGAACATCCTGCTCTGTCAGGCCACAGATTATATCTGCATGCCTTCCGCCAGGCACAAAGTGATGGAGGTGCATCAAGACTTCCATGCCATTCCTGGTATCCCGCAAGTGATAGGCCTTGTCGACAGGACACTTATACCCATCACTAGGGGTGCACCGATCTGATATTAGGATCGGATATCGGCCGCGATACTGACAAAATAGCTGTTTTTTTTTTCTTTTTTTTTCTCGTCGCAGCAGAACCTACGTCATTCGCCAGCTTCATGTGTGTCGCATGCTAGAAGCAACATGGAGCGAGCCAGAGAGCCGGGTGTGGAGGAGATATTTCACGCTTGCCACGCCAACTAGTTCGTCGGCTGTTTGCAATGTCTGCAAAGTAACTTAAATGTTTCGAGGGGAGGTGGTATTACTGCAAAGTCAGGGTTTTTCCTGCATTGAACATGTTTTGACGGCTGCCAAAGCCTAATTTGATGAGTTATTGTGATTTACGAGTGATGTAGAACAGATGCTGTGCTTGTGACTGACAGAGAGAACGATCAGAGCTCCGCCCCCGCGCTCACTCTCTGGGTCTTCAAAATAATCACTGTTAGCTGTTAGCTCTTTCTCATATTTCACATATTAATCCAAATCAAAAGGTCGGAAGACCGAAACCATGTTGCACGTGACACATTCGGACAATTTTGTCCTTGGAATACCGCTGGTTGTGAATTGTGCTCAAAAAACATTGACTCTTCTCTGACCAGCTGACATAAAGCATACTTTCAATAAACGGGAGACACATTATATTCAGTTATGAAGTGTTTGCTGTGTGTTGACATCTTTCTCGATGTTCTAAATGACGGGATTCGCACACAACGCGTCTGCTAATGTCCGATTCGTGACCTAATGACTCCTTTGAACCGAATCATTTTAACGACTGGTTAGAACAACTGATCTGTCCAACACTGAACTCACCAATCAGTTTATTAATTTACTCAGAACATCTGAAATGAGAACACCCTAGTTGAGAACACAAGTGTGCTCACCCAGTTTAGCAAGAGTGGGTAGTAAGAATTATTTTTAAAGGGGTGGTAAAACACATTCTTTCGAAGGCTTGATTGTGTTTGTGGGGTGCACTGTATCATGTGTTCATGCTTCGTTTTAAAAAAATGTCATTATTTTTCATATATTTTACCTTTATTCTACACTGCTCTGTCCCTCCTTGTAAAAACGTAAAGTTTGTAACGTTAGGTGTTTGTCGGATAACGTTAAATATGAATGAGCATTTAACAAACTGGTTTGCAGAGCCAAATGAGCGTTGTCATCTGTGTACTTCTTTGCTACAGCGTACAATTAACAACACAAACTATTACAGGAAAACACATCGACGAAAAATAAATCACACTAACAGGTTGTGGCCCATAAACAGCTTTCCTCCGTGAAATGTTCAGCGGGAGCCGCGCGCGCCCGTCTCATGTGGCGTTCACACCGGACGCGAATAAATCGCGCTATTCGCTCGAAGGTGGATGCTTGAACATTTTGAGTTTACTCGCTTCATTCGCATGTGACATTCACTGCACAACAGATGCGAATTCGCGTCATAGGAGGGGCTTCTGCCAGTGGCTCGTCTCGGTGAGAAATGGCTGACATGGGCTTTGTTTACACGTCTTTTTTTGTTAAAATCTACTGTTAATGTGTGACAACGTAGTTTTAAGACTTTTTCAGTCGATAATGTAGTTGTTTAAAGCTCAAATCTGTGGTTTATTTATATAAAGAATGCCTATTTGAACATTTTATCTGGCGTTTTCGTAGTTGTGAGCTCCAGCGGATCAGCGGCGCTTACACTGGCAGCGTTTGTCTCGTGCAGCTGAACTGCGGCTCGTGTGTTGCAAATACAGACAAATATTGTCCATTATGTCACATTTTCCGGTCTTCTCCTCCGACCCCTGTCTGTTTCGTGCTTTGATTTCGTAGGCATTGGCAAAAACACTCCAGCCTACTAACTAGCCTATCACAACAACTATTCCCTGCGGTGATACAAAAATGGCCTCGCCCCCCCTTATTTCATATCCTCGGAGGAGGGGTTTATGTAAATATTGGGGCTGGTGATGTCAGAGACCCTGGAGGAATGTCTGTAGTCCCTAGCGGCCGTTTGCTTAGTCCTTAGAAATGGATTTCTTTAAAAGCAAATATCTCCCTTTGCTTTAAACTTTGAACGCTGTAACTTTGCAGATGTTGTTTATGCTCAAACAGCAACATTACACACTAGCTAAAGTTAGAAAAGTGAAATCGTGGTTTACCACCCCTTTAATTATCAACAGTATTTCAGCTTATTTCTGTTGACAATGTGTAGTAAAATAAATAGGCCTAGCCTACAATCATTTAGACAGGAGTGAGGTGAAACCAGAACAAAGTTGTTATTAGCTAGCTGATAATTTTTATTAAATTGCATATGGCAGAAAATTAGACTATTTGTTAATTTGTAATGCTACTTTTTAATATTGATATGATTATATACCAAAACAATTATCTGTAGTGTAAAAAATGTTTGGTAACTGTCAGATTACTATTGTATGTTTGACTGTTTTTTGTTTCCACTGCTACATTTTATTTATTTAAAGAAGTTTGATTACATTCTATTTTAGATTTGAATGCACAATTGTTTTTTAAATAAATAAGAATTCAACACTTAACATACATCTGTTATTTTGTCTTAGTTATGTTTAGTTAGTAAAGTCTGGTGCCTTTAGTCTCTTCAAGGAAGGTATAAGGTGGAAGATATACAGTTTATTATTAATTCAACAATAGTATCGGATGGTATCGGGTATCGACAGATACACAAAGCCCAGGCATCGGTATCGGGACTGAAAAAGTTGGATCGTTGCACCCCTACCCATCACCAACCCTTCAGCACTAGACCAGGCCTTCATTTGTCATAAGGGTTTCGCCGCCATCAATGTCCAGGTGGTAGTGGACCACAGGGGGATGTTTGCGGATGTGGTGGCAAAGTGGCCCGGTAGAACATGACAGCTTTGTGTGGGCCAATTCAGTGGTGGGTGGAGATGGAGAAATGTTTTTGTGGTTTTTCGGGCAAAGCATTTTTTAGGAGACAGCTGCCAGCTACCCCCTTGAACCTTTCTTTTAAATCCAGTCACCAACCCCACCACACAAGCTGAGTTTGGAACAGAAATGGTTGGTCTTTGAAATTTTGCTTCAGACAAAGCATATTGCTTCTCCAGAATCTGAAGCTTCGCCTTTTTTCACCTCAGGCATGGCACGGGCAAGGTTATTGTCCTCTTGAAACCCCTGCTCGATCCCTCGCAACACTTCCAGCTTCTCCTTTTCGAGCTTCACCAGCTCTTCACTGCAGTTGCACCGGATAGAACACCTTCTGGAGTCACTCTGGAGTCACACACAGTCACTGCTGGTGCTGAGCAACCTCAGTGGAGGCCGATGAAGGTGCAGAGAGGTGTGGTGACGCCGGTGCTTGAGAAGCCCTGGAAGGAAGAGGGCATGAGGGTGCGGGGGTGCAAGGATGGACTTTAATGAGAGCATCGAGTCGTATCCACAACTGTTCTCAGATCTATACCCCCTGAGATACCCTGTGATGCAGCTTCCCCAATGATTGCCAGGGCCTTTTCCTCATCGGGGCTGAGCGCAAGCACTGAGCTGGTCCCATCACCGGTTCTTGCCCGGTCTCTCCGTCTTGCTTTGGCTGCACTGGCATAATCTTGCCACTTTTCACGGACAACTTCCCACTCTCTCTGTGGGCTAGAACTTGATGTTGCCATTTTAATTGACATGCTTTCCCAGATATCCTTTTTAGTTTTGTTGGACACTGTTGTCCGAAAACTTAAAGTGCCTTTGTGCTGAGTAACATTGTCTAAAAGTATGGCCATTTCAGTTTGGCTCTCCTCTTTCTTTCTTTTTTAATAAAAGATTAATATTTTCTTGCTGTAGGACTTAAGTGTCTCCATGGGTCAATGTAACCATTTTTAATCATAAAACTCAGAAAATATCTTTGACATAGCAGAGGGAGCTTTAACTACAGTACTTGAGTTCAAGGCGTTGAGTTTCCCAGAGGAATGAGTTTCCCGGAGGAATACAGCATCAGGTTTTTGTAGTTTTAAATGTGTCAAAACTTTGGATTTTTTTAATGGGTCCATTCAGTCCTTTCACATTTCAACTCAAGAATCTAACTGAGCTTCTGGTATTGTCCATCAATTTCACTTAGTATATAAATAGAGTGGAGTCCACAAGCAGAAAGATAAATAAATGAATTGCGTAGGCCGTTTCTCACAGCAGTAAATGCCGCCCCTTAGCGACGCAGGAGTTGTAGTCAGGGAAAATGAATTATTTATAGAGGAGATGGTTCCAATTTCCACGTCGAACAGCCTTCTCTTTGTCTTTAAAGTAGTGAAACCAAACAATCATCCCTCTAGGCCTTTGATTCTCCCAGTCACCTGAGGGCGCTGTGCCAATAATGAGTGCTCCAACAGCAGGGCAGTTGGAAAGATTTTGATCTGAGCACATCCTGGGAAAATTGTGACATAAACGTAACCGGATCGCTCCCTTCTGCTCGCTCCGGGATGCCAATGACACAGAGATTACAACGCTGAGAGCGTGACTTCAAGTCCAGCACTTTATCGGTGAGCTGTTTGTTAGCCTGAATTTAACTTTAGCACAGTCTGTTCCAGTGCTACAATGCAGTCGCTGTAATCGTTCAAGTGCTAAACAAGCTCGTCAAATTGCCATCTTTGAGATTCAATGCTCGATTTAAAACTCTCAAAATACGCGGGGCAAGAGCGGAGTCAATGGCTGCTTTCACCTGTTCTGTGATGGTAGAAGTTAGCTCAGAGATCAAAGTGGCACAAAGTTTTGATGCTATGCCTGTATGAGAACCACTGGACTAAATGCTGCTAAATGTGTGTTGTGTTACGCCATTAAACTGGGTTTCACTTGCATTTGTCTCTGTTCACCTTAGGCCTGATGCAGCTAAAAGAGGAGGGTCAAGAATTGAATGAAAAGGAAGAGAAAGATCTCTATGAAGAGCATCATGATTTCATAACTGAAGAAAAATCATTTAGTTGCTCACAGACTAAAAAGACATCCACACGAAAAAGAGCTCAGAAGACAGGAACTAGAACTTTCAGCTGCCCTCAGTGTGAGAAGAGTTTCAATCAACATGGACATCTTAAATTCCACATTAGAGTTCACACTGGAGAGAAGCCTTACACCTGCCAACAGTGTGGAAAGAGTTTTAATCAACATGGAGACCTTAAAGCCCACATGATAGTTCACACTGGAGAGAAGCCTCACACCTGCCAACAGTGTGGGAAAAGTTTCACTCATAGTAACAGCCTTAAACCCCACATGAGAGTTCACACTGGAGAGAAGCCTTTCACCTGCCAACAGTGTGGGAAAAGTTTTAATCAACATGTACATCTTAAATCCCACGTGAGAGTTCACACTGGAGAGACCCCCTACATCTGCCAACAGTGTGGGAAAAGTTTCACTCATAGCAACAGCCTTAAAACCCACATGAGAAGTCACACTGGAGAGAAGCCTCACACCTGCCAACAGTGTGGGAAAAGTTTCACTCATAGTAACAGCCTTAAAACCCACATGAGAGTTCACACTGGAGAGAAGCCTTACACCTGCCAACAGTGTGGGAAAAGTTTCACTCAAAGTAACAGCCTTAAAACCCACATGAGAAGTCACACTGGAGAGAAGCCTCACACCTGCCAACAGTGTGGGAAAAGTTTCACTCATAGTAACAGCCTTAAATCCCACATGAGAAGTCACACTGGAGAGAAGCCGTTCTTCTGCCTGCAGTGTGGAAAGAGTTTTTCTGGTAAAGAAAACCTTAATGCCCACATGAGAGTTCACACTGGAGAGAAGCCGTTCACTTGTGACCAGTGTGGAAAGAGTTTCAGATTTAAAGCAAACCTTAATTTCCACATGAGGAGTCACTAAAGAGAGAACTTTTGTGTCAGTGTGGAAGGAGTTTCACAGACTGGAATCATCTTAAGAGGCGTGTAATAACTCACACCAGAGAGAAGCTTTTCATGTGCCATCATGTGGAAAGAGTTTCAGATTTAAGGCAAACCTTCGGACGCACATAAGAGTTCAAGGCAAGGCAACTTGAACTTGAACAACAAGTTCACACTGAAGAGAAGCCTAAAGTGTTAAATATATAATCTTGAGGGAAAAATATATATCATGCTTTGTAAATGTATATCAAGGGGGACTTCCAGTTATGTCGGGTTGCTGAGCAGTCACGTTTCTCAACGCTCTCTGATTATCCATTATTCAAATATTTTATTTAGGCCCGATAACCCAAAACTACGCCTCCTTTTCTGTTCCTCGCTCTGCAAAGCATTCAACATGTCTTTGAGAGCGCAAAGAAAAAGAGATAAACAAGATAACATGGATACTGCTGTTGACGAAGGTTCCACTTCTGAAGCTGATGTTGCACAGTTTGGCGCTAATTCTGAGGCAGAAACTCAACCAGATAACAGTGTAATACTTTCAGCTATAAACTGTCTGAAGAGTGAGTTTTTGTTGCAATAGAAGGAGGTTTTGGCAGTGTTAGAATAATGATGAAATTTCTTCTTTTATTCACAATATATAACCAGGAGTAATGCCAAGTATAAAGAGGCTTTATTCCCAATATGTAACCAAGAATGAGGGCAAATGTAGAGAGGCCTATGTTAACCACAAAAGTATGTTATGTATTGTTTTATTATGTTGAAACTATATAAGAAAATGTAGTGGAGGTTTTATAAAGAACCTTGATGTTAGACATTGTAAGAGCCTTATAAGAAAAACATAAACAGCAAAGTGAAATGAGAAGTTGTTTATATGGCAGAAAAACTTTTATAAGAAGTTTTTTATTTTTCACAACTTTTATGTACAAGCTGTTTATGAGGCCGAAATGCAAGGCCGAAAGTACAAATGTTTTGCTTTGGTTTGTAGTAAAGACACAGAAACAAAGATGTTGTAAAAAAATTTGTTTTTGGTTTATAGTAAAAATACGGGAGACATTGTTTGGTAAAAAGTATTTGATGGAACTATTGGGATGAGCACACTGGGCCATATTAATGAAAGTCATTTATTGATGTAAAAGATGGGCAAGTGAAATGTAACCTGTATTAGTATGCAAGCATGTAACAAGTATTAAACAAAGAAGTAGGTTTTACCCCGGGATGATGTCTTGCAGACGAGACGAAGGAGGAGATTAAGGATCCAAGCAAGAAGAAGAAGAATGAAAGAATACAGAGCATTATAGATGTGGCAATGCAGATGGAAATTAGATGGTTACAGACACGCGCTCACTTACGGAGCTATAATGAATCACGACTACGCCACCCCAGCTGGGGAAATACCCCTAAGAAAAAGAGGCTCACAAGTTCGTTTCTCCCTCCCACAATCACAAGACACTGAGACGTGAATATTCACGAAAATATATACATTTCTTTATTTAATGTCATAAATAATTTAAAACAGGGTCTTTGAATCAATCAAACAATGGGGCTGGACGGCCAGGCCACTACTTTGTATATGAGCAACACAGTTCACTTAATAAGCAGACATGTCACTCTCATAACGGAGCTGGGGTGCACCATTAGCTGGGCAGGCTGAGCAGTAGGCCTCCAATCAGCCTGCAAGGGAGACACCGTGCCCAAAACTTCCACAGCACACTCACTTGTGAAATCCACTACAATAAAACCTCTACCGCACACTCAGGGGAGAACTTCAATCTGTTCCCCATGCACCGGATGGCTAGCCTGCCCGCTTTTGGATCACCCCTGCTCCTGGAAAAGAAAGAGAAAACTAATTAACAAAAAAATATATAAATACAGCAACCGCATTAATGGTCATTGGTATGGCCAGCCATAGGCAGTTAATGCCAAATAAACACTGTTTATTGTACTGTACTGTATAAAAGTAATGTTGCTTACCGACAATAAGGGCTAATAACACAAAAACAAAATAAATCAATTATATCCAAATCAAACCATAACCCAAATATCACAATAAAAAAAGAAAACAAACCAAAAACCAAGCAGCCGTACGGAGCCCGGCTGTATACCACACAGCTGCCCGCAAGAACAGCTGTCAAAAACAGCTATCAACAAAATAGAAACAAACAAAAGAAAACCAAAATGAAAACGAGACAACTGTGAACAAAACTACTAGAAGCAAAACAGCAGCGTCGGGGCCAAACCCCGTTGCGATCAAACGCCCACTTTAATGGCCTAAAATGCACAAGAAACAGGATTAAAAATCACGCTTTCACGTTAAAGGGGACCGAGAGACATGAATGGGTTTACATACCGATCAGCAGGACTTCCGTTCAAATATCTGGCAGACCATTCCCTCATCTCATTCACTATACAGAGGAATTCACGCGTCATTTACAAAATAAATACAGTCCCGTGCCCGTGCCCGCATCCACACAATACAATAGACCTACCGCGCAGGAGAGCAACAGTCACTCACAGCACGCTGTGTTATACGTGCGATCGACTCGTTTATAAGCTGGAATTACAGCGGCGATGTGCAGAGAAAACCCTCCAGCAGTACAACCCGGACCTCCAAACAGGCACCAGCTGCGCAGAAAAGTCAGTAATCACACAATCCAGACGCTAAACCATAACTATGGCAAACAAACACATACCTCCCACACAGGGCAATCGAGCACCGGCAACCAGGACACCGATCTGAATACAAAGATGACGCAATATCCTACCACTCTGGGGATGCCCTTTATATAGTCCAAACAAGGGCGCTAACTAATAATGGGGCGGAGTGAGGCTTAAAGGAGTACTTCACCACAATCTACCCCCCGCTTTTACATCGCCGACCCGACGATGGACAACCGCCCCCCTCAGTTCCAAGGCCTAAAAATGGCAGCTACGGAATTAGATACAGAGTCAGTGGAGGGTACAATCCTCCCGGTACGAGGAAGGTGATAAAGATTGGAATGGTGACCAGCCGTTACTCGTCCGGTTCGTCGTACTAGAGTCCCTCTCTCCTCCGACTGTCCACTCACCAAAGGAACCACAACCGGTGTGAGGCCGGCTGCCACCATCCCTGACTCACCAAGGGAACTTACTGGTCCAGATAGAGCCACATCTAAGACACCTTCTGGTGACTGAAGTCCTGTTTGCATGGTCCGGTCTAATCTCTCCGATCCCCCACCCGATGCAACTGGACCTCCAGGTATCACGCCAACCAAGTCCACTTCGTCCTCTTCCTCCTCTTCCTGTCCTAACACTAATATCTCTAACCACTCCCCCAAAGATGCTTCCGCCAAAACACCTCTCTGGAGTCGCCCTTTAAGCAATGACCGATGTACATTCCTTACCTTACTCAAGTCACCCCTCGGTGCAATGGAATAGACCCCACCACCTTCCTTGGGAGCCCGCACCACCTGATACTCGATTGGGTTCCACAGGTCCTGAATTTTATGGCGACCCTTGTGGCCCTGCTCTCTTAAGTAAACCAACTGCCCTTCCACCAAGGGTACATGCCGGACCTGCTGATCATGTCTTGCCTTACGTCTCCCTGCTGCTATCTGTAAACGCTCTTGTGCATTCTCAAAAGCCACTTGTAACCTGGCTTGATGTTTCCGAACCCATTCATGCACATTGCCAGCCACTGGTTCCTGTACCCTACCCAACAGGAAATCCACAGGCAATCGTGGTTCCTGTCCAAACATCAAAAGATGGGGGGACTCACCCGTAGATTGATGTGGAGTGGTGTTATAGTAAAAGAGAACTTGGGGCAAACATGCAACCCAATCTCTCTTTCTAGATACCGGCAGAGTGCGCAACAAATTATGCAGGGTCCGGTTAAAACGCTCACACTGACCGTTTCCAGCTGGATGGTAAGGGGTCGTGCGAGATTTCTCCACTCCATACAGTCCACAGAGCTGGAGGATCAGTCGAGACTCAAAATTACGTCCCTGGTCCGATTGCAAGCGACCTGGAATGCCAAATTTATAAAACCATTCATTAACCAAGACCTGCGCCACGGTTTCGGCCCATTGGTCCCGAGTAGAAACAGCAAGAGTGTATTTACTGAAGACGTCAGTCATAACAAGCACGTTCTCTACTCCTGACCTAGATGGCTCCAATAAGGTAAAATCCAGGGCCAGAATTTCGTTTGGCCTCGAAGCCAAAAGATGACCCATAAAACTCGGAGATACTGGTTGCGCGTCTTTAGCAACTTGGCACCTTTCACATTCCTGGCACCAACGAGCCACATCTGAGGCTAAACCGGGCCAATAACAGCGCTGTCGAACCAGTTCAGCAGTTCGCTCAATGCCCTGATGTCCATGACACTGATGTAACTGTGTCAGCACTTCTGACTTCAACACAGCAGGCAATAACAACTGCAAGACCTCCTCCCCACCATTAGGACAATAGACTCTACGATAAAGTACTTGGTCTTGCTCCACGAAACGATCCCACTGACAGAGCAACTTCCGGGCCTTAATCGACTATTAACTGCATTTGACGAAAATCCGCCCCCGAACAACTAGGCAAGATAGTAATCGCTGATTGTCGTACCTCAACCACCCGCTCGGCTTCCCGCCCTTTCTGTAAAATAGCCGGCACTTCACTTCCCAGCACTAGTCCACCCAGCACTTCATTCCCCGGAGGATTCTGTCGGGAAAGGGCATCAGCATTCTTGTTACTTTTCCCTGACTTATAACGGATCTGAAAGTTGAATGCGGACAGCTGGGCTGCCCAACGCTGCTCTGTAGCGCCTAGTTTTGCGGTGGACAGGTGACTCAGTGGATTGTTGTCTGTAAAAACCACACACTGACTGCCCAACAAATACTGTCTAAATTTTTCAGTCATGGCCCACTTGAGCGCCAAGAACTCCAGCTTCATGGAGCTGTAGTTGGTCATGTTGCGCTCAGCGGGCCTAAGACTGCGATTAGCGTATGCGATTGGACGAACCTTCCCGTCCTGTTCCTGGGAGATGACTGCCCTCAAACCACCATGACTCGCATCCACCTCCAAAATAAACGGTTGAGAAAAATCAGCGTACGCGAGCACAGGGGCGGTAGTGAGCTTTAACTTCAAATCCTCAAAGCTCTTTTGACATTGTTCACTCCAAGCGGTCATAAACCCTGCTCCTGCCTGCCGCCTGAGCTTAGGCTTACCGCCCGAGAATTCCGCTGCCAACCTATGCAGAGGGGCTGCAATCTTAGCAAACCCCTCCACAAAACGGCGGTAATAGCTAGCAAAGCCAAGGAAAGAACGCAACTCCGTAGCATTAGATGGCCGCCTCCATTGGGCCACTGCCTGGGTTTTACTAGGATCTGTGGACACACCTTCGGAGGAAATTACATGGCCCAAGTACCTCCCCTCCGACTGAAGGAATACACACTTCTCCAACTTCGCTTTAAGGCCCTCTCGCTCTAATCGTCCCAAAACCACTTCTAACCGTTCCAAGTGCTGCTCAACAGAGGAAGAAAATACAATGATATCATCCAAATACAAGAGTAATGAATGACATTGCTGATCGCCAAACAAGCGCTCCATGAGTCGCTGAAACGTACTGGGGGCATTGCAGAGCCCAAACGGCATTCTATTCCACTCAATAAACCGAATGGGGTGCAGAAGGCAGTCTTATGCTTGTCCCGATCAGTGACGGGCACCTGGTTGTACCCGCTGGTTAAATCCAGAGTGGAGAACCAACGGGCACCCGTTAACGAATCCAGGGACTCCTCAATACGAGGCAAGGGAAAGGCATCCTTCCTCGTCTTAGAATTTAGATGTCGATAGTCTACACACATGCGTATGCTGCCATCTTTCTTCTTGACGAGCACAATTGGCGAAGCATATGGGCTACAGCTTTCTCTGATCACTTGATGCTCTAATAGCTGGTTAATATGTACCCTAACGGCTTCATAATCGAATGGAGGTATACCCCGATATCTCTGCCGAATGGGAACATCATCAAGAAGGGGAATGTCATGAGAGATCAAATCTGTACACCCCACATCTCCCTCAAAAGTGGAAAACACAGACTGATACCTACAGAGAAGGGCCTTAACCTCCCTCTGGTCTCCTGCTGGCAAATGGGATAGATCCACTGCATCCAGCTGTCCCTGCCGTCTTTGCCCAGTTGGAACGCCGGTCTGAGAAGAGACTGAACACACAGCTCCTGTCCTGAGCTCCGAAACTCCAGGGGGCAAACTAACAACAGACACATTGGTTAAGGAACCTATCACCCGACGAGGGAACAATAAAGCATCGGTAGTTCCCACATTCACAATGGGGACATAAACGGTACCCTTGACTACTCGAACTAGAGAGGGAGAAATTAAGAGCCCAACCGGAAAGCCAGACTCAGGCGGCTCAAAGAGTGCTATGCCACTAGCATACTGTTCTGAACAAGTAGCAGCTACAAATTTAATTGTGCCACCTGGAATCCGATCTGCTCGAGGACCACGTACCTTCACCCTACCTATGCTCTCCAAAGAGGGTTGAATACTCGCCTTATGGCAGCGTTGCAATGCTTGGACAATTACACTGGGTGCGCCCGACGCAGGTGGGGACTCAAAAAGGGAGAGCCCATGCTGTACAAAAAGCTCCTGGTAGCACCGACCCAATACATTCATCCCCAACACACCAGGGGCTTGAGCACCACCAGGAGGGTCCCGGACTACCAACACTCCACATTTTGAAAACAACTTCCCACAAAGTTCTACGTCTAACTCCATATAACCTATGTAAGGGATGGACAACCCGTTCGCAGCCCTAAGCTGCAACCACTGACAAGTCTTAAGACGGTCCTGGCCCCATGGCTCAAAGTGTTCTCGAAAACAGCTCTCAGTAAGAGTAGAAACCATTGATCCAGTGTCAATCAGACAGGACACGGATACACCTCCCATAACCACCACCAAATGTGGGCATGACGACATTAAACATGACCCTGAATCATTACTATCACAATCATTCAAGCCTACACTTTCCCCAACCGAGCTGTGGCTCAACAACTCGGCGGGAACTAGTTTCCCGATGCCGCGCCTGAATGAAGCTGCCTATCTCCCAGTGCCCTGGTGTCTGTTCGGTCAGGCAAGGGTGAGCGAGGAGGAATACGTTCTCCATCGCAATCTCTTGAGAAATGGCCAGGTTTTTGACATCTCCTACATATAACAAAACCAGCACGAGCCGGCCGAACATTACGAGGTGGATTCTGCAATTGGGCGACGCTCTGAGCAAGCTGCCCTTGCTGCAGTTTTAACATTTCCTTAAGCTCACTCATCTCTGAGGGCGAAGTATGCCGATCTACTTGCTGCCGCACACCTCCTTGCACCCCATATTGAAAACCATGAGCTAATGGAACAGAATGGCTTCGATTTCTTGCCCCTCCAGGCATACCCTCACGTTCCCACCTAATAGCATCACTACGAATATCAAGGAATGTAGCAGCGGGCTGACGACGTACCAATTGCTTTAATTCACGACGAAGCGCACTGTCAAGCACATGCTCGACAAATTGATCGCGCAAAAGTTTTTCGGCATTTGGCAACACGACTGGTGACTGCTGTCTTACCTTCTCCAGGAGACCCATGAGAGCGAGAGAAAATTCCAACAAGGTCTCACCCTCCTGTTGCCTTCTGGAGAAAAAGGACTCCTGCAAGGCAACATATGACTGTGTACACCCATAGAGTTCTTTTAGGGCGGAGATAATTTTGCTGGGATCTTCCCGCTCACTAACGGGCCGGTACCTAATTTCTTCGCGTGCCTCCCCCTCCAAATGATCAAATAAGAAAAAGGGCTGGTCCGCCACGGATAAATGCCGTGCCCGCATGCAAGCCTGTACTTCCTCGACCCACTCATTGATCCCTATGCCGACCTACCGTTAAACTTTGAACACTTTCTGTCCCTCGGTATAAACACGAAACGCTCGGGCAGCGGGTCGGTAGCTACAGCTTGAGATGTACCTACGGATGACCCAGATATCCTCGGGGGGTCACTACTAGGACCAGGCGAACTGGCCAGGGCTTGATCTTGACACAACTTCAAATTGTCAGCTCTTAATTGAGCTACTAATTCCCTTAGTTCCTGCAGTTCGTCTTCCATTGTTAAGTCACACAATAGAAGAGAAACTTACCACAATTTCGAATAGTAAATATCACGCGTTAAGATGGAGCTCAGCTTACTACAAAAGCACACTCCCAGCCCCAATGAACACTGCTGTTTTGCTTCTAAAGGAAAAAAAAAAAAAAGAAATTATTAAACAACAAATCAACCACAATGCAAAGACAAATATCCACGTCTTAGGTCAGTATGTGGAGAAGGAGAACCCTGCCGACTGCGCCAGATGTGGCAATGCAGATGGAAATTAGATGGTTACAGACACGCGCTCACTTACGGAGCTATAATGAATCACGACTACGCCACCCCAGCCTTAACCCAGCTGGGGAAATACCCCTAAGAAAAAGAGGCTCACAAGTTCGTTTCTCCCTCCCACAATCACAAGACACGTGAATATGCACGAAAATATATATATTTCTTTATTTAATGTCATAAATAATTTAAAACAGGGTCTTTGAATCAATCAAACAATGGGGCTGGACGGCCAGGCCACTACTTTGTATAGGAGCAACACAGTTCACTCAATAAGATTTAGAGTAGAGTGACAATAAGATTGTCACTTTAGATTTTTCAAGATGGCGCCGAGGATGGCCGCTACGTCGCAAGCTCCGATGAATCATTGTAGTTTTTTGTTTGTTCTGTTTACAGTTTTTGTGTTTTTTGTCTTGGATGTTGTCTGCCTTACTACGTACGACAGACAGACACTTTTGGACATTGGTTCGGCAATCGCGAGGTGGGAGTAGGTGGGAGTAGAGTGACAATAAAGTGATTTGGATTTTATTTGTTTATTTTATTTTAATAAACAGACATGTCACTCTCATAACGGAGCTGGGGTGCACCATTAGCTGGGTAGGCTGAGCAGTAGGTCTCCAATCAGCCTGCAAGGGATACACCGTGCCCAAAACTTCCACAGCACACTCACTTGTGAAATCCACTACAATAAAACCTCTACCGCACACTCAGGGGAGAACTTCAATCTGTTCCCTATGCACCGGATGGCTAGCCTGCCCGCTTTTGGATCACCCCTGCTCCTGGAAAAGAAAGAGAAAACTAATTAACAAAAAAAATATAAATACAGCAACCGCATTAATGGTCATTGGTATGGCCAGCCATAGGCAGTTAATGCCAAATAAACACTGTTTATTGTAGTGTACTGTATAAAAGTACTGTTGCTTACCGACAATAAGGGCTAATAACACAAAAACAAAATAAATCAATTATATCCAAATCAAACCATAACCCAAATATCACAATAAAAAAAGAAAACATACCAAAAACCAAGCAGCCGTACGCAGCCGTACGCAGCCCGGCTGTATACCACACAGCTGCCCACAAGAACAGCTGTCAAAAACAGCTATCAACAAAATAGAAACAAACAAAAGAAAACCAAAATGAAAACAAGACAACTGTGAACAAAACTACTAGAAGCAAAACAGCAGCGTCGGGGCCAAACCCCGTTGCGATCAAACGCCCACTTTAATGGCCTAAAATACACAAGAAACAGGATTAAAAATCACGCTTTCACGTTAAAGGGGACCTAGAGACATGAATGGGTTTACATACCGATCAGCAGGACTTCCGTTCAAATATCCGGCAGACCATTCCCTCATCTCATTCACTATACAGAGGAATTCACGCGTCATTTACAAAATAAATACAGTCCCGTGCCCGTGCCCGCATCCACACAATACAAAAGACCTACCGCGCAGGAGAGCAGCAGTCACTCACAGCACGCTGTGTTATACGTGCGATCGACTCGTTTATAAGCTGGAATTACAGCGGCGATGTGCAGAGAAAACCCTCCAGCAGTACAACCCGGACCTCCAAACAGACACCAGCTGCGCAGAAAAGTGAGTAATCACACAATCCAGACGCTAAACCATAACTATGGCAAACAAACACATACCTCCCACACAGGGCAATCGAGCACCGGCAACCAGGACACCGATCTGAATACAAAGATGACGCAATATCCTACCACTCTGGGGATGCCCTTTATATAGTCCAAACAAGGGCGCTAACTAATAATGGGGCGGAGTGAGGCTTAAAGGTGTACTTCACCACATATATTAAAATGTTGAAGGAACTGAGGGAGTTGACAATGATCCAAAGTCTGGGATTGGATGAACTGTACATATGTGAATGAATATATAATGAAGAGGTGTGATGATTAAATGGTATATAAGGTCTTGATCTCTGTATGAACATCAGAAGCTGAGAGCGACATGCTGCTTCTCCATTGCTTGATGATCCGAGCCTGACATCTGCTGGTGATTTTTATGAAGCGACTTTTAGAAACTTAAAACTTTTCTTTTTGTAACCTTTATTGATTGTATGTCAAATTTTTTGTTAATGGAAAAATAAATGTACTTATAATTGATTATAAAAGAAACCGTTTGCCACGTCTCTGCTTTCTTAACGAGTTGATCTGAACCAGACACGGAGGGGGTCTGTTCTTCTAGAGAGTAAGTATAAATTTATATTTATGATCTAGTTAAGGATTTGACCTGCTTTACCTAGCCTGAGAATATAAACTAAAACTAGGTAGAAGGTGTGTGGGATCTAGATAGATTGTACACCGAATAACAGCAGCGGTGAAAAGTTAGAGAGGATTTCTCAACCTTCACTGAGAGACTTACCGAAGCTGAGAACCGAATCAGCCAAGCCGAAGACCACATTAACGGCCTTCAAGGAAGGATTGACAAACTTGAAAAAACAGCCTCGGACATTGCCTCTGCCCTGGACATGGCCGAGTGCAGAAGCCGGCGCTCTAACGTTCTGGGACTTCCGAATGGAGCTGAGGGAAACAATCCTTTTTCGATTTTGGAAAATTGGCTCCCTCAGGTCCTTGGCACGGACACTTTCCCAGCCCCAGTGATCATTGAACGTGCACACCGGTTACCCAACAGCAATAAACAAGTTGGAAACACATCGCCAAGGCCAAAAGCGATGATTCTAAAATTTCTCAACTATGCTGACAAAGTCAGTGCTCTGAGAGTGGCTCGGGACAGGGGTAAAGCTTCTGGTTATCCACGGAGACCGTCGTCATTTTTTCAGTTCTCCTGAACAAGCAAACAAATTAATCGTGGATCTGCAAAAAGATATCGGTGACGCCGAACACTCTTCTACAGAGTAACTTAGCCCAGCTGATTTTTATTTTTTGGATGCTTTGCATTAAAGTTTGACGGCTCCTTAATATTTCAGAACAAACTTTGGACTGAACTCTATTTTCGTTCTAATTTTTTTCTTTATTGCAAGACTGCCCTTAGTCTAACATCACCGTAATACGGTAAGGTGGCTCATTTAGAATTGTATGGCCTAGACCATAAAGGGCTGGTTCTGATTTAGTTACAGTCAGTTAAAATTGAGTAGTCAGAAACCTATATGTTTTGGTTAAACGGTCATAACTTTTAAGGTTGATATATGAGAGCATTTATTTAGAATTTTCACATATGTTAAGGTTTTGGATACCATTGTTATTTTTTCTCTTAATTCAGCAACCTCGTAGCGTTCCTTTTAGAGGACCGCTGGGGTACGTAACTGATTTAGTCTTGGAAGAAGGGAAGTTCACTGTGCGCTTATTTGTTCTAGCGCATGTGCTGGGGTTAATTTGTTTGTTTCCTAAATTCGTTGCAAATTTTTATCGCTGAATTATACTCTTAAAACTAAAATTAAAAACACACCTAGATGGCGTCTGAACACAAAATGGTTACATAACCCTGAGTTTCTTGATTTTGTAGGTAAGCATATTGACATATTTTTGGAATGTAACACAAACCAGACGTCAGCCTAAATAAGACGGGAGGCATTCAAGGCTTACATTAGGGGACAAATGACTGGGCTGAGACCCCACGAGGTGAGATCTTGCATGGAGCCCCAGTCCGAGGGTTCTATTCACTAGTTCACTAGTTCTAAAACGAACAAATCTGCTCTTAAAATGAGAGAATTAGAACAGAGTATTAAGGATTTAGAAGAATACATTTTCAAACAAGATACTCCCGAACTGAGACATAACCTTTTACTACTTAAACCAGATTTGAACGAGCTCTCTACCAATACTGCTGTGGCTAATATAACTAGGCTTAAACAATCATATTATGACCAAGGAGAAAAGGCTGGTAGGCTACTGGCATGGAGAATTAAGGCTCAACAAAATGAAAAAGTGATTAATGAAATAGAAACTATAGATGGAAAAAAGACCATGATTCCAACTGAAAATAATAATGCTTTTAGAAACCATTATCAAGAACTTTATAAATCACACCTCCTGTGAATAACCATTACATTTACATTTATGTATTATTTATCCAAAGCGACTTACAGGGACCTTATTACAGGGACAATCCCCCTGGAGCAACATGGAGAAAAGTGCCTTGCGTCTACTGCTTTCCACCGGTTGAGCCAAAGTAAGCCCAAAGTAAGCCCACGTGAGCCAATCGCGTTTCCTCCTGTGGCTTACTTTTGACCAATCACGTTTCCCCTGTGGCTTACTTTTGACCAATCGCGTTTCGCCCCTGTGGCTTACTTTTGACCAATCGCGTTTCACTCCTGTGGCTTACTTTTGACCAATAGCCGTCGTCCATTATTATGATCGTCATCTTTGCTATAGGTAAGACTATGATGTATCAGTTTGTTTTATTTTAATATAATTTGTTTATATACAGTGTGTATTTTTAGAAAATGACTCGTGCCAATGTAGTTCGCTAGCATGTACAGCACAGGTTTTCCTTAGTACCTGTCAACCTGTAACTTTCCCCATGATAAATTAAAATCATCTGTAAGAATTTATCTGGTCGTCTCCCGAGCTCTGGCCGTCCCTCGTGGTGGAGTTGTGTGAGCGCTCAAATAAGAAACAATAAGCCAAGAGCAAAGATACAAATGGTTTATTGCTTCCTACCCAACTGAACTAAGCTGGGGCAGTTCCAGCTTATATCACATATGGGTTACAAGGTTAGGAAAACAACTCCTTATATGAAGTGGAATCTTACAGCAGTAAAAGAGAAAACTATCAGAAACGGCAGACAGGAAACTCTGGGTTTGTCAGCCGCACTCAGCAGAAAACTGAGACAACACCTTTTCAATGTCATGTATACATAAAATAAAGTACATTAAAAGAGTTAATTCTTATATCATCGGCCGTTAACGTTAAGCTATATTGATGTCAACAATGATGTGTGTATTGTGTGCGAAGTCATTGCTTCTGGGCCCTATAATTGAACATAATGATTAAACAAAAATTACTTATATTTGGTAATAATACTAGTGACATCTGAGCCTGGGCCCATAGAATCGTTACCAGCCTCCCCCATCAAATTACATACATCATATTCGACTTTACATAATTAATATATCAGGGATTCCTGTCCTCCGTAGAAAACTCATCATCAGGCCAGTTTATGGTCATGGCCATGTTTATTACCACAGTAATATGGTTACGTGTAGCATGTTATAATGCCGTTGCACGCACTTTTTTTTTTCTTTTTTTTTTAGCTACTAGGACAGGACATAATGAGACAGAAATAACAAAACAACAGTGTAAATACAAAGCAAAAACATCAAATGTTTGGTTTTAAATTTGATTATGTGAAGTGTGTGTTGGTCTGTGAAGTTGTGTATGTGTACCTCTCTATCTTTTTTTTTAGCTACTAGGACAGGACATAATGAGAAATATATAACCAAACAACATTGTAAATACAAAGCAAAAACATCAAAGTTTTGGTTTTTACATGTGATTATGTGAAGTGTGTGTTGGTCTGTGACGTTGTGTATGTGTACCTCTCTATCTGTCATGCATCTTAATATATATAAATATATAAATCAGGGCTGTACGTTAACTTTTTTTGCACATAGCACTGGTGCTACAGAGGTTGAAAGTTTTGTAGCACAGCCCACAAAATTGTAGCACATGTATAAAATGTCTGTTACCATGTCTGAAAAATGCAAAAAGTGCTATACAATACAAATATTTAAGAATAAAAATAATAATAACAATTATTATTATTATATTTTACAGAAAACATAAATCATTAGAAAGGTCTAATGTTTTATAATAAAATATTAAATTATGATTAAAAAAATGTGACTGTAATGTCTTAATTTTTGTCTTATTGTATCTTATGTACTTACTGAGAAAAAAAAGTACTGTACACGTCTCTACACCACGAATCTATCACTGAACTACAGAATATTATAAAATAATATAATATCTGCCTCATTCTGTGATGTGAAGCCTGTCAGATTACAAAAGTAGGTTATTTCAAACACTCGATTAATGTTCTCTTTTGTTGGACAACAGGTTTGTAAACGCTTCTCATTACAAGTTTGGAAAGAGGTTGTTGCTTTTTCTAATACACATTAAGGGGGCTTTAATGCTTTTTCTAATGCACAATAAGGGCGCTTTAACACTGGGCACGTTTGCTGGGGTCATGTCCAAATGCGATTGTTCAGCGCTGGTCTGGTTTCACACTCAACTTGATTCTATCGAACCCTGGTGCACTTGTTCATCTTACGTCATCAAAAATGTGCACGGCTGATGAAAACACACTGCCGTAAATATATTGTGTTTTTATTAATTTGGTGCTATTATGCACAGCTGGGTAAACGACACTTGGGTTTACTGTGTGTGCGACGCATGAAGTTCATTTGTTGCCCTGGTTGCACGCATATGCGCAAATTCACGTGAATCGCGGGACAGTTCGAGTGCCACCTCCTTCAGAGTCTCGGGTTCGGTGCGTACCGAGCCCGCGATTGACAGCTTTTATTAGCAGTTTTTCATGCAAACCGCACCGCTTTTCCAACTAAAATGCCAATGACTCCATCTCACAGTGCATGCAGAGATAGAGCAGCATTTATTGTGAACCGATCGATCCGCCCTGAACAGTGCTGTGCTTCATCTGCACACATTTATTTATTTATTTAAAAAGTGAAGCGATTTTCATAATTTCACAAAGACAAATCTCGATTTTGGTTTAATTTCAGTCAATCGTGCAGCCTTAGATTAACCTCACACGAGCACAGAACAAATTCTCCCTTCACTCAAACAAGCTGTCTGACATGCTAAACTGTATCGCACACGTGCTACTGGGGTAAATATATTCATCGCACAGACCGATTTTTTTGTAGCACGTGCAACATATATGTCGCACTGTAGGCTAGCCCTAACCCTAACCCTGCTCAAGGGCTAGCCCTAACCCAGCTCAAGGGCTAACCCTAACCATGCTCAAGGGCTAACCCCAATCCTAACCCTGCTCAAGGGCTAACCCCAACCCTAACCCTGCTCAAGGGCTAACCCTAACCATGCTCAAGGACTAACCCCAATCCTAACCCTGCTCAAGGGCTAACCCTAACCATGCTCAAGGGCTAACCCCAACCCTAACCCTGCTCAAGGGCTAACCCTAACCATGCTCAAGGACTAACCCCAATCCTAACCCTGCTCAAGGGCTAACCTCAACCCTAACCCTGCTCAAGGGCTAACCCCAACCCTAACCCTGCTCAAGGGCTAACCCTAACCCTGCTCACGGTTCAGGTTGAAAAATTAGTTCTTCCATTGTTTCATCATCGATTCGGACTCGCGCTGGGATTTATGTAAAATCAGTGTGTACAATCACTGAGCTTTAGGAAGCCTCTGGACACAATGAGTGTTTTTTTTCCGGAATACGCGGTAAACCAATCACAACAGACTGGGCCGTCTGACCAATCAGAGCAGAGTAGGCTCGCAGAAAGGAGGGATTTAGAGAGACTGAACGTTTTGGTGGTGTGCAATGTATATTATGAGAAAATGAAAGTGTTTTTTGACCTTTGATGCATGTAAACCTGTTGTTTGAGACCTCCAAAACTAAATTAGGAAACTTTCAAATAGCATAATAGGGGCACTTTAAGAATACTTTCTTTTTTCTCATTTTATTCTTGTAGGTGAATTGCTGGGAATGGAGTACCTTTGCAGCCAGACTGGCAAAACACTAACTCCAGTGCTCCAGAACCCAGAGGAGGAAGACAGGCTGGTGGAGGAGGTTGATGACCAGGATCTGCAAGATGAGGGGTTTGAGGAACAGATCATGGAGGACATCACAGTTCCACTGCTGTATGAGGATGACCTCTGCCGTGATCTCGAAAACAGCCCCTCATCTTTGCCTCTGCCTCAGTCCCCAGTATCACTGGCTGAGCCATCCACATCATCTGGTGGAGAAGGACAGCATCTTACCCCTGCCCCTTCAGTGCTGTCACAGCCATCTGACACTGGAAGCAGTCTCTCCGATGAGGCTCAGGTAAGACACTTTAAGGGCTTTATTTAAGTTCAATCTCATTTTATTCCACATATTTTAACATTAATCTGCATTTACTAGGGAGCAGTCATTGGCCCAGATGGCATCGCTGGGTGGGACAAGGTCCAGGATCTGGCTGGTTACCTGGTGGGTCTTCGTGAGGCTCCTTACCTCACTGACCTCCAGATGACAGAGGCCATCCAGCTGTGGACAGCTCTCCCTGATTGCGATAAACAGCGGGTCAACTATCAGCCTCGACATCAGCCTCAGCTGACACATGGGCGTTTTAAGGCACCAAAGCGGTCCGGTGTCACACCGGGTGTGGAAAGTGTGAAACGTTGTCTGATTGGACATCCTGGGGGTCCAGCACAGTGGCCCAGCACCAGCCGCTTGGTTGAGGCCATTTGTATGAAGCTGTGTCCTTTACACAAGTCGCCAACAAAGAAAGCTGGAGTTTGCACTCCCAGGTGGTCTAAAATCCTCTCAGATTACCACCACATCCGAGAGCTGGTGCTTAATAGTCGCAGGCTGATGGATGAAACAATGATCCAGCTGTTTGAGCTAAACCAGAAGACACTAATTCAGTGGTAAGCAAGGCACATTATTTGCTTCAAATTAACTGAATACTTCTAAACATATATATAATAAGTAATTTATTTTCAGGAGTCAGCGGCAGCAGAAGAATCAGGAAATGAGTGTCCTCGCTCAGGGACTGACGCCACCTGACCCCATTGCTGTGGCTATTACGCAGCTTCTTCCACCGAGGGAGAAACTGGATGAAGCACCATCGACCTCGGGCCCAAAACATACATTTGTCTTTCTGGCAAATAAAGAAGGACAGGCACCTATTCTGCGACCAGGTCGACGGCCCGCTGCTGCCACCAGGGAGTGCTCCATCGCACCTGCCCCCACAACATCAGGAATTGTGCAGCCCATTTCAGCACCTGGGTCATTGCTGGGCACACTAGTCCTTAATCCAGACATGACTGTGTCGATGGTGTTTCAGTCTTCTGGTGCTTCGACATCCAGTGCCGGCCCAGCTCTGCCTGTTCCTGTGTCTGCTGCTGCCCTGTCTGCTACTCCTGTGTCTGCTGCTGCCCTGTCTGCTGCTCCTGTGTCTGCTGCTGCCCTGTCTGCTGCTCCTGTGTCTGCTGCTGGCCTGTCTGCTGCTCCTGTGTCTACTGCTGCCCTGTCTGCTGCTCCTGTGTCTGCTGCTGCCCTGCCTGCTGCTCCTGTGTCTGCTGCTGCCCTGTCTGCTGCTCCTGTGTCTGCTGCTCCTGTGTCCCGTTACACCCAAAGGAACAGGCGCCGACGGGCCCAGGAAGAGGAAAGTGGAGTCCATAAGAGAAAGTATGTGCGAGGGGTTACTTTTAACATGTGCAGCAAATGTGGACAGCCCAAAACTAAAGAGTTTGGCCATAGCCGATATGGTAATGCCACATTTTGCTTGCGTTCCTCTGGTGGACAATCTTTAGCTGACTGGTTGGCAGAACAGCGGCAACAAAATAAACCCCAAACTCCACCTCCTCAATAAATACCACCAGGGAGTACCCCATCGCACTTGCCACCACAGCATCAGGAGTTGTGCAGCCCATTATCAGTACCTGAATTATTTGTTTTTCTTTTTGCTTTTGTGTGTTTGTCTCTGTTGGTAATGTTTCAAAATCAATAAAGACAGTGTTAAAGTTTATGCCATTAATACAACTCAAAATGTACCTTATACAGAACATGGGGCAAAGTCCTCTCTTAAACATCTCTTATCTATAGTTTTACTATCCAGTAAGCAAGGTTACATACATTTAAAGAAACACACCTATCATGGTAAAATATGAACTGCCCCCAGTTGTTACATTGTGCTTATTTTCAAAGAAACATTGAAAACTTGAACACACAGAAGTGTCTAAATATTAAAGATTAAGTGTGCATTTGAATTAAATGTTGTTTGGCCGGTATGAAACAAGGATTTGATCTGCTGTAAAGTGTATAAAATAAATAAATACATAAATAAAAGTGTATAGGGTCACTAGCCACCAAAGGTCTGTAATCGTGTGAGTAAATTGTTTTATATACATTGACATCTCTGACATTTCTGATGTCTTGTGTGCAATTTATCTTTATTCCTCAAGGTGGCAATGTCTGATACAGATCCTGCAGAGCAAACTGTAAGCAATCAAATATTAGTGTCACTCTCACTTGATTGTGGATCTGTTGAAGCGATCAAAATATTAATTTTGAAGACATTGAAAACTATAGTTTTTTAAGAATTTGGCTCAGATTGTGAATATGGGACAGATGTTAAATGTACTGGGGAAATGAGCTCTAATTATGTAAAAAAACATTGCTTAAACTGACCCTTTCCAATTTCCAAAATGTAACGAAATATACTTTATTTTAGAGACCCATCCATGTTAGATATAGTTCTGGGTTGCTAAAGACCAGAATATGCAATAATTATTGACCAAACAATTCAAATGAACTAAATTCAAGGGTCAATGACTCAAGTAGATGAAACACTGATCACCATAATGGTGACTTCAAATGAAATATAATCTATAAATAATCAAAATTACCTAGCTAAACCTCTTTTAATTCTCAATTAGAACTTTTGTTATAGATATTTATTCAGAAATTAAGTCAAACTGATTTGTATTAAGTGAAGATGTTAATGCTGTTTGTGGAGTTGTTTAATCATCCTTTGATGAGATCTTGAGAAATTTAATGTTAATTTTGAGCTGCGTTGTGAGCTCTGGTTCTCCTAAGGCGGACGCAGGGTGTACCTCCGTGGGGGTCCCCATCCGGGGCTCTGGTTCTCTGAAGCAGATGCAGGGTGTACCTCTGTGGGGGTCCCCATCCGGGGCTCTGGTTCTCTGAGGCAGATGCAGGGTGTACCTCTGTGGGGGTCCCCATCCGGGGCTCTGGTTCTCCTAAGGCGCAATGTCACAAATGTCACTCTGAGCTCAAAGAAACCTTTGCAGACGGTGCCTTTTTGTCTATTTCTGTATGTCATTTGATCTCTTAACTATATATTTCAGTGTGTTCTGTCTATCTCTGTTTATCTGTCGTTATTTGTCTTTTTTTACCTGTAATTTCGCAATCATTCTACAAAGCATGTCGTGGCATGTCGGATATGTTGGGTCTTTTAACGACAGACAGTGAATCTATGAACGAGAAACATCGACACATTATTATTACACATTATCATTATTATTACACATTATCTCCTGCATTCGTGTGTCAGTGTATGGGTGTGTGAGCAGTGCTTAATTCATAAATCACATTGAAAATGATGCATGTGTTTTTCCAAGGGTTAAAGTCTTTGTTAATTTCTTGATTGCTGTGTTGACAGTTTAGACATTTTAGTCATATTTGCTTATTCACTGTATAAAATGCTTTTCTTATTTAGTATTTTTGTCTGGTTTCCAGTCTAAATATATATAAATTCTTAAATCAAGATGCATTTACTAGATAAGTAAAATCACATAAGATATTTTTTCTTGTTTTCTGGGGGCAAAAAATCTAAATGAAGTGAGTTTTTGCTTCAAACAAGCACAATTATCTGCCAATGGGGTATGGAAAACATGGAAAACTATGGGGTATGGAAAACAATCTTGTTAAAACAAGATTATTTTTCTTACCCCCTTTTTTGCAGTGTTCTCTAAGGGTTAATTCACCCAAAAATGAAAATTCTGTCATTAATTACATCCCCTCATGTCGTTTGACACCCATAAGATCTCCGTTCATCTTCGGAACACAAGGAACATGAAGATATTTTAGTTGAAATCCGATGGCTCAGAAAGGCCTCCATTGGCTCAATGCACTTTACACTCTCAAGACCCATAAAAGGTACTAAAGACGTCGTTCATCTCACTACAGTGATTTCAAAACACGGCATCATGAAGCTTCGAAGCGTTATGAATCAGCGAAGTGAATCATGATTGATCGTGTGTCAAACCGCCAAACTGCTGAAATCACGTGACTTTGGCGATCCAAACCGCTGAATCGTCTCACTGATTCATAACGCTTCGAAGCTTCATGATGCTGTGTTTTGAAATCGGTCATCACTATATAAGTCGTTTTTTAGGTTTTTTTGCGCACAAAAACTATTCTCGTCGCTTCATAAAGTTATTGTAGAACCACTGTAGTGAGACAGAATTTTCATTTTTGGGTGAACTAACCCTTTAATGTATTTGGCTTGTTTTGTTCGGTTGTCCTAAGAAATTTATTTATTTTTATTTCATTATCATTATTGTGTTTTAAGGAGTTAAAAGTGGTGCTTATCAACCTTGATTGACATGGTAATAACATGCTATGACATTATTTTGGCAGTTAAAGTTTTGGGCGGGTTTTTCTTGGAGTGGGTGGGTTTTGGTGAGCTTTTGGGCTGGAAATCCTCAAACCCAATCTGGCAACAATAGATATGTTCTCAAATCCCCACTTACTAACCTATTTCCACTATTCTGTACACACTCAATTGCCCACATCACTTCACGCTTAAAGGAACACTCCACGTTTTTTGAAAATAGGCTCATTTTCCGTCTCCCCTAGAGTTAAACAGTTGAGTTTAACCTTTTTTGTATCCATTCAGCCGATCTTCGGGTCTGGTGGTAGCACTTTTAGCATAGCTTAGCATAGATCATTGAATCTGATTAGACCGTTAGCATCTCGCTCAATAATGACCAAAGAGTTCTGTACTCTTCTGTAGTTACATCTTGTACTAAGACCGACGGAAAATAATTAGTTGTTATTTCCTTGGCCGATATTGTCACAGTGTTTTTGGTTTTGTTTCATATTCTTATTTTGTCATGTTCACTGTCATGTTTCCTGGTTTGTCATGTGTCATGTCATGTGTCTCTTCCAGTCTCTTATGTCATGTCTTAATTGTTCACAGGTGTGTTTTGTTTAGTCATTAATCTCTGTGTATTTAAGCCCATGAGAGTATAGTTCCTAGCCATATCGGCCTAGAAAATCACAACTTTCCATTTCCCATCAGTCTTAGTACATGATGTAACTACTGAAGAGTCAAGTTTTAAATAGGAAAAATATCGAAACTCTTTGGTCATTTTTAAGCGAGATGCTAACGGTCTAATCAGATTCAATGATCTATGCCATGCAACGTCAACTGGCGGCCCGCGGGCCAAATCCGGCCTGCCAGAGATTTCCATCCGGCCCCAGAATAATACTGAATTCAGGAATAGACTTGTAAGAGGAAAAAGTTTAGGGCTGGTCCGAATACCATTTTTTGAGCTTCGATCGGCTATTCAAAGCTTCGGAGAGAGGGGGTGAACATATTTTTCTCTCTAATAAAGGCAGGAATCTGTGTCTGTATGTCCGTTTGCATTTTTATTATTTCGAGAACCGTTCATCCAATCGACTTCACAAGGGAGTGCAGTGTCGCATTTGATGCAATATAGATGGACACACCAGACACACATTCAGAATTAATAAACTTTTAGTAAACTACAGTCAGAACAGCGTGAGCGGGAAGCGGCGCACATCACGCGGGCAGGGCTTATGCTCCGGACACTGCACTAGTGATATAAAACGCACACACACAGGTCTGTTAAATTAAGCAATACTTTTAAGGTAGTCTAATATTTTTCTGACTAACAAATTGGCACAGTAAGGGTAGATTTAAATAAAGAAAAAAATGAATAAAAAAATAAAAAAACGAAATTTAAATAAAGAAAAAACGAAAATTAAATAAAGAAAAATCGAAATTTAAATAAAGAAAAAACTAAATTTAAATAAAATAAAACGAAATTAAGTTAAATTAAAAACAAGATTAATTTAGATTGATAATAACAGATAAAAATGCTAATACATTTTGTTTCTATTATTCTATTTTCCACAATGTCGAAGCAACAAAACACAAGCTCAGACATGCACTTCGGTCCATACAAACTCCGCTGTTATGCGCTCTAGCCAGAGAACACTCCCGTTGCTGGAACACGCATCTATTTCTAGCATGCGCGTTTTCCGCGTGGCTCAAGCACGCCTGAGACGCGTGTCTCAGTGTGCAAACTGCGACCTCTTAAATAAGGCTCTTTGAGAGTGCCATTTTTCATTCAAATATATTCAGAAGGCCTTTATTCTAGTGTTCTCCGCAAACTACGACCTGCATGTGACAGTGATGGACAGCTTGACAGCCTCACAAATATGAAGCCTAAAATATCGCTATCGCCCCCTGGTGGCTTGCTACAGTACAGGTAATCTGTAAAAAACAACATAAATTTGGAATTAGTATATCAAATAATAACATATTACTTAGGATACAATGCGAATTGTATTTTATATTACGAGTATCTGGCCCATACAGTGTCTGCAGAGAAAAATCCTGGCCCCTGGACAAATATAGTTGATGACCCCTGATCTATGCTTATATCAAAGGCCAGGGTGGCCTCCTCCCGTGTCTCACAGCACCCCTATTGAGCGTACCACCTCGAGGAGTTACTCAAAGACACCACGAGACCAGACAGGGTAATCAGTATAAAATTTTATATTTTATTGAAATTTAAATAGGCTAAATCCTAAACTAAAAGCACATGCTGATCCGACTCTTCTTCGTCGGCTGTGTAGGAAGTTCACACAGCGGTTCCTCTTCAGACAGCCGGAGTTAAGTAATGGAGCAGACACTGGTAAGGAGAACCATCAGTCTCTCAATATACTTTTAATCCTCGTCGCCACTGTAATATATTTGGAACTGGAAGTGGATTGGAGAGATGAATGACAGACACACGTTTGGTGTTCACTTACTTTTTTACTGAGTGCTCAAACACATATTAGATTAGATTAGATTCAACTTTATTGTCATTACACAAGTACAAGTACAAGGCAACGAAATGCAGTTTAGGTCTAACTAGAAGTGCAATAGCAGCAAGTGCAGGATATATACAATGGTTGCGTAAGTGCAGGACATGGATATGTACGAATATATATAAATATGTATAATTAGAGAGATGGTTATTACTATAAACAGAACTGAGTTTACAGGTGAATATATACAGTGAGTAAATATACAGATGGCTATTACTATAAACAGAATTTACAGGTGAATATGTACTATGAATATAATATACAGATGTCTATTACTATAAACAGAATTTACAGGTCAATATGTATTATGAATATAATATACAGATGTCTATTACTATAAACAGAATTTTACAGTTAGAGGTATACAATAATATGTTAGGCTAATATGAGGATTAGCAGTGGATTAAGGTAGTGCAATAAATTATGGACAGAGCTATCCGAAAAAAAGTGTAAAAGTGCAGTGGAAAGTGTTTGCATATTACAGTTAGAAGTACGGTGCAAAATGCAAATGTAAACATTTGGTACTATAAATACAGTCGGCAGTGCAAATGAGCATAATCCAGTTAAGATATGGTAGTGCAAAATGCATAAGTAAACAGTTGTTACTGTAATAAACAGTCGGTAGTGCAAATAATAAAGTGAAGGCAGATGTGAGGTAGGAGAGTTAGCAGTTTAGTAAAGAGACAGCTCTGGGGAAAAAACTGTTCTTAAGTCTGCTGGTTCTGGTCTGGAGGATCCTGAAACGCCTGCCGTAGGGCAGGAGAGAAAACAGTCTGTGGGCTGGGTGAGAGGAGTCCTTGAGGATGCTGCGAGCTCGATGCAGACAGCGTTTCCTCTAGATGTGCTCGATGGCAGGTAGTGGAGTCCCTGTGATGTGCTGGGCAGTTTTCACCACCAGCTGCAGTGCCTTGCGCTCCGCAAAAGAGCAGCTCCCATACCATACTGCGACACAGTTGGTCAGGATGCTTTCTATTGCGCAGCGATAGAAGTTCACCAGGATAGCCGAGGAGAGCTGACTCTTCCTCAGTGTCCTCAGGAAGAAAAGGCGCTGGTGAGCCTTCCTGACCAGGCTGGAGGTGTTGGTTGTCCACGACATGTCCGCCGAGATGTGGATCCCCAGGAACTTGAAACTGGAGACACGCTCAACAGCCATTCCATTGATGTGGATGGTGTCGTGTGTGCCTCTTGACTCTTTCCTGAAGTCCACGATGAGCTCCTTCGATTTGGTGGTGTTGAGGAGCAGGTTATTATCAGTGCACCATGTGGCCAGGTGCTGGATCTCCTCCCTGTAGGCAGTCTCATCGTTGTTGCTGATGAGCCCAATCACCGTAGTGTCGTCCGCAAACTTGACGATGGAATTAGATCCATACACAGGCTTGCAGTCGAAGGTGAAGAGGGAGTAGAGAAACGGACTTAGCACACAGCCCTGTGGTACACCAGTGTTGAGTGTGATGGACGTGGAGCAGGTGGATCCTGATCGAACATTCTGTGGTCTGTCAGTTAGGAAGTCCAAAATCCAGTTACACATTGAGGTGTTGATGCCCAGGTCTCCAAGTTTGGCTATTAACTTGGTTGGGATGACAGTGTTGAATGCTGAGCTGAAGTCAACAAACAGCATGCGTGCATAAGTGTTCTTATGGTCCAGATGGGTGAGCACAGAGTGCAGTGCCATGGAAACTGCATCCTCTGTGCTCCTATTGCTGCGGTAGGCAAACTGGTGTGAGTCCAATGTGGATGGTAGAGAGTCTTTTAGGTGTTCCAGGACCAGCCGCTCAAAGCACTTCATAATGATGGGTGTGATTGCTACAGGGCGGTAGTCATTAGGGCACCTCGGGCTAGAGTGTTTCGGCACTGGCACAATGGAAGTGCGTTTAAAGCATGATGGTACAGCTGCTTGGGTAAGAGACAGGTTGAAAATGTCTGTAAATACCCCAGCGAGCTTCTCCGCACATGCCCTGAGAACACGTCCAGGGATGTTGTCTGGTCCAGCAGCCTTGTGCGCGCTGATCCGGCTCAGTGCCTTGCAGACATCTGTGGAGGAGAGTGTGATTGGTGGGTGGTCAGCCGAGGGTTTGAGCTTGGTTGCAGTTTCTCTGTTGTCTCTATCAAAGCGAGCATAAAAGTAATTTAGCTCATTCAGGAAGTTGACATCAGTGGCTGCGGGGGTGGAGTGGGTGGGTTTGTAATCACTGATGGCCTGAATGCCCTGCCACATGCGTCAAGGGTCAGAGTTGGAAAAGTGTCCCTCTATCTTTAGCTTGTAGCAGTGCTTGGCCTTTTTGATGCCCCTCTTCAGGTTTGCTCTGGATGTGCTGTAGGCTTGTGCATCACCTGATCTGAAGGCAATATTGCGTGACTTCAGCAGGAGTTGCACTTCCCTGTTAATCCAAGGCTTCTGATTTGGGTATGTGGTGATCTGTTTCTGGGTTGTAACACTTTCAATGGTGGTATTGATATGATCCAATACAGAGGAGGTGTATGAGTCAATGTCCGTGTAAGCGCCACTGGTGGCTTGAGAAGCAAACATACTCCAGTCTGTGTTTAGAAACCTTTCCTGGAGTGTGGAATCTGCCCCCGCAGACCAAACCTTGATGGTCTTCACTGATGGCTTCACACGGTTGATGAGTGGTGCATATTTGGGTGTTAGAAACAAAGAGAGGTGATCTGACTGTCCCAGGTGGGGGAGAGGAGTTGCAACGTAAGCTCCAGCCATGTTTGTGTAAACATGGTCTAAGGTTTTGTTTCCTCTGGTGTGACAGGAAACATGCTGGTGAAACTTGGGTAGCACTGACTTTATGTTTGAGTGATTAAAGTCACCTGCAACAATAAACGTCTCGGTTACGGATGTAACCCTCGTTCCCTGAGGAGGGAACGGAGACGTACGTTAGTGACTAACGAATGGGGTTTCGCCTAGAAGCCTATCATCTTCGAGCATATAGAAAACGCCCAATGGCGTGCCAATGCCATGGGGCATGCGAAATTTGCATACGTAACTCCGCCTCACCGCGTGAGTATTTTAGGAAGTACGTGGCAATACAGCATTATGTTACCTGCTTGAGGAGCCAATACTGAACTCCTGCGTTCCAGGTAGCACAGCTGAAGTGGCAACGGAACGTACGTCTCCGTTCCCTCCTCAGGGAACGAGGGTTACATCCGTAACCGAGACGTTCCCTTTCGTTCAGTCACTACGACGTACATTAGTGACTAACGAATGGGGGTTCAATAAAATCCCGCCACTTCAGCCGTCTTCCAGTGCCCTGCGTAAGTGTGAGTTACCTGTCGTAAGACTAATACGGACGAAGGACTCACGCTTAACACAGGAATACCAAGGTACACTGGGAAGCATATCCCAGTGAAGGAATGCCAAGATGCCTGCCTGTAGGGAGGACTTAAGAGTACACATATGACCTGCTAAGGGCTGCGTATGGAAAAACTCTAGGGTACCAGCCGCAGGTGGAATTTTTAACCCTAGGGGTGGCAGGGACTTGCCAAGGGAAAGACACCTGCTCGCAAGGGAGGCTAACGGTGGAAATACTCGTGTGGGGGTCGCCGGAGGGGAACCATGCATACGGGGCACCTGGCCGGAGACGAGGGTCTGGGCTCGAGAGAGGGCAGACACACAGGTATCGGCGTAAGCGGTGCTGGAGGAACTCAGGGCTCTCAGGGAAACTCACCTGAGGAAATATCGCACGTATCCAGTCCGTGGAGATGGCGAGAGAGAATGGCGAGCAAGCGAAGACACCTGAGCCTGGCCCATTACCGGCCCCTCGGGGGGGCGAGTACATAGCTGGACACAGGCTCCACTCGGAGATTGTAGAATCTGGCGAATGTGTTGGGTGTCGCCCAGCCTGCAGCTCTGCAGATGTCTGTTAGCGAGGCGCCATGCACTAAAGCCCAAGAGGAGGCCACACTCCGAGTGGAGTGTGCCCTGACCCCAAGGGGACATGGTCGACCTTGCTGCTGGTAAGCCAAAACAATGGTGTCCACTATCCAGTGAGACAGCCTTTGCTTTGAGAGAGCACTTCCCTTCCGCTTTCCACCATAACAGACAAAGAGCTGGTCTGAGGTCCTGAAACACTGCGTGCTGTCTACATAGGCGCGAAGGGCGCGTACTGGACAGAGCAATGCCAGGGCTGGGTCTGCCTCCTCCAAAGGCAGCGCTTGCAGGTTCACCACCTGGTCTTTGAACGGAGTGGTGGGAACCTTGGGCACATATCCAGGCCGGTCTCAGGATCACGTGAGAGTTAGCCGGCCCGAATTCCAGGCACGCTTCGTCAACCGAAAAAGCCTGCAGGTCCCCGACCCTCTTGATTGAGGCCAATGCGGTCAGCAGAGCCGTCTTCATTGACAGAAACTTAATATCGACCGACCGCAAAGGCTCAAAGGGAGGTCTCTTCAGAGCACTTAGAACTACTGCGAGGTCCCAAGAGGGTACGAGAGGAGAGCGAGGAGGATTCAGTCTCCTCGCCCCCCTCAGGAACCTGATGATCAGGTCGTGCTGACTTACCTTCTTGTCCCCCAAGAGATCGTGGTAGGCAGATATAGCGGCCACATAAACTTTAAGGGTGGAGGGAGACGCTCCACCTCCTCTTGGAGGAACAAAAGCACGGACCCGATCGGGCATTTCCAGGGGTCTTCTTGGCGAGAAGAGCACCAGGTGACGAAGAGGTTCCACTTCAACGCATAGGCATGCCGAGTGGACTCTGCCCTAACGGAAGTGATGGTGGCGACCACAGGGGGTGGTAGGCCACTCAAACCTGCCGCGTCCCATCCAGGAGCCACACGTGGAGGTTCCAAAGATCGGGATGCAGGTGCCATAGGGTGCCCCGTCTCTGAGTGAGGAGGTCCGGTCTCAGAGGAATCGGCCAGGGAGGGGCTGTCGCAAGGAGTAAGAGTTCGGGGAACCAGGTCTGGCCGTGGCAGTACGGGGCGACCAAAAGGACCTGCTCCTTGTCCTCCCTGATCCTGCACAAGAGCTGTGCGAGTAGGCTCACTGGGGGGAACGCATATTTGCGTAGGCCCCGCGGCCAGCTGTGCATCCGTGCCGAGCGTGCCCTCGGTCAGGGAAAAGAACAGGCTGCAGTGGGAAGAGTCGTGGGAGGCAAACAGATCTACCTGCGCGTCCCCGAACTGTTCCCAAATCAGCTGGACCGTCTGGGGATGGAGTCTCCATTCTCCCGGGAGTGGCTGAAGCCGTGAGAGCTCGTCGGCTGCACGGTTCAGGGCTCCCGGAATATGGACAGCACGAAGGGACCTCAGGCGCTTCTGACTCCATAAATCGAGGTGGCGGGCGAGTTGAGACATAATGGCGGGAGCGTAGACCGCCCTGGTGGTTGATGTATGCTACTACGGCCGTGTTGTCTGTCCTGACAAGCACATGTTGACCCCTCAGCAATGCCCGGAAGCGGTGCAGGGCGAACCGTACTGCCAGTAACTCGAGGCAATTGACATGCAGAAGGCGCTGGGGTCCTGTCCAGGAGCCCGCGGCTGCTTGTCCATTGCACATGGCACCCCAACCCGTGGCAGAGGCATCTGTCGATACGACAACATGCCTGGAAACTCGTTCTAAGGGCACACCGGCCCGTAGAAAACTGAGGTTCGACCACGGGGTGAGTGTCTGTAGGCAGGCCCGAGTCACCGGAGCGTGCCAGACTGCCATGCCCACCTCGGGACTCGATCGCGAAGCTAATGCTGAAGCGGTCTCATATGTAACAATCCGAGCGGCGTCACCGCGGCTGCAGATACCATATGCCCCAGGAGCCTCTGAAACAGTTTCAGTGGAACCGCACTCTTGCTCTCGATTTGACGGAGGCAAGTCAGCAGAGACTGCGCGCGCTTGCTCGAAAGCTGCGCGCACATGGCGACCGAGTCGATGTCCATACCAAGAAAAGAGATCCTCTGCGCTGGGCAGACTTTGCTCTTCTCCCAGTTGACCCGAAGGCCCAGACGGGCTAGGTGATGGAGCACCCGATCTCTGTGTCCGCAAACCTGCTCCCGAGAGTGGCCCAGTATGAGCCAGTCGTCGAGGTAATTCAGGATGCGGACCCCGTGCTGCCGAAGGGGCGCAAGGGCGGCCTCTGCAATCTTCGTAAAGACGCGATTGGACAGAGACAGCCCGAATGGGAGGACCGCGTACTGATATGCCCGCCCCTCGAAAGCAAACCGTAGGAACGGTCTGTGTCGAGGAAGGATGGAGACATGGAAGTAGGCGTCCTTCAGGTCGATCGCCGCAAACCAATCGTCCGGACGAACGCATTCGAAAAGGCGTTTCGCAGTCAACATCTTGAACGGAAGCCTGTGTAGGGTTCGGTTCAAGATGCGAAGGTCCAGGATTGGCCGTAACCCACCGGTTTTCTTGGGTACAATGAAGTAGGGGCTGTAGAACCCCGACTTCATTGCGGCTGGAGGGACAGGCTCGATCGCACCCTTCGCCAGCAGGGTGGCAATCTCCGCACGCATGACGGGGGCGTTGGCCCCGATCTCGGTATAGCGGACACCCCTGAAACGGGGAGGAGCCTGCGCGAACTGAATCGCGTAGCCGAGCCTAATGGTCCGCGCGACCCAGCGGGACAGCCCCGGAAGCTGGAGCCATGCTTCCAGAGACTGCACCAACGGGGTCATGCGGAGCACAGACGTACCCAGGGTGGGGCAGCGTTACCGGCCCGGACAAGGGAGGCTGTTGGGCGTCCCGGTGTGGGGGCACGGTTAACTGCTGCGTCCCGACAGAGGAGACCAGGGAAGGACGCACGTTCCACTGGGGTCTGCTCTGAGGGGAGGCTGGCGACAGAGAGGGATTCGAGTGGCGGGACCCAAGGGTGGCGCGCACCGTCATCACCGGTCTCTGGGTGCTCAGGGATGGGAGTGTCAGTTCTTTCTTTAACCACATTAGGGTGCTGCTGACCCGTGGGCCAGCAGCTGAACAAAAGATTCTCCCCTGGCCCTCCACCAGGGGAAGGAGCGGCCCTGCTGCCGTCTCCCGGAAAGAACTGCCCATCCCTGAGCTGTCCGTGTCAGGAGCGCCGCTTAGCCTGGCGTTTCTTCGCGGGCTGCGGGGCTGCAACGGACGGGGACGCCTTCCTGCGGCTACCTCTGCGCGGCCCTGGTGGAGGCTGCTGCTTGGGTGGCGCAGAGGTTGAGGGAACCGCAGGAGGGCGTCCTCGGCGGCGAGCAGGCTGAGGCAACTGCGCGGGCGGCGGGGTGGAGGCAGCAGCGAACCGCCGGGGCAGTATATGTTTAATGGCCTCAGTCTGCTTCTGAGTGGCCGAGAACTGTTGGGTGAAGTTCTCGACCGCCCCGCCGAATAGCCCACCCTGGGATATGGGGGCGTCGAGGAAACGTGTTCGCTCGGCGTCCCGCATATCGGCCAGGGTGAGCCATAGGTGTCGCTCCTGGACCACATTTGTGGACATCACCTGACCCAGGGAGCGCGCGGTCACCTTCGTCGCCCGGAGAGCGAGGTCGGTGGCGGCACGCAACTCATTGCTGAGTCCTGGATCAGCTCCACCCTCGTGCATGTCGCACAGCAACTTGGCCTGGTAGGCCTGAAGAGTTGCCATGGCATGCAGCGAAGCAGCAGCCTGCCCCGCAGCTCTATAGGTCTTCGCCACCAGAGACGACGAAAACCTACAGGCCTTGGAGGGGTGCTTAGGATCACCGCGCCAGGTCGAAGCACTCTGCGAACACAGTTGCATCGCAACAGAGCGTTTGACCGGGGGGACCCCAGTGTACCCTTTAGCCACTGCTCCATCAAGGGTGGAGAAGGCGGAAGAGCTCGCCAAACGGTCACGGGAAGACAACGGGTTCCTCCAGGACCGCGCGATCTCTTCATGCACCTCGGGAAAGAAAGGAATTGGAGGAGTGGCCGGACGGGTGTCCGGACGCTCCCCCAAAAACCAATCATCCAACCGCGAACGCTCAGGTCGGGGCGGAGGGTTCCACTCCAACCCAAGCGCTGCGGCGGCCCGAGAGAGCATGGCTGTCAACTCTGGGTCTGACTCGGGCAATGCTGGAATGCCCGAAGGCGGCAGCACAGCCGAATCATCATCCTTGGATGACTCCAGCTCAATTTGTGATGCGGCGATGGACATTTCTTCGTCCTCCGCCGCGCCAAACGCCACAGTCGGGACAGCAGGAGCCGGCCCCGATGTGGACGCCTGAACACGGAGCGGGTCAGGTGCTTGAGAGGGGGGTGTGGGCCGAGGCATGAGCGTCGGCACATCATTCCACACCATCACCCTCAGATCACCCTGGCCAGCAGCCAAAGTGCAGCCTCGCTTGGAGACCGCAGATTGGGGTGTGGCAGAGGGGACTCTCGCTCCGGCATCAGCACGAAGCTCACGGAGTCTCGATCGTAACACCGAGATGGTCATGTTCCCGCAGTGGGAACATGAGTCATCCACGAGCACTGCCTGAGCATGCTGAAAGCCCAAACACGTCACGCAGCGCTCGTGCCCATCAGAAGACGAGAGAAATCCACCGCACCCAGAAGTGCACGGACGAGACATCCTGAAAAGGACGCGTCACGTGCAAGCTCTTTTTGTGAGAGGAAGCCTCGCGGCTGATGCCGAAGCGCCCAGGGAAACACACACCAGCTGTCAGACGGACCACTGCGCAGATCAGCAGGCAGGAAGTATGTGATCGCTGGAACGCGCCGTAACACCAACACCAACCGGAAAGCTGCTTGTTTCGAAGAAGCTGACGAATCTCAGAAGGCTGTAGGAGTGAAGAGAGGTACTCTTGGCTCCGAAAGCAGAAACATAATGCTGTATTGCCACGTACTTCCTTATATACTCACGCGGTGAGGCGGAGTTACGTATGCAAATTTCGCATGCCCCATGGCATTGGCACGCCATTGGGCGTTTTCTATATGCTCGAAGATGATAGGCTTCTAGGCGAAACCCCATTCGTTAGTCACTAACATACGTCGTAGTGACTGAACGAAAGGGAACGCAGCTTCCGGGTGATCAGTCTGTTGTTTAGCTGCGTGAAGTTCTTTCATAGCAAGCTTGGCATCAGCATCCGGGGGAATATAGGCTGCAGTAATAATGGTGGAAGTGAACTCCAGCGGTAGATAAAACGGTCTACATTTAACCATGAGAAACTCAAGGTTAGCTGAACGATGACTCCCAACAATAGCAGAGTTTGTGCACCAAGCTTTGTTAATGTAAATGCACAATCCACCCCCTCTGCTCTTACCGGAGCCATCTAATGTTCTGTCTGCCTGGAGTGTGTGGCGTCCCGCTAGCTCAATAGCGGTGTCCGGTATTCCGCTGTTTAACCAGGTTTCCGTGAAGATTAGGACGTTATAGTTCAAAAGTTTCTTGCTGTGTGTGATGCTGAGTCGAATCTCCTCCATTTTGTTCACTAGCGATCGTACATTGGCAAGGAAAATGCTGGATAAAGAGAGCTGGTGCGGAGTTAGCATTAGCTTAGCTCTTAGTCCTCCGCGCTTCCCCCGCCTTTGTTTACGATCTCGGCGCCACCTGCGTGCACTTCCGCCCGGCCGGGTAGAGTGCACAGCCTCGGGTGTCCTAGCGATCTCAGGAAGGAGTCGAAGATTGTCCATAAAACTGTCAGAAATTCGCAAACCAATATCCAAAAGCTCACAACGGGTGTACGTTGTAAAGGCACAACTGTTCTTTACAAACAGACCCGAGATGAGCAAGAAAAATACCGCAAAATTGCAGAATCTGGAGAGACACTGAGCCTCGCGATGTACTCGCGCCGCCATCTTGGTCATAATATCTAGAACTCACGTACATAACAGGGCGTGGCTTAACATTCCAGCCAATCAGCACATCTATTACAATCGGTATAACTGTATACAGTATATGTAATATTATATATAATATAATATATTATTTATGTATAATATTCAAGCTGTGGTCATCGTCTTTTGTATTTCCACAGCATGAACATGTTGATTTATGAATGAAACGCTGCTTTTAAAATCTTCTAATTTGCTGCCATTTGTTATGACATCCGCTTCAAACATTACAATGCTCACGATAAAGTAAATCCATTTCACCAGATAATTACTCTTCAACAGCGACACCATAGAAACATACAGAGCTAGCGCAAAAACACAAGTACAAAGACGATATTCTAAAGATGACCAGTGTTGGGCACGTTACTTTAAAAAAGTAATTAGTTATAGTTACTAGTTACTTCTTACAAATAGTAACTGAGTTAGTAACTGAGTTACATCATTATAAAAGTAACTAATTACCAAGGAAAGTAACTAATGCGTTACTTTTTTTTTTTTTTTCTTCAAATGTTCAAATAACTTGGATGCCCCCAATATTAAATATGTTAAATTAATGAATTGGACACTAAATAGAATAAATTATTATTATAAAACGTACATTAATGTAGGCTACACTATGCTGTGGGACAATGTGAGAGACACCTATCAAATTCAATACGTTATTGTAAATATTATCAGTAGACCTACTTTAGTGTAAATATTGTGTAAATATTATCAGTACTATACTACTTCTTTGGTAGTGGAGCTCACGTTATCACCTGGGTTTTTAGCCACTCATGTTGTGGTGGCATGTGAAGATATGAGGAGCTTCATTAGATTAGAATGACTTGTCACCGTCGTGGAGAGACTCTTTCCTCCTGGGCATAATTTGCACGTTACATAAACATTCTTACCTTTCACCTCAACGAGGGAAAAGAAGCGATTATACTTCCAGTTTGCCAAAGCTAAATTTGAAGTCGTTGGATTTGCCATCGCTCTGACTCCTCCTGTCGTGTGTGACTTTGCATATGCGTGTGTGTCTAGCTGTGTCTCATTTCGGAAGGCTGCATCCTCCGGAGGTCGCATTTGAAGGCTGCATGCGTCTGAAGGCTGTCTCATTTCAAAAAAGTAAGTAGGACACTCCGAATGCGACCTTCAAATGCGCCCTTCTTTTCAGGAATTCGGAGTGTGCATGAGATGCATCCTTCGTTGCTGCAGATAACCCACAATTCTTTGCGTCGCCATTAACAACCGTCATGTTTTTTAAATATTATTTGAAAAAATGGCGCCGCCGGCAGATATAAATGCAAGCGAAGATGTGGTGTTTAAACTTAAGTAGTTTCAAGCTTGTTTTTGTTTTTAAGCTCTATAGACCTCAAATAGATAGTTGTGGTAAACAGGATTACAAGTGTTGTGATATTTTATTTTATTTTTTAAACGTTTAGAACAGTGCTTTGCTGTCAAGGCAAAACATTTCATAGTCATTTTCAAGTTATAAATAATTTTCATTCATATGGTGTGAGAGCGCAACTCCACGGTGAACGTGTTGGCATAGCAACGTGATACTTCCTGCCTGTGTGTCCTACGGAGGACGTCTCGTTTAATTCTGATTAAGGACTCTCCGTATACCGCATCCTTCACAGGATGTGTCCTCCAGAGGATGCAGCCTTCAAAATTAAATGAAATGAGACACAGCTTCTGTGTGTGTGTGTGTGTGAACTCAACCTATCAACCTCAACCTTGTCTCCCACCCACCAATCATCATCAGTTATGTGTACCTTCCCACCCACCCCCAACACGCATGGCTGGCGCGCGCGCACGCGCGCACACACACACACACACACACACACACACACACACACACACACACACACACACACACACACACACACACACACACACTTTGCAGGTCCGACTGACAGAGAGCCTGTTCAGATGAAAACCGCTTCAGTGAGCTCAATTAAAGTAACGCTGCATTTTTTTTCTCAGTAACGCTAACGGCGTTGTGACGGGAGAAACAGTAATTTGTTTGATTACTCGTTACTGAAAAAAATTATTCCGTTAGTAACGCCGTTTATCTATAACGCCGTTATTCCCAACACTGAAGATGACTGTGCGCTTTTTTCTCTGCCACATAATGTCTGTGCATATGAGATGTGGTTCAAACTCTTTCCTTTATATTTATTATTATTATTATTAGCACATCATTGACCAACACGCATTTAAATATGTATTTCTTCAAGAATTCAACTGATATGTGTTTTATTGTCTGTATGTGAATGTCTACACACATCTGTGACTTGATCATGTGATCAGGACTTTTATTTTGTAGTGGAGATGTGATGTCATAAGGCTGCGCCACACTCCTGCATCTGTTGTGATTCTGCTGAAGAAAGGTTTGTGTTTTAAAGTGTTTAAATCAATGCAAACTGTTCAGGCAATTTTATAGTTTTAACAAGAATCATTAAATGACTGTTTGATTATTGAATTTAACATTATAATGTGTTATCTAACATTAATGAACTTTATTGTGTGTGAGTAAAGCTCGTCCACACATGAGTAACAGAAAAGATGCATCTCATTTCTCTCTATATATCGTGAATCAGTTTATCATAAACACAAATTCAGTCACTGGCGAGTAGAGATGAGAGAAACTGAGCTTTAGAAATTCAAGAGTCAACCGAATCAATCGCAGCACAGAATGATTCACTGAGTCGACTCACTCGAATCACCTCAAACACTGATGACCTAAACACGAGAACCACAAACATGTGTAATGAAAACTTTTACTAATCAGCTACAAATGTTTTCATGGAGCTGTAATCTATTTAATATAAACCAGAAACCAATCATTAAATGTAAAGCTTAAATGTCTAAATATGAGCCCACTATGTTGTTTAACTAATTAAGCTATAGTTTTGAGTATTTTTTAACTCTCTCTGACTGACTCTCTTACCAGTGACTAAACTAGAGCTGATTGAGACACTCTCCGAGATTTATTTTGCATTTATTTTTGTAATTATTCTCATCTTAAAGATGGCGTTTATTAAAGAGGAGACTGAAGACGTGAAGATTGAAGAAGACCTGAAGATTGAAAATGTCTTCAGTTTGAAACATGAAGAAACTGAGGAACAAACAAAGATGGCGTTTATTAAAGAGGAGAGTGACGCCGTGAAGATTGAAGAAGACCTGAAGATTGAAAATGTCTTCAGTTTGAAACATGAAGAAACTGAGGAACAAACAGGTTAGTTTCATTCTCAAAGCTGAACTCATTTGATCCTTATTCAAATGTCCAGCTCTACAGAAATGATATAATATTTTTTAATTGAGTCCTAATTAAAGCAAGACGTTGCATTTAAATGAAAGGTTTTCAAATATAAAACTTTTATGTTTTCAGTGAGTGCGTCAGTTCTTTTTGATCTCATTTAAACAAAACTGTGATAATTGTGATAATTTTGGTCACTATAATCGTGATATGAAATTTTCATACTGTCCCATCCCTAATTGCTCTCAAAAGCCGTTGCCTCTTCTAGGGCTGCAACTCTCAAATATTTTGATAATCGATTATTTGGTCGATTATTTCTCGATTAATCGGATTAAAAGGCCAGTTTTTAATTGAATATAATTCTGAAGTTATAATATACACCCAGTGTTCAATTAGGCGAATTGAAGTGTTTTTTATGCAAAGAATACCATTTTCATTACACTGATGGTTGTTAGCTTTTTAATTATATTATCTAAAAGTACATCAGCTGCAAACCGTAATGCAGCGTTCACACCAAACGAGAATAGAGCGTCAGGAGCGAGTGATTTCGATGTTAAGCCAATGGAAAGGCACGTTGACACGTGTCTGGAGGTCCTGCGGCGCGATGGACACGATTCCGCCTCATTCGCGCATCCAGTTAGCGCGAATTACGCGTCTTGCACGAGTGGTGCTTTTTGTGCAATCACGCGTTTTGAAGCGAATTCACGTCTGACGCCCGAGTTGAAATTTCAGCAGCTTTTAGATCTTGTTGGTCCGACTTTGTCGAGACAAACTGGACAGATCTACCTTCTCAGCCCTGAAATCCAGCTGCTGGTGGCCCTCCATTTTTATGCAGTGGGGAGTTTTGTGGAGGTGCATGGGGATGGATATGGGCTAAGTAACACCTCTGTGTGGCGGTGCGTTGATTCCGTAACGAACATCCTGCTCTGTCAGGCCACAGATTATATCTGCATGCCTTCCGCCAGGCACAAAGTGATGGAGGTGCATCAAGACTTCCATGCCATTCCTGGTATCCCGCAAGTGATAGGCCTTGTCGACAGGACACTTATACCCATCACCAACCCTTCAGCACTAGACCAGGCCTTCATTTCTCATAAGGGTTTCGCCGCCATCAATGTCCAGGTGGTAGTGGACCACAGGGGGATGTTTGCGGATGTGGTGGCAAAGTGGCCCGGTAGAACATGACAGCTTTGTGTGGGCCAATTCAGTGGTGGGTGAAGATGGAGAAATAGGTCCTATTCAGTCCAATCCTTGTCCTATTCAGGCTGAGATTGGTTTTGATTTGAAGCCATTCACGGGTGTTTAAGTATAATTATCAGAGCCTGCCGGGCGAACGCAAAACATATATATAGAAGTCGGCTATTCTTTCATCCGGAAGCGAACGGCGAGTGAAGCAGATCGGGCGAGCGCGCATGTAAGTGTTTTGAACTCATTCTGCAGTTGTGTTACACAGCTTAAAGTTGTACTTGCTAGAACAGTGTTGTTTCTTCTACTGGTATTGCGTTGTTTTATTCTGTCTGTGTGCAATTGATCCTGTCATAGTAAATCGCATTTGAATAATATACAAGTTCGTTATAATACTGAACGAGCCTTTTGCACTTAAGCAAGTTGTCCTATTCAGGCTGAGATTGGTTTTGATTTGAAGCCATTCACGGGCGTTTAAGTATAATTTTCAGAGCCTGCCGAGCTCCCACCTGATCTCACTCGAGCAGTGAATAGTATCTATTTAACGAGCGTTCCATAGCTGGCCGTGTTTTCAGCCTCCGCGTGTGAAGACCGACGCGGGTAAAGACATCTGTATTCGACTCTTCCTCTGCGCGACTCCTCCGAGGCAAGGACTCCGGTAAGACTCCGAGCTATCGCCTTCTCTTCTCCTCTTTCACCTTCCTTTTCTCTCCAACCATGTGTGTACAGTCCATTCCCGTTATCTCTCAACCACGCCCCACTACTACACGCAGGCCTACACGACACCGTAACCTTGCTAATCTACGTCCTGTTCCTTTCTCCGCTAATACTCCTCCCTCTTTTTCTGTGGGCCTATGGAATTGTCAGTCAGCGGTCAATAAAGCTGACTTCATTCCAGCCTTTGCCACTCAATCTGCTCTCAAAATCTTATCCTTGACTGAGACCTGGGTCCGCCCAGGAGACTCAGCAACACCCGCTGCTCTTTCTAATAACTTCTCTTTCTTCCACACCCCACGCCACACTGGGAGGGGTGGTGGCACTGGTCTTCTCATTCATAACAACTGGAAATACTCTACTCACACATCTCTTTGCAATAACAACACATTTGAATACCACGCTATTACGCTTACGACTCCCGTTAAACTCCATATTGTAGTCATTTACCGCCCCCCTGGTCCATTGACCACCTTTGTTCATGAGCTAGATGTTCTGCTCTCCTCATTTCCAGAGGATTGTAGCCCACTCATAGTCCTTGGCGACTTCAACATTCATCTGGACAAATCTTATGCTTCAGATTTCCACTCCCTCCTTGCATCATTCGATCTCAATCGCCTCATCACTTCACATACCCACAAATCTGGTAACCATCTGGACCTCATTTACACACGCAACTGCTCTACAGACAATATTTTGGTCAAACCTCTACACATCTCAGATCATTTCTTCATCACATTCAATCTTCAACTCACTATTCATGCACTACCAGTTCCTCCACCTGTTACCTTCAGGCGAAATCTGCGCTCACTCTGCGTTCACTTTCTCCTTCTCATCTCTCCTCTGCTGTCTCATCCTCCCTTCCCTCATCCTCACAATTATCCTCTATGGATGTCATCACTGCAACCGACACTTTATGCTCCACTTTAACTTCTTGCCTAGACAGTATTTGCCCTCTTTCTTTTAAGCCAGCACTTTCTTTTGAGCCATTCCCTCTAACCCTTGTTTATCTGATGTTATTCGTGAACACCGGACGATACTCAGGGCAGCAGAGAGAACATGGCGTAAATCTAACCACCCATACGATCTAGATAAGTATCAGTCCCTGCTCTCATCCTTCTCGGATGAAGTACATGCAGCCAAATCTTCTTATTTCCAAAATAAGATCAACAGCACCTCAAACTCACGCACACTGTTCAGAACATTTAACTCTCTCCTCTGCCCTCCCCCACCACCTCCCTATCTCCAGACGATTTTGCACAATTCTTCACAAACAAAACAACAACCATCAGCAGTCAGTTCTCACCCTCACACACTGTAGACTTCAGTTCAGCCACATCCACAACCAAACACCCTCTCTTCTCATTTTCTACACTCACTGAGACTGAAGTATCTAAACTTCTCTCTAGCCATCCAACCACCTGTCCTCTTGATCCCATTCCCTCACACCTCCTTCAAGCCATCTCTCCTACAATCCTACCAGCACTCACTCACATCATCAACACATCTCTCAGCACCGGCATCTTCCCTACCACATTCAAGCAGGCTCGGGTAACTCCACTGCTTAAGAAACCCACGCTAAACTCATCACTCATAGAAAATTACAGACCTGTTTCTCTACTACCATTCATAGCAAAAACTATTGAACGAGTTGTTTTCAACCAGGTTTCATCCTTCCTATCACAGAATAATCAGCTGGACATCAACCAATCAGGTTTCAAAAGGGGCCACTCCACAGAGACTGCACTACTGTCGGTCACTGAAGCCCTGCGGATAGCTAAAGCTGATTCCAAATCATCAGTCCTCGTCCTGCTCGATCTATCTGCGGCCTTTGACATGGTCAATCATCAGATTCTTCTGTCCACCCTCTCATCACTGGGCATCACAGGGACTCCGCTCCTTTGGTTTGAGTCCTATCTCACAGGTAGGTCTTTCAAGGTTGCCTGGAGAGGAATCCCAAGCACATCCACTGACCACTGGGGTTCCCCAGGGCTCGGTGCTTGGTCCTCTCCTCTTCTCCATCTACACTACTTCATTGGGACCCATTATTCTGGCACATGGCTTCTCATACCACTGCTATGCTGATGACACTCAGCTCTACCTTTCATTTCACCCAGATGACCCCACAGTAGCTGCACGAATCTCCAGCTGTCTGACTGACATCTCTGCATGGATGAGAAAACATCACCTGCAGCTTAACCTGGCAAAGACTGAGTTTCTCATCTTCCCCGCCAGTCCCACCATACAACATGACTTCACCATCCAGTTAGGTACATCCTTGATTTCAGCATCAAAGTCAGTCAGAAATCTTGGAGTAACATTTGATGACCAGCTGTCCTTCAGAGAACACATTTCTAAGACAGCTCGCTCATGCCGGTTTGCGCTCCATAACATCAGGAAGATTAGACCGTTCCTAACAGAGCATGCAACACAGCTTCTTGTCCAGGCCCTGGTTATTTCTAGACTTGACTACTGCAATGCGCTTCTGGTTGGACTCCCCTCTTGTGCGATCCAATCACTTCGAATGATCCAGAATGCAGCAGCACGTCTTGTCTTCAAAGAGCCCAAAAGGACCCACGTCACACCTCTCTTCATCTCCCTGCACTGGCTACCACTCACTGCTCGCATCAAGTTTAAGGCGCTGACGCTTGCATACAGAGCCACCACACACTCAGCTCCAACTTACTTTGACCCCATTCTACAAATCCACACACCCACCAGAAGCCTTCGCTCAGCAAAGGAACGACGGCTTGTGGTACCATCACAGAGGGGAAAAAAATCCCTTTCCAGAACATTTTCATTCAATGTTCCCAGCTGGTGGAACAATCTTCCCAACACCATCCGAAATGCAGAATCATTGACATTCAAAAGTCAACTTAAAATTCAGCTCTTCCGTGAGCACTTAATCTCATAAAAAAAAAAAAAAAACTTTTCCTCTCCTCTTCCTCTTTCTTCTTCCCTCCCCACTCTAGCCTGTGCTACACTGAGCAATGTACACGGTCTCAGGATTTCAGGCTCTTATTGCACTTCTTGATTCTTCATGACCTATCGCTTCATGTTCCCCCAAGTTGTAAGTCGCTTTGGATAAAAGCGTCTGCTAAATGCATAAATGTATAAATGTATAAATAGGGGTTTTCGGGCAAAGCATTTTTTAGGAGACAGCGGCCAGCTACCCCCTCGAACCTATCTTTTAAATCCAGTCACCAACCCCCCCACACAAGCTGAGTTTGGAACAGAAATGGTTGGTCTTTGAAATTTTGCTTCAGACAAAGCATATTGCTTCTCCAGAATCTGAAGCCTCGCGTTTTTTCACCTCAGACATTGCCCGGGCAAGGTTATTGTCCTCTTGTAACCCCTGCTCGATCCCTCGCAACACTTCCAGCTTCTCCTTTTCGAGCTTCACCAGCTCTTCACTGCAGTTGCACCGGATAGAACACCTTCTGGAGACAACCTCAGTGGAGGCCGATGAAGGTGCAGAGAGGCGTGGTGACGCCGGTGCTGGAGAAGCCCTGCCACTGCTAGCAGAGGAAGAGGGCATGAGGGTGCAGTGGTGCAAGGATAGACTGTTCTTAGAGCATCGAGTCGTATCCACAACTGTTCTCAGATCTATACCCCCTGAGATACCCTGTGATGCAGCTTCCCCAATGATTGCCAGGGCCTTTTCCTCATCGGGGCTGAGTGCAAGCACTGAGCTGGTCCCACCACCGGTTCTTGTCCAGTCTCTCCGTCTTTGGCTGCACTGGCAAAATCTTGCCAATTTTCACGGACAACTTCCCACTCTCTCTGTGGGCTAGAACTTGATGCTGCCATTTTAATTGCCATGCTTTCCCAGATATCCTTTTTAGTTTTGTTGGACACTGTTGTCCGAAATCTTAAAGGGCCCTATCTTGCACCCAGCGCAATTGACTTTGTACACCGACGCATGTGTCATTCCTATTTTGCACCCGCGCAAAGCGCGCTTTTCCCTCCACAGAAGCACGTCGCTAAACTAGTGAATGAACTTGCGCTCCCTGGGCGGTTCAGCGCAAAAAAGGAGGCGTGTTCCGGCGCAAACAATCCCTGGTGCTATTTTGCTGTTCCATTAAACAATTGCGCCACTGACCAGAAAAAACCTAGTCTAAAGTCAGTGGCGCGTTGCGCGTTGTTCATTATGCTATTTTAAGGGCGCATGCTTGACCATAGCGTGCACAACGCGCATACACTTTGCTCATGTAATCTACACAGATGCAACAGTTATTTTTGCAAATCATAAATTGTTACACTAAAAAAATATTAACACATGAGATGACGGAAATCATTGTGGTGTGCCACGAAGATGTGAAAAAATAGGCATAAATCTAGCTTACAAATTATTCAGGCTAATTATTTATTTAACCGACGCTATTATGGGTGGGTTTCTCCCATCCCCATACAACACAACTTCTCTGTCTTTCACTGCTCTTACAAGAACATCAGTCTCCTCGGCTGTGAACCGCTCCTGGCGTGCGCCTGGTAAATACGCCATAATAATAGCAATCCATAATGGAACTTGCGCACCTGCTTTTAAAGGGAATGTTGGATGACGCTCTGATTGGTTTATTCACGTTACGCCCAAACCACACCTATGAATAATGAAGCTACTTCAGACCAACCCATTTTAGATTTGCGCCGGGCGCAAGAGCCATTTATCCCGCCGGGAAAATAGCAACAGCGCCGAGACCCGCCCACAAAGTTACTTGCGCTTTGCGCTTTGACACTTGCGTTTCAGATCGTTAAAATAGGGCCCAAAGTGTCTTTGTGCTGAGTAACATTGTCTAAAAGTATGGCCATTTCAGTTTGGCTCTCCTCTTTCTTTCTTTTTTAATAAAAGAATGTCAAGACTTAGAGGGGCATGGTCTGAAATAACAATGAGCAGATATTCAGAGTTTACAACCTGAGGGGATAGAGAATTATTGATAAAAAAAAATCTATACGAGAGAAAGATTGATGGTCAATGTAACCATTATTAATCGTAAAACTCGGAAAATATCTTTGACATAGCAGATGGAGCTTTAACTACAGTACTTGATTGATCCAAATCTGGATCAATAATAATAAAAGTTTAGATATGTGTTTAGCGCTGGGATCTTTCATAACAAATTCTAAGCAAAGTTTGGGGCATATACATTTACCAGAACTATTGGTGTTTGTGAAATTTTCCCTTTCACAATTACATATCTACCATTCACATCAGAAACAACACTGTCCATAGGAAAAGGCACAGTCTTATTAATCAAAATTGCAACTCCTCTAGACATAGAATCAAAGTTGGAATGAAACGTCTGATGTCCATCGAGTTTGGAGTCTGCATTGATCCTTGAGACGCAGATGAGTTTCCCGGAGGAATATAGCGTCAGGTTTTTGTAGTTTTAAATGTGTCAACTTTGGATTTTTTTTTAATGGGTCCATTCAATCCTTTCACATTCCAACTCAAGAATCTAACTGAGCTTCTGGTATTGTCCATCAATTTCACTTAGTATATAAATAGAGTGGAGGCCACAAGCAGAAAGATAAATAAATGAATTGCGCAGGCCATTTCTCACAGCAGTAAATGCCTGTGGAGTTGTAGTCAGGGAAGATGAAGACCTTTCGGCCCTTATAGAGGAGATGGTTCCAATTTCCACGTCGAACAGCCTTCTCTTTGTCTTTAAAGTAGTGAAACCAAACAATCATCCCTCTAGGCCTTTGATTCTCCCAGTCACCTGAGGGCGCTGTGCCAATATGGAGTGCTCCAACAGCAGGGGTGTTGGAAAGATTTTGATCCGAGCACATCCTGGAAAAATTGCGAATTAAACGCAACCAATCGCTCCCTTCTGCCGATGACACGGAGATTACAACGCTGAGAGCGTGACTTCAAGTCCAGCACTTTATCGGTGAGCTGTTTGTTAGCCTGAATTTAACTTTAGCACAGTCTGTTCCAGTGCTACAATGCAGTCGCTGTAATCGTTCAAGTGCTAAACAAGCTCGTCAAATTGCCAACTTTGCGATTCAATGCTCGATTTAAAACTCTCAAAATACGCGGGGCAAGAGCGGAGTCAATGGCTGCTTTCACCTGTTCTGTGATGGTAGAAGTTAGCTCTGAGATCAAAGTGGCACAAAGTTTTGATGCTATGCTTGTATGAGAACCACTGGACTAAATGCTGCTAAATGTGTCTGTCCTGTTACGCCATTAAACTGGGTTTCACTTGCATTTGTCTCTGTTCCCCTTAGGCCTGAAGCAGCTAAAAGAGGAGGGTCAAGAATTGAATGAAAAGGAAGAGAAAGATCTCTATGAACAGCATCATGATTTCATAACTGAAGAAAAATCATTTAGTTGCTCACAGACTAAAAAGACATCCACACGAAAAAGATCTCAGAAGACAGGAACTAGAACTTTCAGCTGCCCTCAGTGTGAGAAGAGTTTCAATCAACATGGACATCTTAAATCCCACTTGAGAGTTCACACTGGAGAGAAGCCTTACACCTGCCAACAGTGTGGAAAGAGTTTTAATCAACATGGAGACCTTAAAGTCCACATGAGAATTCACACTGGAGAGAAGCCTCACACCTGCCAACAATGTGGAAAGAGTTTTTCTGATAAAGGACCCCTTCAAAAACACATGAGAATTCACACTGGAGAGAAGCCTTTCACATGCCAACAGTGTGGAAAGAGTTTTAATCAAAGTAACAGCCTTATAGCCCACATGAGAATTCACACTGGAGAGAAGCCTTTCACCTGCCAACAGTGTGGAAAGAGTTTTTCTGATAAAGGAACCCTTCAAAAACACATGAGAGTTCACACTGGAGAGAAGCCTTTCACCTGCCAACAGTGTGGAAAGAGTTTTTCTGATAAAGGAACCCTTCAAAAACACATGCGAGTTCACACTGGAGAGAAGCCATTCACCTGCCAACAGTGTGGAAAGAGTTTTACTCAAAGTAACACCCTTAAAGCCCACATGAGAATTCACACTGGAGAGAAGCCTTTCACCTGCCAACACTGTGGAAAGAGTTTCACTCAAAGTAACTGCCTTAAAGACCACATGAGAATTCACACTGGACTGAAGGATTTCACCTGCCAACAGTGTGGAAAGAGTTTCGCTAATATAGGAAAACTTACAGTTCACATGAGAGTTCACACTGGAGAGAAGCCTTACACCTGCCTGCAGTGTGGGAAAAGTTTTACTCAAAAAGGAAGCCTTGAGAAACACATGAGAGTTCACACTGGAGAGAAGCCTTTCAACTGCCAACAGTGTGGAAAGAGTTTTTCTGGTAAAGAAAACCTTAATGCGCACATGAGAATTCACACTGGAGAAAAGCCGTTCACTTGTGACCAGTGTGGAAAGAGTTTCAGATTTAAAGCAAAGCTTAATTTCCACATGAGGAGTCACTAAAGAGAGAACTGTTTTGTCGTCAGTGTGGAAGGAGTTTCACAGACCGGAATCATCTTAAGAGACGCGTAATGACTCACACCCGAGAGAAACTTTTCATGTGCCATCATGTGGAAAGAGTTTCAGATTTAAGGCAAACCTACAGACGCACATAAGAGTTCAAGGCAAGACAACTTGAACTTGAACAACAAGTTCACACTGAAGAGAAGCCTAAAGGGTTAAATATAGAATCTTGAGGGGAAAAATATATATCATGCTTTGTAAATGTATATCAAGAATGCCACCCAAATATGTTAGGTCAATGAATGTATATTGTGTTCAATAAACATAAAACATTAGTGATAATCTGTTGCCCAAATATTTTATTTAATGTAATGTTGTTGCTTGTTAAGATAATGTAAACCCATGAGGCAAGAAAAACTTAAACTTAAAAGCATATTCATATATCTTAAAACGTATACATGATATAGATATACATAAGCCTAAGCTCTTTTCAATCAAATCCATGCAAAAGTTAATATCAGATAATTTTACAGTAAAGGATGTAGCGAATATTCTTCAGTTTTCCATGGTGCTGTACATAGTCTCTCTCTCTTGGAGAGCTTACGACTAATGTACAGCACCGGCCGCTCTTCACCCTCCACCTCCTGGGACAGGACCGCGCCTAGCCCTCTGTCCGAGGCGTCAGTCTGCAGAGAAAAAGGGAGAGAAAAGTTAGGGGCCTGAAGGAGTGGTCCTGCTGGCACCACTCCGTCCACTGAACTGTATCTGGCACTTCTTTTTTAGTTAAATCAGTCAGCGGGCTAGCGAGGTCCGAATAATTAGGTACAAACCTTCTGTAATATCCCGCTAGCCCCAGGAACTGTCTAACGTCCTTTTTGGTCTTAGGTCTTGTTCAGGTAAGCGGTACGGGCGACTGCGAACAACCACGCCCGGCTCGGTCTCAACGTGGTGCTGAATGAGATCGGTGCGACCAGGTAGGGGCGAAAACACGTCGGCAAACTCCGCCTGTAATTTTTTTACGTCAGTGAGCTGGGACAGCGAGAGGTGACCCCCCCCCCCCCCCCCCCCCCGGGGGGAGAGCGAGAGACTGGGATTTTTTGACAGCCTGTAACAAATTCTCCATTGATAGCCGCCCCAAAGTGTGTGGAGTTTTGTTCTCAGGTCCAGGACATACTGAATTCCGTTTTTACTCGCGGAAGGTCCGTCCTCCCAAGCCTCTCTAAGAACATCCAGGACCCCGTGGGGCTGACGGCCATAGAGAAGCTTCGAAGGGGGAAAACCCAGTGAAGGCTTGGGGAACCTCACGAACAGCAAACAACAGAGGTTCTAGCCACTTTTCCCAATTTTTGGCGTCCTCGTGAACGAACTTCCCGAATCATGGTTTTCAACGTGCGATTAAAACGTTCCACCAGTCCGTCTGTTTGTGGGTGATTGACGCTGGTGCGAATTGATTTAACGCCCAATAACTCGTAAAGTCCGTGACATGAACGCCGTGCCTTGATCGGTGAGAATCTCTTTCTGACCGTTCTAATGGCCTGATGAGGTCCATACCAATTCGTTCGAAGGGGACCTGCATCAGAGGAAGTGGGCACAATGGTGCTTTTGGAGTGGCTGGAGGATTCACCAACTGGCATTCACAACACGACGCACACCACTTGCGTACATTCTCGTGAATGCCCGGCCAGAAGAACCGGGCCATGAGGCGGTTTAATGTAGCTGTGTCTCCTAAATGCCCGGCCATGGGGTTAGAATGAGCCGCCTGGAAAAGCATTTCCCGGCGGTTCTTAGGAATTAACAACTGGGTTGTATCCTGCTTTGACTGGGCGTCTTGGGTCACCCGATACAACCTTTTATAAGTCTTTTATAATCGAAAAATACGGAAAGGAGAGCGGTTGACCAGGATGGACGAGGTGGCCGTCGATGGCTCGGACCTGATTAAACACATTTTTGAGCAAATCATCCTGGGACTGTTCTAGGGGAAAGTCATCGCGATCTGTGAGCACCGGTGCCCGCAGCTCGCTCGTTTCCCCTGAAACCGCCGCCCGAGGTCCCGGCTCCGCCTCGCCCACGTGAGCAACCGCCACGGCCATGGCTATTAGCCATGCCGGAGGTGCGGGTTAACCGCAACCTCCACACTATGCGTTTGTCCCCTAAATTGAATCGTGACGGGCACTAAAGGATAGTTCACCATTTACATTTAGTCATTTAGCAGACGCTTTTATCCAAAGCGACTTACAAATGAGAGCAATAGAAGCAACTAGAACAGTCAGAGGCTACAGTATGCAAGTGCTGTAACAAGTCTCAGTTAATCTGACACAGAACACACAGGACTTTTTATTTATTTATTTATTTGTTTTTTTAAATAAATTAGACAGACAGAAAAATGAATAGAATGTTAAGTGCTATTCTTGATTGGCCAGGTGCTGCTGGAAGAGACATGTCTTTAGCCGTTTTTTGAAAATGGCTACAGACTCGGCTGCTCGAATTGAGATAGGCAGGTCATTCCACCAGGTGGGGGCAGTCCAGGCAGACCAGGTGGGTCCAGTCCAGGCAGTACCACTCAATTGATGATAACCTCGACGTCGCTTCTGTCGGCCATCAGACACTTACGGCAGGAGTCACGGAGCTGGTGCGCAAAGGCAAAGGGTTGGCTGGACTCGTCCAGTGACAAGGTGCGGAAGCGCTGTCGGTGTTGCTCGGGGCGCCGGCCGACCCGCTGTAGAATCACGCGCTTCAGGTCGTCCTAAGCCAGGAGATTCTGGACTGGCAGTTGGTGGGCGGCTACCTGCGCTTCTCCCGACAGCAGCTGCAGGAGCCACATCGGACAGTCCGCTTTGGGCCATCCCCTCTCGAAGAGGTCGATGAACGCCTCCTGATCGTCCTCGGGCCCCATCTTCGAGAGGTGCAGGACGGCAGCCGAGTCTGTGATGGTGGGGGGGATGACCCGAATCCCCTGGCCAATCCAGCTCCGGAACAGCTCCCGGTCTTTATGCTGGGCCCGAAGGAGAGCTTCGAAGTGCTTCTGCTGCTCCTCCCTCACGGCCAGCAGGTTTTGATGTTGCTCCTGATGAAGACCGGCGAGCGAGTTGACAAGGTCCGCAAGTGGCGTCTTTGCCGGAGTCTGCATGGCGGCGACATGCTTCTCCCTTCCCGGGTTTTTGACACCAGTGTTGTGAAGGTTCGTGTGTGGGTGTGGGAAGGAAGAAGACACGGTCGTCGTAACTGGGACTGCACTTTTTATTTAAACTCACGATCCTCAGAGCTGTAGTTACGCTCAGGCGCGTTCTCACTCAAAACTCAATATAAACAGCGCACTCAGGCTCAATATCTATCTCTTTCCTCTGGCAGTCCCACTCTCTCGGTTGCAGGCGTTTGCAGTCCCAGTCCCGGTCTCTCTCTCCCGCTCTCTCCTTCTGGAGCGGCTTTTATACAATCTCTCAACGCCAATTACTGCAATGAGACACAGGTGTTTGTTATCTGCACTTGACCTGCTTACTCACCGCTCGGTCCCACCCTCTCTCTCCCGCTGCAGACCTCGCGAAAACCACCCCCCTCCGCCACAATCAGTTACACCACATTTGTTGTTACTTATTATTTTATTTATTATTTATTTTAAGGTCATTATTGCCTACTTTTTAACCTATAAAGGAAGATTCTTTGAAATGTAGGGAAGTACAGGATATGTAAATTTTCCTCAAAAAAAATCGTCCTTCTTCTTTTGCCATTACGTGTTTGACAAATGAATTAACAGACAAGGAAGTTTAGTTTTATATACAGTCCCAGTACCTTATACAGAACATAGGGGCAAGGTCCTCTCTTAAACATCTCTTATCTATAGTTTTACTATCCAGGAAGCAAGGTTACATATATTTAAAGAAACACACCTATCATGGTAAAATATGAACTGCCCCCAGTTGTTACATTGTGCTTATTTTCAAAGAAACATTGAAAACTTGAACACACAGAAGTGTCTATTAAAGATTAAGTGTGCATTTGAATTAAATGTTGTTTGGCCGATATGAATCAAGGATTTGATCTGCTGTAAAGTGTATAAAATAAATAAATACATAAATAAAAGTGTATAGGGTCACTAGCCACCAAAGGTCTGTAATCGTGTGAGTAAATTGTTTTATATACATTGACATCTCTGACATTTCTGATGTCTTATGTGCAATTTATCTTTATTCCTCAAGGTGGCAATGTCTGATACAGATCCTGCAGAGCAAACTGTAAGCAATCAAATATTTGTGTCACTCTCACTTGATTGTGGATCTGTTGAAACGATCAAAATATTAATTTTGAAGACATTGAAAACTATAGTTTTTTTAAGAATATGGCTCAGATTGTGAATATGGGACAGATGTTAAATGTACTGGGGAAATGAGCTCTAATTATGAAATTTTATTTTTAAAAAAACATTCCTCAAACTGAACCTTTCCCATTTCCAAAATGTAACAAAATATGCTTGATCTTAGAGACCCATCCATGTTAGATATAGTTCTGGGTTGCTAAAGACCAGAATATGCAATAATTATTGACCAAACAATTCAAATGAGCCAAATTCAAGGGTCAATGACTCAAGTAGAGGAAACACTGATCACCATAATGGTGACTTCAAATGAAATATAATCTATCAATAATCAAAATTACCTAGCTAAACCACTTTTAATTCTCAATTAGAACTTTTGTAGATATATATTTAGAAATTAAGTCAAACTGGTTTGTATTAAGTGAAGATGTTAATGCTGTTTGTGGAGAAATTTAATGTTAATTTTGCTGTGTGCACTTTTTTTGTTTATTGTAATTTGTTTCTTCTATTTATTTATATATATATATATATATATATATATATATATATATATATATATATATATATATATATATATATATATATATATATATATATGTATACACAGGGAGTGCAGAATTATTAGGCAAATGAGTATTTTGACCACATCATCCTCGTTATGCATGTTGTCTTACTCCAAGCTGTATAGGCTGGAAAGCCTACTACCAATTAAGCATATTAGGTGATGTGCATCTCTGTAATGAGAAGGGGTGTGGTCTAATGACATCAACACCCTATATCAGGTGTGCATAATTATTAGGCAACTTCCTTTCCTTTGGCAAAATGGGTCAAAAGAAGGACTTGACAGGCTCAGAAAAGTCAAAAATAGTGAGATATATTGCAGAGGGATGCAGCAGTCTTAAAATAGCCAAGCTTCTGAAGCGTGATCATCGAACAATCAAGCGTTTCATTCAAAATAGTCAACAGGGTCGCAAGAAGCGTGTGGAAAAACCAAGGCGCAAAATAACTGCCCGTGAACTGAGAAAAGTCAAGCGTGCAGCTGCCAAGATGCCACTTGCCACCAGTTTGGCCATATTTCAGAGCTGCAACATCACTGGAGTGCCCAAAAGCACAAGGTGTGCAATACTCATAGACATGGCCAAGGTAAGAAAGGCAGAAAGTCGACCACCACTGAACAAGACACACAAGCTGAAACGTCAAGACTGGGCCAAGAAATATCTCAAGACTGATTTTTCTAAGGTTTTATGGACTGATGAAATGAGAGTGAGTCTTGATGGGCCAGATGGATGGGCCCGTGGCTGGATTGGTAAAGGGCAGAGAGCTCCAGTCCGACTCAGACGCCAGCAAGGTGGAGGTGGAGTACTGGTTTGGGCTGGTATCATCAAAAATGAGCTTGTGGGGCCTTTTCGGGTTGAGGATGGAGTCAAGCTCAACTCCCAGTCCTACTGCCAGTTTCTGGAAGACACCTTCTTCAAGCAGTGGTACAGGAAGAAGTCTGCATCCTTCAAGAAAAACATGATTTTCATGCAGGACAATGCTCCATCACACGCGTCCAAGTACTCCACAGCGTGGCTGGCAAGAAAGGGTATAAAAGAAGAACATCTAATGATATGACCTCCTTGTTCACCTGATCTGAACCCCATTGAGAACCTGTGGTCCATCATCAAATGTGCGATTTACAAGGAGGGAAAACAGTACACCTCTCTGAACAGTGTCTGGGAGGCTGTGGTTGCTGCAGCACGCAATGTTGATGGTGAACAGATCAAAACACTGACAGAATCCATGGATGGCAGGCTTTTGAGTGTCCTTGCAAAGAAAGGTGGCTATATTGGTCACTGATTTGTTTTTGTTTGGTTTTTGAATGTCAGAAATGTATATTTGTGAATGTTGAGATGTTATATTGGTTTCACTGGTAAAAATAAATAATTGAAATGGGTATAAATTTGTTTTTTGTTAAGTTGCCTAATAATTATGCACAGTAATAGTCACCTGCACACACAGATATCCCCCTAAAATAGCTAAAACTAAAAACCACTTCCAAAAATATTCAGCTTTGAAATTAATGAGTTTTTTGTGTTCATTGACAACATGGTTGTTGTTTAATTATTAATGTTGTAAAATTAATCCTCAAAAATACAACTTGCCTAATAATTCTGCACTCCCTGTATATATATATATACGCTTCGAAGCTTCATGATGCTGTGTTTTGAAATCGGTCATCACTATATAAGTCGTTTTTTAGGTTTTTTGCGCACAAAAACTATTCTCGTCGCTTCATAAAGTTATTGTAGAACCACTGTAGTGAGACAGAATTTTCATTTTTGGGTGAACTAACCCTTTAATGTATTTGGCTTGTTTTGTTCGGTTGTCCTAAGAAATTTATTTATTTTTATTTCATTATCATTATTGTGTTTTAAGGAGTTAAAAGTGGTGCTTATCAACCTTGATTGACATGGTAATAACATGCTATGACATTATTTTGGCAGTTAAAGTTTTGGGCGGGTTTTTCTTGGAGTGGGTGGGTTTTGGTGAGCTTTTGGGCTGGAAATCCTTGAACCCAATCTGGCAACAATAGATATGTTCTCAAATCCCCACTTACTAACCTATTTCCACTATTCTGTACACACTCAATTGCCCACATCACTTCACGCTTAAAGGAACACTCCACTTTTTTTGAAAATAGGCTCATTTTCCGTCTCCCCTAGAGTTAAACAGTTGAGTTTAACCTTTTTTGTATCCATTCAGCCGATCTTCGGGTCTGGTGGTAGCACTTTTAGCATAGCTTAGCATAGATCATTGAATCTGATTAGACCGTTAGCATCTCGCTCAATAATGACCAAAGAGTTCTGTACTCTTCTGTAGTTACATCTTGTACTAAGACCGACGGAAAATAATTAGTTGTGATTTCCTTGGCCGATATTGTCACAGTGTTTTTGGTTTTGTTTCATATTCTTATTTTGTCATGTTCACTGTCATGTTTCCTGGTTTGTCATGTGTCATGTCATGTGTCTCTTCCAGTCTCTTATGTCATGTCTTAATTGTTCACAGGTGTGTTTTGTTTAGTCATTAATCTCTGTGTATTTAAGCCCATGAGAGTATAGTTCCTAGCCATATCGGCCTAGAAAATCACAACTTTCCATTTCCCATCAGTCTTAGTACATGATGTAACTACTGAAGAGTCAAGTTTTAAATAGGAAAAATATCGAAACTCTTTGGTCATTTTTAAGCGAGATGCTAACGGTCTAATCAGATTCAATGATCTATGCCATGCAACGTCAACTGGCGGCCCGCGGGCCAAATCCGGCCTGCCAGAGATTTCCATCCGGCCCCAGAATAATACTGAATTCAGGAATAGACTTGTAAGAGGAAAAAGTTTAGGGCTGGTCCGAATACCATTTTTTGAGCTTCGATCGGCTATTCAAAGCTTCGGAGAGAGGGGGTGAACATATTTTTCTCTCTAATAAAGGCAGGAATCTGTGTCTGTATGTCCGTTTGCATTTTTATTTTTTCGAGAACCGTTCATCCAATCGACTTCACAAGGGAGTGCAGTGTCGCATTTGGTGCAATACAGGTGGACACGCCAGACACACATTCAGAATTAATAAACTTTTAGTAAACTACAGTCAGAACAGTGTGAGCGGGAAGCGGCGCACATCACGCGGGCAGGGCTTATGCTCCGGACACTGCACTAGTGATATAAAACGCACACACACAGGTCTGTTAAATTAAGCAATACTTTTAAGGTAGTCTAATATTTTTCTGACTAACAAATTGGCACAGTAAGGGTAGATTTAAATAAAGAAAAAAAAATTAAAAAACTAAATTTAAATAAAGAAAAAACGAAAATTAAATAAAGAAAAATCGAAATTTAAATAAAGAAAAAACTAAATTTAAATAAAATAAAACGAAATTAAGTTAAATTAAAAACAAGATTAATTTAGATTGATAATAACAGATAAAAATGCTAATACATTTTGTTTCTATTATTCTATTTTCCACAATGTCGAAGCAACAAAACACAAGCTCAGACATGCACTTCGGTCCATACAAACTCCGCTGTTATGCGCTCTAGCCAGAGAACACTCCCGTTGCTGGAACACGCATCTATTTCTAGCATGCGCGTTTTCCGCGTGGCTCAAGCACGCCTGAGACGCGTGTCTCAGTGTGCAAACTGCGACCTCTTAAATAAGGCTCTTTGAGAGTGCCATTTTTCATTCAAATATATTCAGAAGGCCTTTATTCTAGTGTTCTCCGCAAACTACGACCTGCATGTGACAGTGATGGACAGCTTGACAGCCTCACAAATATGAAGCCTAAAATATCGCTATCGCCCCCTGGTGGCTTGCTACAGTACAGGTAATCTGTAAAAAACAACATAAATTTGGAATTAGTATATCAAATAATAACATATTACTTAGGATACAATGCGAATTGTATTTTATATTACGAGTATCTGGCCCATACAGTGTCTGCAGAGAAAAATCCTGGCCCCTGGACAAATATAGTTGATGACCCCTGATCTATGCTTATATCAAAGGCCAGGGTGGCCTCCTCCCGTGTCTCACAGCACCCCTATTGAGCGTACCACCTCGAGGAGTTACTCAAAGACACCACAAGACCAGACAGGGTAATCAGTATAAAATGTTATATTTTATTGAAATTTAAATAGGCTAAATCCTAAACTAAAAGCACATGCTGATCCGACTCTTCTTCGTCGGCTGTGTAGGAAGTTCACACAGCGGTTCCTCTTCAGACAGCCGGAGTTAAGTAATGGAGCAGACACTGGTAAGGAGAACCATCAGTCTCTCAATTTACTTTTAATCCTCGTCGCCACTGTAATATATTTGGAACTGGAAGTGGATTGGAGAGATGAATGACAGACACACGCTTGGTGTTCACTTACTTTTTTACTGAGTGCTCAAACACAAATTAGATTAGATTAGATTCAACTTTATTGTCATTACACAAGTACAAGTACAAGGCAACGAAATGCAGTTTAGGTCTAACTAGAAGTGCAATAGCAGCAAGTGCAGGATATATACAATGGTTGCGTAAGTGCAGGACATGGATATGTACTGAATATATATAAATATGTATAAATAGAGAGATGGTTTTTACTATAAACAGAACTGAGTTTACAGGTGAATATGTACAGTGAATAAATATACAGATGGCTATTACTATAAACAGAATTTACAGGTGAATATGTACTATGAATATAATATACAGATGGCTATTACTATAAACAGAATTTTACAGATAGAGGTATACAATAATATGTTAGGCTAATATGAGGATTAGCAGTGGATTAAGGTAGTGCAATAAATTATGGACAGAGCTATCCGAAAAAAAGTGTAAAAGTGCAGTGGAAAGTGTTTGCATATTACAGTTAGAAGTACGGTGCAAAATGCAAATGTAAACATTTGGTACTATAAATACAGTCGGCAGTGCAAATGAGCATAATCCAGTTAAGATATGGTAGTGCAAAATGCATAAGTAAACAGTTGTTACTGTAATAAACAGTCGGTAGTGCAAATAACAAAGTGAAGGCAGATGTGAGGTAGGAGAGTTAGCAGTTTATGAGGGAAGTTGATCAACAGGGGTTTGAGTTCAGTAAAGAGACAGCTCTGGGGAAAAAACTGTTCTTAAGTCTGCTGGTCCTGGTCCGGAGGATCCTGAAACGCCTGCCGGAGGGCAGGAGAGAAAACAGTCTGTGGGCTGGGTGAGAGGAGTCCTTAAGGATGCTGCGAGCTCGATGCAGACAGCGTTTCCTCTGGATGTGCTCGATGGCAGGTAGTGGAGTCCCTGTGATTCGCTGGGCAGTTTTCACCACCCGCTGCAGTGCCTTGCGCTCCGCAACAGAGCAGCTCCCATACCATACTGCGACACAGTTGGTCAGGATGCTTTCTATTGCGCAGCGATATAAGTTCACCAGGATAGCCGAGGAGAGCTGATTCTTCCTCAGTGTCCTCAGGAAGAAAAGGCGCTGGTGAGCCTTCCTGACCAGGCTGGAGGTGTTGGTTGTCCACGACATGTCCGCCGAGATGTGGATCCCCAGGACCTTGAAACTGGAGACACGCTCAACAGCCATTCCATTGATGTGGATGGTGTCGTGTGTGCCTCGTGACTCTTTCCTGAAGTCCACGATGAGCTCCTTCGTTTTGGTGGTGTTGAGGAGCAGGTTATTATCAGTGCACCATGTGGCTAGGTGCTGGATCTCCTCCCTGTAGGCAGTCTCATCGTTGTTGCTGATGAGACCAATCACCGTAGTGTCGTCCGCAAACTTGACGATGGAATTAGATCCATACACAGGCTTGCAGTCGGAGGTGAAGAGGGAGTAGAGAAACGGACTTAGCACACAGCCCTGTGGTACACCAGTGTTGAGTGTGATGGACGTGGAGCAGGTGGATCCTGATCGAACATTCTGTGGTCTGTCAGTTAGGAAGTCCAAAATCCAGTTACACTTTGAGGTGTTGATGCCCAGGTCTCCAAGTTTGGCTATTAACTTGATTGGGATGACAGTGTTGAATGCTGAGCTAAAGTCAACAAACAGCATGCGTGTATAAGTGTTCTTATGGTCCAGATGGGTGAGCACAGAGTGCAGTGCCATGGAAACTGCATCCTCTGTGCTCCTATTGCTGCGATAGGCAAACTGGTGTGAGTCCAATGTGGATGGTATAGAGTCTTTTAGGTGTTCCAGGACCAGCCGCTCAAAGCACTTCATAATGATGGGTGTGAGTGCTACAGGGCGGTAGTCATTAGGGCACATCGGGCTAGAGTGTTTCGGCACTGGCACAATGGAAGTGTGTTTAAAGCATGTTGGAACAGCTGCTTGGGCAAGAGACAGGTTGAAAATGTCTGTAAAAACCCCAGCGAGCTGCTCCGCACATGCCCTGAGAACACGTCCAGGGATGTTGTCTGGTCCAGCAGCCTTGTGCGCGCTGATCCGGCTCAGTGCCTTGCAGACATCTGTGGAGGAGAGTGTGATTGGTGGGTGGTCAGCCGAGGGTTTGAGCTTGGTTGCAGTTTCTCTGTTGTCTCTATCAAAGCAAGCATAAAAGTAATTTAGCTCATTCAGGAAGTTGACATCAGTGGCTGCGGGGGTGGAGTGGGTGGCTTTGTAATCACTGATGGCCTGAATGCCCTGCCACATGCGTCAAGGGTCAGAGTTGGAAAAGTGTCCCTCTATCTTTAGTTTGTAGCAGTGCTTGGCCTTTTTGATGCCCCTCTTCAGGTTTGCTCTGGATGTGCTGTAGGCTTGTGCATCACCTGATCTGAAGGCAGTATTGCGTGACTTCATCCAAGGCTTCTGATTTGGGTATGTGGTGATCTGTTTCTGGGTTGTAACACTGTCAATGGTGGTATTGCTGTGATCCAATACAGAGGAGGTGTATGAGTCAATGTCCGCGTGCGCGCCACTGGTGGCTTGAGAAGCAAACACACTCCAGTCTGTGTTTAGAAACCTTTCCTGGAGTGTGGAATCTGCCCTCCCAGGCCACACCTTGATGGTCTTCACTGATGGCTTCACACGGTTGATGAGGGGTGCATATTTTGGTGTTAGAAACAAAGAGAGGTGATCTGACTGTCCCAGGTGGGGGAGGGGTGTTGCAACGTAAGCTCCCGCCATGTTTGTGTAAACATGATCTAAGGTTTTGTTTCCTCTGGTGTGACAGGAAACATGCTGGTGAAACTTGGGTAGCACTGACTTTAAGTTTGAGTGATTAAAGTCACCTGCAACAATAAACGCAGCTTCCGGGTGATCAGTCTGTTGTTTACTGATGGCTGCGTGAAGTTCTTTCATAGCAAGCTTAGCATCAGCATCCGGAGGAATATAGGCTGCAGTGATAATGGTGGAAGTGAACTCCCGCGGTAGATAAAACGGTCTACATTTAACCATGAGAAACTCAAGGTTAGCTGAACGATGACTCCCAACAATAGCAGAGTTTGTGCAAGCCTTGTTAATGTAAATGCACAGTCCACCCCCTCTGCTCTTACCGGAGCCATCTAATGTTCTGTCTGCCTGGAGTGTGTGGCGTCCCGCTAGCTCAATAGCGGTGTCCGGTATTCCGCTGTTTAACCAGGTTTCCGTTAAGATTAGGACGTTATAGTTCAAAAGTTTCTTGCTGTGTGTGATGCTGAGTCGAATCTCCTCCATTTTGTTCACTAGCGATCGTACATTGGCAAGGAAAATGCTGGATAAAGAGAGCCGGTGCGGAGTTAGCATTAGCTTAGCTCTTAGTCCTCCGCACTTTCCCTGCCTTTGTTTACGATCTCGGCGCCACCTACGAGCACTTCCGCCCGGCCGGGTAGAGTGCACAGCCTCGGGTGTCCTAGCGATCTCAGGAAGGAGTCGGAGATTGTCCATAAAACTGTCGGAAATTCGCAAACCAATATCAAAAAGCTCACAACGGGTGTACGATGTAAAGGCACAACTATTCTGTACGATCAGACCCGGGATGAACAAGAAAAATACCGCAAAATTGCAGAATCTGGAGAGACACTGAGCCTCGCGATGTACTCGCGCCGCCATCTTGGTCATAATATCTAGAACTCACATACATAACAGGGCGTGGCTTAACATTCCAGCCAATCAGCACATCTATTACAATCGGTATAACTGTATACAGTATATGTAATATTATATATAATATAATATATTATTTATGTATAATATTCAAGCTGTGGTCATCGTCTTTTGTATTTCCACAGCATGAACATGTTGATTTATGAATGAAACGCTGCTTTTAAAATCTTCTAATTTGCTGCCATTTGTTATGACATCCGCTTCAAACATTACAATGCTCACGATAAAGTAAATCCATTTCACCAGATAATTACTCTTCAACAGCGACACCATAGAAACATACAGAGCTAGCACAAAAACACAAGTACAAAGACGATATTCTAAAGATGACCAGTGTTGGGCACGTTACTTTAAAAAAGTAATTAGTTATAGTTACTAGTTACTTCTTACAAATAGTAACTGAGTTAGTAACTGAGTTACATCATTATAAAAGTAACTAATTACCAAGGAAAGTAACTAATGCGTTACTTTTTTTTTTTTTCTTCAAATGTTCAAATAACTTGGATGCCCCCAATATTAAATATGTTAAATTAATGAATTGGACACTAAATAGAATAAATTATTATTATAAAACGTACATTAATGTAGGCTACACTATTGCTGTGGGACAATGTGAGAGACACCTATCAAATTCAATACGTTATTGTAAATATTATCAGTAGACCTACTTTAGTGTAAATATTGTGTAAATATTATCAGTACTATACTACTTCTTTGGTAGTGGAGCTCACGTTATCACCTGGGTTTTTAGCCACTCATGTTGTGGTGGCATGTGAAGATATGAGGAGCTTCATTAGATTAGAATGACTTGTCACCGTCGTGGAGAGACTCTTTCCTCCTGGGCATAATTTGCACGTTACATAAACATTCTTACCTTTCACCTCAACGAGGGAAAAGAAGCGATTATACTTCCAGTTTGCCAAAGCTAAATTTGAAGTCGTTGGATTTGCCATCGCTCTGACTCCTCCTGTCGTGTGTGACTTTGCATATGCGTGTGTGTCTAGCTGTGTCTCATTTCGGAAGGCTGCATCCTCCGGAGGTCGCATTTGAAGGCTGCATGCGTCTGAAGGCTGTCTCATTTCAAAAAAGTAAGTAGGACACTCCGAATGCGACCTTCAAATGCGCCCTTCTTTTCAGGAATTCGGAGTGTGCATGAGATGCATCCTTCGTTGCTGCAGATAACCCACAATTCTTTGCATCGCCATTAACAACCGTCATGTTTTTTAAATATTATTTGAAAAAATGGCGCCGCCGGCAGATATAAATGCAAGCGAAGATGTGGTGTTTAAACTTAAGTAGTTTCAAGCTTGTTTTTGTTTTTAAGCTGTATAGACCTCAAATAGATAGTTGTGGTAAACAGGATTACAAGTGTTGTGATATTTTATTTTATTTTTTAAACGTTTAGAACAGTGCTTTGCTGTCAAGGCAAAACATTTCATAGTCATTTTCAAGTTATAAATAATTTTCATTCATATGGTGTGAGAGCGCAACTCCACGGAGAACGTGTTGGCATAGCAACGTGATACTTCCTGCCTGTGTGTCCTACGGAGGACGTCTCGTTTAATTCTGATTAAGGACTCTCCGTATACCGCATCCTTCACAGGATGTGTCCTCCAGAGGATGCAGCCTTCAAAATTAAATTAAATGAGACACAGCTTCTGTGTGTGTGTGTGTGTGTGTGTGAACTCAACCTATCAACCTCAACCTTGTCTCCCACCCACCAATCATCATCAGTTATGTGTACCTTCCCACCCACCCCCAACACGCATGGCTGGCGCGCACACACACACACACACACACACACACTTTGCAGGTCCGACTGACAGAGAGCCTGTTCAGATGAAAACCGCTTCAGTGAGCTCAATTAAAGTAACGGTGCAATTTTTTTTCTCAGTAACGCTAACGGCGTTGTAACGGGAGAAACAGTCATTTGTTTGATTACTCGTTACTGAAAAAAATAATTCCGTTAGTAACGCCGTTTATCTATAACGCCGTTATTCCCAACACTGAAGATGACTGTGCGCTTTTTTCTCTGCCACATAATGTCTGTGCATATGAGATGTGGTTCAAACTCTTTCCTTTATATATTTTTATTATTATTATTAGCACATCAGTGACCAACACGCATTTAAATATGTATTTCTTCAAGAATTAAACTGATATGTGTTTTATTATCTGTATGTGAATGTCTACACACATCTGTGACTTGAGCATGTGATCAGGACTTTTATTTTGTAGTGGAGATGTGATGTCATAAGGCTGCGCCGCACTCCTGCATCTGTTGTGATTCTGCTGAAGAAAGGTTTGTGTTTTAAGCTTTTAAAGTGTTTAAATCAATGCAAACTGTTCAGGCAATTTTATAGTTTTAACAAGAATCATTAAATGACTGTTTGATTATTGAGCTTGACATTATAATGTGTTATCTAACATTAATGAACTTTATTGTGTGAGTAAAGCTCATCCACACATGAGTAACAGAAAAGATGCATCTCATTTCTCTCTATATATCGTGAATCAGTTTATCATAAACATGAATTCTGTCACTGGCGAGTAGAGATGAGAGAAACTGAGCTTTAGAAACTCAAGAGTCAACCGAATCAATCGCAGCACAGAATGATTCACTGAGTCGACTCACTCGAATCACCTCAAACACTGATGACCTAAACACGAGAACCACAAACATGTGTAATGAAAACTTTTACTAATCAGCTACAAATGTTTTCATGGAGCTGTAATCTATTTAATATAAACCAGAAACCAATCATTAAATGTAAATCTTAAATGTCTAAATATGAGCCCACTATGTTGTTTAACTAATTAAGCTATAGTTTTGAGTATTTTTTAACTCTCTCTGACTGACTCTCTTACCAGTGACTGAACTAGAGCTGATTGAGACACTCTCAGAGATTTATTTTGCATTTATTTTTGTAATTATTCTCATCTTAAAGATGGCGTTTATTAAAGAGGAGACTGAAGACGTGAAGATTGAAGAAGACCTGAAGATTGAAAATGTCTTCAGTTTGAAACATGAAGAAACTGAGGAACAAACAAAGATGGCGTTTATTAAAGAGGAGAGTGACGACGTGAAGATTGAAGAAGACCTGAAGATTGAAAATGTCTTCAGTTTGAAACATGAAGAAACTGAGGAACAAACAGGTTGGTTTCATTCTCAAAGCTGAACTCATTTGATCCTTATTCAAATGTCCAGCTCTACAGAAATGATATAATATTTTTTAATTGAGTCCTAATTAAAGCAAGACGTTGCATTTAAATGAAAGGTTTTCAAATATAAAACTTTTATGTTTTCAGTGCGTGCGTCAGTTCTTTTTGATCTCATTTCAACAAAACTGTGATAATCGTGATAATTTTGGTCACTATAATCGTGATATGAAATTTTCATACTGTCCCATCCCTAATTGCTCTCAAAAGCCGTTGCCTCTTCTAGGGCTGCAACTCTCAAATATTTTGATAATCGATTATTTGGTCGATTATTTCTCGATGAATCGGATTAAAAGCCCAGTTTTTAATTGAATATAATTCTGAAGTCATAATATACACCCAGTGTTCAATTAGGCGAATTGAAGTGTTTTTTTATGCAAAGAATACCATTTTCATTACACTGATGGTTGTTAGCTTTTTAATTATATTATCTAAAAGTACATCAGCTGCAAACCGTAATGCAGCGTTCACACCAAACGAGAATAGAGCGTCAGGAGTGAGTGATTTCGATGTTAAGCCAATGGAAAGGCACGTTGACGCGTGTCTGGAGGTCCTGCGGCGCGATGGACACGATTCCGCCTCATTCGCGCATCCAGTTAGCGCGAATTACGCGTCTTGCACGAGTGGTGCTTTTTGTGCAATCACGCGTTTTGAAGCGAATTCACGTCTGACGCCCGAGTTGAAAATTCAGCAGCTTTTAGATCTTGTTGGTCCGACTTTGTCGAGACAAACTGGACAGATCTACCTTCTCAGCCCTGAAATCCAGCTGCTGGTGGCCCTCCATTTTTATGCAGTGGGGAGTTTTGTGGAGGTGCATGGGGATGGATATGGGCTAAGTAACACCTCTGTGTGGCGGTGCGTTGATTCCGTAACGAACATCCTGCTCTGTCAGGCCACAGATTATATCTGCATGCCTTCCGCCAGGCACAAAGTGATGGGGGTGCATCAAGACTTCCATGCCATTCCTGGTATCCCGCAAGTGATAGGCCTTGTCGACAGGACACTTATACCCATCACCAACCCTTCAGCACTAGACCAGGCCTTCATTTGTCATAAGGGTTTCGCCGCCATCAATGTCCAGGTGGTAGTGGACCACAGGGGGATGTTTGCGGATGTGGTGGCAAAGTGGCCCGGTAGAACAAGACAGCTTTGTGTGGGCCAATTCAGTGGTGGGTGAAGATGGAGAAATAGGTCCTATTCAGTCCAATCCTTGTCCTATTCAGGCTGAGATTGGTTTTGATTTGAAGCCATTCACGGGTGTTTAAGTATAATTATCAGAGCCTGCCGGGCGAACGCAAAACATATATATAGAAGTCGGCTATTCTTTCATCCGGAAGCGAACGGCGAGTGAAGCAGATCGGGCGAGCGCGCATGTAAGTGTTTTGAACTCATTCTGCAGTTGTGTTACACAGCTTAAAGTTGTACTTGCTAGAACAGTGTTGTTTCTTCTACTGGTATTGCGTTGTTTTATTCTGTCTGTGTGCAATTGATCCTGTCATAGTAAATCGCATTTGAATAATATACAAGTTCGTTATAATACTGAACGAGCCTTTTGCACTTAAGCAAGTTGTCCTATTCAGGCTGAGATTGGTTTTGATTTGAAGCCATTCACGGGCGTTTAAGTATAATTTTCAGAGCCTGCCGAGCTCCCACCTGATCTCACTCGAGCAGTGAATAGTATCTTTTTAACGAGCGTTCCATAGCTGGCCGTGTTTTCAGCCTCCGCGTGTGAAGACCGACGCGGGTAAAGACATCTGTATTCGACTCTTCCTCTGCGCGACTCCTCCGAGGCAAGGACTCCGGTAAGACTCCGAGCTATCGCCTTCTCTTCTCCTCTTTCACCTTCCTTTTCTCTCCAACCATGTGTGTACAGTCCATTCCCGTTATCTCTCAACCACGCCCCACTACTACACGCAGGCCTACACGACACCGTAACCTTGCTAATCTACGTCCTGTTCCTTTCTCCGCTAATACTCCTCCCTCTTTTTCTGTGGGCCTATGGAATTGTCAGTCAGCGGTCAATAAAGCTGACTTCATTCCAGCCTTTGCCACTCAATCTGCTCTCAAAATCTTATCCTTGACTGAGACCTGGGTCCGCCCAGGAGACTCAGCAACACCCGCTGCTCTTTCTAATAACTTCTCTTTCTTCCACACCCCACGCCACACTGGGAGGGGTGGTGGCACTGGTCTTCTCATTCATAACAACTGGAAATACTCTACTCACACATCTCTTTGCAATAACAACACATTTGAATACCACGCTATTACGCTTACGACTCCCGTTAAACTCCATATTGTAGTCATTTACCGCCCCCCTGGTCCATTGACCACCTTTGTTCATGAGCTAGATGTTCTGCTCTCCTCATTTCCAGAGGATTGTAGCCCACTCATAGTCCTTGGCGACTTCAACATTCATCTGGACAAATCTTATGCTTCAGATTTCTACTCCCTCCTTGCATCATTCGATCTCAATCGCCTCATCACTTCACATACCCACAAATCTGGTAACCATCTGGACCTCATTTACACACGCAACTGCTCTACAGACAATATTTTGGTCAAACCTCTACACATCTCAGATCATTTCTTCATCACATTCAATCTTCAACTCACTATTCATGCACTACCAGTTCCTCCACCTGTTACCTTCAGGCGAAATCTGCGCTCACTCTGCGTTCACTTTCTCCTTCTCATCTCTCCTCTGCTGTCTCATCCTCCCTTCCCTCATCCTCACAATTATCCTCTATGGATGTCATCACTGCAACCGACACTTTATGCTCCACTTTAACTTCTTGCCTAGACAGTATTTGCCCTCTTTCTTTTAAGCCAGCACTTTCTTTTGAGCCATTCCCTCTAACCCTTGGTTATCTGATGTTATTCGTGAACACCGGACGATACTCAGGGCAGCAGAGAGAACATGGCGTAAATCTAACCACCCATACGATCTGGATAAGTATCAGTCCCTGCTCTCATCCTTCTCGGATGAAGTACATGCAGCCAAATCTTCTTATTTCCAAAATAAGATCAACAGCACCTCAAACTCACGCACACTGTTCAGAACATTTAACTCTCTCCTCTGCCCTCCCCCACCACCTCCCTATCTCCAGACGATTTTGCACAATTCTTCACAAACAAAACAACAACCATCAGCAGTCAGTTCTCACCCTCACACACTGTAGACTTCAGTTCAGCCACATCCACAACCAAACACCCTCTCTTCTCATTTTCTACACTCACTGAGACTGAAGTATCTAAACTTCTCCTCTCTAGCCATCCTACCACCTGTCCTCTTGATCCCATTCCCTCACACCTCCTTCAAGCCATCTCTCCTACAATCCTACCAGCACTCACTCACATCATCAACACATCTCTCAGCACCGGCATCTTCCCTACCACATTCAAGCAGGCTCGGGTAACTCCACTGCTTAAGAAACCCACGCTAAACTCATCACTCATAGAAAATTACAGACCTGTTTCTCTACTACCATTCATAGCAAAAACTATTGAACGAGTTGTTTTCAACCAGGTTTCATCCTTCCTATCACAGAATAATCAGCTGGACATCAACCAATCAGGTTTCAAAAGGGGCCACTCCACAGAGACTGCACTACTGTCGGTCACTGAAGCCCTGCGGATAGCTAAAGCTGATTCCAAATCATCAGTCCTCGTCCTGCTCGATCTATCTGCGGCCTTTGACACGGTCAATCATCAGATTCTTCTGTCCACCCTCTCATCACTGGGCATCACAGGGACTCCGCTCCTTTGGTTTGAGTCCTATCTCACAGGTAGGTCTTTCAAGGTTGCCTGGAGAGGAATCCCAAGCACATCCACTGACCACTGGGGTTCCCCAGGGCTCGGTGCTTGGTCCTCTCCTCTTCTCCATCTACACTACTTCATTGGGACCCATTATTCTGGCACATGGCTTCTCATACCACTGCTATGCTGATGACACTCAGCTCTACCTTTCATTTCACCCAGACGACCCCACAGTAGCTGCACGAATCTCCAGCTGTCTGACTGACATCTCTGCATGGATGAGAAAACATCACCTGCAGCTTAACCTGGCAAAGACTGAGTTTCTCATCTTCCCCGCCAGTCCCACCATACAACATGACTTCACCATCCAGTTAGGTACATCCTTGATTTCAGCATCAAAGTCAGTCAGAAATCTTGGAGTAACATTTGATGACCAGCTGTCCTTCAGAGAACACATTTCTAAGACAGCTCGCTCATGCCGGTTTGCGCTCCATAACATCAGGAAGATTAGACCGTTCCTAACAGAGCATGCAACACAGCTTCTTGTCCAGGCCCTGGTTATTTCTAGACTTGACTACTGCAATGCGCTTCTGGTTGGACTCCCCTTCTTGTGCGATCCAATCACTTCGAATGATCCAGAATGCAGCAGCACGTCTTGTCTTCAAAGAGCCCAAAAGGACCCACGTCACACCTCTCTTCATCTCCCTGCACTGGCTACCACTCACTGCTCGCATCAAGTTTAAGGCGCTGACGCTTGCATACAGAGCCACCACACACTCAGCTCCAACTTACTTTGACCCCATTCTACAAATCCACACACCCACCAGAAGCCTTCGCTCAGCAAAGGAACGACGGCTTGTGGTACCATCACAGAGGGGAAAAAAATCCCTTTCCAGAACATTTTCATTCAATGTTCCCAGCTGGTGGAACAATCTTCCCAACACCATCCGAAATGCAGAATCATTGACATTCAAAAGTCAACGTAAAATTCAGCTCTTCCGTGAGCACTTAATCTCATTAAAAAAAAAAAAACTTTTCCTCTCCTCTTCCTCTTTCTTCTTCCCTCCCCACTCTAGCCTGTGCTACACTGAGCAATGTACACGGTCTCAGGATTTCAGGCTCTTATTGCACTTCTTGATTCTTCATGACCTATCGCTTCATGTTCCCCCAAGTTGTAAGTCGCTTTGGATAAAAGCGTCTGCTAAATGCATAAATGTATAAATGTATAAATAGGGGTTTTCGGGCAAAGCATTTTTTAGGAGACAGCGGCCAGCTACCCCCTCGAACCTATCTTTTAAATCCAGTCACCAACCCCCCCACACAAGCTGAGTTTGGAACAGAAATGGTTGGTCTTTGAAATTTTGCTTCAGACAAAGCATATTGCTTCTCCAGAATCTGAAGCCTCGCGTTTTTTCACCTCAGACATTGCCCGGGCAAGGTTATTGTCCTCTTGTAACCCCTGCTCGATCCCTCGCAACACTTCCAGCTTCTCCTTTTTGAGCTTCACCAGCTCTTCACTGCAGTTGCACTGGATAGAACACCTTCTGGAGACAACCTCAGTGGAGGCCGATGAAGGTGCAGAGAGGCGTGGTGACGCCGGTGCTGGAGAAGCCCTGCCACTGCTAGCAGAGGAAGAGGGCATGAGGGTGCAGTGGTGCAAGGATAGACTGTTCTTAGAGCATCGAGTCGTATCCACAACTGTTCTCAGATCTATACCCCCTGAGATACCCTGTGATGCAGCTTCCCCAATGATTGCCAGGGCCTTTTCCTCATCGGGGCTGAGTGCAAGCACTGAGCTGGTCCCACCACCGATTCTTGTCCAGTCTCTCCGTCTTTGGCTGCACTGGCAAAATCTTGCCACTTTTCACGGACAACTTCCCACTCTCTCTGTGGGCTAGAACTTGATGCTGCCATTTTAATTGCCATGCTTTCCCAGATATCCTTTTTAGTTTTGTTGGACACTGTTGTCCAAAAACTTAGTGTCTTTGTGCTGAGTAACATTGTCTAAAAGTATGGCCATTTCAGTTTGGCTCTCCTCTTTCTTTCTTTTTTAATAAAAGAATGTCAAGACTTAGAGGGGCATGGTCTGAAATAACAATGAGCAGATATTCAGAGTTTACAACCTGAGGGGATAGAGAATTATTGATAAAAAAAATCTATACGAGAGAAAGATTGATGGTCAATGTAACCATTTTTAATCATAACACTCAGAAAATATCTTTGACATAGCAGATGGAGCTTTAACTACAGTACTTGATTGATCCAAATCTGGATCAATAATAATAAAAGTTTAGATATGTGTTTAGCGCTGGGATCTTTCATAACAAATTCTAAGCAAAGTTTGGGGCATATACATTTACCAGAACTATTGGTGTTTGTGAAATTTTCCCTTTCACAATTACATATCTACCATTCACATCAGAAACAACACTGTCCATAGGAAAAGGCACAGTCTTATTAATCAAAATTGCAACTCCTCTAGACATAGAATCAAAGTTGGAATGAAACGTCTGATGTCCATCGAGTTTGGAGTCTGCATTGATCCTTGAGACGCAGATGAGTTTCCCGGAGGAATATAGCGTCAGGTTTTTGTAGTTTTAAATGTGTCAACTTTGGATTTTTTTTTAATGGGTCCATTCAATCCTTTCACATTCCAACTCAAGAATCTAACTGAGCTTCTGGTATTGTCCATCAATTTCACTTAGTATATAAATAGAGTGGAGGCCACAAGCAGAAAGATAAATAAATGAATTGCGCAGGCCATTTCTCACAGCAGTAAATGCCTGTGGAGTTGTAGTCAGGGAAGATGAAGACCTTTCGGCCCTTATAGAGGAGATGGTTCCAATTTCCACGTCGAACAGCCTTCTCTTTGTCTTTAAAGTAGTGAAACCAAACAATCATACCTCTAGGCCTTTGATTCTCCCAGTCACCTGAAGGCGCTGTGCCAATATGGAGTGCTCCAACAGCAGGGGTGTTGGAAAGATTTTGATCCGAGCACATCCTGGAAAAATTGCGGATTAAACGTAACCAATCGCTCCCTTCTGCCGATGACACGGAGATTACAACGCTGAGAGCGTGACTTCAAGTCCAGCACTTTATCGGTGAGCTGTTTGTTAGCCTGAATTTAACTTTAGCACAGTCTGTTCCAGTGCTACAATGCAGTCGCTGTAATCGTTCAAGTGCTAAACAAGCTCGTCAAATTGCCAACTTTGCGATTCAATGCTCGATTTAAAACTCTCAAAATACGCGGGGCAAGAGCGGAGTCAATGGCTGCTTTCACCTGTTCTGTGATGGTAGAAGTTAGCTCTGAGATCAAAGTGGCACAAAGTTTTGATGCTATGCTTGTATGAGAACCACTGGACTAAATGCTGCTAAATGTGTCTGTCCTGTTACGCCATTAAACTGGGTTTCACTTGCATTTGTCTCTGTTCCCCTTAGGCCTGATGCAGCTAAAAGAGGAGGGTCAAGAATTGAATGAAAAGGAAGAGAAAGATCTCTATGAACAGCATCATGATTTCATAACTGAAGAAAAATCATTTAGTTGCTCACAGACTAAAAAGACATCCACACGAAAAAGATCTCAGAAGACAGGAACTAGAACTTTCAGCTGCCCTCAGTGTGAGAAGAGTTTCAATCAACATGGACATCTTAAATCCCACTTGAGAGTTCACACTGGAGAGAAGCCTTTCACTTGCCAACAGTGTGGAAAGAGTTTTAATCAAAGTAACAGCCTTAAATCTCACATGAGAATTCACACTGGAGAGAAGCCTCACACCTGCCAACAATGTGGAAAGAGTTTTTCTGATAAAGGACCCCTTCAAAAACACATGAGAGTTCACACTGGAGAGAAGCCTTTCACATGCCAACAGTGTGGAAAGAGTTTTAATCAAAGTAACAGCCTTATAGCCCACATGAGAATTCACACTGGAGAGAAGCCTTTCACCTGCCAACAGTGTGGAAAGAGTTTTTCTGATAAAGGAACCCTTCAAAAACACATGAGAGTTCACACTGGAGAGAAGCCTTTCACCTGCCAACAGTGTGGAAAGAGTTTTTCTGATAAAGGAACCCTTCAAAAACACATGCGAGTTCACACTGGAGAGAAGCCTTTCACATGCCAACAGTGTGGAAAGCGTTTTAATCAAAGTAACACCCTTAAAGCCCACATGAGAATTCACACTGGAGAGAAGCCTCACACCTGCCAACAGTGTGGAAAGAGTTTTTCTGGTAAAGGAACCCTTCAAAAACACACGAGAGTTCACACTGGAGAGAAGCCGTTCACCTGCCAACAGTGTGGAAGGAGTTTTTCTGGTAAAGAAACCCTTCAAAAACACACGAGAGTTCACACTGGAGAGAAGCCGTTCACCTGCCAACAGTGTGGAAAGAGTTTCACTCAAAGTAACTGCCTTAAAGACCACATGAGAATTCACACTGGACTGAAGGATTTCACCTGCCAACAGTGTGGAAAGAGTTTCGCTAATATAGGAAAACTTACAGTTCACATGAGAGTTCACACTGGAGAGAAGCCTTACACCTGCCTGCAGTGTGGGAAAAGTTTTACTCAAAAAGGAAGCCTTGAGAAACACATGAGAGTTCACACTGGAGAGAAGCCTTTCAACTGCCAACAGTGTGGAAAGAGTTTTTCTGGTAAAGAAAACCTTAATGCGCACATGAGAATTCACACTGGAGAGAAGCCGTTCACTTGTGACCAGTGTGGAAAGAGTTTCAGATTTAAAGCAAAGCTTAATTTCCACATGAGGAGTCACTAAAGAGAGAACTGTTTTGTCGTCAGTGTGGAAGGAGTTTCACAGACCGGAATCATCTTAAGAGACGCGTAATGACTCACACCCGAGAGAAACTTTTCATGTGCCATCATGTGGAAAGAGTTTCAGATTTAAGGCAAACCTACAGACGCACATAAGAGTTCAAGGCAAGACAACTTGAACTTGAACAACAAGTTCACACTGAAGAGAAGCCTAAAGGGTTAAATATAGAATCTTGAGGGAAAAAATATATATCATGCTTTGTAAATGTATATCAAGAATGCCACCCAAATATGTTAGGTCAATGAATGTATATTGTGTTCAATAAACATAAAACATTAGTGATAATCTGTTGCCCAAATATTTTATTTAATGTAATGTTGTTGCTTGTTAAGATAATGTAAACCCACGAGGCAAGAAAAACTTAAACTTAAAAGCATATTCATATATCTTAAAACGTATACATGATATACATATACATGAGCCTAAGCTCTTTTCAATCAAATCCATGCAAAAGTTAATATCAGATAATTTTACAGTAAAGGATGTAGCGAATATTCTTCAGTTTTCCATGGTGCTGTACATAGTCTCTCTCTTGGAGAGCTTACGACTATACAGCACCGTACAGCACCGGCCGCTCTTCACCCTCCACCTCCTGGGACAGGACCGCGCCTAGCCCTCTGTCCGAGGCGTCAGTCTGCAGAGAAAAAGGGAGAGAAAAGTTAGGGGCCTGAAGGAGTGGTCCTGCTGGCACCGCTCCGTCCACTGAACTGTATCTGGCACTTCTTTTTTAGTTAAATCAGTCAGCGGGCTAGCGAGGTCCGAATAATTAGGTACAAACCTTCTGTAATATCCCGCTAGCCCCAGGAACTGTCTAACGTCCTTTTTGGCCTTAGGTCTTGTTCAGGTAAGCGGTACGGGCGACTGCGAACAACCACGCCCGGCTCGGTCTCAACGTGGTGCTGAATGAGATCGGTGTGACCAGGTAGGGGCGAAAACACGTCGGCAAACTCCGCCTGTAATTTTTTTACGTCAGTGAGCTGGGACAGCAAGAGGTGACCACCCTTTCGTTTTTACTCGCGGAAGGTCCGTCCTCCCAAGCCTCTCTAAGAACATCCAGGACCCGCGGGGCTGACGGCCATAGAGAAGCTTGAAGGGGGAAAACCCAGTGAAGGCTTGGGGAACCTCACGAACAGCAAACAACAGAGGTTCTAGCCACTTTTCCCAATTTTTGGCGTCCTCGTGAACGAACTTCCCGAATCATGGTTTTCAACGTGCGATTAAAACGTTCCACCAGTCCGTCTGTTTGTGGGTGATAGACGCTGGTGCGAATTGATTTAACGCCCAATAACTCGTAAAGTACGCGGATCGTCCGTGACATGAACGCCGTGCCTTGATCGGTGAGAATCTCTTTCTGACCGTTCTAATGGCCCGATGAGGTCCATACCAATTCGTTCGAAGGGGACCTGCACTCCTCCATTAACTGCCACCTTAACGTGGTGGAGGGGTTTGAGTACCCGAACGACCCTAGGAGCTACGTTGTCCGGGGCTATATGCCCCTGGTAGGGTCTCCCAAGGCAAACAGGTCCTAGGTGACGGGTCAGACTAAGAGCAGTTCAAAAACCCCTTATGAAGACAAAGAAAAGGAGGACCGTGACGTCGCCCGGTACGGCGCAGCCGGGGCCCCACCCTGGAGCCAGGCCTGGGGTTGGGGCTCGTATGCGAGCGCCTGGTGGCCGGGCCTTCCCCCACGGGGTCCGGCCGGGCTCAGCCCAAAGGAGCGACGTGGGGACACCTTCCCGTGGGCCCACCACTCACGGGAGGGACCGTAAGGGGCCGGTGCAAAGCGAATCGGGCAGCAGTCGGGGCCGGGGGCCTAGACGACCCGATCCCTGGACACGGAAACTGGCTCTTGGGACATGGAATGTCACTTCGCTGGCGGGGAAAGAGCCTGAGATTGTGCATGAGGTTGAGAGGTTCCGACTAGAGATAGTTGGAATCACCTCCACGCACGGCTTGGGCTCTGGAACCACACTTCTCGAGAGGGGATGGACTCTTCACCACTCTGGAGTTGCCCATGGTGAGAGGTGGCGGGCTGGTGTGGGTTTGCTTATAGCCCCCCAGCTCTGCCGCCATGTGTTGGAGTTTACCCCGGTGAACGAGAGGGTTGTTTCCCTGCGGCTTCGGCTCGGGGATAGGTCTCTCAATGTTGTGTGTGCCTATGGGCCAAACAGCAGTGCAGAGTACCCGGCCTTCTTGGTGTCCCTGGGAGGGGTGCTGGAGAGTGCTCCGACTGGGGACTCCGTCGTTCTACTGGGGGACTTCAACACCCACGTGGGCAATGACAGTGAAACCCGGAGGGGCGTGATTGGGAGGAACGACCCCCCTGATCTGAACCCGAGTGGTGTTCAGTTATTGGACTTCTGTGCTAGTTACAGTTTGTCCATAACGAACACCATGTTCAAGTATAAGGGTGTCCATCAGTGCACATGGCACCAGGACACCCTAGGTCGTAGGTCAATGATCGACTTTGTGGTCGTTTCATCTGACCTGCGGCCGTATGTCTTGGACACTCGGGTGAAGAGAGGGGCGGAGCTGTCAACTGATCACCACCTGGTGGTGAGTTGGATCCGATGGCGGGGGAGGAAGCTAGATAGACTCGGTAGACCCAAACGTACTGTGAGGTTCTGCAGGGAACGTTTGGCCGAGTCTCCTGTCAGAGAGATCTTCAACTCCTGCCTCCGGCAGAGCTTCGACCGGATCCCGAGGGAGGCTGGAGATATTGAGTCTGAGTGGACCATGTTCTCCACCTCCATTGTCAAAGCGGCTGCTCGGAGCTGTGGACGCAAGGTCTCCGGTGCCTGTCGAGGCGGCAATCCCCGAACCCGGTGGTGGACACCGGAAGTAAGGGATGCCGTCAAGCTGAAGAAGGAGTCCTATCAGGCCTGGCTGGCTTGTGGGACTCCTGAGGCAGCTGACAGGTGCCGGCAGGCTAAACGGACTGCAGCCCGGGTGGTTGTGGAGGCAAAAACTCGGGCCTGGGAGGAGTTCGGTGAGGCCATGGAAAAGGACTATCGGCTGGCCTCGAAGAGATTCTGGCAAACCGTCCGGCGCCTCAGGAGGGGGAAGCAGTGCCCTACCAACGCTGTTTACAGTGGCGATGGGCGGCTGTTGACCTCAACTGGGGATGTTGTCGGACGGTGGAAGGAATACTTCGAGGATCTCCTCAATCCCGCCGTCACGTCTTCCATTGAGGAAGCAGAGGCTAGGGGCTCAGAGGAGGACTCGTCCATCACCCAAGCTGAAGTCACCGAGGTGGTCAAGAAACTCCTCGTGGCAAGGCACCGGGGGTGGATGAGATCCGCCCTGAGTACCTCAAGTCTCTGGATGTTGTGGGGCTGTCTTGGCTGACACGCCTCTGCAGCATCGCGTGGCGGTCGGGGACAGTGCCTCTGGGATGGCAGACCGGGGTGGTGGTCCCTCTTTTTAAGAAGGGGGACCGGAGGGTGTGTTCCAACTATACGGGGATCACACTTCTCAGCCTCCCTGGGAAAGTCTATGCCAGGGTACTGGAGAGGAGAATTCGTCCGATAGTGGAACCTCGGATTCAGGAGGAACAGTGTGGTTTTCGTCCTGGCCGTGGAACACTGGACCAGCTCTATACCCTCTACAGGGTGCTGGAGGGTTCATGGGAGTTTGCCCAACCAGTCCGCATTTGTTTTGTGGATTTGGAGAAGGCATTCGACTGTGTCCCTCGTGGCGTCCTGTGGAGAGTGCTGGGGGAATATGGGGTCCGGGGTCCTTTGCTGAGGGCTGTCCGGTCCCTGTATGACCGAAGCAGGAGTTTGGTCCGCATTGCCGGCAGTAAGTCAGACTTGTTCCCGGTGCATGTTGGACTCCGGCAGGGCTGCCCTTTGTCGCCGGTTCTGTTCATAATTTTTATGGACAGAATTTCTAGGCGCAGCCAAGGGCCGGAGGGTGTCAGGTTTGGGGACCACACGGTTTCGTCTCTGCTCTTTGCGGATGACGTTGTCGTGTTGGCCCCTTCTAACCAGGACCTCCAGCATGCACTGGGACGGTTTGCAGCCGAGTGTGAAGCGGCTGGGATGGGAATCAGCACCTCCAAATCCGAGGCCATGGTCCTCAGTCGGAAAAGGGTGGCTTGCCCACTTCAGGTTGGTGGAGAGTTCCTGCCCCAAGTGGAGTTCAAGTATCTAGGGGTCTTGTTCACGAGTGAGGGGAGGATGGAACGGGAGATTGACAGACGGATCGGTGCAGCTTCTGCAGTAATGCGGTCGATGTACCGGTCTGTCGTGGTGAAGAAAGAGCTAAGCCGTAAGGCGAAGCTCTCGATTTACCGGTCAATCTACGTTCCTACTCTCACCTATGGTCATGAGCTTTGGGTCATGACCAAAAGGACAAGATCCCGGATACAGGCGGCCGAAATGAGCTTTCTCCGCAGGGTGGCTGGGCGCTCCCTTAGAGATAGGGTGAGAAGCTCAGTCACTCGGGAGGAACTCGGAGTAGAGCCGCTGCTCCTCCACATCGAGAGGGGACAGCTGAGGTGGCTCGGGCATCTGTTCCGGATGCCTCCTGAACGCCTTCCCGGGAAGGTGTTTCGGGCATGTCCAACTGGGAGGAGGCCCCGGGGAAGACCAAGGACACGCTGGAGGGACTATGTCTCCCGGCTGGCCTTGGAACGCCTCGGTGTCCCCCCCGGAAGAGCTAGAGGAAGTGTCTAGGGAGAGGGAAGTCTGGGCATCCCTGCTTAGACTGCTGCCCCCGCGACCCGGCCCCGGATAAGCGGAAGAAGATGGATGGATGGGACCTGCATCAGAGGAAGTGGGCACAATGGTGCTTTTGGAGTGGCTGGTGGATTCACCAACTGGCATTCACAACACGACGCACACCACTTGCGTACATTCTCGTGAATGCCCGGCCAGAAGAACCGGGCCATGAGACGGTTTAATGTAGCTGTGTCTCCTAAATGCCCGGCCATGGGGTTAGAATGAGCCGCCTGGAAAAGCATTTCCCGGCGGTTCTTAGGAATTAACAACTGGGTTGTATCCTGCTTTGACTGGGCATCTTGGGTCACCCGATACAACCTTTTATAAGTCTTTTATAATCGAAAAATACGGAAAGGAGAGCGGTTGACCAGGATGGACGAGGTGGCCGTCGATGGATCGGACCTGATTAAACACATTTTTGAGCAAATCATCCTGGGACTGTTCTAGGGGAAAGTCATCGCGATCTGTGAGCACCGGTGCCCGCAGCTCGCTCGTTTCCCCTGAAACCGCCGCCCGAGGTCCCGGCTCCACCTCGCCCACGTGAGCAACCGGTTAACCGCAACCTCCACACTATGCGTTTGTCCCCTAAATTGAATCGTGACGGGCACTAAAGGATAGTTCACCACTTCCCCGTGCACACACCGCACCGTAACCACACGGCTGTTACCCAATGCCTTAGGCTGAATCAGGCTGTGGTGAATAGAGGTCTGGTTACACCCGGAATCCACCAAAGCCTGATAAGTACCCCCCTTGATATTCACGGGTATTAGGTACAGTCCAGCTTGATCAGGGGCGGCTTGCGGCACGTCGGGAACCCGGACCAGTGTCCCGACCTCCATGACCGGACAGCGGTCGATAAAATGGCCCGGATCCCCGCAGTGCCAACAAGCCGGCCCAGACCTTCCCGCAGCCCTAGTGGCCGGAATTAAGTCGGCAGGTTGGCGTGGAGAGAGCGCGGTGGCTGGGGAAGAGGGATAGGAATCCGGCGGTGCAGCGCCTCCCCTCGGTGCCGGCCGGGAGGTGCCGGTGGTTCACTGGCTCCGCCCACCCTCCAACGCGGGACCGGCCTGGATGCTACGCTGCCGCGGGACCTAGGGAGAGGGACAGGCTTGGAGACAGAAGGGGTGGGGAAAGAAGAAGGTAGTGAGAGAGAGAGAGAGAGAGAGAGAGAGAGAGAGAAGCAGATGGCAGGGGTTCGCCGACCCCGTGGCATGCCACCATCTGGTCCTCCACCAACTTGATGGCCTGGCTGCGCGGTCTTTCGCAGGAGCTGCGCGACAAACTGTTCCAGTACAACTCGATTGATGATAACCTCGACGTCGCTTCTGTCGGCCATCAGACATTTGCGGCAGGAGTCACGGAGCTGGTGCGCAAAGGCAAAGGGTTGGCTGGACTCGTCCAGTGACAAGGTGCGGAAGCGCTGTCGGTGTTGCTCGGGGCTCCGGCCGACCCGCTGTAGAATCACGCGCTTCAGGTCGTCATAAGCCAGGAGATTCTGGACTGGCAGTTGGTGGGCGGCTACCTGCGCTTCTCCCGACAGCAGCGGCAGGAGCCGCATCGGACAGTCCGCTTTGGGCCATCCCCTCTCGAAGAGGTCGATGAACGCCTCCGGATCGTCCTCGGGCCCCATCTTCGAGAGGTGCAGGACGGCAGCCGAGTCCGTGATGGTGGGGGGGATGACCCGAATCCCCTGGCCAATCCAGCTCCGGAACAGCTCCCAGTCTTTATGCTGGGCCCGAAGGAGAGCTTCGAAGTGCTTCTGCTGCTCCTCCCTCACGGCCATCAGGTTTTGATGTTGCTCCTGATGAAGACCGGCGAGCGAGTTGACCAGGTCCGCAAGTGGCGTCTTTGGCGGAGTCTGCATGGCGGCGACATGCTTCTCCCTTCCCGGGTTTTTGGCACCAGTGTTGTGAAGGTTCGTGTGTGGGTGTGGGAAGGAAGAAGACAGGGTCGTCGTAACTGGGACTGCACTTTTTATTTAAACTCACGATCCTCAGAGCTGTAGTTACGCTCAGGCGCGTTCTCACTCAAAACTCAATATAAACAGCGCACTCAGGCTCAATATCTATCTCTTTCCTCTGGCAGTCCCACTCTCTCGGTTGCAGGCGTTTGCAGTCCCAGTCCCGGTCTCTCTCTCCCGCTCTCTCCTTCTGGAGCGGCTTTTATACGATCTCTCAACGCCAGTTACTGCAATGAGACACAGGTGTTTGTTATCTGCACTTGACCTGCTTACTCACCGCTCGGTCCCGCCCTCTCTCTCCCGCTGCAGACCTCGCGAAAACCACGCCCCCTCCGCCACAATCAGTTACACCACATTTGTTGTTACTTATTATTTTATTTATTATTTATTTTAAAGTCATTATTGCCTACTTTTTAACCTATAAAGGAAGATTCTTTGAAATGTAAGGAAGTACAGGATATGTAAATTTTCCTCAAAAAAATTCCTCCTTCTTCTTTTGCCATTACGTGTTTGACAAATTAATTAACAGACAAGGAAGTTTAGTTTTATATACAGTCCCGGTACCTTATACAGAACATAGGGGCAAAGTCCTCTCTTAAACATCTCTTATCTATAGTTTTACTATCCAGGAAGCAAGGTTACATATATTTAAAGAAACACACCTATCATGGTAAAATATGAACTGCCCCCAGTTGTTACATTGTGCTTATTTTCAAAGAAACATTGAAAACTTGAACACACAGAAGTGTCTAAATATTAAAGATTAAGTGTGCATTTGAATTAAATGTTGTTTGGCCGATATGAAACAAGGATTTGATCTGCTGTAAAGTGTATAAAATAAATAAATACATAAATAAAAGTGTATAGGGTCACTAGCCACCAAAGGTCTGTAATGGTGTGAGTAAATTGTTTTATATACATTGACATCTCTGACATTTCTGATGTCTTATGTGCAATTTATCTTTATTCCTCAAGGTGGCAATGTCTGATACAGATCCTGCAGAGCAAACTGTAAGCAATCAAATATTTGTGTCACTCTCACTTGATTGTGGATCTGTTGAAGCGATCAAAATATTAATTTTGAAGACATTGAAAACTATAGTTTTTTAAGAATATGGCTCAGATTGTGAATATGGGACAGATGTTAAATGTACTGGGGAAATTAGGAAATTTTATTTAAAAAAAAAACATTCCTCAAACTGAACCTTTCCCATTTCCAAAATGTAACGAAATATGCTTGATCTTAGAGACCCATCCATGTTAGATATAGTTCTGGGTTGCTAAAGACCAGAATATGCAATAATTATTGACCAAACAATTCAAATGAACTAAATTCAAGGGTCAATGACTCAAGTAGATGAAACACTGATCACCATAATGGTGACTTCAAATGAAATATAATCTATAAATAATCAAAATTACCTAGCTAAACCTCTTTTAATTCTCAATTAGAACTTTTGTAGATATATATTTAGAAATTAAGTCAAACTGGTTTGTATTAAGTGAAGATGTTAATGCTGTTTGTGGAGAAATTTAATGTTAATTTTGCTGTGTGTACTTTTTTTGTTTATTGTAATTTGTTTCTTCTATTTATATATATATATATATATATATATGTATATGTATGTATATATATATATATATATATATATATATATATATATATATATATATATATATATATATATATATATATGTATATATATATATGTATATGTATATATATATATGTATATATATATATGTATATATATATATATATATATATATATGTATATATATATGTATATGTATGTATGTATATTATTATTTTCTTGTAACAGCATTCATGATGGAAAGCAAAGTAAGAATTGTATTGTACTGTGCGTATGACAACAAAGGCTTTGAACTTTGAACTGTCTCGTGTCCCAGTACTAGACTCAGAATGTGTGACGCAATGTCACAAATGTCACTCTGAGCTCAAAGAAACCTTTGCAGACGGTGCTTTTTTGTCTATTTCTGTATGTCATTTGATCTCTTAACTATATATTTCAGTGTGTTCTGTCTATCTCTGTTTATCTGTCGTTATTTGTCTTTTTTTACCTGTAATTTCGCAATCATTCTACAAAGCATGTCGTGGCATGTCGGATATGTTGGGTCTTTTAACGACAGACAGTGAATCTATGAACGAGAAACATCGACACATTATTCATGGTTAGTAACTACTACTTCATTAAATACTGATAGATAAAGAATGAAATGTGTCATGTATCCATTCACATTGATTTGAGACTTTTCAGACAGCTTTGAGACAATCTGGTTTTTTTTTGGTTATTATTTGATCTTTTATATTAATTATAGCAAATTTACATAAAAACAACATTCTGATGCTTCATATGTCTTCATAAATATGCACATTCATCTCACAACATTCATTTCAACTAATTCATTTAGATTGTGAATGTGTATTTTCATAATTTAGTCTGTCTACAGTAACATATTCTGTGTCAGACCTCCCCTCCTGCGTTCATGTGTCAGTGTATGTGTGTGTGAGCAGTGCTTAATTCATAAATCAAATCATAAGCCGGAGAGTGCATTTGAGAGTGGAGGGGTGTACTGAAAACAGCATGCTATGTGCAGTGTTGCCAGATTGGGCGGTTTTGAATTTTATTATGCAGGTAAAAACTTGGGCTGGTTTGGGTTTCGGTGGTTTTCAAACATCTAAAACTCAAGTGTGCATGTACTCCTGTGAGAAAAATGCCTGCTAATTATGTTGCTTATTCGCGTTTTGCACTTAAATTGGTAAACTTACTGTTTACATTGAAAATGATGCATGTGTTTTTCCAAGGGTTAAAGTCTTTGTTAATTTCTTGATTGCTGTGTTGACAGTTTCCACCTAAGGGTTCTCTAAGTTCTCTAAGGGTTAGTTCATCCAAAAATGAAAATTCTGTCATTAATTACATCCCCTCATGTCGTTTGACACCCATAAGATCTCCGTTCATCTTCGGAACACAAGGAACATGAAGATATTTTAGTTGAAATCCGATGGCTCAGAAAGGCCTCCATTGGCTCAATGCACTTTACACTCTCAAGACCCATAAAAGGTACTAAAGACGTCGTTACAAAGTCCATCTCACTACAGTGATTTCAAAACACGGCATCATGAAGCTTCGAAGCGTTATGAATCAGCGAAGTGAATCATGATTGATCGTGTGTCAAACCGCCAAACTGCTGAAATCACGTGACTTTGGCAATCCAAACCGCTGAATCGTCTCACTGATTCATAACGCTTCGAAGCTTCATGATGCTGTGTTTTGAAATCGGTCATCACTATATAAGTCGTTTTTTAGGTTTTTTTGCGCACAAAAACTATTCTCGTCGCTTCATAAAGTTATTGTAGAACCACTGTAGTGAGACAGAATTTTCATTTTTGGGTGAACTAACCCTTTAATGTATTTGGCTTGTTTTGTTCGGTTGTCCTAAGAAATTTATTTATTTTTATTTAATTTTGGCATCATTATTTTGTTTAACCTCTTAACTGTCACTGTTCCACAGGTGGGACGCCTGGTGCTCTTTTTTTTTGATCGCCTTTTTTCGTATCATATATTTAAGTAATTATACTTAAATAAATACATAAATTAGGTATCATTTGAAAGCTTACAAACTCAAAATTCATCCTGTTTTGAAATCGGACATTGCGTTACCATGGAAACGTTACTCTAAAATATTCTAGTGGGCTCCTCCCCTAGTGGGCGGTGTCATGTTTCATATTACAACAATTATTTTAACTACTTTGTATTCAAAATCTTTTCCAATCTTTACAAAAACGCATATTGTCTGAAAGGTCTGAGTCTCAAGGGTCCATATTTGGTGACTGTTTTGTGATGCAAGTGATATTTGGACAGAAATGTACAGGAAAATGCATCAAAAAAACAATAAATGGAATTTGAATGACACCCGGTAGCTATTTTTGGTACAGCGCCTAAACAAAATCTCATGGGAACTTCAATTTTTGTGATATCAACTTCAAATTTGGAACACAAATTGGTTAGACATATGGCTTTTTTTATAGTATAGATTATAGATTTTATAGTAATTTTATAGTAAACTCTTTTTTGTAAAATATATATTTTATATGAAATAAAAAATATTTAGTACAGTATTTTTCATTTACAGTAAATTTAAACTTCCATAACTCTTTTCTGCAATAATCTGCAGAGTGTCGTCTTTAAAACGAGACCAAACTTTGGTCTTTATTCCAAAGCTTTCTTGAATTACAGCCCTTTAAGTTTGGATAGTGCATTTTCATGTGTATTTTCAAAAAGGGGGGTGACAGTTAAAGGAGTTCAAAGTGGTGCTTTTCAACCTTGATTGACATGGTAATAACATGCTATCACATTATTTTGGCAGTTAAAGTTTTGGGCGGGTTTTTCTTGGAGTGGGTGGGTTTTGGTGAGCTTTTGGGCTGGAAATCCTTGACCCAATCTGGCAACAATAGATATGTTCTCAAATCCCCACTTACTAACCTATTTCCACTATTCTGTACACACTCAATTGCCCACATCACTTCACGCTTAAAGGAACACTCCACTTTGAAAATAGACTCAAAGTGCTAAAATTACAGAAGAGTACAGAACTCTTTGGTCATTATTGAGCGAGATGCTAACGGTCTAATCAGATTCAATGATCTATGCTAAGCTATGCTAAAAGTGCTACCACCAGACCCGAAGATCAGCTGAATGGATTCGAAACCGGTAAAACTCAACTGTTTAACTCTAGGGGAGTTGGATATTGAGTGTTCCTTTAACTGTAGGGCTTACAGCACTCACAGTCCGCTATTTATTTCTCAACAGGTCTAGCATACACAATAATACTTAAGAGTACTAAAAAAAGAATCACACCAAGCTTTTAGAAATATTAATACACATAACACATACATGCTCCAGTTTTTGAGAAAATATGATCAGGTGATGTTGGCTGTGTATTGACGATGGCATAATCATAATCAGTGCGATACCGCAAAGTTATATTTTTTACAATGTACTGCGGATAATAACTTGATAAACTCTTTTTGAAGATACTTGTTAAATGTACACAGGCGTTTCTTTGACATCTTAGCGAGTTCGCGCCTGACTCAATCTCCCCCACGCCCTCTAAAACCCCCGCCTTCACCAACTGCAAGTTAATCGATAACGAATTGTGATTGGATGGTAATTTTGTTGTTGTTTTGTTGTTCCATGAGCTTGGCTACTTTTGATAGGCTATTACTACTCGCTCTATGATCACCCAGCCATAAAGAAGTTTTGACCATAAAGAAACTTTTTCATAATAATATTTTTCATAATAAGTCGTGACACTAAAAATAGAGCTGAAATACGGGAATGTCCCGAGAAAAACGGAAGTCTGGTCACCGTAATAATGTAGTAATTTAATTTTCTGATCTCATCCAGTATTTAATATCTGATTATGTAGGGGGTGTTTTATTCTTTTTGCAGTCACATTCCTTTGACACTTCAGTCAAATGTAGGCGCTCCAAAGTGGCATGTCAGATATGTTGTGTTTTTTAGCGACAGACAGTGAATCTTTGCATAGTTTCACTCCCATGTCATTTGTTTGTTGAAAACCTGTTTATGGTTTAACAGGTTAAAAAAAAAACCTTCCCCCAGTCCTCTATGAAAAATGCAGAATTGAAAGGAGTTTCAGAACGTCTCCTTAATACGCCAGTTCAATGGAGGAATGAGAAACATAGACAGCGTCATTATTCATGGTTAGTAACTACTACTTCATTAAATACTGATAGATATAGATTTAAATGTGTCATGTATCCATTTACATTGATCTTAGACTTATCTATATCTGTTTTTTTGGTTATTATTATTTGAAGCAAAATTATCTGCCAATGGGGTTTGGGACAGAAACAAAAAAACATTGGCAGATATTAGCTTGTTCTAAGCAAAAATCACTTTTTTTCTGAAAATAAGAACAATTATCTTATATATGTTATATGTTTCTATATATGTCTATATATGTTTGTTGGTTGCAATTATTTGATCTTTTATAGTAATTATAGCAAATTTACTTGGGGGCTGCTGAAAAGCCCTCCAGAGCTTCAGGGACAGACACAGGACTTGACTCGGGGCGCCCTCCTGGGCTGCACTGGCGTGCTTGGGGACAGACTCCTGAGCGCCCTCCTGAGCAGCACTGGCGTGCTCGGGGACTGACTCGGGAGCGGGCTCTGGGCCAGGACACAAAGCCCTCATTGGACTGCCCTCTCGGGCTGGATCCAACACTGGACTGCGCTCTGGGGCTGGAGCCGACTCTGGACTGCGCTCTGTGGCTGGAGCCGACTCTTGATAAACTCTTTTTGAAGATACTTGTTAAATGTCTTATATACAGTGTCATGAATCTTAAAAAAAAAAAAAAAACATGAACTAAAAAATATTCATGACACTGTTATAAAATAATTTCACGAGTTCACACTTACATCAAATTAAATGGATTAAAGATTATGCGTATTTGGCGTGCCACATATTGCCTTAAATTAGAATGACAGATCGGGAAGGCTCTTGCAATGTCTGAGGGGAGATTAGACTCGTGACGCCAGGCTCACTGCAACAGACGAGAAACAAACCCTACCGGCCGATAAATGAGGAGCATCCTCAAATTAGAATGACCGATTGGGAAGGCTCTTGCAAAGTCTGAGGGGGGCCAGGCTCACTGCAACAGACGAGAAAAACCGGAAAAGAGGGAGCAACGAGATTTAACGAGTGAATAATTTTGGAACGGCCGATCGGGAGGGCTCAAGCCACATCTGACGGGAGATTAGACTCGTGACGTCAGATGGGTGAGCCCTACCGACCGGTAAACGGAGCGTCGTAATTAAAAAGGACGACTGACCGAAGGGGCCCACCCAGCCTCTGTCTGGAGCGGCTTCCTGGCATCAGATGAGTCGGTCCTATCGGTCAACGGTACGGTGAAAGCGATGTGAAACACCCAGCAGGAGCGCTCTCACAGCATCCGACGGGAGATCGAGACTCACTGCAATCGGATGGGTAAGCCTCGCTGGCTGACGGGTGGAAGGTAAAGCATAGATGTTTGTCCAGGAGAGCCCTCGCTGGACAGAAAAAGAGGAAAGATAAGCATTTGACCAGGAGAGCTCTTGCAGCATCCGAAAGGAGAACAAGACTCACGGTATCGTACGAGTAAGCCTCGCTGGGTGAGAAAAAGAAAAAGATGGATAGTGACCGGCAGGGCTCTCGCGGCATCTGAAGGGAGATCAATACTCACTGCAATCGGAAAAGGAAACCTCGCCGGACAGAGAAAGAAAAGATGGATAGTGACCGGGATGGTTGAGCCTCGCCAGATGGAAGAAAGGGTTAAAATATATATATATAGGGTTATAAAATAAGGGTTTGATGAGCTTTCCTGATGTGGAACCGGTCGGTCCTGATGTAGCTTTAGAAAGCGTCTAACGACCATCTTCCAAGAGCTTGGATCTGCTGCTGGGAGAGGCCTTTTTTCGCTGCTGTTGTTGCTGCCCCTATGCGAAAGGAGTGACTTGAAAAATTTTGCGCTGGTGTACCTGATTGCTGGAGAACAGATTTGAGATGTTTTTGGAACCAGAAGCTTGTAATGGGTTTGTTAGAAGCGTCTATTAAAAGGGGTTCAGAAGGAGATTTAGCCTGACATTTCCTAATTTGGAGGTACGCAAGAACGGTTTGGTATGGTTGGATTGGAGACAGGATGTTGAAAATGTAGATCAAAGGACCTTTTTTAGCTTGGCCTGTCTTGCTTCGTTTGATTAAGTATGATATGGTTTCGCCATCGAGTACTGATAGGTCTGAGATGGTGGGGTGTATTTTTGGGTTGAATTTGGAAGTGATTGCGATTTCGGAGCATCTGAGAAAACCAAAAAAGGCTCAAATCAATAAGTAAATCAATTTGTGGAAAAATGGGACGCCGCTCAGGTAGCCTTTGATGGACCCGACTTGGAAGCCCTTAATGTTGTTGAGATAGGAGATGAAAGAGGTGATTGCAAGGAGAGAAAAATCGTGAAACTGTAAACTATACGAAAGGTGGAAAGATTTGAAACATCTCCACGCTGTCACATAGGATTGTATAGTCCTGGGTGAAACAGCTTGGAGGATGCTGTTGAGCGATGCGTCAAGGAGGGGTTTTAGCGGGTGGTTTAAGGGAATATCAGTTCTGAATAATGAGGTACTGGAGTTGGGAACTGATCCGCCTCTGGAGCCAATGTCCTGAATTTCTGAAACAGAAAACGAGACAGAGAGTCAGCAATTCGATTTTCGGACCCTAGGACATGTTTTGCAAGAATAATAAATTGATCACAGGCTGAGATCCAGATGAGACATCTTAGAAGGGGTATCAGGGCGAGTGAATGAGAGCGGCCTTTATTAATGCACTGGACAGTCGCTTCGTTGTCGCAATGCACTAATATGCTGCTAGACGTCCATTCTTTCCCCCGCAGAAAAGCAGCTACAACATGTCCTGAAGCTGTGGTGGCCAAGGAGATACGAACCAGCATTCTTGGTAAAAAAAACCCCGAAGCCAACTGAAGGAGCCGCATCTGTAAAAAGTTGGATGTCGACGGGGGAAGAAACAAGATTGTTGTAGAAGAAAGGCCACTGATTTAGGAAAGTTATCCATAACTTAAGTTCGTCACAGCACAATTTAGTTATTGAAATGAGGTCCTCTAGTGCATGAACCGAAGATGCGAGTGAGAGGATATGCGAGATGAAAGGGCGGGCTTGCGGAATGATGCGCATTGCGAAGTTTAAGTGACCTAGCATTGAAAGAAGTTCGCGTTTGGAACAGTGGGAGTTATCTAGAAAGGTAGAGGAGATGAGAATTATCCTATCAATTTTCTCTTTTGGCAATGAAGCTTGGAAATTTTCTGAATCCAAATTAATGCAGAGAAACTCAATGGATGTGGCGGGACCCATGGTTTTTTCCTGGGCAATGGGGATTCCGAGTTCGGAAAACACATTTAAGACGGTGAGGATATGTACTGCCGGGATGGCGTCAGGAAGTGAGATAATTAGAAAATCTAGCAGATGAATGAGGAGAGGAATGGCATAATTGTTCGACAAAATCCAAAAAACAGCTTCTGATAGCATGTCGAAAATCTTGGGAATGCTTTTACATTCGAATGTTATGCATACAGCGAAATAGAATTTCTCGTGCCAGCGAACCCCAAATAAGTGCCATGAATTTGGATTAATGGGCATAACTTTGAAAGCAGAAGTAATGTTGAGTTTTGCAAGCCAAGCGCCTCAACCTACGATTTTAATTGCCTGATCTATGTCGTGGTATTTGAGAGAGAATTCGTCAAGAGGGATCAAGCTGTTTATGCTAGGAAACTGGGAATTGTGCGGAGCTGAGAGATCGATTATGAGACGTATTTTACCCGAAAATTTTCTTGTAGCCACTCGGATGGGGCTAATGCGAAAAGTGTTGAAGGGAGAATCGTCAAAAGGGCCTATCATGAAACCTGACTCGACTTCTTTTTTTAATCAGGTTGTCTACGACTTCAGGTTCAGCGAGAGCAGATTGGAGATTATTGTAGATGGTATTCTGGGAAAGCGGGCATTCGACGCCGGGTATGAAGGCGTGTTCGAGGCCGGACAGCAAATAATCTGTAAATTCGGCGTCCGGGTGGTGAGCTAATTTCGATGGACAGACGAGAAATATTTACAGGAGTCGATAAGTAATGATTTGTTTTTTTTATTCAGTGATTTAAACACAGGGCATACATATCGTGCGTGAGCACCACCACAGAAGTTGCAGATATGCAAGTATTTACAGCGCTGTCTGGTGCAGTTCCCTGTATTAAAATTGTTGCAGGGCTGCCTGTCTGTATGCGAAGCGGGGGGGATCCCTTCTAAAATCGTTGTTTGCTGTGTAGGTTGCAGGTCGTGGCACATAACTAGTAGATTTAGCCTGGATTGTCTCCGGGCAGGGGGGGCTGGTGGTTAATCTGAGGACATGACGTCATAGAATGTGCCACTGACCTGCAAACAGCGCACGAAACGTTCCTGCAGCCTAGGAACACTCTGCTGTGGAGATCCGTGTCAAGAGTTTAAAGTTTAAAGTTAACCCTATAAAGCTAAGTAGTTTCTTAAATTTGATAATTAATCTGCTGACAGATTTATGACCGGTTATGTTGTCTTGGTAATGTCAAGTTGTCATGATAAAGACACTGACAGGTTATGATGTATTGGTTTATGTCAAGTTGTCATCATAAAGACATCTCGAATAATGTCATCTTTGCATTAAAAATGAGATAATTGAGCGAATGACACTTAATGACAGTTGTCATAAACATGAATATGAAGGAGTTTGTATGCATGACATGTGTCATGTCATGATTATGAAGGTGTCATGTCAGTCTTATGCACACCCCTTCAAGTAAAGTGTTACCTATTTTTTCTTGTTGCTGTTAGTATCCCAATCAGGTGAGGTTACTGTTGTGTGACCCATTCCTTTACTAGTTTCACCCCCCCCTGTCTTTTCTGGCCCCAAAGACCCAACTGCTCTAAATGTTGTGCAGCCCGAACTAGATTTTTCCATAACAAGCCAGGGGTATTAAGTCTGTCTAACACTGAATTGAGCTTCTGTCCAAACAGTTATGCATCCCATTTCTGACTGTCGCTAGACGTCCCAAACTCTTCTCCGCTGAAAGCACCTCTCCCTCCAAATCCGACTTGCAATGTACCTCCTCTTTGCTGTTGAACCATCCTGATTCATTTAAAATCCTCATCATTCAACTCTTCTTTTCTTTTGAAAAATCATAGCAAATTTTGACGTTTTTGCTCTCCACAATTCAAAATGATCTGTCAGTGGGGTAAGAAAAATAATCTTGTTTCTGTTTGAATTAAGATTATAATTTTTTCCCCAATGGCAGATAATTTTGCTTTATTTAAGCAAAAATTTACTTGACTTTTTTTTTACTCCTGAAAACAAGATGTTATGTCTTATGCCTAGTAAATGCATCTTGATGCAAGAATGTTTAGATATTCTGACTGGAAGATAACTATGAAAAGCATTTTTCCAGTGTGATCCTCTGCTTCCAATTGTTTGTTATGTTTTTTTGTTTTTGGTCTGCGTACGTGATGTAATTACCCAGCACATTTGATCGTTTTCTGGCATGATCTGGCACAACTTAAAGGGATAGTTCACACAAAAATGAAAATTAGCCCATGCTTTACTCACCCTCAAGTCATCCTATATGACATTCTTCTTTCAGACGAATAACATCGGAGTTATATTACAAAAGTCCAGGCTAATCCAAGAGTTATTATAGCATTAATAGATGCTCTGTTTTTGAAGTCCATAAAGTGTATCTGTCCATCATATAACTGCTCCACGCAGCTCCGGGGTGTTAATAAAGGCCTTCTGAAGCGAATCGATGCGTTTGTGTAAGAAAAATATCCATATTTGAAACTTTATAAAGTAAAGTTTTGGCCGACCGCCTTCCGTGTTCAATTCATGGAAAATTGTTGAAAGTTCCCCTGCCGATCGAAAGACTAACGCTCGTCATGACGTCACGTACGCATCTTGAGTTTCACTTTCAACATTCAACACTTTTCCATGGAAGGCGTAGGCTGGAACTTTAGTTTTAAATATGGATATTTTTCTTACACAAACCAATCCCTCCAGAAAAACGCGATTATGCGATCACATGATTTAATGCATAATCAGCCAAAGTCTGCATATTTATGCGGGGGCCGCATTTTTTACAATACGCCACACTTTCGCCACATAAATTGCCAATTTCCACATGCAAAATATGCGGGGCTAGCATGATTTCATAATCCCTGCATTTTCGTTGCAAAAATAGTCATATATATATATTAGCAGAAAGTTGAAAAATGTTTGTTTACTTCACACACAAGAGCCGCCATTTCCCCCTGTTGCCATGGGAACGTTTTGAAGTGACGTAATTACCCGACGCGAACGTCATCGAAAAGCTGCAAACCCCGTGGAGAAACCATAGATATCAGTGAAACCATGATGAAGCGCAAACTCCCCATTGGCCAACAAAAATAACAGCAAAAGAGCAAAGCAGTTTCCCGGTGTGATGACCGATTTCAGAACACACATCATGAAGATTCAGAGGTTTGAAGCGTTATGAATCAGTGAGTCGATTCAGCGGTTCAGAGCGTTATGAATCAGTGAGTCGATTCAGCGGTTTGAAGCGTTATGAATCAGTGAGTCGATTCAGCGGTTCGGAACGTTATGAATCAGTGAGTCGATTCAGCGGTTTGAAGCGTTATCAATCAGTGAGTCGATTCAGCGGTTCTGAGCGTTATGAATCAGTGAGTCGATTCAGCGGTTTGGAGCGTTATGAATCAGTGAGTCGATTCAGCGGTTCAGAGTGTTATGAATCAGTGAGTCGATTCAGCGGTTTGGAGCGTTATGAATCAGTGAGTCGATTCAGCGGTTCGGAGCGTTATGAATCAGTGAGTCGATTCAGCGGTTTGGAGCGTTATGAATCAGTGAGTCGATTCAGCGGTTTGAAGCGTTATGAATCAGTGAGTCGATTCAGCGGTTCGGAGCGTTATGAATCAGTGAGTCGATTCAGAGGTTTGAAGCGTTATGAATCAGTGAGTCGATTCATCGGTTCGGAGCGTTATGAATCAGTGAGTCGATTCAGAGGTTTGAAGCGTTATGAATCAGTGAGTCGATTCAGCGGTTCAGAGCGTTATGAATCAGTGAGTCGATTCAGCGGTTTGAAGCGTTATGAATCAGTGAGTCGATTCAGCGGTTCGGAGCGTTATGAATCAGTGAGTCGATTCAGCGTTTCGGAGCGTTATGAATCAGTGAGTTGATTCAGCGGTTTGGAGCATTATGAATCAGTGAGTCGATTCAGCGGTTCAGAGTGTTATGAATCAGTGAGTCGATTCAGCGGTTTGGAGCGTTATGAATCAGTGAGTCGATTCAGCGGTTTGAAGCGTTATGAATCAGTGAGTCGATTCAGCGGTTTGAAGCGTTATGAATCAGTGAGTCGATATATACTATATAAGTCATACTATATAAGTCGTTATTTAGGTTTTAGCACAAAAACTATTCTCATCGCATCATAAAGTTATTGTAGAGCCGCTGTAGTGAGATGGACTTTGTAACGACGTCTTTAGTGCTTTTATGGGTCTTGAGAGTGTGCAGTACATTGAGCCAATGGAGGCCTTTCTGAGCCATCGGATTTACACTACAATATCTTCATTTGTGTTCCGAAGATGAACGGAGGTCTTACGGGTGTCCAACGACATGAGGGGACGTCATTAATGACAGAATTTACATTTCTGGGTGAACTGACCCTTTAAGAGATTGCACTTTGTGCATTGGAAGCACACAAATGTCTGTTTTGTAAAGCTACCTCTGTAAAACAGGAAGTTATTTATTCATTTTTTCAGAAGTTGTAGCATATTCCTTTAGTAAAGCTACAGAACTTGTTTGACTCAATGTTTTGTAAATTTGAGCCGTGTGTTTATTAAGGTCTTCAATAAAACAAGATGGGAACTTAAATATTCCCAGCACTTTCTCTGATGTTGTGCTTTTTTTCTCTTTTTCATCAAACAGCAGTTTTTGCAAGTTCCCGCAATTTTATCGCATAAAATTGCATAAATATCCCGCATTTTCCATCGCATTTCTTTTAGAAAATGTGCCGCATAATCAAGGATTTTTGCCCGCAACAATCACAAAAAAAAAGCCGCATTTTTCTGGAAGGACTGACAAACGCGTTGATTCGCTTCAGAAGGCCTTTATTAACACCCCGGAACCGCGTGGAGCAGTTATTCGACGGACAGATGCAATTTTTTATGGACTTCAAAAACAGAGCAACTATTACTGCTATTCTAATGCTAGGATTAGACTGGACTTTTGTAATATAACTCTGATTGTGTTAATCTTAAAGAAGAATGTCGTATACACCTAGGATGACTTGAGGGTGAGTATATAATGGGCTAATTTTCATTTTTGGGTGAACTATCCCTTTAAGCCCTATATGTGACTCTTGTGTGAGTCACTGAGGGATCAGTGACTGTTTAACAGATGACAATGCATAGCCCAAATAGCATTTGAATGCCTAGGTCCACATGTTAAGAGTGAAACTACTTCCGGTCTTTTTCTTTTTGTCCTGCAGCTGTGAATCTGTGAAGAGCGATGGCGCCTGTTAAAGAGCTGCTTCTAAAATCACTGGATGAACTGAAAAAAGCTGATCTGGAGCGGTTTCAATGGCACTTAAAGAATGATAAGCATATATCAAATTCTGAAATGGAGAATGCAAATAGGTTAAATACTGTGGATAAGATGGTAGCACGTTTTGAACCAGAAGGAGCTGTGAAGATCACGGTGGAGATTCTGAGGAAGATGAACCAAAATGAACTGGCTCAGCAGCTGGAGAACGATCATAAGCAAGGTAACGCTTAATTCACTGTGACTGTAATGTGATTAACTTAAACTTTCCTCTTTGCTTTGCTATGTTTGTGTGATTTATGTATCCCAGTGAATGATCCTGTCTCTCGCTCTCTCTCTCTACCACACACAGATCAGACTGATGGCAATATAAAGGCATCTGTCCCTGTTGGAGCTCATTCAAAAGAGAGTTTGGGTAAATTACAATCACTGCCATAGTATATAGAAACAAGAGTAAATTTAGCAGTAAGCAGCAAATACAAAGCCAAGCACTGCAAAAAAACTAAATAAGAAAATACTTTTCTTATTTAGTATTTTTGTCTTGTTTCTAGTCTAAATATAAACAAATTCTTAAATCAAGATGCATTTACTAGATAAGTAAAATTACATATATTTTTTTCTTGTTTTCTTGAAAATCAAATAAAAATGAAGTGAGTTTTTACTTGAATGATCTGCCAATGGGGTAAGATGGGGTCATCTCTTCCTAAAGAATAAACATGAATGACCATCTGAAGGTATGCTGAGGATACATTATAACTTACTGTCATGTATATATGTGGTGTATTCGCTATATCAGTGTTTCAACAGCGGAAAGACGTCAATATAACTGCTGTAAACTAAACAATGTCATGTAACGTTAGCATCACATTTACCTCAGGCAGTCATTCAGTGTCCACAGACTTTTATTCACTAGAGAAATCAACTCTTTCACTAAATATATGCACTATATTAGCCGTTATATTCATTATATTCTACTGAACCTGTTAGTGATGTCTTGATTATTTCATGCATGTTAAATAAACCTGTCATGAAAATGACAGACACTGTGTATAAATGATTATATTTCAACAACGATTTGGAGAAAAAAACTATTTTATAATTAGATTTAGGAGTTAATGCAAAAACTGCCTTATGTGAAGTTTACATATTTGCACACAGTGTGTTATTTGAGTGTTGATTATTATACCTAAAAATAAATAGCAACTGAATTTAGGCTAATAGTTTGGGCTCTGTTGTAAACCTTTAATATTAATGTGTAATTAAGGGCTCCCTATATAGTTTACAGAAATATCTTCAATAAACTTTTAGATATTCAATTCAATTCAATTCAAATTTATTTGTATAGCGCTTTTCACAATACACATTGTTTCAAAGCAGCTTTACAGAAAGTGCATTTCATAGATGAACAGTAAAAATGTTAGAAAGACAATGTTAAAGAATAATGTTCGAAAAAGTTAATCAGTCGTGTATTAATTTAGGCCATAACAACGCTGGCGTTGAGTCGTCTCTTCACAGGCGTGGAGTCGTCTCATCACAGGTGTTGGGGCATCCGAAGTCTTCATGAGAGGCTGGATACAAACTGGAGCTGACGAACTATTTACCTCGGGACTAGTGTCCCGAGATAACAACAGAAAAGCAGATGGGAAATAATTAGCGTAGCTGCTGTTCAGAATATTATATTAATGCTTTTGTTCCGATTTAACTGTAGTATAAAAGGTAATTATAATGTGAATGCTTGGCTAAAGAGATGCGTCTTTAATCTAGTTTTAAACTGGGACAGCGAGTCTGAACCTCGGACAATATCAGGAAGACTATTCCAGAGTTTAGGAGCTAAATGTGAAAAAGCCCTCCCTCCTTTAGTGGACTTAGATATCCTAGGAATGACCAGAAGCCTAGAGTTTAGTGACCTTAAAGAGCGCGATGGATTGTAGGACGATAGAAGATCCGTTAGATACACTGGAGCTAAACCATTTAGGGCTTTATAGGTCAGTAGCAATACTTTGTAATTGATACGGAACTTAATAGGTAACCAGTGTAGAGATGATAAAATTGGTGTTATATGATCATATTTTCTTGACCTAGTAAGAACTCTAGCAGCTGCGTTTTGGACTAACTGTAGTTTGTTTATTGAGGATGAGGACAACCAGCTAATAAAGCATTACAGTAATCTAATCTCGAGGTCATGAATGCATGAACTAACTTTTCTGCATCAGGAATAGATAGCATGTTACGTAGCTTAGCAATGTTTCTAAGGTGGAAAAATGCCGTTCTTGTAACATATGAAATATGATTTTCGAATGTCAGGTTGCGGTCTAATATAACACCCAGGTCTTTTACTGTAGTGGATAAAGTGACAGGACATCCTTCCAAGGTAAAATTGTATTGTGAGGGGTTTTGTGGGCAGTTTTTTGGACCAATAAGTAATACCTCCGTTTTATCTGAATTTAATAGCAGAAAATTACATGTCATCCAGTATTTAATATCTTCAACACACGCTGTCAGTTTAGATAATTTAGCGTTATCATCCGGTCGTGATGAAATATATAATTGAGTGTCATCAGCATAACAGTGGAAATTAATTCCATGTTTTCTTATAATATTACCAAGTGGCAGCATATATATTGAGAATAGCAGAGGGCCTAATACGGATCCTTGCGGCACCCCATAGTCTACTGACATCATCCTGGATTTTTCCCCATATAATTTAATTAATTCAAGGACGGACACTTAAAAGCAATTTTGTAAAACTGCTGTACCGAACTCAAAACCGAGGTGCGTACCGAACCGTCAGTTTTGTGTACCGTTACACCCCTACTGTCAGTCTTTTAGTTTTTTGTGTCATGCGTCACAACACTTCCTTGTGTTCCAGGCATTTCTGTGTTGTAAATAAAATCATTTTTAAAATATTATATGTGTCATTCTCTTTAAGTCATGCTCAGAAATGTATCATTTGCATATTAAAATCACAAAAAAATATAGCCCACTGTTACCTTTTTTACTCTGAGGAGTTTGCAGGTCTGTTCTAAAAAATATCATATGTCATTTTACTTATCTAGTAAATGCATCTTGATTTAAGAATTTTGTGATATTTAGACTGGAAACAAGACAAACATACTAAATAAGAAGAGCATTTTTTGCAGTGAGTACAACAATGGCAGATCTTATACAAATTTTGGGATTTTATACAAAGATTTTGGATTATCTCTATTGCGGTTACACTCATATGAATTTGCAGTGCTGTGTCTTCATGGAAGTTTACCTTTTGCATGAGTTTTTATACCTAATATGATATTTTTAAACTGTCCAAGCTTAGTAAGCCATGAAAAAAGGGAACTCAATTCAATACTCTTGCTCTGTCTGAGAGCTGAGAACATTTTTACTTACATTAGTTAGGTTAGGTTAGGTTAGTACTAGTAGTTTTGGCTAGGATATCAAAATTGATGTTGAGAAGTATGACATTTCAATGGTAACAAAAATGATAGATAGTACCCTTATTTCAAGCTAAAATATCTATATTTAGAGCTATATCATTAGCCTGAAATAAAATGTTTGTCAATTAAGCATAATCTGTGTAAGATTGTACATGTAAACATTTGAAGTATGTTTAATTTGAATGTAGTAGAAGCACAGTGTTCAAGTTATCACACATGTACGGTCTTTAACTTTTTTGTTATAGAAATCAAAGTTCAGGTTAGAAAATCTAAAGATTTTATAAAAAATTATCTCTTGTTCTTTTCTGACTTTTCCCCTCTTTCTCTCAGCTGCAGAGAACAGAAAGGCTGTTCTTCATGAGATGAGCCTCAAACTGAAGGACAAATTAAAACAGGACTACAAGCGGATATTGATCGGTAATTCACAGACGGGTCATCAGAAATACCTGAACGATATATACACTGATTTATATGTGGTGGCGAATGAGACTGGAGGAAGAGTGAATGAACACGAGGTGAGACAGATCGAAATTAATCATGCCAAAGACACACCGATCCAGTGCAATAACATTTTCAAAGTCCATAATGATCAACAAAACAGAAAGGTGCTGACAATGGGGATCTCAGGAGTGGGAAAAACTGTCTACGTCAATAAATTCATCCTTGACTGGGCTGAAGGAAAGGAAAATCAGGATATAGCCTTCATTTTACCTCTGCCGTTCCGTGAGCTAAATTTGATCACAAAAAACTACAGTCTCGTGGGACTTCTTCATGAATACTTCTTTAGTGGAACTGAAGAAATGCCCTCTCTTCCTGATGGTGATGGTAAGGTCATGTTCATTTTTGATGGGCTGGATGAATGCCGCTTCCCTTTGAGATTTAAAGAGGGTGACAGAGTTACAGATGTTCACAAAATAACAACAGTGAGCAAGATAGTTACAAGCCTGATCAAGAGACACCTGGTTCCTTCTGCTCTCATCTGGATCACATCCAGACCAGCAGCAGCCAGTCTGATACCCCGTGACTACATTGATCAGGTGACAGAGGTGCGAGGATTCAACGATGAGCAGAAAGAGCAATACTTCAACAAAAACGGCAGACCTGAGGTTGCTATAAATCTCATCAGTCACATCAAGAAATTCAGGAGCCTGTACATCATGTGTCACATCCCCATCTTCTGCTGGATCGCTCTCGTTGTCCTTCAGCCTCTACTGGCTCGAGAGAGAAATGACAAAACACCAACAACTCTCACAGAAATGTACATAAACTTCTTTCTTACTCAGCAGCAACAAATGAAAACAAAATACAGTCCTGAAACTAAAGCCAATGCATCTTTTGATCAGATCATTCTGAAGCTTGGGAAACTGGCCTTTCAACAGCTGGAGAAAGGAAACCTGATTTTCTACAAAGAAGACCTTGAGGAATGTGGACTAGATGTCAGTGAAGGGTCGGTGTACTCTGGGTTATGCACTCAAATCTTTCAGGAGGAAAAGGCTGTTTCAGCAAGAAGTGTGTTTAGCTTCGTACATCTCAGTGTCCAGGAATTCCTTGCTGCTCTTTATGTGTTTTTGATGGGCAAAGATGAGAAAGCTGACCTATTTCTTCAATCCTGGACAGAAAAACTGACATGGAAACTGTCCAAAAAGCCACTGTTTCAGCTTCACAAGGCTGTGATAAACAAGGCCTTACAAAGCGAGAATGGACACCTGGACCTTTTCCTCCGGTTCCATCTGGGTCTCTCACTCGAGTCCAATCAGAGTGACCTGAAGGAACTACTGCCAGAACTAGAACTTAAAACAGAGAACATGAAAAACACTGCTGATTATATCAAACAGACAATAGAGAAGGAGAAATCAGTGGAAAGGACCATCAATCTCTTTTACTGTCTGAGTGAATTGAAAGATGACTTTGTGGAGGAAATTCAGAAGAATCTGAGCTCAGGAAATCTTTCAGCACAGAATCTCTCCTCTGCTCAGTGGTCTGCTCTGGTGTTTGTGCTCCTCATGTCAGAAGAGACTCAAGAGATGTTTGAACTGCAGAAATACAGAAGATCTGATGAAGCACTGATGAGACTGCTGCCAGTGATCAAAAACACCAGAAGAGCACTGTAAGAGTCTTCTTTATATTCATTTATATACATTGTTAGTCTTTTTAATGTTACTTGTTGGCAAAGAGTGTTCAGAAAATGTATAATGCATTGTATTAATGTTGTTTTAATGTCATTGTGTGATATTAAATGCCAATGTATCACCACAATACTTAAGTTTTACCCATTGTATTGTTCTTAATTGTATTATAAATGAAGAACTGAAAATATTGATTTGACGTTTTATGAAGTTGAATTTTGAAACCTAATTTTAATAAAACTAAAAGAAGCCTTTTACATTCATTTTATTGCCATATATTCCCTCTTAAATTCAGTAATTCCTAAACACAATTTAGCTTTGCTTATTTCCAGATTATAAACTCTACCTAATAAGCCTTTAAATTGCTGTGGGTTTTGTTCTCCAAACAGGCTACAGTTCTGTAATCTCACTGCTCAGTCCTGTGAAAGTTTGTCTTCAGTTTTACAATCCTCAAACTCTGTCCTAAGAGAGCTGGACCTGAGTAACAATGACCTCCAGGATTCTGGAGTGAAGCTTCTTTCTGATGGACTGAAGAGTTCAAACTGTCAGCTGGAGATACTGAGGTAAATAGTTTTCCATAAAAGAATTTGGGCTTCAAAATGTTTGTGAATACAAATGTACAAATGTATTTATACACAAATAATCTATTGTTAATAAATTTGCTACTTTGGTTATGTTCGTGGATGAAAACATCCACTAAATTAAACTGCTGTAAAAATGTATTGATACTTTTTTTTTTTTTTGCATAAATCTATTAATCAACCTCAGTCCTGATCAAAACTACTAAATGTTTTAAAAAAATTCAGGATTTTTATTCTTTAATTGCCAAGTTCATAAATTATGTCACTGATTTGGGGAAAAAACATACAAAATTACTATTTTCAATATAAAAAGTGATTGTGGACTGGATTTTTAAAACCTTTTATCACAGTCTTGGACATGTGAAAGATTAGTAACAACATTGGCTTTGATGCATTGTTAGTTTTTGTGCAGCATCAGAATTTAATTTTTTCTCCCTCATTTACTGTTCGTGGCTGTTTTTGACTTCCCATTGACTTCCATTATTACAAAAAAAAAATGTATTGCAAAGCCATGGCACCATATAATCATGCATTTTTGATTGTTTGTGGTTTTCCCTGTTGGGAAGAGGTAAAATTGGTAATTTTTACTGTTGATCACAGGTGGCACCATTAACACTTTAGATAGGCCTGTGCAAAAAAAGAGCTTAGTTTCTGGCTTTTATATGGAGTTATATGGAGTATGACAGCATATTATAGTGTGTGTGTGTGTGTGTGAAAAATTTCGCAAATTATAAAAATATTTCAAATTGCACCTGCAGACTATTTTCCAGTCATGAATTGACTGGAAAATCTTGTGTCTCATCTCGTGAGCTAAGTGTCTCGTCACACCCCAACTCTAAAGTTTCGTTAGTGGAGGAGGTTAGAAAAGATCAAATGATGCCGACAATGCAGGAACGCTACTGATTGGGAAAAGCAAAAAAAGCCCCCTTTAACCAAAATTATGGCTTGGCATCTTGAAATGAAACACCCAGTACGGAGAGACATACAAATTAAAATAGCTCAAACATGCATTTTAGCCTGGGACTAGGCTTAATTTTCAAGTCTTTGAATGACTACATATCAGTCAAACTTAACTGGTCATTTTGCATTGGAATATACACAGACAGGGCTGCATCTATGACTGATGGACTACACACTGTCTCATAAACTGGGAGACAATGACAATGGTTGGGAACAAGTTGCAACTCTGTAGACGGCATTTGACATTTGGGAAAGAAAGAAACTTGAATTTCTCCCAGTTTATATACAATCTGTCAAACTTAGCTGTCAATTGAGTTCAAGTGTTACTTCCAAAATGCAAACAATCCTACAATTGCAAAGTAATGGGTCTGTGACCCATTTGCACATGTGCCCTGCAAATCATCCATGTCAGTGCATGAAGAGAATCAACTCATTGAGATTGGAAATTACTGTGGGCTGAAAAGTGAGGTCACTTCTGCCCTGACAGCCACTACAAGTAATGGACATTTGCAACACGCTTCAAGTCTCACTACCGCCCATCCCTTCTTGTTGGGACTGTATTATCGTAGGGAAACAAAATATGGCAAGTTGTAATTGTTTCTGCTTTCTACATTGCATAAATCACATTTTCAAACTGTAACAGACAGAAGTCTATTAATGTGTTTTGTGACTGCCATGCTCATTCTGACAACCAGAGGGTGATTGCTTTGATAATCACTGCATGAAAAGTGGGATTTTCGACCCCATAAAACACCTGTAGACTCCCGGAAATCTCCCTAATTTTTGGCAGTTTTCGATAATTTACAGGCAGCGAATGTCGCATTTTGTCTGTGCCACAAATTGTCGTAAACGAACCATGACGTAGGTGGAGAGCCCCCTGCGGAGAGACCGCGGAAGTGCATATGAATAGCAGCGAAACCAGAGAGTCAACGGCCTGACTTGAATTTACTCACTCAGTATTGGCTGAAGCCACTACTTTTAAAAAAGAAAAATCCCTCGTGATTGGTTGACAGATCACTGCAAACCAATCATTATTGGTCACCCTGGCTCATTATAAATGTAAACCCCAATAATAATGATAATAAATATATAATTTATGTTGTAATAATTTATGTTTTATATTAATGTTATTGTGCTATGAACTACACTATTCATACCATCAAGGAATATATGGGAAAATTTGCCTGGACTGTGCCGTTTATTCAAAGAAAGAGCTTCATTTATAAACACACAGCTGTTTATTCAAAGAAAGAGCTTTATTGTTAAACACACAACTATGTACAGTGCAGCAGTAATGTCTCTTTATGTTGTCCTCCAAAAACGTCAAAAAGAAGTGCCCAACACATTCGGGAAACACAGGCGTATATGGTGAGTTGCCCTGTATTTCGGTATCTCCTCTAATCTGGATTGCAAAGTGGCACAGAGTTCGGAGAGCTCCAGGCTGCGAGAGGGCGGTGATCGCACAATCCATCCAGATACCCTGTCAACAATGCCGTCTTCCTCATCAGCTCATGAAGCTGCGGCGTATCGATTCATAATACGTCTTACAGGCAGCTGGAAAACAATTAAATGAGACTGGTATTAATAAAAACAGTCACTGTACAATTAAACAAGGAATGAGAAAAACATTAGAAGTTATACTTACACACAATGTCGTCATGATCAGTGGTTAAATCTGGACTTGCGGAAACCGCTCCAAGCAAATAAGAGGTCACGGCTTCGTTATGAGGCGAGGTTAGTCTGTGAAAACAAAATGTGCAGTTTTAAGCTCGGATCTATTAACGCATCCATTTCCTTATACAGCTGAATAAAAATATATTCTTTAAATCGTAACGTTACGTTACCCATGCTCTGGTTCATAGCGCCTGCAGTTTGCCTCAGAGTTGTGAAGACGCCGGACAGCCTCCTGAAAATTACAAGACAAAAGACACTTATATATAAAAACGCAAACTGGTTCTGCAAACGTTACTTTTAGCATGGGCTACTTAAAAAACATGCTTATACATTAAAATATTTTTACCGCAATCTTGGGATTGTGCACCCATCTTCTCTTCTTGGAGTTATTTTCTTCCACAGCACAGCAGTTTTTCGACTCAAAAGCAGCCAACCTATCCTCCATGGACAGCAACCTGGAGTTTATTATGGCAAACTGCTCAGTTACATTGTTCGTGAGTAGAGTAAGCTGACGAGACAGGCCACTCATAACATTCGGCAGTTTCTTCTCATCGGTCAGCGGACTGGCTGAAAGGGGTTGGAGTTGAAGGGGAGCAGAGGAGTTGGAGGGGAGCTGAAGGCGAGACGGCGTCCTGTCATTGTTGTTCACGAAAAAGCAAAGCAGCAAAAACACAGGAAATGTAAAAAAAAAAAAAAGTCCAAAACACGTCTGTTTAAAGCTCGTCTTGTACGCGCCATGGCCATGACCTCGCACGTGAATGGACGAGGACGTGAAAATCACTTGCGAGGTCATTGTTATAAGGAAGATCTCGCGAGATGTGCTCGCATGCTTATGATATTAACAAGCACGGTGTGCCTATGAAACTCTGTGTGATATCAACACGGTGTGCTGTCAGTTGAAAGATGGAAGTCCCAAGACTGAAGAAACGACATTGGCGCTTCTGTGAACATTGCAACACTGAACTGTGTCATACACAGTATTATGAGGCAATTTCTGCAGAGCCAACAACTTCATATGCCATGGACATGTGAATATGGTGCTGAATTTGCCAGTATTTTAGGAAAACAAATGGTTGGCACTTTGTCATGCAATGACACAGCTGATATGCTTTATGTGAAACACAGTGTTTTGGTGTCAGCAAAAAGACTTCTCTTCGGAAACTGTACAGTGGTGCCTCTGTCTCCATTCCACCAGACAATCTTGGATGAGCCTGACAGACATGCAATGTTGACAATGTATCATCAGATGTACCCTTGTGTCACTGACATTGACTGTTTTGCCATGACATGCAAACGGGTAACATCTGAATGTAACTTACTCAATTGATGGATCTAGAGCAGAAAGGTCAGCATATGTATATGCTAAGTGGTGTGGAAACACTAACAGTTTTGAGAAACCCATCCTTGACCCTCTAGCCGAACTACGACCAGCCATTATAAAGCAGTTTATAGTTGTTAATGTTGTGTCAAAAGGTACTGCATTCAAACATGTAATTGCACAAGTTTCCTGGCTTCAGCCCCATCCGGACAGATATTTTTATGGAAAGCCAATAGAAGTTTGGGCGTGTCAGGGAACAGACTTATCATACCCTGCATAATTTCTGCCTGTTGAGCGCATTGCTGGGAGATATGTGGTTAACGCATCCACTGTGCATTTAAGCAAGACCAAAGAAAAGGTCACTGTAGTCATGCCACATAACATTGGTTATTGCTAATGACATAGAGATGAATTAATCTACACTGTTAGCCCGGACAAGTTGAATCTACTTAAAAAATTGGAGCAAACTGGTTGCCCTTAAAATTTAGTAATGTGAACTAAAACGAGAGGGACCACACACAAGAACCTTTTTAAGAAGGGGGACCGGAGGGTGTGTTCCAACTATAGGGGGATCACACTTCTCAGCCTCCCCGGGAAAGTCTATGCCAGGGTACTGGGATTTACCGGTCAATCTACGTTCCTACTCTCACCTATGGTCATGAGCTTTGGGTCATGACCGAAAGGACAAGATCCTGGATACTGGTGGCCGAAATGAGCTTTCTCCGCAGGGTGGCTGGGCGCTCCCTTAGAGATAGGGTGAGAAGCTCAGTCACTCGGGAGGAACTCGGAGTAGAGCCGCTGCTCCTCCACATCGAGAGGGGACAGCTGAGATGGCTCGGGCATCTGTTCCGGATGCCTCCTGAACGCCTTCCCGGGAAGGTGTTTCGGGCATGTCCAACCGGGAGGAGGCCCCAGGGAAGACCAAGGACACGCTGGAGGGACTATGTCTCCCGGCTGGCCTGGGAACGCCTCGGTGTCCCCCCGGAAGAGCTAGAGGAAGTGTCTAGGGAGAGGGAAGTCTGGGCATCTCTGCTTAGACTGCTGCCCCCGCGACCCGGCCCCGGATAAAGAGGAAGAAGATGGATGGATGAACTAAAACGAGTACATTTAACTTAAAATGTTTTAGTTTAATAAATTCAGAACCTAGATAAAACTCCCCCTGCTGCTATTCTGATTTACATTTGTGTAGCTCACAGCATGTTAATTTACATGTTAAAGCCTCCCCTAGAATTAGGGGGAGGGGGGGGGGGGGTTGTCATGGGGGTACAACTGCCAAGCAAGGCCAACGTCAATTTCCGACAATTTACGGCAGTTTTCGGTGTTGCCTGCAAATTGCCATGCATAGTCGTAAACCTGAAGTTCCATGGCAATCTACAGTGCCACATACTGACGAAAATCCCACTTTTCATGCAGTGAATTGTTTGAGAGTTGCCTATATAATGGGATGAAAAATGTTAGGATTGTGGCAGGTCTGATCTTGCATTGATGAGAATTGAGAATTTATTTTTGTCAACCAAAAAGAGGGGTTTTTTTACCCTGTGAGAAAATTTTGATGTGCTGTGTGCAATGATATACTGCTACTGTGGCCCTGGTTGGAGTTTGTTGTCCTCCTCAATAGTTTGCTTCATGTGAGGTAGGATGAAGAATTTCTACATCAAATGGACTGTTTATTGAGTATCCACTTAAAAGACTTAATTGACACAAGACTCAAGTAGTGTTTCGTAAATATATTTATCATAATGCTGGACATAGCTAAGCACAGCGTAGCTCTTACACCCAACTCTTTTTTTTGTCCAATTGGTGCAACTAGCCCCTGGTGTCCAGCTACAATGTAGAAATACTTTGTTCATGTTCTTAAATAGATTTCTACTTTACCAAAGTATAAGTGTTAATACATTACTACATTTTAAAAAGTAAATAAATAATCTGGTTTTACTCCTTGTACTCGCTGCTCGCATCAAGTTCAAGGCACTGACACTCGCCCACAGAGCCACCACAAGCTCAGCTCCTGCATACTTTGACTCACTTCTACGAGTCTACACCACCACCAGAAGCCTTCGCTCAGCTAAGGAGTGACGGCTTGTGGTACCATCACAGAGAGGCATGAAATCCCTCTCCAGAACATTTTTATTCACCGTTCCCTGCTGGTGGAACGATCTTCCCAACGCCATCCGAAACGCAGAAACACTGACAACATTCAAAAGACAGCTGAAAACTCATCTCTTCCGTGAGCACTTAACCTAATAAAAAAACAACAACTTTCTTTTCCTCTTTCTTCCCCTTTGCCTCCCTACTCTAGCCTGTGCTTCACTGAGCAATGTACACAGACTTAGTATTTCAGTAACTTTTTGCGTTTCTTCGACTCTTCATGACGGATCGCTTCCTGTACTCCTCAGTTGTAAGTGGCTTTGGATAAAAGTGTTTACTAAATGCACAAATGTAAATGTACTCCATTTTTACTCTGATGCATTTCCATAGGAACTGCACAGGTCACTGTATGAAAGCCAATCTAATGTCATGTGGACTGTTACTGTATGTCTTTGTAGATTGTCTGGCTGTATGGTGACAGAAAAAGGCTGTGGATATGTGTCTTCAGCTCTGAGTTCAAACCCCTCACACCTGGGAGAGCTGGATCTGAGCTACAATGACCCAGGAGATTCAGAAGTCAAGCTACTCTCTGATAAACTGGAGGATCCAAACTACAAACTGAACAAACTCAAGTATGTTTAGCACAAAGAGAGAGAGAGAGAGAGAGAGAGTGTGTGTGTGTGTGTGTGTGTGTGTGTGTGTGTGTGTGTGTGTGTGTGTGTGTGTGTGTGTGTGTGTGTGTGTGTGTGTGTGTGTGTGTGTGTGTGTGTGTGTGTGTGTGTGTGTGTGTACTGATTGTATTGGATGTTCCAAATGTGAGACTTTGTGTGTGTGTGTTTTATAGTGTTGATCATGGAGGAAAATTCCGGATTATAGCAGGATTACACAAATGTATGTATACACACACACACACACACACACACACACACACACACTTTAGTGATTGTTGTTGTGTTATAAATGTCCCTTGTGTTCAGATGCCTATGATCTCACACCGAATCCAAACACTCATACACGTTTGTGTAAATATTATTACTGCGTTAGAACTATATTCTTATTTAAATTAACAAGTACTCTATTTAGATCGCCACACACACCTCACTACATGGTAAAACATAAAAATATTGTTTGTACAGGTGCTGGTCATATAATTAGAATATCATCAAAAAGTTGATTTATTTCACTAATTTCATTCAAAAAGTGAAACTTGTATATTATATTCATTCACTACACACAGACTGATCATTTTGTTTTCATAAGTTTCTTTTAATTTTGATGATTATAACTGACAACTAAGGAAATCCCATATTCAGTATCTCAGAAAATTAGAATATTACTTAAGACCAATACAAAGAAAGAATTTTTAGAAATCTTAGCCAACTGAAAAGTATGAACATGAAAAGTATGAGCATGTACAACACTCAATACTTAGTTGGGGCTCCTTTTGCCTGAATTACTGCAGCAATGCGGCGTGGCATGGAGTCGATCAGTCTGTGGCACTGCTCAGGTGTTATGAGAGCCCAGGTTGCTCTGATAGTGGCCTTCAGCTCTTCTGCATTGTTGGGTGTGGCATATCGCATCTTCCTCTTCACAATACCAAATAGATTTTCTATGGGGTTAAGGTCTGGCGAGTTTGCTGGCCAATTAAGAACAGGGATACCATGGTCCTTAAACCAGGTACAGGTTGCTTTGGCACTGTGTGCCAGTGCCAAGTCCTGTTGTTTTGTTTCACAATCCTCGCCAGGGTGCGGTTATCCCTATTGCTTGTACACTTTTTTTCTACCACATCTTTTCCTTCCCTTTGCCTCTCTATTAGTGTGCTTGGACACAGAGCTCTGTGAACAGCCAGCCTCTTTTGCAATGGCCTTTTGTGTCTTGCCCTCCTTGTGCAAGGTGTCAATGGTCGTCTTTTGGACAACTGTCAAGTCAGCAGTCTTCCCCATTATTGTGTAGCCTACAGAACTAGACTAAGAGTCCATTTAAAGCCTTTGCAGGTGTTTTGAGGTAATTAGCTGATTAGAGTGTGGCACCAGGTGTCTTCAATATTGAACCTTTTCACAATATTCTAATTTTCTGAGATACTGAATTTGGGATTTTCCTTAGTTGTCTGTTATAATCATCAAAATTAAAATAAATAAACATTTGAAATATATCAGTCTGTGTGTAATGAATTAATATAATATACAAGTTTCAGTTTTTTAATGGAATTAGTGAAATAAATAAACTTTTTGATGATATTCTAATTATATGACCAGCACCTGTATGTCTAGAATGGCTTTAGCCGTATTTGTGTTTAGAATCTTTTTATTAGGGAATCCAAAAATTCGACAAACTTTGTACATAGCTTTTATGATTCCTCAATATAAACAAGAAATAAACAAACAAAAAGATAATACAATAAAAACAACAAAGCAAAACAATCCCCATAAGACCCACCCCACCCTAGGGACTTATATCACATTAATGGGACAATCAGTGTTACACAGTTACTCAAGCTACGCTATCAAGGTAGTGGAGAAGGGGAAACCAAATTTTATCAAATTGATCCAGCTTGTATAACAAAAACAAAAAAAATTCTTTCCAAATGTAATAACTTTACCATTTCATCCAACCACAATTTAACAGTAGGCACTTTGGAGTTCTTCCAAAACTTTAGTATTAGTTTCTTTGCAATAATAAGCCCATAGGACAAGAACGTTTCGGTTACGAATGTAACCCTCGTTCCCTGAAGGAGGGAACGGAGACGTATGTTGGAACTGACCGATGAATTGGGATCTGTTTTTTTGAGACCAACCTACTTCGAGTGATTCAAAACGAGGGAACGAGGGTAACGTATGTAACCGAGACGTTCCCTTTCAGTCGGTCACGTCCGGTGTACTTCGGAAATGACCGACGAATTGGGATCCCTACCAACACGCCAGGGATGCTGGCCCTTCCAGCGCCCGTTTATCAAATGCGCCCATTGTACATGGCCCCGCAGTCCGTGGATGAGGCATCCGTGAAGACCACAGCATGCCTGGACACTGTTCTAAGGGCACTTCCGCCCGTAGAAACAAAGGGTCTGACCACGGGCTGAAAGCTTGGCGACAGTAGGGGGTAACTGAGACCCGGCACTCGCCGCTCTGCCACGCCCATCTGGGGACTCGGTCGTGTAGCCAGCGTTGAAGCAGTATCATATGAAGCAATCCGAGCTGCATTACTGCGGCTGCAGATGTCATATGCCCCAGGAGCCTCTGTAAGAATTTCAGTGGGACTGCTGTCCTGCCTTTGAATGTATTCAAGCAGTTCAACGCTGACTGGACTCCTCTGTGAGGCGTGCAGTCTGGTTGACCAAGTCCAGTTCCCTGCCGAGATAAGAGATCCTCTGCGTGGGACAGAGTTTGCTCTTCTCTCGGTTGACCCGAAGGTCCAACAGGCTGAGGTGACGGAGCACAAGGTACCCATGTTCGCACAACTGATCCCAGGATTGAGCCAGTATGAGCCAGTCATTGAGATAGTCGAGGATGCGAACACCGCGTTCTCTGAACGGAACAATGGCTGCCTATGTGACTTTCGTGAAGCCGCGAGGCGACTGGGACAGCCCAAATGGCTTCAGGTCAATCGCTGCGAACCAATCTTGGGGACGGATGCATTTGAAAATGCGTTCCTGCGTTAACATTTTGAACGGGAGCTTGTACAGGGCCCGATTCAGAATGCGCAGGTCCAAGATCAGCCTTAACTCACCCCCTTACCTGGGTACAATGAAGTAGGGGCTGTAGAACCCGACCTCATATCGGCTGGAGGAACCGGCTCGACTGTGCCCTTCGCCAGCAGGACATCGATCTGACCGCAAGACATGGGCATCACTGCTCCACACATGGTGAAGAGGATGCCTGTGTACTTGGGAGGCCGGCGTGCGACCTGAATCGCATAGCCGAGGCTGATAGAATAGATGAGCCAGCGAGACGGCCTGGGGAGTCCTCGCCAGGCCCCCAGAGACCGAACTAGCGGGACCAATGGCACCACAGATGTACCCGGGGTGAGGCAGTGAAGTGGAGTACTCAGACCCGACTCGGGAGGCGGAGTACTCCGGGTGGGGCAGTGTGGGTGAGAAGGCCCGGGGCATCCTCGGTGCCCACACTACTGCCCCCTGGCAAGGGGGGACAGGGGAGGAAAGGAGTGGCAAGGCCCAGGGGTGTTGCACACTGCCAACCTGACCCTCTCGGGGCCCAGGGAGGGAGTAAACTGCTCTGAGAATGTCGGTCCAGCGGCAGGACCGAAACCGAAAAATATTCTTCCCCCGGTCCTCCTCCGGGGGAGCGAGGGGTGTGGACACCATCTCCCTGAGCAGTTCCCCTCTCGCTGGGCTGCCTGTTTCAGGGCCGCTTGCCCTTGTGCTTGCCAGCGGACTTTGTGGGACCCTGGACGGGTTGGGCGCCTCCCTTGCGAATGGCCAACTGCTGCCTGGGTGGAGGATGCTGCTTGGCTTAGCAGGGGCGGAGGCAGACGCAGGGGGACTCCCTCGGTGACAAGCAGATGGAGACGCTGCGGCCGACGACTGGGTGGAGGATGTCGTCGGGGCAGGATGTTTTTTTTGAGGATGTTTAACCACCTCCATCTGCTTCTGGGCCACCAAGAACTGCTGGGCGAAGTTCTCAGGCCAGCCTGACAGACAGGGGCGTTGAGGGACCGAAACTTCGTCGGGCTCATGCATATCTGCCAGGTTTAGCCCCAGCTTCCTGGACCACTAGTGTGGACAACACCTGACCCAGGGAGCGTGCAGGGACTTCCGTCACCCGGAGAGTGAGGTCCATCACCGCACGCAGTTCCTGCATAACCCCTGGGTCGGGACTACCATTGTGCATGCAGGACAGAGGGCAGTGAGAGAGGGAAAAAAACGTATACAGATTATGGCCCTTTTGGTGTTCCATATTTTGACACCAAATAGTTCCACACAGCTAAATTTTTCCAATGCACATCCGGGAAGCCACCCCAGAAAGCATGGCTGTCAACTCTGAATCTGATTCAGCATGAGCACACACTATTATAGTGGGAAACTCAGCATCATCATCTCCAGCGCATAACAGCCCTCTCTCCGATGCAGCAATTGACATCTGTCCTCCGGTAGAGGACACCAAATGAAACGCTAGATCCCCCCTTTTTTTCAAAAAAGGTCCAGCAATCCCATCTGTAAACTGACAGCAGGCATGTGAGACAATGAGTGTGGTTTCCGACTTGACAGCACACGACGCGCTGAACACACAAGCCCCTATGAAATAGGCACGGTGAACAATGCGCCGACGTGGTCGTGTTCTCATAAGGGAACATGAACAACCCACGAACACAGTCTCTGCATGCTTGTGATGCGATAGAGGAGTGGGGGTGCACCAGAAAAGGAACTAGATTGGGGAATAAGCAAAGGGACTCAAACCTGTTTGGGGTTTCATAGTCTTGACCGTGCACCAGAGCACCGAGTGATGCGCTGGGTTGCCGTGACAACCCCCGCTGTCAGCCGGCGCCAGATGGCACACGGCGCGCTGAACGCTCAAGCCCTTACGAGAAAGGTGAGACGAACAACGTGCCGACGTGACCACGCTCTCCTGAGAGAACCAAATCACCCACGAACGCAATCTCACTTGTTTATATGCGAGAGAGATCGTGGCCGTCAAATGAGGACAGGAAACAACCGCATCCAGGAACACATGGTTTGAATGACATCTTGAAAAAGATGCAGGGTCAAACCGTGCTGCTCTTTTAGAAGGAAATGCTCTTTTAGAGGTGCTGAAGCACTCAGGGAGATGGCCGCGGCTCACAGCAGTCCGATGGCAAGCCTGCGTGTGAGAATCAAGATTGGAAACGCCCAGCCAACCGACACAGGAACAAGTGTATGTTGCAGTGGCCACTCGCTGACTCGCGCTGTCACACCAGCACCCAGGTAAGAGAGCGATCCTCCTCGAGACTAGTCTAAACACTCTTCATAGAAACAGCTTGATACAGCAAACCATTCGGCATCCGAAGTTAAAAACAATGATGCGGTATTCCACTTCCGTATTTATACCCGCGTTACGGGGCGGTGCGTGGAATGCATGCCAATGTCCATTGGCTCGTCTTTAATCACTCGAAGTAGGTTGGTCTCTGAAAACAGATCCCAATTCATCAGTCAGTTCCGACGTACATCGAACGTGACTGACTGAAAGGGAACTACTGTTTGCGATTTTTGAAAAGAAGTGAGGTTATTTAAGAATCCAAATATCACCACAAGTGTATCAGGCTCTAATTTAACATGTAACATTTCTGACAGCATTTGAAAAATATTAGTCCAGAATGGAATTAACTTGGAGCAAAGAGCATAGCTATGCAGGAGAGTGATTTCCTCTGTCTGACATTTATCACATATTGGGGAAACATCTGTGTTACGGCCAGCTCGTTTCGACCGTACATAAAGGATACAAGTACACTGAATGACTTGCAAGTTTTTATTACTCTTCAATATTCAGATAAATTAATATAACAAAGTCTAGGGTTCAAAATCAAAGGGGAAAAATCATAATCCAAATGGGGAAGAGAAAAGGTGGGTATGGGTTGCAAATAAACAAAGGTATGCCAAAGAATGACTTCTCCAGAGGGTGTCGATCCCCCCATCTTTTCCCCGGATGTGTTTAATCTCAAGATGGAAAGGTTGTAAAATGAGACTCCATCGCATAAGTCGCTGATTTCGATTCCTCATCCGATTTAAGAAGACCAAAGGATTGTGATCCGTATAAATGGTAATCGGTGCAGCAATTGACCCTAGATATACCTCAAAATGTTGTACGGCCAACACTAGGGCAAGAGCTTCCTTCTCAATAGTGGAATAAACCTGTTGATGCCGATTAAATTTCTTTGAAAAGTAACTTACGGGATGTGGAACCCGGTTCAAATCCTCCTGCAAGAGAACAGCGCCCGCACCACAAGCACTCGCATCAATTGCAAGACTAAAAGACTTCTCAAAATTTGGAGCGGTTAAAACAGGGGCACATGCCAGCAAAGCCTTACAATTTTCGAAAGCCTGCTGACATGTCTCAGACCACTGAAAAGAGAACTTCGGACTCAATAAATCGGTGAGAGGCGAGACTACACTGGCAAAATTTTCACAAAAGCTCCGATAATATCCCACCATGCCGAGGTATCGTCGCAATTCACGACGAGTGGTGGGAACTGGAAAGTTACAAATGGCTTCTACCTTGGTCTCAATGGGCTTTACACAACCATTTCCCACTACCTTGCCCAAATAGGTAACGGTTGCCTTCGCAAACTCAGACTTAGCGAGATTAACTGTGAGATTAGCCTTTGCTAAACGAGAAAAGAGTTCCTTAATCTGGTTAAGATGCTCAAACCAGGAGGAACTATACAGCACAACGTCGTCAAGATATGCCTCACATCCTGACATTCCATACAGTATACGGTTTACGAGTCGCTGGAATGTCGCGGGTGCATTTCGAACTCCGAAAGGCATCACCGTATACTGCAGGAAGGCATCAGGCGTAACGAAGGCAGATAATTCCTTCGCGCGACTAGTCAAGGGCACCTGCCAATACCCCTTTAAGAGGTCGAATTTGCTGACGTATCGGGCAGAGCTAACATGATCGACACAGTCATCAATTCGAGGTAAAGGGAAACAGTCCGGCTTTGTCACAGAATTAAGTTTTCGATAATCTGTGCAGAATCGATATGAGCCATCAGGTTTATTTACTAAAACACAAGGGGAACTCCATGAACTGAAACTAGATTCAGCCAGATTATGAGCAAGCAGATAGTTCACCTCTTGTTTCAGCACATCTCTTTTAAAAGGATTGACTCGATAGGCGTTCTGTTTAAATGGACATGAGGTTCCTACGTCGATATCATGTTCGATGACAGAAGTGCGACCGGGAACGTCAAGGAAAAGAGAGGGAAATGACATCACCAATTCAGTGACATCACTTCTCTCTTTCTCAGTCAAATAAGAAAGATGAGAGGACAGGTTAAGAAGAATCTCAGAGTTTTTAAGTCGCCCGTCGACCTTTTCTCGAGAAAGGAAACTCTCATCCTCATCAGCATTCTCTAAAGAATCCCCACTCGTGCTGTAAAAGAGAGGAGACGATTCTGAAAAAGAGTCACAAGAGTTTACCACATGAACAGTAACGGAACGAATAGGAGCTATATACAATTTCAACAAGTTACTGTGACAGACTTGTACTTTTTTTCTCCGGTCAGGAGTATTCAACAGATAGTTATTATCAGAAAGACGTTTAGCTACACTGTAGGGGCCTGTAAATTTAGCCTGAAATGGGTTGGCAGGTAGAGGCAGCAAAGCCAATACTTGATCACCCACCTGAAACTCCCTCAGCTTAGCTTTTCTGTCAAAATGTTGTTGCATTTTATTTGAGATTTACTCAACTTCTTTTTAGCAAGAGCTCGTGCCTCATACAATCTACGCCGGAATCCACTCACATAATCTGAAATGTTTTCAGAAGGTTTAGACGTTCGCCACTCATCAGCTAACACAGCCGTAGGTCCTCGCACTACATGTCCGAACACTAATTCATTTGGGCTAAACCCAAGACTTTCTTGGATCACCTCACGTATCGCTAATAACATCCACGGCAGACCTTCTTCCCAATCCGCATCGAGTTCCACACAATATGACCTCAAAAGGGACTTCAGGGTTTGGTGAAACCTCTCAAGAACTCCCTGACTCTGCGGATGATAGGCACTAGAAATATTGTGGTTTACTCGAAGTTGACGCAGGGCTTTGGAGAACTGTTTTGACATGAAGTTCGAACCCTGATCGGACTGAATAACTTTGGGAATTCCAAAGGTCGACATGAAATTAGTGAGGGCCTTCAAGACAGATTTAGTAGTGATGGACCTTAGCGGATAAGCAGAAGGATAACGAGTAGTCTGGCACATGACGGTTAAAAGGTATTGGTGACCAGTCTTAGACCGGGGCAAAGGACCAACACAGTCAACTATCAAATGCTCGAAAGGTGTGGAGACGACAGAAATAGGCTGCAATGGAGCAACAGGTACTTTTTGATTTGGCTTACCGGTGATCTGGCATGTATGACAAGATCGAATATGTTTTGCCACATCTCGTTTTACCTTAGGCCAATAGAACTGTCGCAAAACTCGATCATACGTTTTACGAACTCCGGTATGACCAGCAAGTCCTTGATGAGCCAAATGCAACACAGAGTCTCTCACTGTAAAAGGAAGCACAATCTGAGTTTTAGGTTCCAGAGAAACATCTTTATGCAGGACCACTGTCCGACAAAGCAGACCATCATCAAAAAAGTACGAAGAGGACAGAGGATCAGAACACTTCTTAGACCCGGCTGCAGAAAATAAAGGTTTAAGAGTGTCATCGCTCTGTTGAGCTCTAACTAAATCCTCTCGAGAGATCTGTAACAAAGAAGTTAGAGAACAGTCATCAACATCAGAGAGATCAACATTGGTTTTCTCAGGAGTGGACAGAACCTCAGACGTATCAGCAGATTCATTTTTCAGCACTGTTGAATCTTTCTGGTCAGAAGACAATGAAGAGCAGGACTTCAAGTCTCTTTGCTTAGGACATATATACACATCAGATCCTGGCTTACCTGTATTAACAGTGTAAAAGAAAGTGTCATGCAGTGGAACTTCAACTTGATTTTCAGACAGGGGTTTAGCCATTGATCGAGTAACTGCACAAGCTGGAAACAAATCAGGAAATTCTCTACAATTGTCAACATCAGATTTCCTAGGTGTAGATGCTATTATGGGCGGAGCTGCCACACCACTCCGTCCCCAAACATTCCCACCAGCTAAGTCATTTCCTAGAATAAATGTAATCCCAGGGACTGGAAGTGCAGAACGAACACCAACTACTACATCACCAGAGACAATGGCAGAGGAAAGATGGATTTGATGCAAAGGCACTTCAACAAACCCCATCTCAAAACCTTGCACTAGTACATGAGTTCCAGTAGCGGTTTCAGAAGTTAAAGGCAAAATTCCTTCTAGGAGAAACGACTGTGCGGCTCCCGTATCTCGAAGAAGACGCACTGGCACCGTTTCGTTTGAACCAGGCAGTGACACATTTCCCTCAGTGATAAAAGGTGTATAATCAACGGAGGAAGCTATACACTGATCAACAGATTTATCACCAGCACTAGATAAATGACAATCTTTCTCATCACGAGTGTCAACAATAAATGGTGAAGTAGAAACTAAAGCAACAGGTTTCGACAATCTCTCCTTCTTCTTGAGAATTAGACAGTCAGATATTTTATGACCAGGCTTTTTACAATAAAAGCAAACCATGTCTCGTGAGAGTGCAGGCTTACTAACATGTTCAGCAACTGTCGCCTTAATATTCCTACTCATCACAGGAGACTTCGTCTTAGACTGAAAGCTAAACTTAGACCTACTCATATCGTTGGTTTTAAGACCGACTGAACTGAATGACCCACGATGGGTTAACACAAATTCATCAGCCATGATAGCAGCTTCAGAAAGTGTATTCACCTTGTGTTCAGTGAGATGCGTAGCTACAGCATGAGGAACACAATGTTTAAACTCCTCTAAGAGCACTAATTCTCTTAACTGCTCCTTAGTTGTAACTTTCATTGAAGTGCACCAACGATCAAATAAGTTCTCTTTTTCTCTTGCAAATTCAACATGAGTACATTCATCTGTTTTACTCAAACTCCTAAATTTTTGTCGATATGCCTCAGGCACGAGTTCATATGCATGTAACACAGCAGATTTCACCACATCATACTCACCACTCTGTTCCAGTGAGAGTGCAGAATAAACTTCCTGAGCTTTACCTGTGAACACACACTGTAACAATAAAGTCCAAAAGCTTCTCGGCCATTTCATGGATAAAGCAACACGTTCAAAGTGATAGAAATATTTATCCACTTCCTTTTCAGAAAATGGCGGAACTAATCTCATATTTCTATGAACATCAAACACAGGTTCACCTGCATTCGCACGCGGCTGTGGAACAGGAGGCACATTCGCTTGCGCTGTCTTTGCTGCTAGTTCCAACTCCAACTTTTTAATCTGAAACGCTCTCTCTTCTCGTTCCTTCTCTATCTGAAACGCTCTCTCGTCACGTTCCTTCTCTATCTCAAGCTCCATTCTTCGCATGGCTAACTGATGATCTAATTTTCTCCCTTCAAATTCTCTTTCTACCGCTCGCTCTTTCATAGCGTGATCGTCACGTTCAGCACAAACTTTCGCGGCCTCTAAACACAATTGCTTCTCTTGCAAAGATAATTCTGGAAATTTTGTCTCACTTTCACTATAAACCTCAGCAGGAGTAGACACAAACGATTCACTAGGAGTAATTAACTCAGTGCTTACCTCTATAACTCCCCTATCAACAAGTGATCGCTTCAAAGTAGTCATGATAGTTTCCTTCAGCCTCTTTTCTTGAGAAGTAAGATCGACACTAAAGCGTTCGGCGATTTGCACTAACTGCTCCTTTGTACAACTCTCAAGCAAAGCTTCTGACGGACACGCAAAGAAATCTTCGACCACCGAAGACATTTTGTTCGTATATGTATACGCACAATAACACAAACGAAACTACTACACGTGAGACGCTGTTTACCCGAAATACAACTCCCATAAGCCACTGCTTCAAAAATGAACTACGTCACCGTATTACGCAACCTATGTTCATTCACAAAAACTTCCGAAGACTTCCCACAAGTCAAAACACAGTGTAAACGCGAGAATAAACCGCACTATACACACGAACACAATGATTTACCTTTACTTATTTGTTGAATGGATTTACCGTTTACAATATGAGAACTCCCGCTCCTAACTCAGAAAACACTAACTAAATCCTCCCTGGTCTTCAGAGATGTACCGGGCTCGGGGCGACATTAAACGCTGAGCTCCGCGACAATCAGTCAGACTGAAGGTCCGGAAGCGTACCCCCTACAGAGAGTGAATCTCCACCCAGGATAACCTCCAAAAACAAGAAAGGCAAAATAACAAAACAAAACAACAAACAGTGCTCCGTTGGAAAGATTGTATTCACAATCCAGCTGGAAACACTCTAACTAAGCAGAGTTCTCATTTATAAAAGGTAATCATTCACAAAAACATAAACACATACAACCCATACTTACCAACGTTTCCTACCCCCATAGGATCGCGGACGAGACACCCAATTTATGTTACGGCCAGCTCGTTTCGACCGTACATAAAGGATACAAGTACACTGAATGACTTGCAAGTTTTTATTACTCTTCAATATTCAGATAAATTAATATAACAAAGTCTAGGGTTCAAAATCAAAGGGGAAAAATCATAATCCCAATGGGGAAGAGAAAAGGTGGGTATGGGTTGCAAATAAACAAAGGTATGCCAAAGAATGACTTCTCCAGAGGGTGTCGATCCCCTGGACGAAGCCAAGTATAATGGTGAAGGCCAAGGCTTTATCCTCTCCTTCATTAGGTGGAAAACAGGGAACAGGTGTGTACACTCTCCTGTGCTCATTAAAGAACAACGCCCCCAGAAGGCGAGCAAAGGGAACGCAGGGTCGTAACATCTGAAAAACATCTATTCAGATTTTTTTTAGAGTAATATATAATGAGTCGATGAATAATCTTAAATTGAATAAGGCAGTGCCGAGAATTAACAGAGCATTTATGAATATTCTCTAATGCATTAACCCATAGTTTGTCACTAATCTCCCCCCTACTTCCTGCTCCCACTGTGATCTTATTTTCTGTGTAGAAGGTGAAGTTGTCGATAGTAGTGAGTTATACAGTAGAGAGAAGTGACTAACCCCATTCCCAAGCCTTAAGAGCTCATCAAACTTCGCAGAAGAAGCCTCATTCAGACAAGGCAAATGCTTTCTAACATAATCCCTGAGCTGCAAATATTGTAAAAAATTGTTTTTATGGAAACCGTATTGTGCCTGCAGCTGACTAAAAGGGGCAAAAGAACCATCAATAAAAAGATCACCAATAGTTTGAATGCCCAATCTCTCCACTTTGTGATAGCAGAGTCCATAGTATAAGGAGTAAATGAGGGGTTCCCTCCAATTGCTAAGAGGAAAGATTACAAATTTTGATTTAATCTGCTTCCAAATGCAAGTAGTACTATGGATTATACAATTATTATTATAGGCCAGTTTAGCTATTTTTATAGGAGACAAGATCACCGCCCCAATATCATACGGGATACATGCTTATCTTTTCATTTGGATCCAAGTGGAGTGTGTAAAGTTGTGATCTAACCACATTATGATAGTATAAAGAGCACAAGAATAATAATAAAGATAGACGTTAGGGAGTGCCAGTCCACCTACAGCTTTGGGTTTACAAAAGTGAGCTTTGCTTATTCTATGGGCTTTATAATCCCACAAGAAAGGAATAATGATTGAATCCAGTTGCTTGAAAAAAAAAATCTTAGGTAAAAATACTGGGATGTTTTGAAAAAGATAAAGAATTTGAGGTAGAAAAATAATTGTAATAATATTAACCCTTCCTACTAAGGAGATAGGGAGTGATCTCCAAAACTCAATATAATTTTTTTTAATTTGGACACTAGGGGGGGGGGGGGGGGGGGAGTTAACTTTGAATAGAGACTGAAAATTCTTTGTAACCTCAATTCCTAGATAAATCAATTTATGTTGTGTTATTTTAAAAGGACATTTTTGTGCAACAGAAAGATCACGTACTTTTATAGGCATTAATTCGCTCTTAGACCAGTTTATCCGGTACCCTGAGAATGCACCGAAATGAGAGATATTTTCTCAAATTCTTGCGATAGTAAACTGGGGTTCAGTAGTATATAACAGGATATCATCAGCATATAATTACATTTTGCTTATTGTAATCTTTACCCTTTTTCAGAAATACTGTTATGGTTGCCTCATTTAAAGTAGGAGGCAAAATGCCCACAGTATTAGCATGGGCATACATATTAAATAAAAAAGGTGAAAAAAGATCACGGAATTCTTTGTAGAATTCACTAGGGTACCCATCAGGGCCAGGGGCCTTTCCACACTTAATTGACCCAATTGTATCTCGTATTTCTGAGACTGAGAGTTCAGCATTAAGGAAGTCACAATCTTTCTGATCTAGAGTAGGGAGGTCACAACTATCCAATACGTTTTTTACAGCCAGGTAATTGATTAAGGCCCTAGAGGAGTATAATTCCTCATAGAATTGTTTGAATATTCTATTAATGTCCTTATGAGACGTTAATATAACACCGTTTTTGGACCTAACTTTGCTTATAGTATGATCACTTTCCACTTTCCTAATTTGTCTAGCCAATAATTTATGAGGTTTTTCAGCAAATAAAAAAAATTGTTGTGTAAATAAAAATCCCCCAGTTATACGATCCGAGAGAATCTGATTGTATTTAAACCTTAACCCCTAGGAGTCTGAGCTGTTTTGGGGCCCTTTAGAAGTTTTGACATGCTCTGACATTTGTGCATTTTTCAGTTGCTTATAAACACATTAATGGCAAAAGTGTAATTACACTGTATTCAGCACAAACTGGGCTATCATAATATGTAATATATAATATGCTTGTATTTTTGAGAGAATAATGTTCATGCATAATTTTTGAAAAAACTTTAAAAAAAATTTAAATTAAGGCTTCAAAACACACAATATATATGTGTTCACAAGCCCTTTGATTATTGGGTGTTTTTGTTTAGAGTTTTTGCTTCAAACTGATGTGAGAATCATCGAGCCTACTCATTCACATAAAACAATATATTCATTTACATTTTGTAAAACACTTTTTCTTTACGCAGGCCTTAAGCGAGTAGGCGTGAATGAACCATGAATATTGATGTGATCACTCCTGAGAAACAAAGACCTGCATAATAATGAGCTGCATAATAAATTAGCTTTAGGTAGGCCTACTAGATTTTAGGTTTACTAGATAAACTACAGAAACAGTAAAAAAAAAAAAAAAAAAAATAAAAAAAAAATTCTGGGGGAAAAATCTGAATATTTTTTACTTAAAGTTTTTACTTTAAGCAAGCTAAATTATCTGCCAAAAAAAGAAACAAGATTTCAATCAGAAATGTTTTTGAAAGAAGAGCTAAAAAAAACAGTAATATTGTGACAATTGGTAATGATGAATGTTTATATGTAAAATATTTGGGATTTAAAACAACATAATGCAATGCAATTGTGATTTCAAATAGTATCTGGTGACTTTAGGTTGATTGGGACACTTTTTCCCAGTCATTTCAATTATTTTCTGAATCATTTGTAAACGATCAAATACACAAAATACTCAAATATCATTTCGAGTTTCAGTCAGAAACACATGAAATGCATGAGCCAGCGCTAAGGCTATTGTCTGCTATATTAGTATCAAATATACTAATATATTTATTATATCAATCTGTTATATTATATCAAATATATTAAAAACATTGATTAAAATTAAGATACAATTTATACAAAACGAAATTCAGTTTAAAGAAAGCAATTCACTTTCTAAAAAACAACAACAACAACAACATAGGGTATAATATTTAAACATCAATATGAAGCAAAATTCGTTTTAAAAACATTGATTAAAATTAAGATACAAATTATACAAAACGAAATTCACTGTAAAAAAGGCAATTAATACTCAAATAGCATTTCCATCTTAAGTTCGTTTATGAGGCGTGCAATGCCGTGCTAAGGCTATTGTCTGTTATATTGAATTCTTATAAAATAAGAAGCAACTATAATAAAAACATTGATTAAAATTAAGATACAATTTATACAAAATGAAAACAGGCCAAATAAATCTTGTCTAAACAGTCTTGCGTCATGTTGTATCAGGATTTATAAGTAAACAGTCTTTTTGCATTTAATATTCACAGATGCTAACTGAGCCTTTTAAACTTACCTTAAAATGAGCCCTGCATCAGCTTTCCGCGAGGAGAATTATTCCAGGATTATTACTCAAAGTGATGTATCTGAACCAGTTGTGTTTGCATGATATGAGTTGATGTGTGTGTGGGCGTCGACGCATGGATCGCCTGTATTTGAATTTGAATGAGGGTGCAGTCGGTGCTGGATAATGAGGCAGTAATGAGTTGACTGATATCTCCCACTTTTCACACAGATTACATAAACACAGAATATTTGTTTTCGTTTTGATTTACATGATTTAAAACCTGACATTTCAACGTTTCTTTAGACATATGTCTCATGTTTGTGAGACAAGTATTCACTAAGCTAGAGGTCATTTTCTGAAGAGAATCAGATTAGACATCATTGAGAGAGAGGCTGAAGATGGCGAATCATGTTTGTTTCCCTTATTTTGCAAAAAGCACAACAATTTGTTGAAAAAAATAGAAACTTAACAGAATATAATGATGTATAACACTTGCATGAATGTTAAAAAAACAACAGAGTTATTTGAGTATCTTTGGCACTGATAAGAAAAAAACAGAGCGATCGCGCCGGCGCGACCGCCGAGGGGGTTAATAAAAGGATCTTCTTATAGATCTCCATGAATGGGAACACCACATTTTCTTTATCCAAACTATTAATTTGTTGTTCCAGATCTGCCAACTCAGCCCTTTTTTCTTTTCTTTCTAGCATCCTGAAAATAAATAATACAACCCCTTATATAAGCTTTCATGGTTTCCCACAATATTGAGGGGGACGTTCCAGGAAGATCATTCATCTCAAAGAAAAAATAAATTTGTCTTCTTATAAAATTGCAAAACTGTGGTTCCTTTAAAAGCTGTGGGTCCAGTTTCCATATCCTGTCACAATGAGGCAAGTTAGCTAGATTTAAAGAGAATGAAAGAAGAGCATGATCTGATTTCAGATCACTATATCATGATAAACAAACTTACTAGCAAGTGGCACAAATTTAGCATCAGCCAAGAAATAATCAATTCTAGTATATACATTGTGAACATTGGAATGAAAAGAGTATGCTCTCGAAGGTTAAAAATTCTCCAAAAATCAAACAAATTAGAATTATTACAATATTCCTTCATAAAAATGCTGGAATTAGAAGGTGGTGCTCTATGGGATGATGATCTATCCAGATATGGATCCAAAACTAAATTCAAGTCACCGGAGTAAATTTGTTTGCGAAATGTCAGGGATCTGAGCGAAAACATGCTTAAGAAATGAAGGCAAGTCTGAATTTATAACATAAATATTAACCAGTGTTATGGGTAATGAATATAAATGTCCAATAACTATTAAATACCTTCCTTCCTTATCTGCGATAGTTATCTTATGAGTGAATGGTGTGCCCTTCCTGAAGAGTATGGCCACCCCTCTTGATCTAACTTCCTAAGTAGAGTGAGTGTTAAGGCCTGTACACACCGGGACGAATATCGCGTGCGCTTATCGCCAGCGTTTTTCGTGACGTTTTTCGGCGCGTCTTGAGTGTTCACACCCAAGCGATTTCCACTGGCGTTGCGCCGAGTGAACGTGCACATTCAGTAGATGCGCTCCTGGTACACAAGGTGGTGCTGCGGCACTTTACGCTTCTGACACTCGCTTGTCACACAGAAGAAGAGGAGAGACAGTATTTACGTGCTTGCCAAAACCACAGATGTATTTATGTCTATGGCCAAAACCATTCACACACTTTTTGCTAACTGGCAAGCAGCATTAGCAGCCCATCTTCTTCTTTGTCTACTTACTACTTCTTCGTCGTATCAATGTGTGCTCGGCAAGACCGATTTTGTGCTTGAGCGCCACCAAGTCGTGTTTTACTGTCACTTCAGCAGCCCCAGGCACGTGAACAAAAGCGCGGATCTCATTGGTCGGCCAGTTTTTAACGCGCGGCGTCAAAATAAAAAAACGAACCCGAGGCGTAAAAATGTATTCATTTTTATTTAGGTGCGTTTCTTGGAGAAAAATTATATCACCAGATAACATCCTTAGATGTGCCAATACCTTGCCCCTTTTAACTGAGTGATTTAATCCTTTAACCTTCCAAGTAACCACAGTAAATTGTCTCCCCTTATCCTGCTGTGTTAATTTATCCTGCGTGGTAGGCTCATTCAAAATGTTTATAAATCCCATCAGTGCAAAATATATGGTCAAATCCTGAGTATAAATGTCCCAAAACAACCCTCCGTTTGAACATACTCTTGCCTATACTAAGAGAAAGTTTCAGAGTAAGGCGTGACCCCACTAAGCAATTTACAAAATACAAAAAACAGAACAGCAATAGCAAGAAACCGAGAAATAGACATTCACCATGCTAACTTCCCTCACTAAACCCTTCTAATAATAGAAGTTTAGAACAGCCCGCAAAAGGCAGATATTGTGAACTCAAAAAAATAAAGATTGGACATCAAAACTTATTGATAAAATGTAGAACTATGAAAAGAGATTTAAAAAAAAAAATATATATATATAAAATAAAATTTTCAAACGATCTGTTACAATGCAATACTAACACATAAAAAACATGTTTTACTCACTTACTTACTGTGAGATGGTGGTCCAGTGGGTTAAACCATGGAACTGATATGCAGAAGGTTGCTGGTTCGATCCCAGCGGTCACCACCAGTGTGTCCTTGAGCAAGGCACTTTACTCCATGTTGCTCCAGGGGGATTGTCCCTGTAATAAGGGCACTGTAAGTCGCTTTGGATAAAAGCGTCTGCCAAATGCGTAAATGTACTCACATAAGTGTGTGTTGCACCATTCCTGTCGGATTCAATATAGAAGGAACAGCATTGTGTTTTAATCTCAATATGTCTGCAAACCCAGTCTCGACCTGTATCTTGCTTACAATCGTTTCCGCGGTGAAATGAAGCGAACAAACGCGCAATGTCTTACGCACGTGAGCTGGAACCGGCATGTTTATGTGAGATGGTGGTCCAGTGGGTTAAACCATGGAACTGATATGCAGAAGGTTGCTGGTTCGATCCCAGCGGTCACCACCAGTGTGTCCTTGAGCAAGGCACTTTACTCCATGTTGCTCCAGGGGGATTGTCCCTGTAATAAGGGCACTGTAAGTCGCTTTGGATAAAATGCATAAATGTTTATTGCTCGGTAGCGTGACCCGTTTAGCTCCATGAGTCGGTGGACGGGCTAGAGGCGGTGCTTCTACATCCTATTACATCAGTGGTCGACATATTCTGAGATCTCTCGTTTTCTGGGCCTGGTGTCAATAAAATAATTATTTGACTAACAAGGATGTTTTCAGCTCTGAAACTTACAGGATATTCTTATATCACGATTAACTTTTATATATCAAAGACTCAAGGGAAAGTTGATTTCTCAATTCATCACCCATTTAAGTCTTTTTAACTAGCAAGGAAAATGTCCCCAGAGTTGGTTCTCAGAATATTTCACTATAAAAGTGAGGACATTTGGCCCTTATAAGTATAGCCAAACCTGTACACACAAATACTCAGCTTTAGTAATTATTGTTGTGTTATAAATGTCTCTCTCCTTGTGTTCAGATGCCTGTGATCTCACACTGGATCCAAACACAGCAAACACTCGTCTCATTCTGTCTGAGAAGAACAGAAATGTGACATCTGTGAAAGAGTCCCAGTCATATCCTGATCATCGAGGGAGATTTGATGGGCGTCGTCAGGTTCTGTGTAGTGAGAGCCTGTCTGGACGCTGTTACTGGGAGGCTAAACTGAGTGGAGATGCTGATATATCAGTGGCATATAAAGAAATCAGCAGGAAAGGAGTGAAGGAAAACTGTTGGTTTGGATTCAATGAAAACTCCTGGAGTCTGAACTGCTCTAATGACGGCTTCACTGTCTGCCACGATAGTAAGGAAACTGGCTTACGCGTCCCTTCGGGTTCCTCAAATAGATTTGGAGTGTATGTGGATGAGTCGGCTGGCATTCTCTCCTTCTACACCGTCTCTGGCACAAACACACTGACACACTTACACACATTCACCCAAGAATTCACTGGGTCTCTCTATGCTGGATTTGAGGTTCCTGATGGTTCCTCAGTTTCTCTGTGTGAGATTGAAAAGCTGTGAAAAAGAACAGAGCTATCACAAACACCTGGCTGAAAAAGAAAAAAAAACACACACACACACTTTATATACTGTTGTTCTTTCGGTTATCAAGCATGCTTGATAACCGGCATGCTTGATAAGGTCTGACCTCATTTGATATCAACCAATCCGGCTTCAAAAGTGGCCACTCAACTGAGACTGCCCTGCTCTCGGTTACTGAAGCACTGAGACAGGCAAGAGCGGCTTCCAAATCCACAGTACTTATCTTACTGGATTTGTCTGCTGCTTTTGACACAGTTAACCACCAGATCCTCCTGTCAACTCTCATGAAGATGGGCATCTCAGGAACTGCTCTCCAGTGGCTCAAGTCTTACCTCTCAGGTAGGTCCTTCAGAGTGTCATGGAGAGGTGAAGTGTCTAAGTCACATCATCTAGCCACTGGAGTTCCGCAGGGCTCAGTGCTTGGACCACTTCTCTTCTCCATCTACATGTCATCACTGGGAACTGTCATTCAGAAACATGGCTTTTCCTATCACTGCTATGCTGACGACACTCAACTCTACTTCTCATTTCAACCAGATGATCCCACGGTTGGTGGTCGTATCGCTGCATGCCTAACAGACATTTCTGCCTGGATGAAGGAACATCACCTGCAACTCAACCTTGCAAAGACAGAACTGCTTGTGGTCTCAGCCAACCCAGCACTTCATCATAATCTCTCCATTCAGCTAGGATCATCAACCATAACTCCGTCCAGGACAGCCAGGAATCTTGGAGTTGTGATTGATGATCAGCTAAAATTCACTGACCACATTACTGCAACATCCCGGTCCTGCAGATTTGCATTATACAATATTAGGAGGATCAGACCCTTCCTATATGAGCAGGCCACACAACTCCTGGTCCAAGCTCTTGTTCTCCCCAGACTGGACTACTGTAATGCTCTTCTAGCGGGCCTTCCGGCATGCACTATCAAACCCTTGCAACTGATCCAGAATGCAGCGGCGAGGGTGGTCTTTAACGAGCCGAAGAGAGCGCACGTCACGCCTCTCTTCATCAGTCTGCACTGGCTGCCAATAGCTGCTCGCATCAAATTCAAGTCACTGGTGCTCGCCTTCAAAGCAACCACTGGCTCTGCACCAATATACCTAAACTCGCTTGTTCAGACTTACACACCCTCCAGGAGCTTACGGTCTGCCAGTGAACGACGCCTTGTAGTGCCATACCAAAGAGGCATGAAATCACTCTCACTGACCTTTTCCTGGACTGCCCCCACCTGGTGGAATGACCTGCCTATCTCAATTCGAGCAGCCGAGTCTGTAGCCATTTTCAAAAAACGGCTAAAGACACGTCTTTTCCAGCAGCACCTAACCAATCAAGAATAGCACTTAACATTCCATTCAATTCATTTTCTGTCTGTCTAATTTATAAAAAAAAATAAAAAAAATTGTCATGTGTGTTCTGTGTTAGATTAACTGAGACTTGTTACAGCACTTGCATACTGTAGCCCTTGACTGTTCTAGTTGCTTCAATTGCTCTCATTTGTAAGTCGCTTTGGATAAAAGCGTCTGCTAAATGACTAAATGTAAATGTAAAATGTAAATGCTTCTCGTCTGCATGAGCTCTTACCGGGTTTGTGTCCATTTACTCTCAGTGACTGCAATTATGTGAAGAGCAAAAAAGCATCAATAACTGACATCACTGCCTCCGCCGCCACGCCTTCTTCCCATAGTGCACCTGGTGCCATGTGTTCCCCAGGTAAGCCACGCACACACACCCGGCCATCCATGTGATGTAGAAGAACACGTGATTCATCAGACCAGGCCACCTTCTTCCATTGCTCCGTGGTCCAGTTCTGATGCTCACGTGCCACTGTTGGTGCTTTGGGCGGTGGACAGGGGTCAGCATGGGCACCCTGACTGGTCAGCGGCTATTCCGCCCCATACGCAACAAACTGAGATGTTCTGTGTATTCTGACCCCTTTCTGTCAGAACTAGCATTAACTTCTTGAGCAGTTTGAGCTCCAGTAGCTCGTCTGTTTGATCGGACCACATGGGCCAGCCTTCGCTCCCCACGTGCATCAATGAGCCTCGGCCGCCCATGATCCTGTGGCCGGTTCACCACTGTTCCTTCCTTGGAGCACTTTTGATAGAGACTGACCACTGCAGACCGGGAACACCCCACAAGAGCTGCAGTTTTGGAGATGCTCTGACCCAGTCGTCTAGCCATCACAATTTGGCCCTTGTCAAACTCGCTCAAATCCTAACGCTTGCCCATTTTTCCTGCTTCTAACACATCAACTCTGAGGACAACTTAGACTCCCCCTGAAACTGCCTCATCGACACAGCATCCTCAATAAACCCGTCTACAGAGTGTTGCCTCTGATCTTTCGAATATTCCAATCTATTATGACCTCTGACCTGTAAAGTTGCCAGAATAATAATCATACGCTGTTTGTTAATTGGCCAGAAGAGAACTGGCACCCCGACTGAGCCTGGTTTCTCCCAAGGTTTATTTTTCTCCATTAGGTCACCTGATGGGGTTTTGGTTTCCTTGCCCTTTTGCCTCTGGCTTGGCTTGCTCAGTTGGGGACACTACATTTTTCAACTAAATATCCAAATAAATCTAATTATTAAACTAAATTAACCATATAAACTAAATTACTGATCTAAAGCCCACACTGTCACTGTATGATAATTGAAATGAACTGATGACATCACTGTTTTCTCCAGAATGGCTATACGGCTGAATAAAATTATGTTGCATTTTTTCCTGTTTAACACTGTGAAGCAGCTTTGAAACAATCTGCATTGTTAAAAGCGCTATATAAATAAGGTTGACTTGACTTGACAAAATGTTCACTTGCGGTCTAATATATCCCACCCACTAACAGGTGCCGCAATGAAGAGATAATCAGTGTTATTCACTTCACCTGTCAGTGGTCATAATGTTATGCCTGATTGGTGCATGAATATAATACATGAAGTATTAGTTGTAATTAGTAGTAGTGTTTTTGTATTGTTTGATGTTTTTCAAAATAAAACTTTATCTAATGCACATATTGCTTGTTTTCCCTATTCCACCTATGTAGAAAACCTTGGAGTTTTAGTACCTTTATAGCACATTGTTGCCCTGAGGCAACAAACCAAAATCTGGTTCAGGGTTCTCCATTTGATGACCCTCGCCTGTCCCTTGCCTTTTTTTGACTCCTGCCTGTTATTAACACCTCTTCAATAAAAAGCTTTGCATAAGGATCCACACGCCTCTCATCTCAATCCCTCTGTTACAATAATATGTCTGGAAACTGCAATAATATCAGTCTCAACGAAAAGAGCAGCTTTATTTCAAAAACAACTTTTTTAACACGAATTGTGCTTATACTTCTTTTCTAATTTTTTTTTCACTAATATGGGCCACAAGAGAAATATTAAGAAAATATAGCTGCAAGCAGCCATACCGGGGCCAAGCGCAAAGAAGAAGACAAGACATGCCAAAATGGCTGGCAATGTCAGATCAACGCAGCAATGAGCAATTAAAGACCTATTAAGGTGATTTTAGGCAAAATAGCTGTAAAATTATAAATACAGTCAACAATAATGATTTAATGATTTATCACTTTCAACCAATAGGTGGCACAGTTACAAAATTGATGTGGTGTGGTCAGAATAAGGGAACAATGACACATGCAAAGATTGGTGTCAATATATCAAAGCAGGGTGTCAATATAGTGTCAATATGTCATTGCCGAGATATAGCCTCAAGAGGCCTTTTCATTATAAGTATGGACCACATGGCAGTGCTGTTTTGAAACCTTTTAAGTAGCTTAAAGGCATGGTGCTGATGGAACATACCGGGTTTCATAATGATACACCAATTAATTTGTAAAGTATAGCATTTTATATCATAATACTGCATTGTAGTCAATGGGAATTTCATGTTTTGTTCTATTATAGCGCCACCAAGTGGCACAATCCTACCATTTTTTTATGTGTCCTCGGAGTGAGCCCATACATGTCTGTGTCAATTTTGGTGAAAATATCTTGTTTCGTTTTGCAGTTATAGACATTTATATGAAAAAACACATGAAAAATGACTGACACCTGACTTTGATTGGATTTTACACCCCCTTACTATCAATATTTTGACATTTGGGCATTAATGTTTAGCTATCGACCTATGTTTTCAAACTTCTGACGCTGGTTTCGTCTCGATCGGACTAGCAGTTTCGAAGATATCAGCTAATGTTTTTAAAGCGCTAAATTACAACGCTGCACAAACCATATGCCGAAACCTAGCAAGTCTGGTATTGTTGGACTTGGCGAGGATTCAGGAGACTAAAAAAGTGACTCCCATGAAAATAAGTCAACCCCACCCAAAGTTATAAGCGTTTGGAAAAAAAATTATCCACTAGGTGGCGCTGTTTCAAAACTTCTCAGGCTACTTCAGGGCATCGTGCTGATGACCCATACCAAGTTTCGTAACAATCCGTTCATGCGATCATAAAATACAGCATTTTAGCACATAATTCAAAATGGCCGACAGCCAAAATGGCCGATATGGAAAAATTGGATATCAGACGACTCGGCATGCCGTCCTGAATCTAACAAGACGTTTTGCACAAACAGTTCAGAAGTTATAAGCAATAAGAGCTATTTTTGGTATCTCCGGACCAGTAGGTGGCGCTGCGGCGAAACGCTGCATGTTGCCTCAGGTCATGCTTGTGATGACATGCACCAAGTTTGGTTTGAATACGATAAAGCGTTGCGGAGATATTGCCTTAAGTGTGTTTTGGCAACCGCTACATAAAATTTGTTTGCATGTTTACCAAAAACAATTTAACAAATCAACTTGATTTGTAATATTTTTTGTCAGCATGGTCTGAAGATGATCTGGTTAAATTTTTGTGCAAATCGGATGAACCGTCTAGGACGAGTTCGCAAAAGTAGGTTTTTCGGAAAATTCAAAATTGCGGGAAAATTATTATGACGGAAAATGACGTCATAGGGTCATAGAATTTGGTTTCTAGCCCTTATGGTTCAAAAGTAAATAGCATAAACAATAGTCAAACATGGGTGGCGCTAGAGGGAATGAGTTAGAGACTCCAAATTTGCTATGTTGACATTTCAGACTGTCCTCTATGAGTGTGCCAAATTTCAACTTTTTACCATACGGCTCTATGGGCTGCCATAGACTTCACGGCGGAAGAAGAAGAAGAAGATGAATAATAATAATAATAATATTAATAATAATAATAATAATAGGAACGGGAACGGTTTCAATAGGTGCCTTCACACCTTTGGTGCTTGGCCCCTAATTACAAATTCAACTACATTTTTTGGGAGCAGTGGTTGAGCTCTCAAGGTGTTTTAATTTACATTCTAACAACACACATCATTGTTTTTAATAATGGTACTTTAAAAACAATACACCAAGTTAAAAAAAACTATATACATATAGGCGTGGCCGGTATAATTATAATATTGCACTAAACGGATCGCAGGTATGGGACAGCACAATCGATGCGGTCACATGACGTGGTTTTATAAAACGTAAAACATGTATAAAACGTATAAAACATGACGTGACGTTTTATATATATATCGTGTAAAGTAATATATCAACCCTTAAACAGGCAAGAGTGGAAAATGATTTGCAAAAATTCTTTTCATGTCACTTTTTATATCATCTGGACTTAAGTAAAACATGTCCATATTTTTGAAATATTTTATATATTTTGAAATTCTTTTAGTTATAGTTCCCATTATAGCACTTTTATGATGGATGGATGCACTTTTATGATGGATGGATGCACTTTTAGGATGGATAGATGCACTTTTATGATGGATGGATGGATGGATGGATGCACTTTTATGATGGATGGATGCACTTTTATGATGGATGGATGCACTTTTATGATGGATAGATGCACTTTTATGATGGATGGATGCACTTTTATGATGGATAGATACATTTTTATGATGGATGGATGCACTTTTATGACGGAGAGATGCACTTTTATGATGGATGGATGCACTTTTATGATGGAGAGATGCACTTTTATGATGGAGAGATGCAAAACAGAAACACCCATTCACTGCCATTATAAAGCTTGAAAGAGTCAGGACAGGTTTAATGTAATTGAGGGAGAGTAAATCATGGGCTAATTTTCCTTTTTGAGTGAACCCTTTAAACTCGCGTTAGACCCAAGTTATGGACAGCCTCACGGTCAGTCACATTCTCTGTATAGTTTATTCCTGGCAGGTGTTTTGATGACTTTTGATTCCTTTACTCCATCCAGTTGTCATCAGCGGAAAAACCCCAGCCTACGATTGCATTGGGGTTAATATAGTTTATTCATCATGCTGGTTAGATCATATGAAGTCTTCATTTTCTAATGCAGAAAAAGCATTACAATAATTCATAAATGGCTGTAAGATTGTTTTATCTGCGTAGTCAGACGTGCAGTTTCCCCAAACACAAAAACATTTTATGTATCTATTAATCGACGACATTAATAATCATTATTACAATATTAAGAGCATTGTAAAGAGTTCCTGTTAATTTGATAATTTGAGTGAATAAACATTTATGCTATTTCAGATGCAGCTTCTGCAGTGTAAAGATGGCTTTAGTTAATGATCAAATGTTATTGGAAGTCTTTATAGTATTCTGATTGATTTAAGTAATTGGTTAAATTTAAGTATTTGACAAACGACAACACAAGTAATCATTAAAAACCGCACTTATAAAAGAATAAAATGCTCCTGGAAATCAATTGCAAGGATCCCCGTAATGGAAAAGTTAATTTCTGACCCTGGCATGAGGAACGTCTGGCAGTTGCAGAATAGACTTGGCTGTTTTTGGGGAATTCAAATAGGGACGTTATCTTGTTAATGATTGATGGTTTTCGCCTGAGATTTCCAGTAGATACCGTCTTTATAAGAATTGATTCTGAACTGTCAACAGACCTTTCATTTCCCTATTCTGGCAAATACTGTAGGTCATATCCTATCAACAAGCTGTTTCAACATCAGTGTTTCCCAACCCTGCTACTGGAGTTCCCCCAACAGTATGCATTTTTGATGTCTCGAGTGTTGTGGGTTAGTTTCCGCTCAGCTCAACACAGCTGGCTCTTTGCCCTCAGAGGAGGACCGCTATGCCTGCTCATGCACTCCCACGGCCCACACTGTTACGACTGACTGGCAACCTTGACGGGATATCTTTTTCAGACTGTCATCTCATGATTCTTATGCTAAAGTGTAAGAGTGGACTCCTGCAGATGGTTCAATCTGCAGGGTTGCCAGAAGACTAAAGAAACGTCATCAGAAAGATGGAAGAAAACTGTACATTTCTCGTCTATTTCCACCCACTGAAACTTATACCAACGACGGAGATAAGTGCAGTTACAATAGCAAAATATGTGGGAGAGCGTTGCTATAATGGGACTATATTGTATTGCAATAGGGAGCACTTCAAAGTCAATACCAAATCAAAACTAGTTAGCACAGTATTGGTAATAGAAAGGATTTAATGACAAAATCTGCGTATAGAGAGAGAGAGAGAGAGAGAGAGAGAGAGGGAAAGAGAGAAGAAGAGAGCAAAGAAGAGAAGCCCCAATGACCTCGAGAGCCAGAGGAAAAAAGAGCCAGAGAAAAAGAGAGAGAGCAACAGTTCCAATCTTCTTTTATCTATCCCTTGACCATGTGACTGAAACCGCATGTATTCTTTTCAAACTGACCAATCAGACCAAACTCAAACATGACATTCAAACTGACCAATCAGACCAAACTTCCCCCACTGTAAAGGTGTGACCCCATGTGGCCTGCAGGCCTCTCTGTTGTCTTCCAGATGGCCCTTCTGATAAGCAAATGGGAAGTGACAACAGTAAAGCAAATCTCTTTGTTGGATTTCAAGTATCAAATATCTTTGATTATTTTCAATTCCTTCAAAAGCAATGAACAGACTGGGACAATACTATCCGAGTTTGAGGGCAGTCCTCGTTCTCATTTTATTATTTCTTGCAGAGGTAAAAGCTAAATATTCCACTCTATGCCAGCTAAGATAGAAGTTCCATGTGCCGATACACAATAGCCGCTTTTCCACTGTCTGGGCCATGCGAGCCAGGGCTTTCAATGGGCCGGGCTGGGCTGGGCTAATAGCCTCAGACCTGTAGCACCGAGCCCAAAACCACGCTGTGTTTCCACCATCGGGCCAGCGCTTAACTAAAATCTCTCTGGAACAACGTCACACAAACCCATTACTCACCAACAGATGGGAGTTTGATCAGAAAACTAATCAGATAAAAATCACTGGGAACTAGCGAGATCGCAAAACCAACATGATAAAAGCATCCGTTTGTTGGCATTTTTGTTGTTTACTTAAAGATTTAAAACCCAAGCATCGAGGTTTTACCACAGTTTTACAATGATAAGTGATACATTGATCATAATGAATTAATTTATTTTAGTTCTGAGCTGAAAATCAAGTCATGATGCCGTCTCCAGAATTAGATAAACTCTGCTTTTGTTTGTAACCAAGCCCGAGCTGGACTAAGGTATTCGGCGGGCCAAAAATCCCTGGTCGTTGGCCCTGAGGAAGCCCAGATGAGGCCCGGTCAAGCCCAGAAGTGACATCGGAAACATGACTGGCACTAGCACACCTGCCTTTGGCCCGACAGTGGAAACGCACGTGGCTAATTAGATTTTAAGGCTTAAGGCCTGTACACACCGGGACGAATATCGCACGCATTTATCGCCAGTGTTTTTCGTGACGTTTTTCGGCGCGTCTTGAGTGTTCACACCCAAGCGATTTTCACTCGCGATGCGCCGAGTGAACGTGCAATTTCACTCCCTGACATTAGATGGCGCTTATTGAAAAACAGAAATAGCCCGGTACACAAGGTGGCGCTGCGCTCGCTGCATCCCTTGTCACACAGAAGAAGAAGAAGAGAGTATTTACATGTTAGCCGAAACACACATAACTTTCTCACATACTAGAACATGGATTTCTCAAGCAGCAGCAGCAGCTCCAGCAGCTCCAGCGATGAGGACATTGTTGTTCTGTTGAACGAGGAAAGACAACAGAAAATACGCAGATTTTGGATACATCCCATAGTTAAAAAAAGAAGTAAATCTTCGAACTCGCTGACGGACATTCTAAAATACCCCCGAAAACGTTCATGATACATTTTTAGCTCTTGTATCAGTCGATAGAACTCCCCATGTTCTTCTCTTTTTTAACTATGGGATGTATCCAAAATCTGCGTCTTTTCTGTTGTCTTTCCTCGTTCTACAGAACAACAATGTCCTCATCGCTGGGGCTGCTGGAGTCTTCTTCGCCAATGTGTGCTCGGCTAGACCGTTTTGTGCTTGAGCGCCACCAAGTCGTGTTTTACTGTAACTTCAGCAGCTCCAGGCACGTGAACAAAAGCGCCGATCTGATTGGTCGGCCAGTTTTTAACGTGCCGCGTCAAAAAAAAAAAAAAACGAACCCGAGGCGTTTTTTTTAAAAATGACGCTTTTACGCCCGACGTTTTACGGTGTGAACACTCACATTGGCGCCCATTGTTTAGTCACGAGGCGTTAAACGTCGGCGATAAACGCGCGCGAAAATCGTCCCGGTGTGAACAGGCCTTTAAGGTCAAAGTATATTTTGAATTTCATCATCAGATGTACTGTACGCGCACTGGCAGATTTTTTTTTTTTTTTTTTAAGTAATTTGTTTATCCACAAGGTGGCCATGCCCTGGGGGCGTCAAACTAAAACTGCATAAACAGATAAGACCATAACGAAAAGGTTATAAAGTACCCTCATTTGTACAACTAAAAACAAAAAACAACAACAAAAGTATACTTTGCAAGGCTGTGCGTTCGATTGTGCACATAAATATGTATAATAAAGATTGTACAAATATCTACACATGATAAGGAAGATAAGATCCAAAGGTCTTTAACCACTTTCCAGTCAAAGATTGCTGACTGCCACAGATTATTATTGTTAAACATTCACCTCACATGAAAACATCACACTCTTACTTGATCTGAACAAACAGTGTATCATTAATACGATTAAAGACTCTAGCTTCAATATTTGATCACTGTTAATGATAAAACTAGGTTTCAGTGACATTCATTTATTAATTTATGTGAGGAGTGCAAAATAATCCATCTGTAATGTATGCTATTTTGCACTGAATATCACATATGGATGCAGGGAGATTTTATGGTAGAAAGGACAGAAATTAGCTATTTGTCAGAATCATACTCAACAATGCATTTCGTAGTAAGGACAGTGAGCTTGAGGGAAGTGACAGTGATGAAGAATGGACCGCAGAAAGAGGATCTTATGCAGTAAATTCTGAAGAAAATAGGATTTCAGAAAGATATTGGAGGAAAGGAGGGCAATTCTACCAATGTCACAATTTGAGTCAACTTTGTTGTGTGGCCTTCAGATGAGCTCAAGAACAGTGTGTAGAGCTTCATGGAATGGGTTTCCATGGCCGAGCAGCTCATCCAAGCCTCACATCACCAAGTGCAATGCAAAGCGTGGGATGCAGTGGGGTAAAGCACGCCGCCACTGGACTCTAGAGCAGTGGAGATGTGTTCTCTGGAGTGACCAATTGCGCTTCTCTGTCTGCCAATCCCATGGATGAGTCTGGGTTTGGCGGTTGCCAGGGAGAACGGGACTTGCCTGACTGCATTGTGCCAAGTGTAAAGATTATGGGGTTGATTTTCAGGGGTTGGGCTTGGCCCCTTAGTTCCAGTGAAAGGAACTCTTAATGCTTCAGCATACCAAGACATTATGGAAAATGTAATGTTTCCAAATTTGTGGGAAAAGTTTAGGGATGACCCCTTCCTGTCCCAACATGACTGCGCACCAGTGCACAAAGCGCCGGCTCATAAAGACATGGATGAGCGAGTTTGGTGTGGAGGAACTGGACTGGCCTGCACAGAGTCCTGACCTCAACCCGATAGAACACCTTTGGGATGAATTAGAGCGGAGACTGCGAGCCAGGCCTTCTCGTCCAACATCAGTGCCTGACCTCACAAATGCGCTTCTAGAAGAATGGTCAAAAATTCCCATAAACACACTCCAAAACCTTGAGGAAAGCGTTCCCAGAAGAGTTGAAGCTGTTAGAGCTGGAAAGGGTGGGCCAACTCCATATTAAACCCTACAGATTAAGAATTGGTTGGCATTAAAGTTCATGTGCATGTAAAGGCAGGCGTCCCAAAACTTTTGCCAATATAGTGTATTTGAAGTGGCCAAATGCCATAATGAAATATTTGAGTTATATTGTGTCCCCATATTTTACTTCAAACTGCACCTAGTTTTTGTTGATTCTGTCTTAAATTAATAATCAGAAGGTTATTATTCTATGACTCTCACATCCATATTTTGCAAAGTAATATATTCAATTAACTTAGCATTTGAATTTGATGCTGTTTCATATAATGATCTTGTATGTATTTTCTATAAGACGTCACATTGATGTTCTTCAGTGGTCTGTTGTTGGCAAACTGCTTCTTATATTGCCTCACATTTACTGGAATACATTTTTATAAACATTTACTAAAACGAAAGTAAAACTATTAGTGTCTCAGCTTCCTTTATTCACTTTATGGGGAGGAGCAGCAGTTAGACACAGAATAAATAGCAGTGTTTCCTTTCGGTCTGATCAGAGATTATTTAGTCATTTTTCCTGAACACTGAAGCAAAACAGAAGCATGTCTCTAGTGCACAGCGGTGTTGTTCTCCAGGCACTTTCCAGCTTCACAGGTGCTACTGTGAAGTCCTTTTCAGACGATACACAGGATGGTGATAAACTCCATATATTTAATTTTTTGCCTGCTGTCTTTAACCAACCAACTGTTGTTCGAGATTCAGCCTCGCTAAAATGTTTTTGCAGCGAGCTGTTTGTGGACATAGACAACTTCCTAGACCCAAGGTTTGATTATGATTTCACAGATTTAAGAGATGACTCAACTTGCATGCGTGGAGATGAGCAATACAAACGCCCTTGTGGGTGGAAACGTATTGCTGTCAAGGTCCTGGATAAGTATCCTGATGGAAATGTCTGGCTGGGCACTGATGGATGGAGGAGTAATTCAGTGGCCGGTGAGTGGCCTGTCTCTTATCATGGAACCAGCATGAATAGTGCTGAAGCCATCATTGAGTCTTATTACAAACCAGGCTCTGGGCAAGTGTACGGCAGAGGAATATATTCAACGTATGACATTGATGAGGCCATTCCTTATAGCCACCAAGTTAAATGTGAAGAGACTGGAAAGAACTACAAGGTCCTTCTGCAGAACAGGATCAATCCAAAGATGAGAAAAGTGTGTAAAAGAAAGGAGTACTGGCTGATTGAGGTTCCTGCGGGCACCCCGTCTGATAAAGAGAGAGAAATTGTGGAGAAGTCAATTCGCCCTTATGGAATTCTGTTTAAAGAGGTGTAAAAGAATCCCAGTATCCTGACAATGACGGGCCGTGTATGGACATGTTACTGCATGGTACTATTATTATTTCTGTCTCTATTATACTTGGTTAACTGCAGGGCTTGCCTTCAAATTTGCTGTAGCCTTTACATTTTTATATGAGATATTTGTTTTCTTAACTGTGCACAATTAATATTTTAGTTATTACACTTGATTTACTTGATTGTAAACTTCTGAAAAATAAGGAATTTCCTGCCAATATAGTTGATTAATATGGTGATTGTGCAATTATTCCGTTTAGTTTAAATTTTGTTTTTGCGTTGTGGTATCTTTATGTAATCTACGTAGATTATGCATAAAAATGAAAATATGGATATTGAAAAGAGAAACTATGTACACAAATGATACCAATTGCTCTTATGCATGTATACCTGCCATGTTAATCTCTCCAGCCTTTTTACTTTTATAAAAACATATGTGAAGAAAAACTATTAAACTGTGGTGTGTTCGTATCTTTGAGTAGAAAGCATTTATGTATTAGAATTAACATGCTTATAAGAACAATGTAGTGCTGTAGATAAGGCATATTTTACATACGAAAAAGAGACGGACACAGAGGAAAATAGCTAACAGGAGAAAACATGCCACATCAGAAACACCTTGGCAGCTTTACAACTGATAACCTAACTTCTGCAGTGGACTGCTTGAGTATAAAAGACTGATGTGACTGGCCAGTCAGATACTGACTGGATGCTAGAAACCCAGATGATTATTCCTTTGATTGAAACTTTGCTTTATTTTATAACTTTGCTATTAGCTTTTGTTTGCCTTCATTGTAAGTACCATTTGAATGCTTGTGATTTAGGTCAGATTTGACTCAACCTAACGTGAGAATACGAGGTGTTATGGTTAAAATACACACCGTAAAACTATATACATGGAATAAATAATTAAATGTAATCAAATGTCTCCTCTTCTTTATATTCTTCACATTCTTTACTTGTCACGTCTGTAAACAGAGACTGAATAAAGATGAATCAAAGATGAATAAGATCAAATAAGATGAATGACTACATTAAATCAATCACTATGATGTCACAATATATGGTGTAAACAGCACTGGTTAAGACTCAGTCTTTATAAAACATCTTTTACTTTGGTCTTGTTTCAGACTTTGAAAACTCTGCACTCTTGTGTGTTTCTCAGTGTCTCAACAGAGACTGAAAAAATGAACAGACCCAAAAAAAATGTTGTGCTCTCCATCAGATTTGTGTTTGTCCAATCTTTCTTTTCATTTACAAATTGATTCTCAAAATAATGCAATAACAACTCAGCCCAAAAAACTTAAAATCTTTAATTTGACCCATGCTCTCAGTGCCTGTGGCTCATTGAATGTTCACAGCAGTAACGCTTATAACTGGTTTCCTGTTTGGCTTGTTCCTGTGCACTCAATGCACATGTCAGTACAGCTGACATGAGACCAGCACATAAAACTATTTTATACTGGGGGATATTTCAGGGTATTAAACATACCCTGAACTCTCGGTTGATTAACCCAAACCTTGTTTACTCGAGGTATGCTGGTTCCAAAAACCTGTCCAGGAATAAGTTCATGATCTCCATCAACGGTCAAGAGGTTTGATCTTCTCGCTTTTCAGCTGTTGTTGTAAGTCCATTTTTACCAATGGTTAAGAAAAACTTAAAATCTTTAATATGACCCATGCTCTCAGTGCCTGTGGCTCATTGAATGTTCACAGCAGCAACACTTATAACTGGTTTCCTGTTTGGCTTGTTCCTGTGCACTCAATGCACTCTGTGCACTCAATGCACATCTCAGTACAGCTGACATGAGACCAGCACATAAAACTATTTTATACTGGGGGGATATTTCAGAGTATTAAACACCCTGAACTCTCGGTTGGTTAACCCAAACCTTGTTTACTCGAGGTATGCTGGTTCCAAAAACCTGTCCAGGGATAAGTTCATGATCTCCATCAACGGTCAAGAGGTTTGATCTTCTCTCTTTTCAGCTGTTGTTGTAAGTCCATTTTTACCAATGGTTAAGAAAAACTTAAAATCTTTCATTTGACCCATGCTCTCAGTGCCTGTGGCTCATTGAATGTTCGCAGCAGCAACACTTATAACTGGTTTCCTGTTTGGCTTGTTCCTGTGCACTCAATGCACTCAATGCACATGTCAGTACAGCTGACATGAGACCAGCACATACAACTATTTTATACTGGGGGATATTTCAGAGTATTAAACATACCCTGAACTCTCGGTTGGTTAACCCAAACCTTGTTTACTCGAGGTATGCTGGTTCCAAAAACCTGTCCAGGGATAAGTTCATGATCTCCATCAACGGTCAAGAGGTTTGATCTTCTCTCTTTTCAGCTGTTGTTGTAAGTCCATTTTTACCAGTGGTTAAGAAAAACTTAAAATCTTTCATTTGACCCATGCTCTCAGTGCCTGTGGCTCATTGAATGTTCGCAGCAGCAACACTTATAACTGGTTTCCTGTTTGGCTTGTTCCTGTGCACTCAATGCACTCTGTGCACTCAATGCACATGTCAGTACAGCTGACATGAGACCAGCACATACAACTATTTTATACTGGGGGATATTTCAGAGTATTAAACATACCCTGAACTCTCGGTTGGTTAACCCAAACCTTGTTTACTCGAGGTATGCTGGTTCCAAAAACCTGTCCAGGGATAAGTTCATGATCTCCATCAACGGTCAAGAGGTTTGATCTTCTCTCTTTTCAGCTGTTGTTGTAAGTCCATTTTTACCAATGGTTAAGAAAAACTTAAAATCTTTCATTTGACCCATGCTCTCAGTGCCTGTGGCTCATTGAATGTTCGCAGCAGCAACACTTATAACTGGTTTCCTGTTTGGCTTGTTCCTGTGCACTCAATGCACTCTGTGCACTCAATGCACATGTCAGTACAGCTGACATGAGACCAGTACATACAACTATTTTATACTGGGGGATATTTCAGAGTATTAAACATACCCTGAACTCTCGGTTGGTTAACCCAAACCTTGTTTACTCGAGGTATGCTGGTTCCAAAAACCTGTCCAGGGATAAGTTCATGATCTCCATCAACGGTCAAGAGGTTTGATCTTCTCTCTTTTCAGCTGTTGTTGTAAGTCCATTTTTACCAATGGTTAAGAAAAACTTAAAATCTTTCATTTGACCCATGCTCTCAGTGCCTGTGGCTCATTGAATGTTCACAGCAGCAACGCTTATAACTGGTTTCCTGTTTGGCTTGTTCCTGTGCACTCAATGCACTCTGTGCACTCAATGCACATGTCAGTACAGCTGACATGAGACCAGCACATACAACTATTTTATACTGGGGGATATTTCAGAGTATTAAACATACCCTGAACTCTCGGTTGGTTAACCCAAACCTTGTTTACTCGAGGTATGCTGGTTCCAAAAACCTGTCCAGGGATAAGTTCATGATCTCCATCAACGGTCAAGAGGTTTGATCTTCTCTCTTTTCAGCTGTTGTTGTAAGTCCATTTTTACCAATGGTTAAGAAAAACTTAAAATCTTTCATTTGACCCATGCTCTCAGTGCCTGTGGCTCATTGAATGTTCGCAGCAGCAACACTTATAACTGGTTTCCTGTTTGGCTTGTTCCTGTGCACTCAATGCACTCAATGCACATGTCAGTACAGCTGACATGAGACCAGCACATACAACTATTTTATACTGGGGGATATTTCAGAGTATTAAACATACCCTGAACTCTCGGTTGGTTAACCCAAACCTTGTTTACTCGAGGTATGCTGGTTCCAAAAACCTGTCCAGGGATAAGTTCATGATCTCCATCAACGGTCAAGAGGTTTGATCTTCTCTCTTTTCAGCTGTTGTTGTAAGTCCATTTTTACCAGTGGTTAAGAAAAACTTAAAATCTTTCATTTGACCCATGCTCTCAGTGCCTGTGGCTCATTGAATGTTCGCAGCAGCAACACTTATAACTGGTTTCCTGTTTGGCTTGTTCCTGTGCACTCAATGCACTCTGTGCACTCAATGCACATGTCAGTACAGCTGACATGAGACCAGCACATACAACTATTTTATACTGGGGGATATTTCAGAGTATTAAACATACCCTGAACTCTCGGTTGGTTAACCCAAACCTTGTTTACTCGAGGTATGCTGGTTCCAAAAACCTGTCCAGGGATAAGTTCATGATCTCCATCAACGGTCAAGAGGTTTGATCTTCTCTCTTTTCAGCTGTTGTTGTAAGTCCATTTTTACCAATGGTTAAGAAAAACTTAAAATCTTTCATTTGACCCATGCTCTCAGTGCCTGTGGCTCATTGAATGTTCGCAGCAGCAACACTTATAACTGGTTTCCTGTTTGGCTTGTTCCTGTGCACTCAATGCACTCTGTGCACTCAATGCACATGTCAGTACAGCTGACATGAGACCAGTACATACAACTATTTTATACTGGGGGATATTTCAGAGTATTAAACATACCCTGAACTCTCGGTTGGTTAACCCAAACCTTGTTTACTCGAGGTATGCTGGTTCCAAAAACCTGTCCAGGGATAAGTTCATGATCTCCATCAACGGTCAAGAGGTTTGATCTTCTCTCTTTTCAGCTGTTGTTGTAAGTCCATTTTTACCAATGGTTAAGAAAAACTTAAAATCTTTCATTTGACCCATGCTCTCAGTGCCTGTGGCTCATTGAATGTTCACAGCAGCAACGCTTATAACTGGTTTCCTGTTTGGCTTGTTCCTGTGCACTCAATGCACTCTGTGCACTCAATGCACATGTCAGTACAGCTGACATGAGACCAGCACATACAACTATTTTATACTGGGGGATATTTCAGAGTATTAAACATACCCTGAACTCTCGGTTGGTTAACCCAAACCTTGTTTACTCGAGGTATGCTGGTTCCAAAAACCTGTCCAGGGATAAGTTCATGATCTCCATCAACGGTCAAGAGGTTTGATCTTCTCTCTTTTCAGCTGTTGTTGTAAGTCCATTTTTACCTATGGTTAAGAAAAACTTAAAATCTTTCATTTGACCCATGCTCTCAGTGCCTGTGGCTCATTGAATGTTCACAGCAGCAACACTTATAACTGGTTTCCTGTTTGGCTTGTTCCTGTGCACTCAATGCACATGTCAGTACAGCGGTAGCTGCAGGGCCAAATGCCTTCTTAAAGATCTGTGAGATGACAGCCTGTCATTCTGGACACATTACTCTTTTTTTTATTTTACTATTTAACAAACAACTGATACCAGCTCTCAGTGATATCAGTAACTTTCTCATATGTTTACAGAACAAGTGGGAACCCAGTGTGCTTGTATCCTTTTCTATATCTGTTCTGTTAAAGGGATAGTTCACCCAAAAAGGAAAATTCTGTCATTATTTACTCACCCTCAAGTTGTTCCAAACCTGTATACACAAAAGATATTTAGAAGTTTGTAACAAAGCAGATAGAGCAACCATTGACTACCATAGTATTTTTTTCCCTACTATAGTAATCAATGGTCGCTCTATCTGCTTTGTGATACAAAGTCTAAAGCCTCCACAAAACGTACAGCAAACTCTAAACTGCTGCCACTGACACTGTTAATTTAGCTCTATGAAATATACGCTCACTTAAAAATAAATCACTTCTAGTCAATGATATTATCAACACAAACAACCTGGGGCCGTATTCACAAAACATCTTAAGGCTAAAGGTAGCTCCTAACTTGCCGATTTAGGAAAAAAATAAATAATGGGCATGTCAGTCCGAATTTTAGGACTTTTTTGCTCTAAGAGTATTTCACAAAGCATTTTAGAGCTAAAATCTCCTAAATCTCAGAAACATTAGGAGCAGTCAAGAGGACTCCTAAGTCACTAGACCAAATGACAAACAATCCTAATGACTGTTGCGGACCTTTCTCCCCTTTCTCTTTTCCACTTTGCTTCCTGTCTACTCACATACTACTATCATAATTAAAAGGCAAATATGCCAAAAATAATAAAGATTTTTTTAAATTAAATAAATAAAAAAGGAAATAATGTCTGATTACCTGTGACAGTTGTTTCACGAGTTCACACTTACAAATGATCGGATAGAGTAAAAGAATCAAATAAGCCTATATTCGCCATGTTGTCCGAGAGGATCGATGGCTCCAAACTCGGTATTAGCCCAAACCTAGCCTGGGAAAACCCAGACAACTTCCGGCAAATTTAGATTTGCTCTGCAAGTAGTCTGGCAAAGAGCCCATGCGCTTTTTTTTGGGCCCACCCTGGAGACAGGCCTGGGGTTGGGGTTCGTATGCGAGCGCCTGGTGGCCGGGCCTTCCCCCACGGGGCCCGGCTGGGCTCAGCCCGAAGGAGCGACGTGGGGACACCTTCCCGTGGGCCCACCACTCACGGGAGGGACCGTAGGGGGCCGGTGCAAAGTGGATTGGGCAGCAGTCAAAGACGGGGACCTAGACGACTTGATCCCTGGACACGGAAACTGGCTCTTGGGACATGGAATGTCACCTCGCTGGCGGGGAAAGAGCCTGAGATTGTGCGTGAGGTTGAGAGGTTCCGACTAGAGATAGTCGGAATCACCTCCATGCACGGCTTGGGCTCTGGAACCACACTCCTCGAGAGAGGATGGACTCTTCACCACTCTGGAGTTGCCCATGGTGAGAGGCGGCGGGCTGGTCTGGGTTTGCTTATAGCCCCACAGCTCTGCCGCCATGTGTTGGAGTTTACCCCGGTGAACGAGAGGGTCGTTTCTCTGCGCCTTCGGCTCGGGGATAGGTCTCTCACTGTTGTGTGTGCCTACGGGCCGAACAGCAGTGCAGAGTACCCGACCTTCTTGGTGTCCCTGGGAGGGGTGCTGGAGAGTGCTCCGACTGGGGACTCCGTCGTTCTACTGGGGGACTTCAACGCCCACGTGGGCAATGACAGTGAAACCTGGAGGGGCGTGATTGGGAGGAACGGCCCCCCTGATCTGAACCCGAGTGGTGTTCAGTTATTGGACTTCTGTGCTAGTTACAGTTTGTCCATAACGAACACCATGTTCAAGCATAAGGGTGTCCATCAGTGCACATGGCACCAGGACACCCTAGGTCGTAGGTCAATGATCGACTTTGTGGTCGTTTCATCTGACCTGCGGCCATATGTCTTGGACACTCGGGTGAAGAGAGGGGCGGAGCTGTCAACTGATCACCACCTGGTGGTGAGTTGGATCCGATGGCGGGGGAGGAAGCTGGATAGACTCGGTAGACCCAAACGTACTGTGAGGGTCTGCTGGGAACGTTTGGCCGAGTCTCCCGTCAGAGAGATCTTCAACTCCTGCCTCCGGCAGAGCTTCGACCGGATCCCGAGGGAGGCTGGAGATATTGAGTCCGAGTGGACCATGTTCTCCACCTCCATTGTCAAAGCAGCCGCTCGGAGCTGTGGACGCAAGGTCTCCGGTGCCTGTTGAGGCGGCAATCCCCGAGCCCGGTGGTGGACACCGGAAGTAAGGGATGCCGTCAAGCTGAAGAAGGAGTCCTATCGGGCCTGGCTGGCTTGTGGGACTCCTGAGGCAGCTGACAGGTACCGGCAGGCTAAACGGACTGCAGCCCGGGTGGTTGTGGAGGCAAAAACTCGGGCCTGGGAGGAGTTCGGTGAGGCCATGGAAAAGGACTATCGGCTGGCCTCGAAGAGATTCTGGCAAACCGTCCGGCGCCTCAGGAGGGGGAAGCAGTGCCCTACCAACGCTGTTTACAGTGGCGATGGACGGCTGTTGACCTCAACTGGGGATGTTGTTGGACGGTGGAAGGAATACTTCGAGGATCTCTTCAATCCCGCCGTCACGTCTTCCATTGAGGAAGCAGAGGCTGGGGGCTCAGAGGAGGACTCGTCCATCACCCTAGCTGAAGTCACCGAGGTGGTCAAGAAACTCCTCGGTGGCAAGGCACCGGGGGTGGATGAGATCCGCCCTGAGTACCTCAAGTCTCTGGATGTTCTGGGGCTGTCTTGGCTGACACGCCTCTGCAGCATCGCGTGGCAGTCGGGGACAGTGCCTCTGGGTTGGCAGACCGGGGTGGTGGTCCCTCTTTTTAAGAAGGGGGACCGGAGGGTGTGTTCCAACTATAGGGGGATCACACTTCTCAGCCTCCCCGGGAAAGTCTATGCAAGGGTACTGGAGAGGAGAATTCGGCCGATAGTGGAACCTCGGATTCAGGAGGAACAGTGTGGTTTTCGTCCTGGTCGTGGAACACTGGACCAGCTCTATACCCTCTACAGGGTGCTGGAGGGTTCATGGGAGTTTGCCCAACCAGTCCACATTTGTTTTGTGGATTTGGAGAAGGCATTCGACTGTGTCCCTCGCGGCGTCCTGTGGAGGGTGCTTGGGGAATATGGGGTCGGGGGTCCTTTGCTGAGGGCTGTCCGGTCCCTGTATGACCGAAGCAGGAGTTTGGTCCGCATTTCCGGCAGTAAGTCAGACTTGTTCCCGGTGCATGTTGGACTCCGGCAGGGCTGCCCTTTGTCGACGGTTCTGTTCATAATTTTTATGGACAGAATTTCTAGGCGCAGCCAAGGGCCGGAGGGTGTCAGGTTTGGGGACCACACGGTTTCGTCTCTGCTCTTTGCGGATGACGTTGTCGTGTTGGCCCCTTCTAACCAGGACCTTCAGCATGCACTGGGACGGTTTGCAGCCGAGTGTGAAGCGGCTGGGATGGGGATCAGCACCTCCAAATCTGAGGCCATGGTCCTCAGTCGGAAAAGGGTGGCTTGCCCACTTCAGGTTGGTGGAGAGTTCCTGCCTCAAGTGGAGGAGTTCAAGTATCTAGGGGTCTTGTTCACGAGTGAGGGGAGGATGGAACGGGAGATTGACAGACGGATCGGTGCAGCTTCTGCAGTAATGCGGTCAATGTACCGGTCTGTCGTGGTGAAGAAAGAGCTAAGCCGTAAGGCGAAGCTCTCGATTTACCGGTCAATCTACGTTCCTACTCTCACCTATGGTCATGAGCTTTGGGTCATGACCGAAAGGACAAGATCCCGGATACAGGCGGCCGAAATGAGCTTTCTCCGCCGGGTGGCTGGGCGCTCCCTTAGAGATAGGGTGAGAAGCTCAGTCACTCGGGGGGAACTCGGAGTAGAGCCGCTGCTCCTCCACATCGAGAGGGGACAGCTGAGGTGGCTCGGGCATCTGTTCCGGATGCCTCCTGAACACCTTCCCGGGAAGGTGTTTCGGGCATGTCCAACCGGGAGGAGGCCCCGGGGAAGACCTAGGAAACGCTGGAGGGACTATGTCTCCCAGCTGGCCTGGGAACGCCTAGGTGTCCCCCCGGAAGAGCTAGAGGAAGTGTCTAGGGAGAGGGAAGTCTGGGCATCTCTGCTTAGACTGCTGCCCCCGCGACCCGGCCCCGGATAAGTGGAAGAAGATGGATGGATGGATGGAGAGCACTTTTTTGAAAATTTGATCTGCCGTTTTCGGAGTTGTGAGCTCCAGTGGATCAGCGGTGCTCAATCGCTCTTTAACCCCGGCGAGAGCAGCCTTTCCTCGGCCAGTCCTCCAGCCGTCTGCCGGTGGCTCTGATGTCTCTGTAGTGGTTAAACATCAGATATGATTCGTCTTGTGTCGATCTAACAGCTGATCTTTGCTCTCATTAATCTATAATTTGTTCCCTGACAGATCATTTTGTCTGAGGGCAAAGTGGTTTCATAACTTTATATTTGTAAGCTATTAAACTTTACCGTTGTAGTCTCCTAGCGCTGACTTTGTTTGACTGAATTGCTTTATTTATTGTACAGCTTCTTATACCTTTTACTTATACTTTTATAATTGCTATTGATCACACATAAAACACAACCCAGTCTCTTTTTGTTAAATGTCAGTTTATGTCATATTTCATTTATTACAGTGATAATCATAGCCTATATTATGCACACATTAATGTGTTTTTTTTTTATGTAATTGAAAAGAGGCTCGGTTTTTTATATTTCGTTTTGTTATAAACATGCATTGAAGATAATATGCATTGCCTGCACTACATTTGTGTGGCTATAATATGTTTAATATTTTTTTTAATGAAAATGAAAAGAGGTAGAGTTGTGTTTTATCATATATTTAGTTTTATTGTAGCCTAAAATATACAAATATATACTGAGTGATACTGTCAAGAACTGCTTGTCCATTAGCAGAGTAGGCAGACTAGTGTCCTCCCGTCCTCGGGAGTTTGTTCTCCGGAGTCAAACTTGGCAAGTCACGGACGCAAGTCAGAAGTTCACGTACGAAATATGTCATAAAACACCACTGCCTCATTTCATTATTTTTATTTTTATTTTTTAATTCTTAAACATATTAGCCACACAAATGTGGTTCAGGCAATGCGTAGCTAGGTCTACATTGATTATCTTATATATTTATAATGGAACGAAGTATAAAACACCCTGCCTCTTTTCGTTTACATTTAAAAAAATATATATATTAAACATTAATATGGGGTTTTGGTAAGGTGACCAGATTTCTGAAATGGAAACCGGGGACATTTCCTATTTGAGAACAGAAGTACAGACAAGAACGCATATTGCATTCAGAAAGTTAAAAAGGGGCAATTTAAACATTTGAAAACAAGCAAAACACTTCAAAATCAATTCTAAACGGCACTGGGAGCCAATGTAAAGACATTAAAACAGGAGTAATATGTCCTCTTTTGCGAACACGGGTTTGGACCAATTGTTTATTCTCAGATACAGGGAATTACAATAGTCAAATCTAGAAGAAATAAAAGCATGAATCAGCGTTTCAAAGTGCTCAAAATAAGAAAAGTCTTCACTTTAGCCAGTGCTCTTAGTTGATTAAAACCTGACTTGACAACTAAATTAATTTGCTTAGCAAATGTAAGTGCACTATCAAATAAGATGCCCATGATTGGGAAATGATTGGGATTTCAGATGAGCCAATCACCATGATCTCTGTTTTTCTCTCATTTAGATTTTAAAAATGTAACGACATCCAGGCACAGAGGGAGTCAGAGCTATTGTTGTGCTTCCGGGGCCAATAAAGTTGTGTATCGTCTGCATAGAAATGATAGTATAAGCCATGCTTTTAAAAACAGAGCCATGAAGCATATATAAAGAATACAATAAAGGGGCCAGAATAGAGCCTTGGGGGACCCCACAAGTCAGGGGAACCACACCCGAATGGCATCCTCCTATATTGATCGAAAAGCTTCTATTTTTAAGGTATGACTGAAACCAACTCAGTGCAGTTCCTCTGATGCCCACAATTTGCTCTAGCTAAGAAAGCAGGACCTCGTGGTCAACTGTATCGAACAAAGTACCAGTAAAACAGAGTCTAAAAGTACCAGTCAGTGGCCATTAAAACAACATTTAAAAAGTGCCGTCTCAGTAGAGGGACATTTTCTGAAACCTGATTGGAAAACATCAAAAACCTTATTGTCAAGTCACCTTAATTTATAATGCGCTTTTACAACACAGATTGCTTCAAATCAGCTTTACAGTGATAGTAAATTAAATTTTGCTTTTGAAGAAAAGTTTCAAACACACATTCAAGTAGAATGCATTCGTTGACTGAAGTGATGATCTGTTTGTTCGGTTATTATCATGTGATTCCTGTTTCCTGGTTCTGTGTTTTAGTGAAGTGTGCAAATGTCTGCAAGTCTGTAAAGTCACAGATCATAAAACGTCCACTAGATGTCAGTCTCAGACAGACACTCAAAGAATATAAGTTACAGAGAATTAGGACCATTAATAACTGCAGTAAAACTGCATCCCAATGATCACATCTATGCAGTGCTGTAAGAAATGCTGTTCCATGGTTTAAACTATATGGGAAAAGCTATTTGCCTATATTCAAACAGACTAGAATTATCCACAGTATGTCTGTGTCCTCAAACGAACCATATGTCATGTTGTTTCTAACATCACTGTTTATCTGTCACAGGACCTCCATGATTTTTTCTAAATATTTAAAATCATTAAATATCATTCTTCTGCTCAGAAAAAAGCTCTTTGTCAGTAAACTGCAACATTTTTCCTCACACACATACATCTGGTTATCTCTCAAGTCTAATAGTTTAAACCAGACCAGTTTGCGGCACAATTTTCCAAAAGAATAAATATTTGAACAGTATAAATCTATAAACATACAGTACTAGTGTTTTAAAATGAGGAGGCAAAGTCCTCAATTTTGTATATATATATATATATATATATATATATATATATATATATATATATATATATATATATATATATATATATATATATATATATATATATATATGACAGATTAATCACACTTACAAACTAACAATCATTTGAAATTAAGTGGAAATATATCACAACTCACGGACCATCTCTCTGTGATCAAGCGAAAACAAACAAAAAAATTCTGTGCACAGTCACCCTGACCAATGCTGTGGTTTGATTGGCTGTCCGTTCACGTGATCAGTGCAGGATCACAACGAAGGCTCGTCCTGTATGATTGTTAAATGGATAATAATGGTGTCCAGCAGAGGGTGCTTCTGAACTTCCTTTTCTACATGAATGTCAACATCCACAGCAATAGCAAAACAGTCAAAAGGCCTGTAAATAATGATCAATAAATTGTGTGGAGCACCTTTTAACGCAATACTCATATATTAAAAGGACGAGCAATCACCAAATGACACTTGCTTACATTGATAGACATCTTTAAATAGAGTAGCCTCCAGCTCTCCTAACCGCTCTGCAGACACTCATAAAAGTAAAGTTAGGAGAGGCTGTTTCACTGAGGACTGTTGCACTGCAGCTGTCTTCTAGCCACGTTTCATTTAGAAGCATAAAATCTAGGGGCCATATTCACAAAACATTGAATCTTAGCACTTAGAGTTCTCCTAAATAGCAGTAAAAGTTCTTAGCTAAGAGTTTTCTCTTTAAAAAGCTGCTGAGGCCAACTTTACTAAGGGACATAGAGAAGTCTTAGGCGGGGTTGACCTCGTTGCTATGGAGGATGTCATCACGCTTACTAACTATGACCACAGTGATTGGCTGATGGGGAAGGGGTCTCTGTCAGTGATTTAATCTGTAGAACGAGTTATCATGCTGCCAAAAAAGATTGTTGCCATATTTAAATAAATATTTTAAAAAGTAGGCCAAGTGTCACTAATTAAACTAGTGTATGTTCAGCTAATTGTCAGCCTCTTATGTGTCTGCATCTCGAGAGATTGCAGAATTCAAGCCACAAATTTGTTTCATAAACAAAATTCGGGAGGAGCACTATCTAATCAGCTTGAGTATACACAGCCGTCTCATCTCCACGGCTTTCTGCATCCCTCCGCCACCCCGACTCCTCACTCTCGGCCCAGCCGAGAGATTCGGGGGAGAACTCTGCCAGAACTCTAAAAGCGTCTGCCAAATGCATAAATATATCTCTGGGTTTGGGCTAGCCTGGTTAAAACCAGACCATTCTCAGAAGTAACTGAGTTATGGTCTGGCAAAGCTTCATAGACAAATCATTTCCGAAGGGGCGTCACCAACGGGCGTCGCTCAAATGCCTCTGGGCGCAATTGGATAGACCTAAAACCAATCAGAGCGATGAGGGAGAGGACGTATGCAGAGCGACGGAGAAACATCTCAGACTCTGGCCGTCTCTCAATATGCGTTCTTGTCTGTACTTCTGTTCTCAAATAGGAAATGTCCCCGGTTTCCATTTCAGAAATCTGGTCACCTTACCTAAACGACATATTAATGTTTAATATATTCTTTTTTTTTTAAATGTAAATGAAAAGAGGCAGGGTGTTTTATACTTCGTTCCATTATAAATATATAAGATAATCAATGTAGGCCTAGCTACATGTTGCCTGAACCACATTTGTGTGGCTATTCTGTTTAAGATTTTTTTTTTTTTATGAAATGAGGCAGTGGTGTTTTATGACATATTTCGTACGTGAACTTCTGACTTGCGTCCGTGACTTGCCAAGTTTGACTCCGGAGAACGAACTCCCGAGGACGGGAGGACACTAGTCCGCCTACTCTGCTAATGGACAAGCAGTTCTTGACAGTATCACTCAGTATATATTTGTATATTTTAGGCTACAATAAAACGAAATATATGATAAAACACCACTCTACCTCTTTTAATTTTCATTAAAAAAAATTTAACATATTATAGCCACACAAATGTAGTGCAGGTGTAACAGTCACCAGCTGGAGTGTCTTGAGAGCCATCAGAGGGCACTCCACATAAGACTATTATCACTCACAAACTACATTTCCCATAACTCACTGCCCGGACTCATCATCACTTATCACTGATAACATTCACCTGTACCTCATTCACTGATTGCATTCACCTGTGTTTCATCATCCTGTTAGTCTCAGTCTATTTATACCATGTTCATTCATTCATTTACCGCGAAGTCTTGTTTAAATGTTGCACTGCAATTCTGAGCATTCTCCTGGTTTCCTTGTCCCTCTGGTCCCTTCCTGTTTTGTTTGTTTGTTTATTTCTTTGTTTTGACTGCCTGTCTGTGTATGACTCTTGCCTGTACCTGGGATTACGCCTCTGGATTGCCCTCAAAAAAAGCTGCGATTGGATCCACCTTCGAGTCTCGGAGCAGTTCGTAACAGAAGACTTTGCCACACCCCGATCCAGCAGCTATGACTTCCAGGGATCCAGCAGAACGGATCTCGCCTGATCTTCCCAGCATGAGCCGGGAGTTCGCTGGACAGGTCGCAGTCTTGGCCCTGGATAGCCGCGATCTGTTCCAGTACACCTGGGGGTTTGTTCCTCTCGCTGTCTCTTGCTCTCTGGGGGACGAGGCAATTAAGTTGTGTTACCGGCTGGGGGCTAAGGCGGTCAACCCGAGGGAGCTCCCCGATCTTTTCGGTCTGGATTGGAGAGAGGCACTCTCCAGATGTCTGGAGAGCTTCCTTCCGTGGCACGCCATGTCACCGTCTGCACTTCACGCCAGTCGAGCCGAGCCCGCACTTCACGCCAAATCTGCCGAAGCCAAGGCAGTATGCGTCATGCCCCTGAGACTGAGACTGAGAGCCCCTGAGACTGAGCTTCACGTCACTTCTGCTGATCCAGAGACTGAGTTTCACGTCACTTCTGCCGATCCAGAAACTGAGCTTCACGTCACGTCAGCCCGTCAAGAGTCTCGTCCCGTCGAGCCTGAATCTGTTCCTATTCCTCTTCCCGTGCCTGTGTCTCCGGACAAGATGGCTGCCTCCGAGCCAGTGTCTCCGTACAAGATGGCCGTCTCCGAGCCAGTGTCTCCGTACAAGATGGCCGCCTCCGAGCCAGTGTCTCCGTACAAGATGGCCGCCGCCGAGCCAGTGTCTCCGTACAAGATGGCCGCCGCCGAGCCAGTGTCTCAGGACAAGATGGTCTCCGCCGAACCAGTGTCCCAGGACAATTTGGTCTCCGCGGAGCCGGTGTCTGTTCCTGTTCGTGAGCCGGTGTCTGTTTCTGAGCCGGTGTCTGTTCCTGAGCCGGTGTCTGTTTCTGAGCCGGTGTCTGTTCCTGTTCCTGAGCCGGTGTCTGTTCCTGTGCCATGGTCGCTTCCCTGGCCACCTGAAGGGTCGTCTCCTCCCTGGCCGCCTGAAGGGTCGTCTCCGACCCTGGCCACCTGAAGGGTCGTCTCCGACCCTGGACGCCTGCACAGCCTGATCCGCCCTGGTCGCTTGAAGGGTCGTCTCCTCCCTGGCCGCCTGAAGGGTCGTCTCCTTCCTGGTCGCCTGCACAGCCTGATCCGCCCTGGTCGCCTGCACAGCCTGATTCGTCTTGGTCGCCTGCACAGCCTGATCCGCCCTGGTCGCCTGCACAGCCTGATTCGTCCTGGTCGCCTGCACAGCCTGATCCGCCCTGGTCGCCTGCACAGCCTGATCCGCCCTGGTCGTCTGCACAGCCTGATCCGTCCTGGTCACCTGCACAGCCTGATCCGCCCTGGCCTCCCATCTTGCCGCAGTCTCCAGGTCGTTATCCGCTCCACAGGCCTGGCCCTCCATCCCGCCCCCGGGTCCGCCTCCCTCCTTGACAGTTTTAGGAGCGTCTGGAATCCGCTCCTTAAAGGGGGGGCTATGTAACGGTCACCAGCTGGAGTGTCTTGAGAGCCATCAGAGGGCACTCCACATAAGACTATTATCGCTCACAAACTACATTTCCCATAACTCACTGCCCGGACTCATCATCAATTATCACTGATAACATTCACCTGTACCTCATTCACTGATTGCATTCACCTGCTTTTCATCATCCTGTTAGTCTCAGTCTATTTATACCATGTTGTTCATTCATTCACTCACCGCAAAGTCTTGTTTAAATGTTGCACTGCAATTCTGAGCATTCTCCTGGTTTCCTTGTCCCTCTGGTCCCTTCCTGTTTTGTTTGTTTGTTTATTTCTTTGTTTTGACTGCCTGTCTGTGTATGACTCTTGCCTGTACCTGGGATTACGCCTCTGGATTGCCCTCAAATAAAGCTGCGATTGGATCCACCTTCGAGTCTTTGAGCAGTTCGTAACAGCAGGTAATGCATATTATCTTCAATGCATGTTTATAACAAAACGAAATATAAAAAACCGAGCCTCTTTTCGTTTACATAAAAAAAAAACACACATTAATGTGTGCATAATATAGGCTATGATTATCACTGTAATAAATGAAATATGACATAAAGCACAAACCAGTCTATTTTTGTTAAATGTCAGTTTATGTGTGATCAATACCAATTATAAAAGTATAAGTAAAAGGTATAAGAAGCTATACAATAAATAAAGCAATTCAGTCAAACAATGTCAGCGCTAGGAGACTACAACGGTAAAGTTTAATAGCTTAAAAATATAAAGTTATGAAACTTCACTTTGCCCTCAGACAAAACGATCTGTCAGGGAACAAATTATAGATTAATGAGAGCAAAGATCAGCTGTTAGATCTACACCAGACAAATCATATCTGATGTTTAACCACTACAGAGACATCAGAGCCAGCGGCAGACGGCTGGAGGACTGGCCGAGGAAAGGCTGCTCTCGCCGGGGTTAAAGAGCGATTGAGCGCCGCTGATCCACTGGAGCTCACAACTCCGAAAACGGCAGATCAAATTCAAGACCCATTCGTTTAGCCACCAAAGGGCCAAGCTGGTATCAGACTTTTGCCAAATCCAGTCGAATTTGCAGAATTAACATCTTTTTTAGATATGAAGGCTTCGAGTGTTGTTCTTTGCTCGGGTTTTAACGAAAAGGAAAAGTTTAAATCGCTTAAAACAGACGCGATAGCTGATTCGAACAAGTGATGCTCCACGGCGGCAAATCTGCTTCAACGTCGCTGCGCTGTCGTCATCGTGTAAAGCCCGCCCCAACGTTTCTGATTGGTGCTGCAATTTCGAGGGATTAGAAATGGGCTTGAATGGGCTCTTTGCCAGACTACTTGCAGAGCAAATCTAAATTTGCCGGAAGTTGTCTGGGTTTTCCCAGGCTAGGTTTGGGCTAATACCGAGATTGGAGCCATCGATCCTCTCGGACAACATGGCGAATATAGGCTTATTTGATTCTTTTACTCTATCCAATCATTTGTAAGTGTGAACTTGTGAAACAGGTAATCAGACATTATTTCCTTTTTTATTTATTTAATAAAAAAAAATCTTTATTATTTTTGGCATATTTGCCTTTTAATTATGATAGTAGTATGTGAGTAGACAGGAAGCAAAGTGGAAAAGAGAAAGGGGAGAAAGGTCCGCAACAGTCATTAGGATTGTTTGTCATTTGGTCTAGTGACTTAGGAGTCCTCTTGACTACTCCTAATGTTTCTGAGATTTAGGAGTCAATATCATTGACTAGAAGTGATTCATTTTTAAGTGAGAGGATATTTCATAGCGCTAAATTAACAGTGTCAGTGGCAGCAGTTTAGAGTTTGCTGTACGTTTTGTGGAGGCTTTAGACTTTGTATCACAAAGCAGATAGAGCGACCATTGATTACTATAGTAGGGAAAAAAATACTATGGTAGTCAATGGTTGCTCTATCTGCTTTGTTACAAACTTCTAAATATCTTTTGTGTATACAGGTTTGGAACAACTTGAGGGTGAGTAAATAATGACAGAATTTTCCTTTTTGGTTGAACTATCCCTTTAACAGAACAGATATAGAAAAGGATACAAGCACACTGGGTTCCCACTTGTTCTGTAAACATATGAGAAAATTAATGATATCACTGAGAGCTGGTATCAGTTGTTTGTTAAATATAAAATAAAATAAAAAGTGCTGGCCTCAGGAGGGCCACTGCTGAGTAATGTGTCCTGAATGACTTGTTGTCATCTCACAGATCTTTAAGAAGGCATTTGGCCCTGCAGCTACCGCTGTACTGACATGTGCATTGAGTGCACAGAGTGCATTGAGTGCACAGGAACAAGCCAAACAGGAAACCAGTTATAAGCGTTACTGCTGTGAACATTCAATGAGCCACAGGCACTGAGAGCATGGGTCAAATGAAAGATTTTAAGTTTTTCTTAACCATTGGTAAAAATGGACTTACAACAACAGCTGAAAAGAGAGAAGATCAAACCTCTTGACCGTTGATGGAGATCATGAACTTATTCCTGGACAGGTTTTTGGAACCAGCATACCTCGAGTAAACAAGGTTTGGGTTAACCAACCGAGAGTTCAGGGTATGTTTAATACTCTTAAATATCCCCCAGTATAAAATAGTTTTATGTGCTGGTCTCATGTCAGCTGTACTGACATGTGCATTGAGTGCATTGAGTGCACAGGAACAAGCCAAACAGGAAACCAGTTATAAGCGTTACTGCTGTGAACATTCAATGAGCCACAGGCACTGAGAGCATGGGTCAAATTAAAGATTTTAAGTTTTTTGGGCTGAGTTGTTATTGCATTATTTTGAGAATCTATTTGTAAATGAAAAGAAAGATTGGACAAACACAAATCTGATGGAGAGCACAACATTTTTTTTGGGTCTGTTCATTTTTTCAGTCTCTGTTGAGACACTGAGAAACACACAAGAGTGCAGAGTTTTCAAAGTCTGAAACAAGACCAAAGTAAAAGATGTTTTATAAAGACTATAAAGAGTTTTATAAAGAGTCTTAACCAGTGCTGTTTACACCATATATTGTGACATCAGTCCTGATCCTTTTTAGCACTTCTTGAATGATTTCAAAGTATAGTGATTGATTTAATGTCGTCCTTCATCTTATTTGATCTTATTCATCTGTGGCTAAATTTCTCTCATGAAACAAGGACAAGCTGTGCATGACCTCTGAATGGGTGAAACCCTCAGGCTCTCAGTGACACCATAATTATCATCAGTTTTAAAATGTTGTGCATTTTTCTAATCGCTGTCTCTAGAACTCCTGCATGACCTGCATGGTTCCTGCATAGTACGGCTCGCTTTGGCGCATTTCCACTGCATGGTACAGTTCGGTAGGTCTCGGTATGGCTCACTTTTTGGTGCTTTTCTACTGCAAGGTGCGGTTCGGTACAGTTAAATAGTACCACCTCGGTTGAGGTTCCAAGCGTGCCGTACCGATACTAAAAAGTGACGTGTGAACACTGCAGATCATTGGTTGTTTAGAGAGAATCGTCACTACCATTATATGCTTTTGTGACAGTGATATAGCGGTTAAGACCCTAAATACATTGCTAAATACAAGATTAGTTTACCCTTGTGCGCCGTCGAGCAAATCAAGTGATGTTGTCATCTGCACTTTGTTGTAAGAGTGCCTACTGTCTTGTTTTAGCAGTATTTTGTTTTGCTGCTATCAGCCTCCTTTGAATTACTTCCTTATTATTTATGAATTGGCTGAATTGTTTAATTGTGTAATAGGCATGATACATTTTTACCTGACAAATAAAATGGACCCACTTTATATTAGGTGGCCTTAACTACTATGTACTAACATTTTAATTAATAATTTGATACAATACACTTATTGTGTACGTACATGTTTTTACATTGTACTTACATTTTTAAAAATACCTGCATGTAATTACGTCTGTAATTAATTTCTGTAGTTACATTTGTAATTACACAGTTCACACTTCCCTTACACCTAACCCTACCCTTAAACGTACCCATACCACCACACCTGTCCCTAACCCTACCCGTATCCACCTCAATATCAGCAAAGGTGTTTGTACATTGTACTTTTTTTTAAATGTAAGTACATAGTAGTTAACCCTTTAGGTGCCAATGGTTTTTTCCTAAAACGTTTGATTTTGACATCTTAATTTGAAAAGGCTATATCTTAAAAGTGATAAAAGATAGATACTTTCTGTAAATTAGAGAAATATTAAGGATGACCCAACGTTTATGTAGGGATTACATTGTCCCATCTAATTAGCATATTATGATGTCATATGGTGGTGGTCACCTTGGATTATAGAATTTTGATGAAAAGTCACATGTTTAAATGATAAATGCAGCACTTCTTTCCCCCAAAAATGTCCTTCACCTTCTGTATGCTATATTGCACAATACTGAATGCTCAGGTAAATAGTAAATAGTAAACAAACTGTGTAAATCGTTACTAATAAATGGTAGAAACAAACCGAATGCATGTAGCGGTTGGCCTTTTGCTGTAGAGATTTTCCATTTACTACATACAGTAGGCACTCTGATTCCATGTATGGGGCACATATATATTATTCATATGACACACAAACACAAGTAGACAAGACCTGTTTAGTTCAAAAGATCACTCGCCACGGCAAGGCAGAGATCATGAGTGAGATGACGAGACAAGACGAGAGTCAGACGCGCGCGCACGCCCGCCGAGTACACAGTTCGGACTACTGTCATTGTCATTGTGACTCCACACCCTGCCTCCACGTTGCCCACTAACTGTATTTGCAATACACGAGCCGTAGTTCAGCTGCATGAGACAAACGCTGCCAGTGTGAATGCAACACGGCCGCGCGCGGCTCGCGCTCTCCATGCGCACCACTGCCCGGCCAACGCAAAAACGCGTGCGGTGTGAAGCCGGCGTAACACGCCTACTAACTTCGCAATGAACACTCCGACCCCGCGAAACACCACTGCGTTCCCACCACTGACATTGTGCAAATGACCATCACATTGGGCAAAGGATTCACCGTTTGTGCTTGGTGTAGGACTATACTTTCACTTTCTGAATCACCGTCATCAGATATTCCCCTTCAGAATCAGGGTCCGCGAATAGAAGACCCAACACTTCATTGCGGGTAAGCTTTATTGATGCCATTAGAAAATAATAATAATCTAATGCAAATACTCGCTGACGTTGACAATATTGCTCTGATAAGATGGCTCACGCGCACACTAGCTCCGCGTTTGTTCGCACTGATTCAATGCGCTCTTGCTCGAAGATTTTGTATAGAAGCATGATGTTTTTTTGAGTCAGGGATGAAGTATGACATGTCTGCCATCTAGTGGAGGGGAGGTCAAACGAAATTTGACACCCTATTTAACAAAATCGGCCGTTTTATTCAGTGCCGCATCTTGTCGAGTAAACTCGACCGTGGCGCCTAGAGGGTTAAGATATATTTGATATATATCTTATATTTGATTTATTCTGGTTTCTTCTGAAATCATTATGACCAGTAGATTAATTGGAGTCTGGTATTTCCACAAATCTGCGTCAGGATAGGTCTAACTAAAGGCCAAATGAAAGGAGCATGTGGTACATCATGTGGGACCTTTTGATTTCTGTCTATCGCTGACTTGCAGTGTCATGACTAAGAAAACTTTATTTTTGTGAAACATTAACAGTACCAGAGGGTAAGGATCAGAACTGATGAGTTTGTGTCCATGTAATCCTGGGCATTTGACTCTGAGCAATATCAGGACCCTAATGACATTACACACATTATACCTTCGGCCACGGCATTGGATTCTGTCGTTGGGCAGACAAATGGTTCTTTACAAAGTGCTGACCCTGACGTGATCTCCAGCTGGCGAGTGTCAAGAAGTTTGAACTTCTCTTTCTTCAGCTGTTGTTGTAAGTCCATTTTAAACACTGATTAAGGCGCAGACTTATTAAACATAGCTTTTACTTTGGTCATATTTCAGACTTTGCAAACGCTGCACTCTTGTGTGTTTCTCAGTGTCTCAACAGAGACTGAAAAAATGAATAGACCAAAAATAATCTTTGTGCTCTCCATCAGATTTGTGTTTGTCCAATCTTTCTTTTCATATTCAAATAGATTCTCAAAAGAATGCAATAACAACTCAGCCCAAAAAACGTTTTTTAATTTGACCCATGCTCTCAGTGCCTGCGGATCATTGAATGTTAACAGCAACAAAGTTTATAACTGGTTTCCAGTTTGGCTTGTTCCTGTGCACTCAATGCATGCAACGCAATATGGATATCATCATGGAAAAGCTCACGGCTTTGCAAAAGGATCGTTTCAGAGACCAGAACGAACTAAGAGAGCAGTCATAAATTGTGGCTACTCGCTCCCAGACCAAACAATTCCAATCTTATCTGCTTTCGGCTCCCTCTACCAGCACTGGCCTTGGCCAAGGCCGCTGTTGGGACAACAACTCCCCCTGAGAGCACTGCAGGAAGACGCTCTTGCATTCATCCCCCAATCACCTGCTGACTCGGACTGGGATCTGATCAAGGCTGTCTCCATAGCAACTTGTGGACTGGAGCACCGAGATTATGGTGCCAGGCGTGACTCTCCAGGCCTACACAAACATGCACATGAACTCTACAGACACACACGCATTTATGCACACACCCATCTCTCACCTTCGCCGCTTTGTACCCCCAGTCTGACAAGCGGGACTGTGACCAGCGCCTGGAAAGGCTGCAGGACGGGCCGCCTGGCTGTGCTGGGAACCTCAACCCCTCATTCCTCTCCCCTGTTGCAAGTCGTGTTTCATGTTGTAATGTGTATGCGCTCATGTTGCTGAGATGTTTTTTTACTGTTCTCAAACTGTGCTCCCGAAAGGAGCATCGTCTGGGGGTTGGTTTTTTTCATCTCATCACCCCTCCTTACCTCTCCTCATGTTATGCTGTATTTTTTCTGTCCAACTAAAGGAGGCGCCGCAGAATGGCGACTCGGTGTGACTCGCACAACACCAAAACAAATTCCGTGTATGTGTAAAAATGTACTTGGCAATAAAGCTCCTTGATTCCTCCTTGATTCCTTGATTCCTTGCACTCAATGCACATGTCAGTACAGCTGTAGCTGCAGGGCCAAATGCCTTCTAAAAGATCTGTGAGATGACAAGTCATTCTGGACACATTACTCAACAAAGGCCCTCCTGAGACCAGCACATAAAACTTTTTTATACTGGGGGGTATTTCAGGGTATCAAACATACCCTGAACTCTCGGTTGATTAACCCAAACCTTGTTTACTCGAGGTATGCTGGAATAAGTTCAGCCAACCAAGAGTATGCTAACACATGATACATTCTCAACAGAGCAACAAATCTACAAGTCACCATGGAAAATAATTGAAAGTATGGGATACACAGAATAACCTTATCTAAATTAATGCATAATCAATATTTATGATTAGTTTCTAATTAGAAACACAATCTAAATTTAATAATCATCCGAAATTGGACTCAGATCAAGTGCAGAGCTAAAGTAATATTTAAACTAGAGAAAGTAAAATTTAAACTAAAGATATTACACGCATTATACCTTCACCCACGCCGTTGGACTGATGGGTAGTTCCTTACAAAGTGGTGACCCCGACGCGATCTCCAGTTGGAGAGCGAAATATTGGGATTTGCAACAAGCAAGAGGTTTGATGTTCTCTTTCTTCAGCTGTTGTGGTAAGTCAACTCTCATTTGCCTTTTAGTAATGTTGAGGGAAAGACAGACGTGTCCCACATAGACACATTAGTAGAACGGGGCAATTTACCCAGAATAGTAATCCGTTGTGTGTGAAATGTGAAGTTGGACTAACAAATGCTCAAGATGGCGCTGAGGATGGCCGCTATGTTGCGAGCTCCGCTGAAACATTGTAGTTTTTTGTTTGTTCTGGTTACAGTTTTTGTGTTTTTTGTCTTGGATGTTGTCTGCCTTACTACGTATGACAGACAGACACTTTTGGACATTGGTTCCGCAATCGCACACTGAAAACCGGACTTTAAATTCATCAACGACGACACGCTGTTTACAAACACGGCAGCGGAACCTTTTGTGTGGGCGGCCCGACCGCGGAAACGCGGCCGGAGAAGGGGAAAGAGAGCCGGCGTGCTCATCAGAGTAAGACGCCGCACAAACCGACCCCCGCTTCCCAGTATTTTACTGGCTAATGTTCAGTCTCTGGACAATAAACTCTGCGAGCTGAGAGCACGGATCTCTTTCCAACGAGAGACGAGGGACTGCTGCATTATATGCCTTACAGAAACTTGGATGTCTGCTGAGATTCCAGATTCGGCCATCGAAACCACGGGGTTCTCCGTGCATCGGATGGACAGAGAAAAAGATCTCTCAGGGAAAAGCAAAGGCGGGGGTGTATGTTTTATGATCAACAGATCCTGGTGTGATCAGAGGAACGTACATTCTATCAAGTCTTTCTGTTCTCCTGATCTGGAACTTCTCATGGTTCTGTGCCGACCATTCTGGCTACCGAGGGAATTCACAGCGGTCATCATCACAGCTGTGTATATTCCCCCACAAGCCGACACAGACCGGGCACTAAAGGAACTGTATAGGACAGTGAGTGAGCAGGAAACCGCGCATCCTGAGGCTGCGTTTATTGTGACTGGGGACTTTAACAAAGCCAACTTCAAGCGCATTGCACCTAAATACCACCAACATGTTAGCTTCAACACGCGAGGGAACCTTAGATCACTGTGTCTTAGATCACTGCTACTCTCCCTTCAAGGATGGTTACAAGTCCCTCCCGCGCACACCATTCGGCAAATCAGATCACGCTTCCATTCTACTTTTGCCCGCTTATAGGCAGAGACTGAAACAGGAAGCACCCGCCCTCAGAACCATCCAGTGCTGGTCGGACCAATCAGATTCTATGCTACAGGACTGTTTTGATCACGCGGACTGGGAGATGTTCCGGTCGGCCTCTGATGACGACATCGAGGTCTACGCTGATAGCGTAACGTGTTTCATCAGGAAGTGCGTAGAAGACGTTGTTCCGACCAAAACAATTCGGCTGTACCCAAACCAGAAGCCGTGGCTAAATGGGGATGTTCGCGCGGCACTCAATGCGCGGACCTTCACCTTTAACTCCGATAATGCGGAGGAGCATAAACAAGCAAGTTATGCCCTCCGGAAAACCATCAGAGCAGCAAAACGGCAGTACAGGGACAAGATTGAAGGACAGTTCAACACCACCGACTCCAGAAGCATGTGGCGGGGAATTAACACCATCACGGACTATAAAGGGAACACAAACTCCACCGTGAACACAGCTGCCTCTCTCCCGGACGAGCTCAACACCTTCTATGCTCGCTTTGAGGGAACTAACACCGCCCTCATGGAGAGAGAGCTAGTGGCTGAAGATATAGAGGTTAGTTCACTCTCCGTATCTTTAGCGGATGTAACCCGATCCTTCCGGCGGGTGAACGTCCGTAAAGCCGCGGGTCCAGACGGCATTCCGGGCCGCGTGATCAGAGCGTGCGCGCACCAACTGGCTGGAGTTTTCACGGACATCTTTAACCTGTCCCTCTCCCTGTCTGTGGTCCCCACATGCTTCAAAACGTCCACCATTGTTCCTGTACCTAAGCAGTCAAAAACCACCTGCTTAAACGACTGGCGTCCTGTTGCTCTGACCCCCATCATCAGCAAATGCTTTGAGAGAATAATCAGAAACCACATCTGCTCTGTTCTCCCCCCCTCACTGGACCCACTGCAGTTTGCATACCGCACAAACCGCTCCACTGATGATGCCATTTCATCAACAATTCACACTGCTCTCTCCCACCTGGAAAAGAGGAACACGTATGTGAGAATGCTGTTTGTAGACTACAGCTCAGCATTCAACACCATTGTGCCCTCCATACTTGACGTGAAACTCCGGGCTCTAGGCTTAAACAGCCTGTTATGCAGCTGGATCCTGGACTTCCTGTCAAACAGACGCCAGGTGGTCAGAATGGGCAGTAACATCTCCTCATCACTGACTCTCAACACTGGAGCCCCTCAGGGCTGTGTTCTCAGCCCACTCCTGTACTCCTTGTACACACATGACTGTGTGGCAACCCACAGCTCCAACACCATCATCAAGTTTGCTGACGATACGACGGTGGTAGGTCTCATCACTGACAATGATGAAACGGCCTACAGAGAGGAGGTGCAAACTCTGACACGATGGTGTCAGGAGCACAACCTCTCCCTCAACGTCAGCAAGACCAAGGAGCTGGTGGTCGACTTCAGGAGGAATGAGAGAGAACACCGCCCCATCACCATCGATGGAGCACCGGTGGAGAGAGTCAGCAGCTTCAAGTTCCTCGGTGTCCACATCACAGAGGAACTCTCATGGTCCGTCCACTCTGAGGCCGTTTTGAAGAAGGCTCATCAGCGCCTTTTCTTCCTGCGACGGCTGAGGAGGTTTGGAATGAACCGCCACATCCTCACACGCTTCTACACCTGCACCATAGAGAGCCTGCTGACTGGCTGCATCACCACCTGGTACGGCAACAGTACCGCCCGCAACCGCAAAGCCCTGGAAAGGGTAGTGCGCACTGCCAGCATTACATTGTTCTTATGAGCATGTTTAATCTAATATAGTGGTTCCCCAGTGGGGTATGCGTACCCCTGGGGGTACGTGAAGGCACTCCAGAGGGTACGTGAGATTTTAAAATATAGCCTACATATATTTAAAAAGTAGCATCCATGCAAAATTTTATAAATATTTAAGGAAAATATAAGTATAAGTTCATAAAATGAATTTTATATTCAGTAGGCTATTAGATTTCATTATCCTAAAAACACAGAGTCTCCCCCATAACAGGATGGTTTGACCCAACCTGTCATATGCCGCCTGGCATCGCCTGAAAATCACTTGGATCAACGATAGGGTGACCAGACGTCCCCGTTTCCCAGGGACAGTCCCGATTGTAATGTTCTGTCCCCGACTGGAGTTCCCAACTGGAAATGTCCCCGTTTTACAGCTCGTGCCAAACAACCCGCAGATCTATTTTTAAAAAAATATTTACCCTTCTTTCCCGCCGTCCTCCTGTATTAGTATTTTCCCGTAAATCTCCCGTATTTTAACGTAAATCTCCCGTATTTTAACCTGCGTTATTAAAAAAATAATAGTAATAATAGAGTAAAAAAAAAACATTCCCAATCTGAGCTCTGTCACTAGCCTCGCGATAACTGCCACCTGCAGTAGCCTACTACAGGTACTGTAGGTGGCAGTTGTCGCGAGGTTAGTGTATGAGGTCAGATGATGAGTGTCAACGCGGGAAAAAACATTTAAAAAAAACTGAGATGAATCGGATGATGGACGCTAGTACAACAGAGACGGAGGGCACTCCTGCCAAAAAAACCCTCATGTAAATACAGCGATCAATGGGACAGCGAATTTACTTTTCTGAAGAGGAGCAGGGTGGGGGACAGTGACAGTCACACGTTTTTTTAAGTTTTGTAACTGCGACTTTAGCATCTCACACGGGGGAAGGACTGATGTATGTCAGCATGAGAAATCCGCCAAGCACAAGCGCAGGCTAGAGGCACAAAAACATGCCCAGGCGATGTCAGCATTCGTGACGAGAAATGCCACCGAGGCAGACCAGGTAAAAATGGAAATGCTGTGTGCCAAAAACAACATTCCTTTCTCCTTCCACGATGACCTCAACAAGTGTGTAGCTGACATGTTCCCGGACTCTGCTATTGCACGGAAATCATCCAAGGTAAGTTAGCTAGCCATATAGCTACCTATCTTTCTTACTGCTGGGCTACTGTACGTTTGCTAAAACGGTATAAAATGTGTTTGAAATGTGTTTGAGTATTCTAACATTTGAGCATTAACCCATGGCATGCATGTTGTAGGCTAACTTACTAGCTAATTACTGGACACTCAACAGGTGCCATAGCAGCAGAACTAGAGGACGAGTTGGACATGGACATGTGCGACGAATCAAACAACAGGAAAACAGACAAAGAATTCGTCATCCTGACTAGACTCTATGATGAGGCCACTCTACAGGTCGCTACAAGATTCCTGGAAATGCCTACATGCAATTAGTGAAGCATTAAGGTAAGGGGAACTGCACTGTTGTTTAGTAGATTGCATTTAATTACAACCTTACATTTTGTCTGAGACGTTTTGTGTCATTTTTTCCTGTTTCCAATAGAAAAAGAGGCATCCCATGGGATAACCTGATTGCCTTCAACTCTGATAATGCGAGTGTTATGATAGGCCGCCATAACTCTGTCATCAGCAGACTGAAGACCACGTCCAGGACTTTGGCTGCAACTGCCACCTGGTACAGCTGGCCACTGGCTGTGGCATCAGAGCAGCCCAGTGTAGACTTGGAATTTTGTCTCTTTCCCCCGTAGTATAATTCACGGGACCAGACACCAGTTGCTTTGTCAAGAGATTTCTTTATTTTAAATAATTGTTGTTATTGTCAGTCCAGAGGAGAGAAAAGACAGTTCTGGAGCGGTGTTATAACGCAGCTTCACTGCTGTCCTCCAGTTCTCTCTTCCTCTGCCCTCCAAACAAAAGCTTATGCTTTTATGCACCCCCAAAACATCTGGTTTCCATTAACTGAATGTACACATATGCATTGAAACTTACACACACACATTCATGCTGTTTCACCGTGTGCACACATGGAACCCCATAGTCCATAACTTACTCTCCCATGCTCTCTCACATACATGTAATAAAGCATACAATGTGTGCAAAAGGCCATGTTCAAGTTCAAATTAGTTCATTATAATAGTTGTACAGTGTTCTATATACGTGTTGCGTCTGCCGAGTAGGCGGAGCTTAATCGGAAGTCTCGCGCATTCTGTGAAGAACAACGTGAGGCCAGATGAACGGCAATGAAGGAAAGGAAGAAATGCGGTGCGTGTTATCATTGAAGATAAACGAAGTCCAGTGGATGAAGGCCATTAAACTATAGATTGATCATAGAGAACTCAGATGTAGAGCAGTTTGGCATTTGCAGATGTGATGGTCGGTCAATGTTGTGTGAATGTGCCGGTGGTCGGTGGAATCGTATGGTGAATGAATACCATTAAGTGCGTCATTGCAGACTGTAAGTGTTCCATATCATCATTCAGTTTAATAATCATTATATGATATGCTGTTGGATGAATCAATAAGATATTCCTTGAGTTATAAAAGAACAGCTGCTATATTATGCATTTAACATATGTTTGCGATGTTTTGCATGTTCACGTGAAGTGATAATGACGCAGCACTATGTTGTACGGATCGTATCACGAAACTAATTGAGATTCTATTTGTTTCATTGTAGAACCACGTTTATGTTTATCCAGTTGACCATGCTCTGCACATATCACACACCCATCACGTGCACTCGCTGTTAATATCTCATCGCATTAAGCCTATCAGGACCAAAGAAGGACACATACAGACATGTGACCGCCTGTTTGCGTTGTGATGACATCTGCTATGAAGATCTACGTTTGAGGAAATCATCACCCTCCTTCCCTTAGGTGGACTTTCTCTGGAGCACTTGGGACTTTCTAAGACTGAGTACACCTATTTTCAACCCGTCACTGCCTGATATCAATATATCATTGTATCTTTTGAATTAAAGCACACTGTTATATTGTTTGGGTATTTCCGTAGGCCTACGGTATTTTATTTGTTTGTATTTGTTGACATTGTGAGCAAATGTTTCATTCTTGCATTTAACCAATCAATACATTGAGCTAATCTGATCTATTTCTCTGGCGTCTTTACTCCTCTCCTAGACACTGGACATCAATTGAGTAAATAATTCTCTAAGGTGATTTAGAACCGTAATAGTAACCAGTGCATTCTACAGTCTTCATTACATTTTATGGTCCTTCGAGCCGGATCTATAACCACTTTAGCGATGATGTCCAGACCTAGCGAGGGAGCTATAGAACCAGAGGTTGTACGCCCTCGTAGAATAACCAGACGGCCATCACATCTGCATGACTATGAGGTTAGCTATCCTCAGAAACAGCTTGCCTTTGCAGATGAGAAGTCTGATATGCTCACTTGTATGCGTGAATTGAGGGAGGAAAACAGGCGAATGAGACAAGACATGCAACGCATATCTGATATGATTGTTAACTCTCCTGTGTTGGCATCCCAGGTTTCCTCTGAGCAGCAGCTTCTGAGTGAAGGGGCCGGGTTGTCCTCTACACCAAAGTCTACTAGTATGCCGGGTTCATTTCAGGCTGATGGAAATCCTAGCCAGACAGGACATACTCCTTTGGTGCCACCTAGAGATGAATCCCTCCTTACAGTTCGCAGTCATGAGCGAGATCTCATTGAGGAGCTTACAGACAGTCTAAAGAGAGCAGGCCGGCTCAGTGATAGTTCGCCCAATTCAGGTATTTCGACCCCCTCATATAATGATCCCTATAATAGTAAGAATGACTTGCCACGGTACGACCAACAACATGATGCTACTGTTCCTCTGATGCAACCTCGTTCTTCGGGTTTTCACCATCATTATCCAGATGATGACCCACTATTGTTGAGGTCCAGTATGCCGCTTCATGATACTTATTGTCAACCAACATCAGATCCTTACTATCGCCGCTCAAGTGACAGAGAGCGTTCACAGAAAGATGCCTTCATGAATCATGTCGATCATTCTCCAATCAACTGGAGGCAAGAGTACAGTCACTATAATGAACAGTTACGTACACCTGACCGTTCGTGCCATTCGCTGAAACACTCTGAGTTTCATCGGGCATTGCCTCCTCCATCAATGCAATATCGAGGGCCGACTCCTACAATCCCAAATTTCATTCGAGATGATCCCCGGGATTTTGCCCGGCTTAAGCTTGCGTTAAAAAAATATTCTTCCTGAAGATGCTTCTGAGTCCTTTAAGTTCCAAATACTTATGGACCACCTTAAATTGGAAGATGCTTTACTTGTCGCTGACTCATATAGTTACAGCCGCACTCCATTTAGTGACACTATGAGAACGCTCACTGATATGTATGGGCAGCCACATCAATTGGCGCTGCAAAGGATCACTAATCTGATGGATGGGCCAAATATCAGGAGCGGTGATGTGAAGTCTTTCAAGGCATTTGCCCTTCGCGTCCGAGCACTGGTTGGAATGTTAAACCAGTTAGGTAGCACAGGTTGGACTGAGCTGAAATGTGGCTCACATGTTTCTCGTCTCTTAGCCAAGTTGCCGTACGACCTAAGAGCTAACTTTAAGAGATTCATTAATCCCCTTCAGACCCCTATTCCAACGCTGCTTGACTTCTCAGACTGGCTGGAATACGAGGTTCGTGTGCAGGTAGAAGGAACACAACATGGGAGCTATCCTGATCATGAGAAACACAGTGCTAGCAAAGACAAGCGAACTGGCTTCGTCCCCCGAAAGCTGACTACCGTTCTACATGGCGGAGAGCTGAAAGTTGGATCAGTAGATAACCCAAAGACTGGATACATGGATTCAGAAAGGCCACAGGAGAAGCATAAGAAGTACTGTCCATTCTGTGACACCCTTCAGCACTACATGAATCAGTGCTCCAACTTCAAACTCTTAACTAAGGAGCAGATTGAGAGTTGGATCAGAACAGGTCATAGATGTTGGCGCTGCGGACGGGGCCATTCTTCATCTAAATGCACCTTAAAGGCAAAATGCAAGCGATGTGACCGGAGGCATCTTGATGTTCTTCACGATGTCAATGCCAGCAACGATTTAATGAGTAAAGGTCATAACAGGACATCTGAGAAAACCACAAGCCCAATAAGCCCTGCTTCTCAGACTCTGTATTTGGATCGAACTACGAGTGGCAAGCAAGTGCTACTGAAGTTAAGTCGGGTGATCATTCGGAATGGTGATAAATCACTAGAAACCTACGCTGTACTAGACGACGGATCTGAGCGAACTATCTTGTTGAATGAAGCCGCTCAACGTCTAGACCTTCAAGGTGAAATCGAAGTCTTGGCTCTGCGCACAGTGAGGCAGGAAGTACACAACATTCATGGACGATCTGTATCCTTCTCCATAGCGCCTGTTTCACACCCTGACAGATCCTTCCAGGTCAAGGGTGCATTCACAGCAAAGGAGCTAGCGCTGGTTCAGCATACTTATCCCATTTCTGACTTGCAAAGAAGATACCACCATCTCCGTGACTTACCCTTACATGACATCCACGAAGCACAGCCATTGGTTCTTATTGGCTCAGATTATCCTCACCTGATTACACCTGTAGAGCCAGTGAGATTGGGTCCCCCTGGAGGCCCGGCAGCGGTTCATACCAAGCTTGGCTGGTCTTTACAGGGTCCATCCAGTCACCTTAAGCCCCACTTGCAGCCTCAAGAATGTTTCTTCATTTCTTGTGTGTATCCTCAAGCTGAACTCTTCCGTCAAGTCGAAAAACTTTGGCAGCTGGATACTCTTCCATATCAATCTGAGAAAGTAGTTAGTCGATCGCGCCAAGATGCAGAGGCTATTCGACTACTAGAGGAGAAAACGATCAGGATTGAAGTGAATGGTGTTAAAAGATATGCTACGCCCCTACTCTGGAAAGAGTCGCCACCTTCTCTGAATGCACCCAAGGAAGCTGTCATGACCATGTTACGTAGCACAGAGCGGAGACTAGCTAGAGAGCCCAGTATGGCTGCATCTTATGAATCAGAGATTCAGAAACTGCTGCAGGCCGGTTACGTCACCCCATTGACATCTGAGTGTGATCCGAGTTCCAAGTCGTGGTACATACCACATCATATGGTTCATCACAATGCAAAGAACCGTATTGTCTTCAATTGTTCTTTCGGATATCAGGGTCAGTCTTTGAATGAACATCTTTTGCCCGGTCCTACCTTAAGTGCCAGTTTGTTGGGAGTTCTCCTCCGTTTTCGAGAACATTCAGTGGCCATCTGCAGTGACGTGAAGGGCATGTTCCATCAAGTCCGTCTCCTTGATGAAGATAAACCATTCCTACGCTTTCTGTGGCGTCATGGCAGGACATCTGAACCGGCAATAGTATACCAGTGGCAGGTTCTACCATTTGGCACGGCGTGTAGCCCCTGTTGTGCTACTTACGCACTTCAGTCTCATGCAAAGGTGGATCTCGAACCTACTGATGAAGTACGTCAAACGGTCGAGCGTAGCTTCTATGTCGACAATTGCCTCAAGAGTGTCCCAACCGAAGCTCAAGCTGTACAGCTGGTTAACCGATTGCAGAGCCATCTTATGGAAGGTGGATTCGAGTTAAGGCAATGGGCCAGTAACATCCCTGAAGTTATTTGCCACCTTTCTGCTGAGTTAAAGTCGAAGAGTGGTGAGATCTGTCTCCTTCAAGAAATGGTCAACCCTCAGGAGAATGCTCTCGGATTGATATGGCAATGTAGATCAGACACGTTGGTATACAAACCCTACAAGAGAGAAGAGGGGGAAATTACCATGCGGAACATCTATCGCACCTTAGCGAAGCTTTATGACCCCCTTGGGTATCTTATCCCATATACCACAAGAGCCAAGATTGTCGTGCAATCGTTGTGGGACAAAAAACGAGAATGGGATGACCCAAATCTACCAATTGGTCTACTAGACATTTGGCATCAGTGGGAGAGCGAGCTCCCACAATTGTCTCAGATCCACCTGCCAAGATGTTACAGTGTCAGCCTTCAGTATCCGGTCAAGAACCGCAGTGTCCATGTGTTTTGTGATGCTTCCGAAAGAGCGTACGGCTCTGTAGCATATCTGTGTTCTGAAGACGATCAGGGTATTAAGCAGGTTACCTTCATGGCTGCAAGGTCACGGGTCGCTCCAAGGAAACAGATCTCCATTGCTCGTTTGGAGCTATGTGCTGCTTTGACAGGTGCTCAGCTAGGAGACGTCTTAAAGAAAGAGCTTACTCTAGATGTCCACCAATTTGTGTATTGGTCTGATTCAACTACAGTTCTTACCTGGCTTCAGTCTGATTCGTGCAGATACAGAGTGTTTGTCGGAGTTAGAGTCACCGAAATTCAGGAGTTGTCTGACCCTGTAGCTTGGCGCTATGTCGATTCAGCGGCCAATCCTGCTGATGATATCACGCGGGGATTATCATTGGCTCAGTTAGCTGGAGAGACCCGCTGGAAACGAGGGCCAGCCTTCTTAATGCAGTCTAGTAACTGTTGGCCTAAAGCACCAGAACGACAAGGCCCTGAAGAAGTTCAGGAACTTAAGAAATCTGGGTTTTGCGGATCGTTGACTGAAAACAAACTACAACTTGAACCTGATCCCTGCCAATTCAGTAGCTATCCTGAGTTACTAGAGGCTACAGCACGATCCCTTCATGGGGCGGCTGGCAACACAGATTCACCGAGTGCAGATGTGTATCAAAAGGCAGAGTTGTTTATCCTTAGACAATGTCAAATACAGGACTTTCCAGAAGAATTTGCATTGCTCAAGGGAGGGAAAGACATTTCTGCACGTAGCAGACTCCTTAGGCTCGCTCCGGAGTATGACAAAGAACTTGATCTGATTAGAGTAGGAGGACGACTACGTAGGTGCCAGGGCTTGAGTGATGCAGTTTTACACCCTATAGTTCTGTCACCGACCCATCCTGTAGTAAAGCTCCTAATTAAGCACTACGATGACCAGTTACACCACCCGGGAGCTGGCAGGGTGTATGCCGAGCTGAGGCGCAAATTTTGGATTCTGCGAGGAAGAGAGGCAATTAAGAGACATCAACACCACTGTCTTGATTGTAACAAGTGGAGAGGCAAACCGATGATTCCTAGAATGTCAGACTTACCGCCATCAAGTCTGAGGATTTTCCAACCTCCCTTTTACTCCACTGGAGTAGATTGTTTTGGACCACTAATAGTGAAGGTGGGCCGTCGCAATGAGAAAAGGTGGGGTATCGTATACAAATGCCTCACTACTCGAGCTGTGCATCTTGATTTGTTGAATCACATGGATGGAGATTCATTCCTGCTGTCTCTCAGGCGTTTCATTGCCCGAAGAGGAAAACCCTACGAGCTTCTCTCTGATCAGGGTACTAATTTCCGAGGGGGATGCAAGGAGCTGGAGGACACTTTCTCACAGATACAGCCCAGCCTCAGGGACCAGCTAGCCAAAGAACAAATCAGATTCCGGTTTAATCCACCCAGTGCTCCGCATTTTGGTGGCTCATGGGAAAGGGAAGTGAGGTCTGTGAAGACAGCATTGAGAACCACCCTAGGTGCTCAGACAGTTACCGAGGAAGTATTGAGAACAATCCTGATTGAGGTTGAGAACATCCTTAATTCTAGACCTTTGGGTTATGTCTCTAGCGACATAGCAGATCCAGACCCAGTAACGCCAAATTCCTTGCTGATGGGGCGGCCTGACTCCTCCTTGCCCCAAGTTGTCTATTCAGACCCTGAATTACTCAGTAGAAAAAGATGGAGACACAGTCAGATTCTGAGTGATCATTTCTGGAGGCATTTCGTTCACGACTTCCTACCCACACTGCAGTCAAGGCAGAAATGGCACAGAGAAAAAGAGAATATTGCAGTTGGTACTGTAGTACTCATTGTTGATGAGCAGCTTCCCAGAGCGCTATGGAGAGTAGGCACTGTCTCTTCAGTCATACATAGTTCAGATGGGAGAGTCAGAACAGCAGTGGTCAAAGTGAAAGGTCAAACGTATACTAGGCCAGTAGCAAAGTTGATTGAGCTGCCATCGTTACCCCCGGACACAGAGTGTTCATCCTAGAGACTAATGGCAAATTTGCATACCAAATTTGGGGGCGGCTGTGCAAAAGGCCATGTTCAAGTTCAAATTAGTTCATTATAATAGTTGTACAGTGTTCTATATACGTGTTGCGTCTGCCGAGTAGGCGGAGCTTAATCGGAAGTCTCGCGCATTCTGTGAAGAACAACGTGAGGCCAGATGAACGGCAATGAAGGAAAGGAAGAAATGCGGTGCGTGTTATCATTGAAGATAAACGAAGTCCAGTGGATGAAGGCCATTAAACTATAGATTGATCATAGAGAACTCAGATGTAGAGCAGTTTGGCATTTGCAGATGTGATGGTCGGTCAATGTTGTGTGAATGTGCCGGTGGTCGGTGGAATCGTATGGTGAATGAATACCATTAAGTGCGTCATTGCAGACTGTAAGTGTTCCATATCATCATTCAGTTTAATAATCATTATATGATATGCTGTTGGATGAATCAATAAGATATTCCTTGAGTTATAAAAGAACAGCTGCTATATTATGCATTTAACATATGTTTGCGATGTTTTGCATGTTCACGTGAAGTGATAATGACGCAGCACTATGTTGTACGGATCGTATCACGAAACTAATTGAGATTCTATTTGTTTCATTGTAGAACCACGTTTATGTTTATCCAGTTGACCATGCTCTGCACATATCACACACCCATCACGTGCACTCGCTGTTAATATCTCATCGCATTAAGCCTATCAGGACCAAAGAAGGACACATACAGACATGTGACCGCCTGTTTGCGTTGTGATGACATCTGCTATGAAGATCTACGTTTGAGGAAATCATCACCCTCCTTCCCTTAGGTGGACTTTCTCTGGAGCACTTGGGACTTTCTAAGACTGAGTACACCTATTTTCAACCCGTCACTGCCTGATATCAATATATCATTGTATCTTTTGAATTAAAGCACACTGTTATATTGTTTGGGTATTTCCGTAGGCCTACGGTATTTTATTTGTTTGTATTTGTTGACATTGTGAGCAAATGTTTCATTCTTGCATTTAACCAATCAATACATTGAGCTAATCTGATCTATTTCTCTGGCGTCTTTACTCCTCTCCTAGACACTGGACATCAATTGAGTAAATAATTCTCTAAGGTGATTTAGAACCGTAATAGTAACCAGTGCATTCTACAGTCTTCATTACACAATGATTATAAATGATTATGAATGATAATAAAAATAATAATACAGATACAAAATATTAACTAATTATGAATATTAATGAAAAGTAACATTGACTAGTAAAATTTGGTCTACACCAGGTACCAGGTGGAAGACATCCTGGTGGGGATATACACTCACTTTGATAAAAGGTAAATGCATGCATATAGGCCTGCTATTTCTCTCGTCTAATGTTGTGTGTGTTACAATGTAACAACATTGCATGTGGCTAACTCATGAACAAGGTAGCCTAGTGGGCCTGCAGTTCATATTCTTTACACACATTTACTCACACACTCACTCACAATTCCAACCACTAACAGAGTAATTTTCTATCTCTCAGTGCAAAAAGATGTGAAGTCTACAAAGAGTTTGTAGACTTCACTGATTCAGACCACCTGAAGCTCCTCAGGTACTGCAGCACCAGATGGCTGAGTCTGTTAACCTGCATCCAGAGGGTGCTGAACCAATGGGATGCACTACAGGTAGGATGGTAACTCCACTCAGCAGATATCTGCACAGTTTACTATGCTATATTTCCATTTTAACCATGTATTGCCACCCTGCATCTCTATATACTGTAGGCCTACTTTAACAGTCATGATGAGGGGGTGAGGAGTGTTAAAGTGCGTGATCTGGCAAGCCATCTGCGTGATCCAATCGTGAAGACCTACTTCCTGTTCTTGAGTGCTGCCCTTAAGCCTTTATCTGAATTTAACATTGCCTTCCATGTGGGTTTCAATTATATTGAATGAATGAGTGAATAATAGTTTATAATTAAATGTTTGTGCTTATTGTAGCATTCTTATTTCACTGTTATTTTCTTGTGACCATTGATATTATCTGCACTGCAGTCAGAGGGAGTACAAATTCACAAACTTGAAGAGGAGATGTGCAGGCTGATGAAGAGGATCCTGGGCTACCTCATACCAGCCAGGGCAATCGTGGGTGTACCTCTCAGGGAGGTGGAGTATGGAGATGGACATCAGTTGGCTGATGAAGATCTCTTTATCGGAGCAGACACAAAGGCATTCATGAGAAGCGCTGAGCTCCCTGTGTCAGCCGAGAAGAAAATCTTTCCGTGAGTATATTACTCAGTAGTTATATTATGATATCATCTTTTGACAATATGAGAGTATAGGCTGTAGTGTGCCTAAAAATATGACCACTAATGCATTTTTTTCACTCTTATTCTGTTGTAGAACTGTGAGAAGCTTCTATGAGGCAGTGCTTAAGAAGATGTTCTCCTCCTTTCCCCTTGACCATCCACTCCTGAGGGACCTGAAAGTACTGGACCCTGCAGCTCGTCTTAACATAACTCCAGGGACAGGTAAATAATAGAAACAGTTTCCAATAGGCTTTATGCCCAGCTCCACTACTTACCCTAGCAACCACCCTAGCAATGGTCAGACACACCTGGATTAATCAGTTTGTCCAATAATGTAAGACAGAAAATAAAGGAGCTGGCTTAAGTTCAGGAAGTAGTGCAGCTGTGCATAAAGCCTATTGATGTTAGGCAAGGCAACGCAATTTTATTTGTATAGCCCATTTTTACAAACAATTTGTCTCAAAGGGCTTTACATCGCATCATAACAACATCTCCATTGATAACCAAACACATAATTGGCACAGTATACTTGATACTTGTTTAGATCTGCAATGTTCAGTCAAACGCTTGTTTTACTTTACAGTGGAAAGATTAGGGGCCCTGTTCCCTCAATTGAGGTTGAAAGAGGATAAGATGAGAGAGGAATTCACAGACTATCAGGTGACAGATAGTAAGCAACTCCCCCAAGAAGACAGAATCGACAGATTCTGGGGCCTGGTAGGAAAGGACATGAGGTTCAGTGAGCTGACAAAACTTATGAAGGCTTTACTATGCATTCCCCATAGCAATGCAAGTTCAGAAAGGGTGTTAAGCATGGTACGAAAGATTGTTACAGAGAATAGGATGATGTTAGACAACAGAACTGTTTGCGCTCTACTCTCATGTAAAATTAACCACTCTGGCCCAGCCCACAAATACACTCCTTCCAAAACAGTCTTAAAAAAGGCAAAGTCTGCAACAAATTTGTACAATAACTCACTAAAAGAGTAAAGAAAAGTTATGTGAAATGAAAAGAAAAACTGTAAAAGAAAAGCAATATGAAATGAAAAGAATGTGTGGAATGAAAATAAAATGTAAATGTAAAGACAAGCAATGTTAAATTAACAGAAAATATGGAAATAAGCTTTTAAATAAATGCTCTTCATATTAGGGATGCACCGAATCCAGGGTTCGGGTTCGGATTCGGCCGAATATTGGGCTTTTTGACTGGGTTCGGTTTCTGCCGAACCTCAGAATTTTTTTCCACCGAACCCGAACCCTAGGCTTGCACTATGCGCGCCCCGCTGGTCGAACGTAATGACGCCGCTGTTGAAAGTGAAAATGGAACTCATGAACATAAAACGTGGCAGTATACTTTAAGTCAAAAGAAGGCGATTCAAGTTGAGCTACGCGTTCAATTTGCGATTTGTCTCGTGATGACAAGGACCCTAAACAACAGCTGTTAAAACATTTGCATATGAAACATCCGAGAGAATACGAGTTGTGCATGAAGGAATCTACAGACAGCCAAAATGTATTTTATTTTACCGTGCAAACAGCCTATAGATCTATAGATCAGATAAAATATAAATAAAATTAATAAAATATATAGGCCTACACTAAATATTTTTCACTTAAATAATTACCAAATTAAGATGACAAAACGAAAATACACTGAATCCGTTAGCTTTGAAGAACCAGAATTAGGTAAATAGGTAGATAATATACTATATATCTTTTCTTTACATAAATACTATTCTCTTAAAACCATCATTTCGTTATTTTTACTAACCCAAATAATGATTCATCCTAGGTTGCACGTGAGGGGGAAAAAATAGGTTCCTTCCACTTAAGAGTTGAGCTCTTTTTATTTGAATATAGCCTCTCTCTTTACATAAATACTATTTTCTACTTTTTAAAAAATAACTTCGTTATTTTACTAACCCAGTGTTTTGTATGTGAATGCTGTTTCACGTGAATATTACCACAGGAGTGAAGCACAAAGCTTTGTTTAGCCTAGAAAGGAAATAATGGTCAGAGAGCACTTTTTCATTCTGTTTTGCAATCTGGATATGGTCACTCGATTTTTCCGTGAATTTTAACAATAGGCCTAGTAGTCCATTTTATCCCAATGGACATGGACATCTCGTTTCTTTTCCCAACTCTTCACTCACGTCTCACCCATGTTCGCAGGGGATTATAAACGTTTCTTCCTTTCGTTTGCTTATAATTAAGTCTATTATAACTATTCACATCCTTTACTGTGGGAAAGTATAAAAAACACTGTAAGACGAATACCTTTTTACTTCAAATTTTATTTAACACAGTTTGTTCTTGGTATTAAACTTGGTAATGCGCGTCAAGTTTGGTTTATTTGAATAGCGCATTTCACACACGCCGGTGATTTTAGTTTCGTTTTCTATGGCAGTGAAAAATCAAACAATGCCTAAATGTCTTGACCCTGTGAAAAATAAAACCCGCTCTTCAGACCTTTTACAACAAGTGTTGCTTTGCAACATCAGCAGAACATATGAAGACGAAGATATTTAAGAAGGTGTCTATTCAGTGTCCCATTCCTCTCAAAGCGCAGAGCGGTATAGCCTATATGACACATCTTTGCGGGGAAATAATAGTATGAATCAAATATTTTTCTAACTAATATTTAATTTTCATATATTCTTGAGGTTACCATTATTCACTGAAAATCGTTTTTGTTTTATAGCCTGTGTTGTTTCACTGACGGAAGTGCTAAAATAAACACGCATGCTTATGGATGTTTCAGCCTCAAATGATTTCAAAATGTAGGCTCTATATCTGGCATAGACTACAGTATTTAAAATAGCATATATGCATTAGTTACATTCTCAATTTAATTTACAGAGCAATCCCTGCTAAGTTTTTAGTTTAACTAATACTATAGAAGAGGATTAGTGTGTCGCACACAACAGACTCGCAACGGGGGCGTGGCATCACGATGGTGGCACAACCCTAGCGCGCGCCTCCTGCGCTCTCCGTTGGGTTGTTCTTTGAAACGACAGAGGACGACTCGGGGTAATTTTTCTATAAACCATCATGAAATAGCGACAATGTTTACTTTAGTAAACTTGACCAAAACAGTTAATGGTCAATAGCATCCCTACACTGCTGGACGTTGTTAACTTCATTAATGTGTTTACTGTGATAATGGACTGCGGATGGGAGTAGGATTCGGTATTCGGTTTCGGATTCGGCCGAATCTTAACCAGTGGATTCGGTATTCGGCCGAACCCCAAAAATCTGGATTCGGTGCATCCCTACTTCATATATACCCTTTTGTGTTTTCATTTAGGCTATAATGAATGTTCACATCATGTCAGTGTCAACAAACAATTACCTCAGTAGTCACAACAACAATAATCAGACACACCTGGGTTAATCAGTTTGTCCAATAATGGCAGACAGGAAACAAAGGAGCTGGCTGAAGTTCAGGAAGTAGTGCAGCTGTGCATAAAGCCAAATTTAGTTTATAAGTGGTTGACAAGTAGTGATTTTAGCTTTCTTGTACACCTGTCTTAAAATGTAAGGGAAACTGGAGCTTGGTTGGGGTGGTGGGACTGCTCGCGGTGGGCGGCGGAAAAATTTCCCTTATTTTCAAATCGAAAACTTGACAGGTATGTGCGGAATTGTTTTGTCCCCAAAAGTTCCTCAGTCACAACGCAGTAATTACCACACATCTGAACTATAACTTAAATATATATATATGTATATGTATATGTATATATAAAACAATTACACTTGCAACCAATACATGTGCAGAATACATATACTTTCTGCTTAAAATAAGCCTAAAATGCCAAGTAACAAGACCACATAAGGATAGTAAGAATTATTTTCAAGCATAAACATAAACTTTTGAAGTAAAAAAAGTAATTTATATAGTATACACTTAAATACAATTATAAAATGTTACAATATTTGTTGAATAGTTGTATTTATCATATTTATGTTTTATTTTTGTAATTTGTTTTTGTTAAACCATGTTACAATATTGTTTTGAACTGCTTGTTATTTACAATGGTTAGCTTACCATTAACTGTTTTCATTGTTTTTTAGATTTTATTTTTTCAATTGTATTAAATCCAGACCAAAAATCCTAATAATCAAACTAAATCATAATAATTATTAATGTTAATAATAATATAGGGACTCCACAACAACAACAAAAAACGTCTCGGTTACGTATGTAACCCTCGTTCCCTGAGGAGGGAACGGAGACGTACGTTAGTGACTAACGAATGGGGGTTTCGCTTAGAACCCTATCATCTTCGAGAATTCAACAGCGCCCAATGGCAGTGCCAATGCCATGGGCATGCGGAATTTGCATGCGTAACTCCGCCCCACCCTGTGGGTATATAAGGAAGTACGCTGGCAACATCGCATTATGTTACTGCTGCAGGAGCCAAGACTGAACTCCGCATACCAGCAACACAGCTGACGTGGCAAAGGAAACGTACGTCTCCGTTCCCTCCTCAGGGAACGAGGGTTACATACGTAACCGAGACGTTCCCTTTCGTTCAGTCACTACGACGTACGTTAGTGACTAACGAATGGGGGTTCCAATACAACAACGCCACTCAGCTGTCATCCAGTGCCCTGCGTAAGTGTGAGTACCCTGTCGTAAGACTAGTACGGACGAAGGACTCCCACTTATCACAGGATTACCAAGGTACACTGGGAAGCATATCCCAGTGAGGGAATGCCAAGATGCCTACCCGTAGGGAGGACTTAAGAATACACATATGACCCACTAAGGGCTGCATATGGAAGATCTCTAGGGTACCAGCCAGAGGGTGGATTTTTAACCCTAGGGGTGGCAGGGACTTGCCAAGGGAAAGACACCTGCTCACTGAGGAGGCTTACGGTGGAATTACTCGTGTGGGGGTCGCCGGAGGGGAACCATGCACACGGAGCACCTGGCCGGACATGAGGGTCTGGGCTCGAAAGGGCAGACTGAACTGATGTCGGCGTAAGCAGTGCTGGAGGAGCTCAGGGCTCTCGGGGAGCTCACCTGAGGGAAAATATCGCACGTATCCAGTCCGTGGAGTGGAATGGCGAGCAAGCGAAGACACCTGAGCCTGGCCCATACCGGCCACCCGTAGGGGCGAGTACATAGTCGGACACTGGCTCCACTCGGAGATTGTAAAATCTGGCGAATGTGTTTGGTGTCGCCCAGCCTGCAGCTCTGCAGATGTCTGTTAGCGAGGCGCCATGCGCTAAGCCCAAGAGGAGGCCACACTCCAGGTGGAGTGTGCCCTGACCCCAAGGGGACATGGTCGACCTTGCTGCTGGTAAGCCAAAACAATGGTGTCCACTATCCAGTGAGACAACCTCTGCTTTGAGAGAGCACTTCACTTCCGCTCTCCACCATAACAGACAAAGAGCTGGTCTGAGGTCCTGAAACATCGCGTACTGTCTACATAAGCGCGGAGAGCGCGTACTGGACAGAGCAATGCCAAGGCTGGGTCTGCCTCCTCCAAGGCAGCGCTTGCAGGTTCACCACCTGGCTTCTTGGAACGGAGTGGTGGGAACCTTGGGCACATATCCGGGCCGGGGTCTCAGGATCACGTGAGAGTTAGCCGGCCCGAACTCAAGGCACGCTTCGTCAACCGAAAATGCTTGCAGGTCCCCGACCCTCTTAAGAGAGGCCAATGCGGTCAGCAGAGCCGTCTTTATAGACAAGAACTTAATCTCAACCGACCGCAAAGGCTCAAGGGAGGCCTCTACAGAGCACTTAAGACTACTGAGAGGTCCCAAGAGGGAACGAGAGGAGAGCGAGGATGATTCAGTCTCCTCGCCCCCCTCAGGAAACTGATGATCAGGTCGTGCTGACTTACCTTTTTGTCTCCCAGGAGATCGTGGTAGGCAGATATTGCGGCCACATACACTTTAAGGGTGGAAGGAGACAGCCTTCTTTCCACCCCCTCCTGGAGAAACGATAGCACGGACCCAATCAGGCATTTCCAGGGGTCTTCCTGGCGGGAAGAGCACCATGTGACGAAGAGGTTCCACTTCAACGCATAGAGGTGTCGTGTAGACTCTGCTCTAGCGGAAGTGATGGTAGCGACCACCGCAGTTGGAAGGCTACTCAAACCTGCCGCGTCCCGTCCAGAAGCCACACGTGGAGCTTCCAGAACACTGGACGCGGGTGCCAAAGGGTGCCCCGTCTCTGAGTGAGAAGGTCTTGACTCAGAGGAATAGGCCAGGGAGGGGCTGTCGCAAGGAGTAGCAGTTCTGAGAACCAGGCCTGGCCGTGCCAACGGGGCGACCAACATGACCTGCTCCTTGTCCTCCCTGATCTTGCACAGTACCTGTGCGAGAAGGCTCACTGGGGGAAACGCATACTTGCGTAGCCCCGACGGCCAGCTGTGCGCCAGTGCATCCGTGCTGACCATAGGTCAGGGACTAATACAGGGAGCAATGGGAAGAGTCCTGGGAGGCAACAGGACTACCTGTGCGTCGCCGAACCGTTCCCATATCAGCTAGACCGTCTGGGGATGGAGTCTCCATTCTCCAGGAAGTGGCTGAAGCCGTGAGCTCGTCGGCTGCACGGTTCAGGACTCCCGGGATGTGGACAGCATGAAGGAAACTCGGATGCTTCTGACTCCATAAAACGAGATGGCGGGCGAGTTGAGACATACGGCGGGAGCGTAGACCGCCCTGGTGGTTGATGTACGCTACTACGGCCGTGTTGTCTGTCCTGACTAGCACATGTTGACCCTTCAGCAACGCTCGGAAGCGGTGCAGGGCGAACCGTACTGCCAGTAACTCGAGGCAATTGACATGCAGAAGGCGCTGGGGTCCTGTCCAGGAGCCCGCGGCTGCTTGTCCATTGCACATGGCACCCCAGCCCGTGGAAGATGCATCTGTTGATACAACAAGATGCCTGGAAACTCGTTCTAAGGACACACCGGTCCGTAGAAACTTGAGGTTCGACCACGGGGTGAGAGTCTGTAAGCAGGCCCGAGTCACTTGTACCCGGAGCGTGCCAGACCGCCATGCCCATCTCGGGACTCGATCGCGTAGCCAGTGCTGAAGCGGTCTCATATGTAGCAATCCGAGCGGCGTCACCGCGGCTGCAGATGCCATATGCCCCAGGAGCCTCTGAAATAGCCTCAGTGGGACCGCATTCTCGCCCTCGATTTGACAAAGGCCAGTCAGCAGAGACTGTGTGCGCGCTCGCTGGTAAGCAGCACGCACCTGCGACCGAGTTGGAAACCACACTGAGAAAGGAGATCCTCTGCACGGGGCAGAGTCGCTCTTCTCCCAGTCGACCCGAAGGCCCAGACGGGCTAAGTGCTGGAGCACTTGGACTCTGTGTCCGCAGACCTGCTTCGAGAGTGACCCAGTATGAGCCAGTCATCGAAGTAGTTCAGGATGCGAACCCCGTGCTGCCGAGTGGCGCAAGGGCTGCCTCGAAGACTGCGTAGAGTCACGAGGGGACAGAGCTGCCCGAATGGGGGGACTGCGTACTGAATGTCCGCCCCTCGAAGCAAACCGTAGGAACGGTCCGCGTCGAGGAAGGAGACATGAAGTAAGCGTCCTTCAGGTCGATCGCTGCAACCAATCTACCGGACGAACGTGTCCAAAGAGGCGTTCGCTACCGACATCCTGAACGGAAGCCTGAGAAGGATCGGTTCAAGACGGGCAGATCCAGGATTGGCCATAACCCACCGGTTTCCTAGGGTACAATGAAGCAAGGGCTGAGAAGCCGGACTTCACTTCGGCTGGAGGGACAGGCTCGATCGCACCCTTCGCCAGTAGGGTGACAACCTCCGCACGCATGACAGGGGATAGGCCCCATCATAGCGGGCGGCCTCCCCAGAGCGGGGAGGAACCTGCGCGAACTGAATCGCGTAGCCGCGCATGATGGTCTTCGTGACCCAGCGGAACAGTCCCGGAAGCTGAAGCCAGACTCCCAGGAACTGCACCAGCGGGGTCATTCGGACCACAGACGTACCCAGGGTGGGGCAGCGAGGCAGCGTTACCAGCCCGGACATGGGAGGCTGTTGGGCGTCCCGGTGCGGGGGCACGGTTAACTGCTGCGTCCTGACAGAGGAGACCAGGGAAGGACGCACGTTCCACTGGGGTCTGCTCTGAGAGGAGGCTGGCGAGAGAGAGGGACGAGAGTGGCGCGGCCCGGAGGCGGCACACACTGCCATCACCGGTCTCTGGGTCCTCAGAGACAGGAACATGAGTTCCTTCCAAGCGCTGCTAGCCCGGGGGCCAGCAGGGGAAGGATTTTCCCCCGGCCCTCCACCGGGGGAAGGAGAGGCCCTGCAACCATCCCCTGGAAAGAACTGGAACCCATCTCTGAGTTGTCCACCTCCAGCCTGGCGTTTCAGCCAGGCTGAGGAGCGGACTGGGCGACATCCTGCAACCACCTCCACGGCGCGGCCCGGAGAAGGCTGCTGCTGGGGCCGGACGGGAGGAGGGAGGGCGCCCTCGGCGGCGAGCGGACTGAGGCGACTGGGCCGGCGGCTGGTGCAGCAGCCAGCCGCCGGGGCAGTACGTGTTACAGCCTCAGTCTGCTCTGGGGCGGCCAAGAACTGTTGGGCGCAGTTCTCGGCCGCGCCGCCGAAGAGGCCAGCCTGGGATATGGGCGAGTTGAGGAGGCGGGCTCAGTCAACCCCCCCATATCACCAGGTAAGGCCAGGAAATTCTCCTGGACCACAGCTGTGGACATCGCCCGACCGAGGGAGCGTGTGGCCACCTTCACCACCCAGAGGGCGGGATCAGTGGTGGCACGCAGCTCAACAAAGAGCCCTGGGTCAGCTCCACCCTTGTGCATGTGCAAAGGGGCGGCGGCCTACCCCATAGCACTGCAGGACCACGCCACCGAAGTAGACGAGCCCACAGGCTTAGGGAGGGTGCTTAGGACAGCCACACCACGTCAAAGCCCTCTGTGGACACCGGAGTGCGCAACAGAGTTGTTTAACAGTGGGGAGGGGGCCCCAGTGTACCCTAGGCCGCGGCCCCATCAAGGGCAGAGAAGGCGGAGGAGGCCACCAAACGGTCACGGGAAGCGCGGGGACTTCCAGGACCGCGTGATCTCCTCATGCACCTCGGGAGCGAAAGGCATTGGGGGCGGGGCCCAACAGCTGTCGGGTGCCGCCCACAAAAACCGATCGCGCAACCACGAGCACTCGCGACTGGGCGGAGTTCCACACCAGCGCGAGGCTCGCGGCTGCCCGAGATAACATGGCTATCAACTCTAGGTCAGATCAGGCAGTGCTGACACACCCGGAGGCGGAGCACAACCTAATCGTCATCCCCAAAGGATCTAGCCCACCTTGGGATGCGGCGATCGACATCTCGCCGCTATCTGGAGTGTGAACGAAACGAACGAGGCGTCAGAGACGGGCCGCTGTTTCAGTCCAGCACTCGCGGGAAGCGATGTGCGAGAGGGGGGCGTGGCCCGAGGAATGATCGTCGGGGTTCTTAAACCACGCACCGCCCTCAGGTCACCCTGGCCACCAGCCAAAGTACCAACTCTCTCAGAGACGGTAGATTGGGGTGTGGCAGAGGGGACTCTCTCTCCTTGCAGAGATCACTGAGTCTCGACCGCGACATCGCGATGGTCACGTTCCCGCAGTGGGAACATGACACATCCACAATCACTGCCCGAACGTGCTGAAGCCCAAACACGTCGAGCAGTGAATGTGCCCATAGACAGCAACGGAGATCGATCGCACCCGGAAGTGCACGGGCGAACCGTCTTGAAAAAGACGTGCCACGCGCAAGCTCTTTTTGTGAGAGGAAAGCTCTGCAGAGTGCCGAAGCGCCCAGGGAAAACACACACAGCTGTTGCAGATCACTGCACAGATCAGCAGGCAGGCAATGCGAGATCGCTGGAATGCGCCGTCACACCAACACTCTGGAGAACCGCTCGTCTCGAAGACTGAAGAGAGGACTTCAGAATTCAGGCTTGTAGGAGTGAAGAGAAGAGATGCTCTTGGCTCCAAAGCAGAAACATAATGCGATGTTGCCAGCGTCCTTATATACCCACAGGGTGGGGCGGAGTTACGCATGCAAATTCCGCATGCCCATGGCATTGGCACTGCCATTGGGCGCTGTTGAATTCTCGAAGATGATAGGCTTCTAAGCGAAACCCCCATTCGTTAGTCACTAACGTACGTCGTAGTGACTGAACGAAAGGGAACATAAAACATATTTATTATCTATGATTTTTAATTAAAATATAAGAACAAATGAGATTTTAGTGATATTTTGACCACTCAAATAGGAAATGTCCCCGGTTTCCATTTCAGAAATATGGTCACTGTTTAATACACTACATTAGTTTGAATCACTACATTTAGTGATGAGAAATATTTGCAGTAAATTTAGTCATGGATCATTATCATTTAAAATGTTCGAAATAGTTTATTTTTTTCAAATGTTTAAATTTTATTTAAATGTTTAAATTTTATATGTGTTTATCTGTTCCAAAGTTTAATAAATCAGACACTGATGGCACAGTGCTCTGTTTTAAGTCTTTTGTTTTCAACCATAAATGCGCTGGTTAGGGGGTACTTGACTGAAAAAATATTTCACAGGGGGTACATCACTGAAAAAAGGTTGAGAACCACTGATCTAATACATAAATGCTTTCTACTCAAAGATACGAACACACCACAGTTTAATAGTTTTTCTTCACATATGTATACATAAAAGTAAAAATGCTGGATATATTAACATGTCAGGTATACATGCATAAGAGCAATGAGTATCATTTTTGTATATAGTTCCTCTTTTCAATATTCCATGATTTCAATACAATTTTAAACATAATCACTACTTGGATTACATAAAGACACAACAAATCAAAAACAATATTTAAACTAAACAGAGTAATTACACAATCACCATATTAATCAACAATATATAAAGTATGTTTTTGGGGGAAAATGTTTACAATCAAGTGAGTTTTCGCTTAAAACAAGCAAAGTTAATTCAATATCACCAAAACACCAAAAAAGAGAGAAACAAGATTTCAAACAGAAACAAGATTGTTTTTCTTACCCCATTGGCAGATAATTTTGCTTCATTTTGATTGAGAAAAAAAATAAATCCTTTTACTTATCTAGTAAATGCATCTTGTTTCAAGGATTTTAAGACAAAAATACTAAATAAGAAAAGCATTTTTGCAGTGCAATCAAGTAAATCACCTAATATTCTCTCAAACCCTCTATTAATGTATTAATCATGCACATTAACTGAATGTATGTTTTCTAATAAAGGTTGCAAATACCTTTAAAGGTAACCTTAAAAAAAAAGGTTATAAAAACAAATATCTCACATAAAAATGTAAAGGCTACAGCAAACCTGAAGGCAAGCCCTTCGGTTAACCAAGTATAATAGAGACAGAAATAATAATAGTAACATGCAGTAACATGTCCATACACGGCCCGTCATTGTCAGGATAGCACACAGCTGGGAGGATTATTTTACACCTCTTTAAACAGAATTCCATAAGGGCGAATTGACTTCTCCACAATTTCTCTCTCTTTATCAGACGGGGTGCCCGCAGGAACCTCAATCAGCCAGTACTTTTTCTCATCACACACTTTTCTCATCTTTGGATTGATCCTGTTCTGCAGAAGGACCTTGTAGTTCTTTCCAGTCTCTTCACATTTAACTTGGTGGCTATAATCAGTGGCCTCATTAATGTCATACGTTGAATATATTCCTCTGCCGTACACTTGCCCAGAGCCTGGTTTGTAATTAGACTCAATGATGGCTTCAGCACTATTCATGCTGGTTCCATGATAAGAGACAGGCCACTCACCGGCCACTGAATTACTCCTCCATCCATCAGTGCCCAGCCAGACATTTCCATCAGGATACTTATTCAGGACCTTGACAGCAATACGTTTCCACCCACAAGGGCGTTTGTATTGCTCATCTCCACGCATGCAAGTTGAGTCATCTCTTAAATCTGTGAAATCATAATCAAACCTTGGGTCTAGGAAGTTGTCTATGTCCACAAACAGATTGCTGCAAAAACCTTGTAGCAGGGCTGAATCAGGAACATCAGTTGGTTTGTTAAAGACAGTAGACAAAAAATTAAATACATGGAGTTTATCACCATCCGGTGCATCGCCTGAAAAGGACTTCACAGTAGCACCTGTGAAGCTGGAAAGTGCCTGGAGAATAACACCGCTGTGCACTAGAGACATGTTTCAGTGTTCAGGAAAAGAGACAAAACAATCTGTGATCAGTCTGAAAGGAAACTCTGCTATTTATACTGACTCAAATATGATGAAATGAGGAAGTGCTTTGTTTTTTTGTGCTGCTCCAGGCATGTGGAGTAGAGAAGACAGAAATGCATTCACGTTGCCGCCAGGAAATATTCAAAGAATCCTTCAGGGTTTTCAAGTTTTTTTCACAGACTTTTTGTTAACTATGTTACCTTCAACAAACCTTAATTTCGACTTAATAAAAGTCCTCTCATTATTACAAATATGATCTTCACTTTAGAATTAATAAACAAACAAAGATTCTTTGCAAAAGCTTGTGTTATTGCTCATAGTTGTTGGAACAAGAGCTATGCATTGAAATATTTTTATTCTTATTTTTTGCCTCATTTATTTGCATCATCACTCAAGCTCTACATTTTAACCCCTACGGGTCTGAGCCAGTTTTGGGGCCCTTTATAAGTTTTGACATGCTCTGACATTTGTGCATAGTGTCATTACACTGTATTCAGCACAAACTGGGCTACCATAATATATAAGTCAAATCGTCAAACTGATATACACATAAAACAATATATTGATTTAAATGTTGTAAGACACTTTTGATTTATAATGCCTATATGCGAAGAGGTGTAAATTATGTGATTTACACCTAAGTGAACAAAGAAACGCATGAGCTGCATAATGAATGAGCTGCATAATGACAAGAATATGAGGACAAAACAGGACAAAAGATATACATATATTTTTGTAGTTTATTTAGAATATAGTCAACAATATAAAGTACCTAGGTCAGAAGCGTCTGTTGAAACAACCTTCCTCCTCGAGACTAGACCCATGCTTACGCCAGTCTGGTACCAGCTGGGGTTTTGATACTGTGAGGTTTACCCTGATGCGAAGGCGGCCGGACTGCCAAGCATGGGCCAGGACTCGGGGCTTCAGCCAACACTGCAGAGTGCGCATATGCAGTAGGCCCAATTGGAGTACTGACAATGCAGAGGCCATAAGGCCCAGTGCCCTTTGAAAGGTTCTGAGGGTGAGGTAAAATCCCACTTTGAACAATGCAACTAGCTGTAAAATGGTGAGAGTGCGTTTGGTCTGTGATGGGGGGCGATTTGGATGTGAAAGTATGCCTCTTTTAGATCCACTGATAAAAAAACAATCCCCTGGGCGAATTTGCGAGAGGATATGTTTGGCTGAATAAATCCATCTCATGAGGGCCTTGTTCAGGTGTCTACGATTTGCTGAGTTTTGAAGAGGAAAAGGTGCTCTTTTGTTGAGAATTTCTGTGTTTTATTTAGGTCGCTGTTGAAACAGCATTTGGTTGCAAGGGTGCGTGAGTTGGAACAGGCCCTTTGGTTGCAAACAGAACGTCTCCAACCGCCTGAACTAAAAAAGGGGCTGGGAGAAACACCCCTTTTTTCAGGAAGGCTTCCGAGGCTCAGGGTCCAGCGTAATTCTAGGCCGGCGGCCCTGGCGTTTAGAAAATGGGAAGCACTTAGATGTCTTCGGACTCGGGATCACCGGACCTGGGATCACCGGACTCGGGACCACTGGACTCGGGATCACCAGACTTGGGACCACCGGACTTGGGACCACCAGACCTGAGACCATCGGAACTGAGACCACCGGAACTGGGTCAGCAACAGGAATCCTCCTTCCCCTGCACTTATGAGGGCGAGACGCTGGGGTTGCTGCAGCAGCTTCGGCCACCCTTGGGCAAGAGACAGTGGAGGATGGTGGCTGGTGTGAGGCCTTCTTCTGCTGAGTCTTCATCATGGTTGGATCGTTACGTCAGGGATCAATAGGGAGAAATGGGAGCGAGGACTCATTTGCAGGAAGATAAGGTCTTTATTAATAATAAAATAAAACAAACAAAACACCCGCGAGGGGTAAAACCAAACTTGAAATAAACTTACACACCAGGAGCAGTAAACAGGAAACATGAAAAAGAGCAGACGACATCCAACAATGATCCAACACAGGACTGCAGACACGAGGAGATTATAAAGGGTAACAAATCAGGCAGGGGATGAGGGAGAACAGGTGGGGCCAATTAATAAATAACCAGATAACAGGATGGACGGGGTAGACAAGAGACCAGAGACATGACATCACCAATGTGCTTACCAGGACAAGACAAACATGTGACAAAGACAGTAGGAGAGACAGTAGTAGAGAAGAAACAAGACAGGGAAGAAGAAAGCATTAAGTGGAACAGCCACTTATAGGTATACTTTTAAAAGTGAGTGGTCAACCAAATGGCCATTGATTACCATAGGCACCACCAGCTCCTACTACTGCAGATGGAAGAACTCATGTGCCCTTCAAGGTGAGACACATGTGAACAGGCATGTAAAAAGTAGGGCATCAGGCCAAAGAACAGGCATTTCAGTCAACAAGTGACATAATTTCTATTTGTGCTGGTCAATTGTGAATAATAGGTCAAATTTAACTGCTAGCAAAAACTTGAGAGAATTGGGTGGGGACGAGGGGCTGCTGCTGCAAATATTTGAGTGGCTCCTCCCCTAACAGATTCAATCTCACGATAATCTTTTGATTAAACTTGAGAGCTCTGTGAAAGTGTTTTGACAATGTATAATATGCTGCCCAACCTATATTTGTGGTAAATGGTTGTGAGGATAAACAAACATTCTTTGCATTGTTGAAAAGTTGTTGGCTTTTTTTTCTTTTCCATGGAACAAGAGCTATGTTTTGAAATGTAGAGATGTTTTTGTTCTTACTTCATGCGTCATTTATTGGCATCAGCACTCAAGCCTTACTTTTTAAAGCAGATGGTTGGGGTTTTGTGGCATAAGGGTTAAAGGGCTAGGCTAATTATTATAGGTTTAAATCCTGCAAAGGACAATGTGTGAGCTATCAATTATGAACAATAGGTCAAATTTAACTGCTAGCAAAAACTTGAGAGAATTTGGTGGGGCAGAGGGGCTGCTGTTGCAAATATTTGAGTGGCACCTCCCCTAACAGATTCAATCTCATGCCAAACTTTTGATGAAACTTGAGCGCCATGCAAAAGTGTTTTGACAATGTATAATATGCTGCCCAACCTATATTTGTGGGAAAGTGGTGTGAGGATAAACAAACATTCTTTGCATAGTTGAAAAGTTGTTGGCTTTTGTTTTCTTTTCCATGGAACAAGAGCTATGTTTTGAAATGTAGAGATGTTTTTGTTACTTCATGCGTCATTTATTGGCATCAGCACTCAAGCTTTACATGTTAAAGCAGGTGGTTGGGGTTCATTCAGTTGGGGTAGTCATTCAGTAGTTTTTTTTATTTATTGGGGGAATTTTACTTTTTTAAGAGGGTATTTTCCATCAAATGGAACAATTTGCAGGCCTTTTTTATAACTAGAAAAGTATTTTTTGGGATCCCCGTTCAGTTTAAAACAGCACCCAGAAAAATGGAGCGCAGCTGGAAGAAAACAAAAGTAGAGGTTTTTTCGCAATTCGTGGAAAGAGAGCATGACATAAATTTCGAAAGGCCGTAAAAATTGCTAGATCTGCTTATTTCTCGACTCTCTTAGAAGAAAACAAATACAACCCAAGGTATTTATTCGATACAGTGGCTAAATTAACCAAAAATAAAGGTTCAACTTCTGATTTTGAAGCATAGCAGCAATGACTTTATGAACTTCTTTACGTGTAAGATTGATAATATTAGGAAGAAAATTATAACCATGCAGTCGTCTACTACAGTATCACATCAGACAGAGCATTGTAGTGTCACTGAGGAACAATTACAATCATTCACTGCTATAGGAGAAGAAGAATTGGCTAAATTCAAAATCAGCAACATGTATGCTTGAACCTGTACCGACTAGGCTATTAAAAGAGATACTAACAGAGGTCATAGATCCTCTTCTCAATAACATTACATTTACATTACATTTACATATTTGGCAGACGCTTTTATCCAAAGCGACTTACATTGCATTCAAGGTACACATTTGACATTTTGTCAATTCTTGCTTTCCCTGGGAATCAAACCCATGACCTTAGCGTTGCTAGCGCCACGCTCTACTGTTTGAGCTACAGGAAAGCTAATTCATCTTTGTCATTAGGATATGTACCGAAAACTTTTAAGTTGGCTATTATTAAACCACTTATTAAAAAAACGCAACTTGATCCTACAGAATTAGTCAATTATAGACCAATCTCAAATCTACCCTTTCTGTCAAAAATACTTGAAAAGGCAGTATCCTCACAATTATGCTCCTTTTCAGAAAGAAATGGTATCTGTGAGGATTGCTAATCAGGATTTAGACTGTTTCATAGCACTGAGACTGCTCTCATCAGAGTTACAAATGATTTACTCTTATCATCCGATCGTGGCTGTATCTCTCTATTAGTGTTACTCGATCTTAGCGCTGCATTCGATACTATCAACCACAACATTCTTTTGAATAGCCTCGAAAATTATGTTGGAATTAGTGGAATTGCGTTGCATGGTTTAAATCATACTTATCTGACCGTTCTCAGTTTGTAGCAGTAAATTAAGAGATGTCACACGTTCACAAGTTCAGTATGGAGTACCTCAGGGCTCAGTGCTAGGACCGTTGCTTTTCACCCTGTACATGCTACCACTGGGAGATATCATTAGAAAGCATGGCGTTAGTTTTCATTGTTATGCTGACGATACTCAGCTCTATATTTCTTCACGCCCTGACGAAACTTACCAATTCACAAGATTAACGGAATGCATAGCTGGTATAAAAAATTATTTGAAAAAAAAAAATTTGGATAACCAGTAATTTCCTGCAACTTAATTAAGAAAAAAATGCATTTTTAATTATTGGACAAAAAAGCTCCACAAGTAGTAACCTAGAATACTGTCTAACACTTGATGGCTGCTCTGTCAAGTCCTCGTCGTCAGTGAGGTGTGCTCTTTGATACCAATCTCTCATTTGAAAGCCACGTTTCTAGCATCTGTAAAACTGCATTCTACCATCTTAAAAATATATCTAATTACGGCACATGCTCTCATTGCAAAATGCTGAACGGTTCGTTTTTGCGTTCATGACCTCAAGGCTAGATTATTGTAATGCTCTACTGGGTGCTTGCCCTGCTCTCTTAATAAACAAAGTATGACCATATTAGCCCGGTTCTGTCAACACTGCACTGGCTCCCTATTAAACATTGTAAGTAATAAGCAAGATTTTAAAATGTATGCAAAGCACTAAATTGTTTAGCTCCCCAGTACTTGAGCGAGCTCTTAACACATTATACTCCATCACGTCTACTATACGGCTATATGGCCAAAATCAAATTCTGTTGCATTATTTTCCTGTGTAACACTGTGAAGCTGCTTTGAAACAATCTGCATTGTAAAAAGCGCTATATAAATAAAGTTGACTTGACTTGACTTCCTACGTTCTGAGGTCTCCTTTCCAAGAGGTCACCGGTTAGAACAGAATAAAAGATTGTAGATCACAGTCACATCAAATCAATCACTGCTTATTTTTTCCAAAGACAGATGCAGTTGTAACCTAAGCAGTTTCTAACTGCATTCTAAAATGACCTCAACTGACCAGTGATGTTTGATTCTTGAAGGAATCGTTCTTTTGAGCCTGTAACCAGTCAAGCCAGTTCACAGAATCGAACTGAATCATACTTTATTTCCCATTCAGTCAAGTCACGTTCAGATGTTACATCAATACTGATGTATTGGGGTCTCCTCTGGCAGTGACAGTGATCGCTCATTATAGACCCCTTTGATATTTGGATACTGAGGTTTAGAAACAGCAGTGCTCATTCTCTTCAGTTATTAGACAGACCATGTGTTCATTAGGTTGCAGCATTTCTTGATCCCCACTTTTTCATAGTAGTTATTACGTAAGTAGTATTTGGCGGCAGTTGCTTTACTGAGCCGGCCATTTTCCAACCTAGAAGTTCTCTTAAGACTTGAACTGGTTTTGACAACGTTTGTGGTAAATGGGTGTGAGGATATAAAACATTCTTTGCATCGTTGAAAAGTTGTTGGCTTTTTTTTCTTTTCCATGGAACAAGAGCTATGTTTAGAAATGTTCTTACTTTATGCGTCATTTATTGGCATCAGCTCTCAAGCCTTACGTTTTTAATCAGGTGGTTGAGGTGGTGTGATATAAGGGTTAAAAGGCTAGGCTAATTATTATAGGCTTAAATCCTGCAAAAAACAATGTGTGAGCTATCGCCATTTTGCTGCTGGGACAATAGGTCAAATTTAACTGTTAGCAAAAACTTGAGAGAATTGGGTGGGGACGAGGGGCTGCTGCTGCAAATATTTGAGTGGCTCCTCCCCTAACAGATTCAATCTCACGATAAACTTTTGATTAAACTTGAGAGCTCTGCGAAAGTGTTTTGACAATGTATAATTTGCTGCCCAACCTATATTTGTGGTAAATGGTTGTGAGGATAAACATTCTTTGCATTGTTGAAAAGTTGTTGGCTTTTGTTTTCTTTTCCATGGAACAAGAGCTATGTTTTGAAATGTAGAGATGTTTTTGTTACTTCATGCGTCATTTATTGGCATCAGCACTCAAGCTTTACATGTTAAAGCAGGTGGTTGGGGTTCATTCAGTTGGGGTAGTCATTCAGTAGTTTTTTTTATTTATTGGGGGAATTGTACTTTTTTAAGAGAGTATTTTCCATCAAATGGAACAATTTGCAGGCCTTTTTTATAACTAGAAAAGTATTTTTTGGGATCCCCCTTCAGTTTAAAACAGCACCCAGAAAAATGGAGCGCAGCTGGAAGAAAACAAAAGTAGAGGTTTTTCGCAATTCGTGGAAAGAGAGCATGATTGCAAACAGAAAGGCCGTAAAAACTGCTAGATCTGCTTATTTCTCGACTCTCTTAGAAGAAAACAAATACAACCCAAGGTATTTATTCGATACAGTGGCTAAATTAACCAAAAATAAAGCTTCAACTTCCGATTTTGAAGCACAGCAGTAATGACTTTATGAACTTCTTTACATGTAAGATTGATAATATTAGGAAGAAAATTATAACCATGCAGTCGTCTACTACAGTATCACATCAGACAGAGCATTGCAGTGTCATTGAGGAAAAATTACACTCATACACTGCTATAGGAGAAGAAGAATTGGCTAAATTCAAAATCAACAACATGTATGCTTGAACCTGTACCGACTAGGCTATTAAAAGAGATACTACCAGAGGTCATAGATCCTCTTCTCAATAACATTAATTCATCTTTGTCATTAGGATATGTACCGAAAACTTTTAAGTTGGCTATTATTAAACCACTTATTAAAAAAACGCAACTTGATCCTACAGAATTAGTCAATTATAGACCAATCTCAAATCTACCCTTTCTGTCAAAAATACTTGAAAAGGCAGTATCCTCACAATTATGTTCCTTTTCAGAAAGAAATGGTATCTGTGAGGATTGCCAATCAGGATTTAGACTGTATCATAGCACTGAGACTGCTCTCATCAGAGTTACAAATGATTTACTCTTATCATCCAATCGTGGCTGTATCTCTCTATTAGTGTTACTCGATCTTAGCACTGCATTCGATGCTATCGACCACAACATTCTTTTGAATAGAGTCAAAAATTATGTTGGAATTAGTGGAATTGCATTGCATGGTTTAAATCATACTTATCTGACCGTTCTCAGTTTGTAGCAGTAAATTAAGAGATGTCACACGTTCACAAGTTCAGTATGGAGTATCACAGGGCTCAGTGCTAGGACCATTGCTTTTCACCCTGTACATGCTACCACTGGGAGATATCATTAGAAAGCATGGCATTAGTTTTCATTGTTATGCTGACGATACTCAGCTCTATATTTCTTCACACCCTGACGAAACTTACCAATTCACAAGATTAACGGAATGCATAGCTGGTATAAAAAATTATTTGAAAAAAAAAAAATTTGGATAACCAGTAATTTCCTGCAACTTAATTAAGAAAAAAATGAATTTTTAATTATTGGACAAAAAAGCTCCACAAGTAGTAACCTAGAATTCTGTCTAACACTTGATGATTGTCAGTGAGGAACCTGGGTGTGCTCTTTGATACCAATCTCTCATTTGAAAGCCACGTTTCTAGCATCTGTAAAACTGCCTTCTATCATCTTAAAAATATATCTAAATTACGGCACATGCTCTCATTGCAAAATGCTGAACGGTTCGTTTTTGCGTTCATGACCTCAAGGCTAGATTATTGTAATGCTCTACTGGGTGCTTGCCCTGCTCTCTTAATAAACAAAGTGTGACCATATTAGCCCGGTTCTGTCAACACTGCACTGGCTCCCTATTAAACATTGTAAGTAATAAGCAAGATTTTAAAATGTATGCAAAGCACTAAATTGTTTTGCTCCCCAGTACTTGAGCGAGCTCTTAACACATTATACTCCATCACGTCTACTATACGGCTATATGGCCAAAATCAAATTCTGTTGCATTATTTTCCTGTGTAACACTGTGAAGCTGCTTTGAAACAATCTGCATTGTAAAAAGCGCTATATAAATAAAGTTGACTTGACTTGACTTCCTACGTTCTGAGGTCTCCTTTCCAAGAGGTCACCGGTTAGAACAGAATAAAAGATTGTAGATCACAGTCGCATCAAATCAATCACTGCTTATTTTTTCCAAAGACAGATGCAGTTGTAACCTAAGCAGTTTCTAACTGCATTCTAAAATGACCTCAAATCAAATCAAATCACTTTATTTGTCACTCTACCATATGCACAAGTGCAACAGTAGGTGAAATTCTTAGGTGCAGTCCGAGCAACATAGTAGTCATGACATGACATGTACAACATTTAAGCAACATCAGATTACATCATCTGATGCGCACACAATTACTCACAGCACAGTATACACTACAATAAACAATAAATAATTTACACAATGTGAGTGTAGTTCTCACAGCTTTAAACAATATACACATACTTACAATATACATATACTTAAAACAATATACACTAAACATACATTAAACAATAACAGTATACATTAAGCTATAGTAATAATATACAATGTACAGTATACAATATGTTCACAAATTGAAGTCCAAAGTGCAATAGATGCTGTATGATAAATAAATGTGTATATAATGTGTGTGTATCTACAGTGGGTTGTGCTGAGTGATATTCTGTCCAGTGTGTGTTATGATACTGATGGATCAGGAGTTAAGTAGTCTGATTGCTTGTGGGAAGAAACTGTTCTGGAGTCGGCTGGTGCGTGTTCTGATGCTGCGGTACCGCCTGCCTGATGGCAGCAGTGAGAGCAGCCCATGGTTCGGGTGCCTAGAGTCTCTGATGATCCTCTGAGCTCTCTTCACACACCGCCTGGCGTAAATGTCCTGGAGGGAGGGAAGCTCACCTCCGATGATGCAGCTGGCCGTGCGCACTACCCTTTGCAGGGCCTTGCGGCTGCGGGCGGTACTGTTGCCGTACGAGGTGGTGATGCAGCCAGTCAGCAGACTCTCTATGGTGCTGCTGTAGAAGCGTGTGAGGATGTGGCGGTTCATTCCAAACCTCCTCAGCCGTTGCAGGAAGAAAAGGCGCTGATGAGCCTTCTTCACAACGGCCTCAGTGTGGACGGACCATGAGAGTTCCTCTGTGATGTGGACACCGAGGAACTTGAAGCTGCTGACTCTCTCCACCGGTGCTCCATCGATGGTGATGGGGCGGTGTTCTCTCTCATTCCTCCTGAAGTCGACCACCAGCTCCTTGGTCTTGCTGACGTTGAGGGAGAGGTTGTGCTCCTGACACCACCGTGTCAGAGTGTGCACCTCCTCTCTGTAGGCCGTTTCATCATTGTCGGTGATAAGACCTACCACCGTCGTATCGTCAGCAAACTTGATGATGGTGTTGGAGCTGTGGATTGCCACACAGTCATGTGTGTACAAGGAGTACAGGAGTGGGCTGAGAACACAGCCCTGAGGGGCTCCAGTGTTGAGAGTCAGTGATGATGAGATGTTACTGCCCATTCTGACCACCTGGCGTCTGTTTGACAGGAAGTCCAGGATCCAGCTGCATAACAGGCTGTTTAAGCCTAGAGCCCGGAGTTTAATGTCAAGTATGGAGGGCACAAATGGTGTTGAATGCTGAGCTGTAGTCCACAAACAGCATTCTCACATATGTGTTCCTCTTTTCCAGGTGGGAGAGAGCAGTGTGAATTGTTGATGAAATGGCATCATCAGTGGAGCGGTTTGTGCGGTATGCAAACTGCAGTGGGTCCAGTGAGGGAGGGAGAACAGAGCAGATGTGGTTTCTGACTAGTCTCTCAAAGCATTTACTGATGATGGGGGTCAGAGCAACAGGACGCCAGTCGTTTAAGCAGGTGGTTTTTGATTGCTTAGGTACAGGAACAATGGTGGACGTTTTGAAGCATGTGGGGACCACAGACAGGGAGAGGGACAGGTTAAAAATGTCCGTGAAAACTCCAGCCAGTTGGTGCGCGCACGCTCTGATCACGCGGCCGGGAATGCCGTCTGGACCCGCTGCTTTACGGACGTTCACCCGCCGGAAGGATCGGGTTACATCCGCTAAAGATACGGAGAGTGCACTAACCTCTATATCTTCAGTCGCGAGCTCTCTCTCCGCGAGGGCGGTGTTAGTTCCCTCAAAGCGAGCATAGAAGGTGTTGAGCTCGTCCGGGAGAGAGGCAGCGGTGTTCACGGTGGAGTTTGTGTTCCCTTTATAGTCCGTGATGGTGTTAATTCCCCTCCACATGCTTCTAGAGTCGGTGACCAGTGATGTTTGATTCTTGAAGGAATCGTTCTTTTGAGCCTGTAACCAGTCAAGCCAGTTCACAGAATCGAACTGAATCATACTTTATTTCCCATTCAGTCAAGTCACGTTCAGATGTTACATCGATACTGATGTATTGGGGTCTCCTCTGGCAGTGACAGTGATCGCTCATTATAGACCCCTTTGATATTTGGATACTGAGGTTTAGAAACAGCAGTGCTCATTCTCTTCAGTTATTAGACAGACCATGTGTTCATTAGGTTGCAGCATTTCTTGATCCCCACTTTTTCATAGTAGTTATTACGTAAGTAGTATTTGGCGGCAGTTGCTTTACTGAGCTGGCCATTTTCCAACCTAGAAGTTCTCTTAAGACTTGAACTGGTTTTGACAACGTTTGTGGTAAATGGGTGTGAGGATAAACATTCTTTGCATCGTTGAAAAGTTGTTGGCTTTTTTTTCTTTTCCATGGAACAAGAGCTATGTTTTGAAATGTTCTTACTTTATGCGTCATTTATTGGCATCAGCTCTCAAGCCTTACGTTTTTAATCAGGTGGTTGAGGTGGTGTGATATAAGGGTTAAAAGGCTAGGCTAATTATTATAGGCTTAAATCCTGCAAAAAACAATGTGTGAGCTATCGCCATTTTGCCGCTGGGACAAGGCATTTAAGCTTTTGCCTGTCTGCAATGGTTCTTAATTAGTCTATATGTGGCTATTGTACAGAGTTGGCTTTCTTTAGGTTGTATTTTCCCCCTTGATGCCACATTTTTCAAATTAGTCATTCAGTATTTTTTTTATTGGGCGAATTGTACTTTTTGAGGAGGGTATTTTCCATCAAAAGGAACAATTTTTGTTTATGTGTAGGCCTACTTGTTTTGATACGCAAGCTACTAAAGTCCTTTTGGGATTCTCCTCGGTTCCAGCATTCTGAGGTCTCCTTTCCAAGAGGTCACCGGTTAGAACAGAATAAAAGCTTGTAAATCCCAGTTACGTCAAATCAATCACTGCTCATTTTACAGACAGATGTAGTTGTAACCAGCCCAATTCTGACCACTGTTATGATCTGCATTGTATAACTGAATTTAATGAAGATACGTGACAACTGGAACTGTTGCTGATGGAGCGTTTATTATCATGGAGCATGCGGATGCCACTGGAAGAATTAAAGAGAATACAGCAATGAGTAATGGTTTCTTTGGGATTTTATCACCTGCACAGATTAAGGCCAGTTAATTAATCGGTTAAAATCACCACTTTCTGTTGACGCACACACACACACACACACACACACACACACACACACACACACACACACACACACACACACACACACACACACACACACACACACACACACACACACACACACACACACTCACTCAAACCACTGTACTCAGTAATACACTGTAAAAAAAAGGGGTGTCTAAAAACACTAATTCTAATGGAAAAGATATTCAAAATAAGTAAAATTATCTGTCCATGCAGCAAGATAATTTCACTTGGCAAGATTTCTTGAATTAAGATTATAGTGTAAAGTTAAACACTTAAAATAAGAAAGAAATTCACTAAAATAAGAAATTCACTCTTAAAACAAGATAAATTATCTCACACTTCTAAATCTAAGGTTTTTTTTTTTATCTTGGTAAGAACCAAATAATTTGCAGTGTAAACCTGTTAAATCCTATCCATCCATTCATAAAACACTTCCTAGTACATTTATAACACATACAACAATATTACCGCACATTATGTACTTCATCAAACTTCTGAGAACTATTATAGGTTTATATTAAAAGAGCAACGCTGCTGCTTACCTCTCCTCAGCGCCCTTAACGCTGACTGAGGACGCAGGGAGGGCGAAACAGAGATGATGTCATAAAACTCTTTCCCCAAAACAACACTGATAAAGTTTAATACAAAATTATAATGTTTTGTTAACCAAAATAATATAAAGTAATGTGAAAAAGTAAATGATAAAGTAATTATCATTGTGAATGGAGAGATGGTGGTCCAGTGGGTTAAACCATGGAACTGATACGCAGAAGGTTGCTGGTTCGATCCCAGCGGTCACCACCAGTGTGTCCTTGAGCAAGGCACTTTACTCCATGTTGCTCCAGGGGGATTGTCCCTGTAATAAGGCACTGTAAGTCGCTTTGGATAAAAGCGTCTGCCAAATGCATAAATGTAAATGTATGTGAAAATATTTACACATCTGTCTCACTAAGCAGCTTCTAACTGCATTCTACAACTGACCAGTGATGTTTGATTCTTGAACGAATCGTTCTTTTGAGCCTGTAACCAGTCAAGCCAGTTCACAGAATCGAACTGAATCATAATTTATTTCCCATTCAGTCAGACACATTCAACGTTACGTCGATACTGATGTATTGGGGTCTCAATCACCTTCAAGTGGTAACTAAATAAGCCAATGTCAAAGCCTTACAGTTGTGACAGTGATAGCTTACACTGCAAAAAAATGCTCTTCTTACTTAGTATTTTTGTCTTGTTTCTAGTCTAAATATCTAAAAATTCTTAAACAAGATGCATTTACTAGATAAGTAAAATTACATAAGACATTTTTACTTGTTTTCTTGAAAATAAAGCTTGTTAATCTCGTTTCTAATTGAAATCTTGTTTCGTGTTTCTGTCCCAAACAGAAATAAGATTATTTTTCTCACCCCATTGGCAGATCATTTTGCTTGTTTTTCTACAAAAACTCACTTAATTTTGAAATATCTTATGTCATTTTACTTATCTAGTAAAAACATCTTGATTTAAGAATTTTTTGATATTTGGACTGGAAACAAGACTGGAAAAAAATACTAAATAGCATGTTTTGCAGTTTATTCCAGTTATCCTTCTGAAAGAGTGAATTTCTGTGGCAGAGAAAGAGCTTATCGCGGAGATGTCTCCAAAAATGGAGTTTTAATGGCTTGAAAAAGCTTGTTGTGTGGATGTCACTCTTGACGGTGTGAGGTCGCATCCAGCTGTGATTCGCATCCAGAGATCTGTTCACAGAATCGAACGGAATCATAATTTATTTCCCATTCAGTCAGACACATTCAACGTTACGTCGATACTGATGTATTAGGGTCTCAATCATAAAAAACAGTAATGAAAATTCCGGACTCAGTGTGCAAAGACCTTAACAGAGTCAAGCTAGGGAGAGATGTGCAAGTAAACCTCACTCCCCTGATTGAGGTTCTTATTTTCCAGAGATCTGTTTCACCCCTCAGCACTTCGCCGTTCAGAGCAGATTTCCTAAAAGAGCAAGCACGGGTGGCACGTCTTTTCGTCTGTTTCTGGATGCGGTCATTTCCCCTTCTCATAAGCTCTGGTTAACAGCCACCATGGACCTCCCTCTCCTCTAGCATGCCATGTGCCCTCGAACTGCCAAGTGATGGTCCCTCTTGCAGGCACCTTTTGACGCTCCGGATGCGGATCAGATATCGATCGCTGCATTGGAGAGCGGCCTTTTGTCCTCTGGAGAGGATGATGATGCAGAGCTCCTTCCTTTGGGGTGGTCGTGTAACCCCTAAACCAGGTCCTACTTGCCCCGCTCTGTGCAGGCCTCAAACCTGGGTCTCCAGCATGGGAGTCAGATGCTCTAACAAGGAGACTAAAGCCTCTGGCGTCAGTCGCTAGAGATCAGGGGAGTGAGGTTTACTTGCACATCTCTCCCTAGCTTGACTCTGTTAAGGTCTTTGCACACTGAGTCCGGAATTTTCATTACTGTTTTTTTATATTCGTCATCCTAAAAAGCATTTTTTTGCAGTGTGTTACAAACTCTTGGACAAGTCTTGCTTGTTTGATGTCCTTATCCTTGAGTTTTTCAGCTGAATAAAATATTTTGTGGCAATTTATTCTAGTTTTAACATCCTTTTAACATGCAAAAGCAGTTTTGAGGAATCCTGAGCCTCCGTCACTGAAGCAGCGGCAAAAAAATACATAAAAGGATCTCTGTTTGTCCTCTTAATCATACAACCCCAAATCAGAAAAAGTTGGGACAGTATGGAAAAAAAAAAAAGAAAAAAAAGAAAGAAAAAAAAGTATTTCATTGCAGACAATACGAACACAAAATATTTCATGTTTTGTCTGGTCAACTTCATGTCATTTGTAAATATGCATCCTTTCCTGTCATTCAGACCTGCAACACATTAAAAAAAAAGTTGGGACAGTAAAGCATTTACCACTTTGTAATGTTGCCATTCCTTTTCACAACACTTAAAAGACGTTTAGGGACTGAAGACACCAAGTGATGAAGTGTTTCAGGTGTAATTTTGTCCCATTCTTCCTGCAAACAAGTCTTAAGGTGGGCAACAGTGCGCGGTCTTTGTTTGGGCATTTTGCGCTTCAAAATGTGCCACACATTCTCTATTGGAGACAGGTCGGGACTGCAGGCTAGCCAGTCAAGTACCCGTACCCTCTTCCTCCGCAGCCAGGACTTTGTAATGTGTGCAGAATGTGGTTTTGCATTGTCTTGTTGAAATATGCATGGACGTCCCTGGAAAAGATGTCTTCTTGAAGGCAGCATATTATGCTCCAAAATCTCTATGTACTTTTCAGCATTAATGGTGCCTTCACAGAAGTGCAAGTTACCTTTGCCAAGGGCACTGACACAACCCCATACCATGACAGACCCTGGCTTTTGGACTTGTTGCTGGAAACAGTCTGGATGATCCTTTTCTTCTTTGGTCCGGAGCACACAGCGTCCATTCCTCCCAAAAAATACCTGAAATACTGATTGATCTGACCACAGTACACGTTTCCACTTGTGTGATGGTCCATCCCAGATGCCTCCGAGCCCAGAGAAGTCGACGGCGCTTCTGGACACTGTTAACATAGGGCTTCCTTTTGGCACAGTACAGTTTTAACTGGCATTTGTGGATGTAACTACGTATTGTGGTACTTGACAAAGGTTTGCCAAAGTAGTCCTGAGCCCATGTGGTGATATGGCTTATAGATGAATGACGATTCTTGATGCAGTGCCGCCTGAGGGATCGGAGATTACGGTTGTTCAGCTTAGGCTTGCACCCTTGTCCTTTACGCACTGAAATTCCTCCAGATTCCTTGAATCTTTTAATTATGTTATGCACTGTTGAATGTTAAATATACAAATCTCTTCCTATCTTTCTTTGAGGAACATTGTTTTTAAACATTTCAATAATTTTCTCACGTATTTGTTGGCAAACTGGCGATCCTCGGCCCATCTTTGCTCCTAAAGGATTAGACCTTTCTTGGATGCTGCTTTTGTACCAAATCATAATTACAATCACCTGTTGACATCACCTGTTTCAAATCACATCATTATTTAACCATTTTACCTCATTACTAGCCCTAAATTGCTCCTGTCCCAACTTTTTTTTAAATGTGTTGCAGGTCTGAATGACAGGAAAGGATGCATATTTACAAATGACATGAAGTTGACCAGACAAAACATGAAATATTTTGTGTTCATATTGTCTGCAATGAAATACAAGTCAAAGTAAATTTAGAAATCACTTCTTTTGTTTTTTATTTGCGTTTTCCATACTGTCCCAACTTTTTCCGATTTGGGGTTGTATATTCTTTGAGTGTCTGTCTGAGACTGACATCTAGTGGACGTTTTATGATCTGTGACTTTACAGACCTGAAGACATTTGCACACTTCACTAAAACACAGAACCAGGAAACAGAAATCACATTCCAGGGAAAGAGAAGCTGAAGTGAGGTTGAGCTGTTGTGCGTTTGTGTCTCTCTTTGCATGCAGTAAAATGGCAGAAGCCAGAATTTCTGTGAATCTGGATGAGTTCCTGTGTCCAGTGTGTCTGGATCTCCTGAAGGATCCAGTAGCCATTCCTTGTGGACACAGTTACTGTAAGATCTGTATCACGGGCTTCTGGGATCTGGAGAGAGTCTACAGCTGCCCTCAGTGCAGACAGACCTTCAGTCCAAGACCTGCTTTAGCTAAAAACACCATGCTGGCTGAAGTGGTGGACAAACTGAAGAAGACTAAACTTCCTGCTGACTGTTACGCTGGAGCTGGAGATGTGCAGTGTGACGTCTGTACTGGAAGAAAATGCAAAGCCGTCAAGTCCTGTCTGGTGTGTCTGAACTCTTACTGTCAGAATCACCTTGAACAACATGAGAGTTTGTTTAATGGAAAGAGACACAATCTGACCGCTGCCACTGGACGACTGCAGGAGATGATCTGCCAGAAACACGACAAGCTCCTTGAGGTTTTCTGCCGCACTGATCAGACGTGTATATGTGTGCTGTGTATGATGGATGATCATAAAAACCACGACACTGTATCAGCCGCAGCACAGAGGACAGAGAAACAGGTATGAACGTAAAACAAGACACTTTTTTATATATACATTATATGGGAAAATAATAATAATAATAATAATAATAATAATAATAATAATAATAATAATGCATTTTTATGTCCCAAAAATGTATGGTGTTGATTCACATTGGTTTTACAACTTTTAAGACAGCATTAATCAGCATTAATACTGATTTTACCACCCAGAAAATGTCAGGTGGTGCGACCATATATTCATTTAAAATAATATACATATGAATCATTGGTGTCTAAAATGCATATCACATGGTAAATTCCCTTTCCATTTCTTTATGTATTGCCCTTTTAGTCCAATTCATATAAACGGACACTTTTCTATCTGTTCACACACCCAATTTTTTTTATTTTAACTGTAAAAATGTAAAATGATTTGTATACATTATATAATGGTTTACAGTTATATTTCTTACTTCATTTTGCAGTTGCAGTGTTGGAGAGACGTTATTTCTGACCTTTTATTTCCACATGTGAATGAATACCTTAATGTTTTCTGGGAAATGTTTTTTAAAAACTTGCATTATTTCACGGTTGCTGTCATTAAATTTTTACTATTTTAAATTATTTTGATTAAGGATTGCAGTATTTCTAATAAAATCTAATAAATCCAGGTGATTGATGATTTTCACATTTTCATAAAGCATAAAACTTGGTACACTTGTACATTTTGCGGCCCTGAATATTTTCAGAAATGGAGCCATCGCAAAAACACAACGACAACAAAACAATCAAACAAACGTGTTTCTGAAAAAGATATTTTGGAAGTAAATCTTTGTGTTTGACACCTTCTTTTTAAGCTTTGTTGTGTAGGTCATATTGAATATTCTACTCTTTACAGTCCCTGTATTGTCAAGGTTAATGAACAAAAGGATTACGCTTTTGAAACTCTATACAATATGCATCCAGCAGACATGATATTATAAAGTCAAGCCTAGGTTCTCAGATACTGAGATGTCCTTCTCACATCACTGAATTCACCATTAACTATTGACCTGAACACAGAGACTGGGGCAAAAAAGCGGCCCATAACAACCGGTCCGCATTACATCCCACCATAAACTCACCAGCTCATTATGCTCATTAAAGCAATTTTAAACACCACTTACTAACATAAAATATAGATGCTATTTATACAGAAATATAATTTTGATTGAAATGCTGATCATTAACATTAATGAATGATTTAATAAATAATTTAGAATTTTTATATCACTAAATTGTTTAATATCACTAAAGTTCAATACCTACCATAAAATCAGTCCATATAAAGCAATGCTATGGTCTAAGACTTGAAGAATGTGGACTATTTTATGGTGCCTTTCTAGTGGTTATTTGTGCTTTCAGGAGCTTGACATCTGTCATTTTATGGAATAAATTAAAGTTTAAAAATCATATTGGTCCTGGAGTTTTTATTTATTTATTTTTAAATGAAAAATACAGTATATTGGAATGTGACACTGAAGACTGGAGTAATGATGATAAATTCAGCCTTGAACACAGGAATAAATTACATTTTACAATATATTCACAACAGCTATTAGAAATGTTATTAATATTTCTTAATATTGAGTTTTTACTGTATTTTTAATAAAAAAATTCAGCCTTCTCCTTTCAAAAACATAAAAAAAGTCTTAATTATTTAAACCTGTTGATTGCTAGTGTGTAAAATAATGCATGTGAACTAACTAGCAAATCATAGCCTATATTTATTTTAGTAGGCTATATGACACGTTCCTTTTCATTGAATATGAAAGTTGCCAGTTTTACCATGTTTAAGTGAAAATAATATTTTGAGTTTTATGAATCATTTTCAAATGACTGATATTACTGTAGGGTTCATTCAAGTGCTGCTTGGTTTCTGTGGACAATAAATCCCACCTCCTTCGATTTGATTGGATATCTCAAACATCTTCACATTGACGAGCACTTTTACACCCCTGATATATATATATATATATATATATATATATATATATCCTACTTAAATTCATAATCAAAGCCTCAATCAATATTCATCCTCCTATATAATTATGATTTTAATGATTCTTTCCAGTTATGATTTTGCTTAAATCAAGAGGACCCATGATCTTCCTTTATATTTTCTAAAGTTTGTATTTGGTCTCTGAGGTGTGACTGAGGGTCTGCGTGTGTGATGTTTCGCCAAAACACTTGATTTCAGAACATGTTGTCGTGTGTTTGGATTTTGGAGGCATAATTCTATATTTCCTCTTACTGAAACCCTAAAGAATTGTGTAAATACAATTGAGTACGATTCTCTGTCTCTCTCACTGAGAGAAAAGTACGTTATCAATATGTTTTGGAAAATGTTCTCTGTTTTGGACCAGAGCTCAACCAACCAACCTTGGAGAGACTGTGTATCTGTGTGTGTGCGCAGTATTCTGTGTTACAGATCAGTATTGGAGGTGGATTACGGGCATGCTAAGAGATGAGTGGACGTGTTTTTCTGGGCACGCTGGCGTCTGCTCCAGAATCTGGAAGGTCAAGAAAGCGTCAACAAGTGCACGTGAATCTGATTAACTGACAATGTGTGGAAATTTACCAAGACTGTCCATTTTCTCTGAGCCAATCAGAATAATTCACACGGCAGTAATGACGTGGTTAGACCTTGAAAACAATATAACTGTTGAGAAATGGTATGTACGATAGGCGGAGGCGGGTAGGCTGGTAGAGGGAGTGCGGCCTACGAACTCCTCGTGAGACTTCACTGTAAAAAATGTTAACCCCCTCGAGGCTCTCTTTTTTTTAAATCAGTGCCAAAGAGACTCAAATAACTGTCGTTTGTTATCATTCAGGCAAGTGTTAGACATCATTATAAACTGTTAAGTTTCTTTTTTATGTGTACAGTCACAATAAAAACTAAATGTTTTGCTTTTTGCAAAATAAAGAAAACAAACATGATGCGCTATCTGCAGCCTCTCTGTCAAAGACGTTCATTCAGATAGTCTTCAGAAAAGGAACTCTAGCTTAGCAAATACTTGTCTCACAAACATGAGACATAAGTCTAAAGAAACGCTGAAATGTCAGGTTTTAACCAAAGCGAAAACAAATATTCTGTGTTTATGTAATCTGGTTGAAAAGTGATAGATGTCAGTCTTTTGCGAGCCACTTCATTATCCGCTAATGCGCCCACGCCCACAGAGCACACGCTCTTTCAGATTCAAATACTGACGATCCCCCGCATCAACGCCCACACATCAACTCATACAAACACATCTAGTGAAGCGCTGTAACGTTACTTCAGCTAAATCATTTTGAGACGCGTTGAGCTATAATTCACCTCATGAAAAGCTGTTCATTTCTTAAAGCGAAGGATTCAGGCCTGATTGTAAGGTAGGCTTTATTCTGTTAAGTTTATTCTGTTAAAATCTGTGCATATTAAACGCAAAAAGACATTAAATGTCATACACGCAAGACTGTTTAGACAAGATTTATTTGGCTTGTTTTGGACAGATTATAATGTGTTTATAGTAAAAGAGCCTAGTGTCACAGCAATAAAGCTTTTATTCGCAAATGTCTGCTCAGATGCTATAAATATAATAACGTATTTTGCTTCATAATGATGTTTAAATATTATAGCCTAATGTTATTTTTTTTATTTAATATCAAAGTTTGTTTTATCGAGTTAATATCGAGTTTTGTTTTGTAGAAAGTGAATTGCTTTCTTTACAGTGAATTTCGTTTTGTATTAATTGTATCTTAATTTTAATTATTTATTATTTAATTTTTTAGCATGAGACTACTTTCAAAAACAAAAAATAGTACAAAAAATGTAGAAAAAATGCTCTTAGTAATTTTTGTCTTGTTTCTAGTGTAAATATTTTAACATTCTTAAATCAAGATGCATTTATTAGATAAGTACAATTTTCAACTAAATAAGAAGAGCATTTTTTTTGCTCTCTCAGTCAAACTCAAGCTCATGCATTATGCAGGTCATTATGCGGGCTATTATGTTCTTTTGTCCTTTCAGGTGATCTCCATCATTATTCATTCATTATTTAGATATCACACCTCCTTGCATACGAGCTTTGTGTATGCAAAAAAATCTTAGTACTAATTTCCCCTAGCTTTTTCTTGTTGACTCAACTTTTGTAAATAACAGCTATACAAACTGAAAATAAGTTGTCTGTCACAAAAAATGTTTAGTTGAGTCAACTTGATATTATTTGTTTTCTGGAGAGATGCAACTATTCTGTAACAAATCTTCTGTAGTTGAGCCAATTAAAAAAAATTCCATTGGAAACAGAAGTTAAGATTTAACAGGTTTAGAAGTAGATTTTTTAATTGAAAATCATTTGCTCATCACCATTTTGGTGATGAGTGTTTCCTTTGGTTGGGCAGTTTGACTCTTTGTGTGAGTTTGTGCTCTTTGTAACAGTGTTTAGCAAAACACATCATTTGTTGCTTAGAAAGAAGCCTTTTTTGTTGGCATCTGTCTGTCTCGGGAGACAATGGAACTCCGCACCATGGTTCAGTCTGTTATTGAGTTGCAGCGCCAATATTAGAAATCAATAATCTTATTTCTGACCAAAATATTTTTTTATTAATATTTTACCAGCAAACTTTTTTGACATTCTGAATTTAAAATATATTATAGGGAAAAAAGTATTTTGACATACACAGACATCAAGAATCCGCATATGATACTCAACAATGATGACATGCTTCATCCCGCAATGCATGCTGGGAGCCAATATAGTATTAAAATCATGACTCCCAGCATGCATTGCGGAATGAAACATGTCACCATTGTTGAGTATCATATTCATATGCCGATTCTTACATTTACATTTATGCATTTGGCAGACGCTTTTATCCAAAGCGACTTACAGTGCCCTTGTAGAGACAATCCCCCTGGAGCAACATGGAGTAATGTGCCTTGCTCAAGGACACACTGGTGGTGACCGCTGGGATCGAACCAGCAACCTTCTGCATATCAGTTCCATGGTTTAACCCACTGGACCACCATCTCACATATTCACAGATTCTTGATGTTTGTGTGTCTAAAAAAATTCCTCCAATGTTTTTAAAAATCAAAATTCAGATTCATACAGTTAAGGAGGGGAAGAAACAATCTGTGATGATTAAATCTAGGAATAGTAAATCATAAATCAATTGTTGAGCAAATTTGAATAGAAATAAAAAGATATTTAGATGAAAATAACAATGGTGAGGTGGACCCCTCTATAGTATGGGATGCACTTGAAGCAGTGGTAGATTCCAGAATATTTCAAGCTTAACTCAGGTGTCTGACTGAGAGCAACAGGACAAAGGACATATATTATATATTGTACTTATCTAGTAAATGCATCTTGATTTAAGAATGTTTAAATATTTAGACTAGAAACAAGGCAAAAATCGCTAAGAGCATTTTTTTTCTACTTTTTTTGTACTATTTTTTTATGTTTTTGAAAGTAGTATCATGGTAAACAATTTAATAATAAATAATTAAAATTGATACAATTTATTCAAAACGAAATTCACTGTAAAGAAAGCAATTCACTTTCTACAAAACCAAAAAATGCACTTTCTACAAAACTCCAGAATCATTTTAGAATGTAGTCAACAAAGGCCTATTATATTTTAAATGATCAAAAGATTTGACTACACAGAAAAAAATGCTTTTCTTATTTAGTTGAAAATTGTACTTATCTAGTAAATGCATCTTGATTTAAGAATGTTTAAATATTTACACTAGAAACAAGACACAAATTACTAAGAAAATTTTTTCCTACCATTTGTAAAAAAAAAATGTTTTTCACTGTAAAGAAAGCAATTCACTTTCTACAAAACAAAACAAATTAACTTTCTACAAAACAAAACTCGATAAAACAAACTTTGATATTAAATAAAAAAACGAACATTGGGCTATAATATTTAAACATCAATATGAAGCAAAATACGTTTGACTGGTACTATATTTATAGCATCTGAGCAGACATTTGCGAATAAAAGCTTTATTGCTGTGACACTAGGCTCTTTTACTATAAACACGCTATAATCTGTCCAAAACAAGCCAAATAAATCTTGTCTAAACAGTCTTGCGTGTATGACAATTTATGACAATTTACTAATTTATTGCAGCAGGATTCATATTTAAACAGTCTTTTTGCATTTCATAATCAATGATGCTAACAGAATAAACTTGGCCTACCTTACAATCAGCCCTGAATCCTTTGCTCAGTCTGAAAAGAACATGAACAGCTTTTCATGAGGTTAATTATTCCTCAAGTGTCTCAAAACGATGTAGCTGAAGTAACGTTACAGCGCTTCAGTTGATGTTTGTATGAGTTTTTACAGTCTATGGAGTTGATGAGTGGCCGTCGAATCTGGATCATCAGTTTTTGAATCTAAATCTGGCGTGGTCGCATTACCGGATAATGAAGTGACTTGCGGGTGACTGACATCACTCTCTTTTCGAACAGATTACATAAACACAGAATATTTGTTTTCGATTTGGTTTACATTGTTTAAAACCTGACATTTCAGCGTTTCTTTAGACATATGTCTCATGTTTGTGAGACAAGTATTCATCATTCATCATTCATCTGAATGAATGTCTTTGAGAGAGAGGCTGCAGATCGCGCATCATGTTTGTTTTCTTTGTTTGCAAAAAGCAAAACATTTAGTTTTTATTGTGACTGTACACAAAAAAAATTAACTTAACAGATTATAATGATGTATAACACTTGCCTGAATGATAAAAAACGACAAGTTATTTGAGTCTCTTTGGCACTGATAAGAAAAAAATCACGCCGGCACGACGGCCAACTCGAGAGGGTTAAAGGTCGACAAACATATGACAATATAAGAAGAACTGTTCCTATAATAGATAGGGTCCATCGAAATACACTTCATGTTGCTCTAATCAGTCTTGATGCCGAAAAGGCCTTTGACAGGGTCAACTGGGAATTTCTTCATTTATCACTAGAAAAGTTTGGTTTTTATGTAACATCTGTCCAGTGTATCAAGCCAATATATCAAAACCCGACGGCTAGAGTAAGAATAAATGGGTCTCTATCAAAAAGTTTCCTCCTGGAAAGAGGAACTAGACAGGGTTGCTGTCTTAGTCCCGCTCTTTTTGCCATCTATATAGAACCCCTGGCTCAATTAATCAGACAGCACTTGTCGATTCCCAGGGGTTGAAATTAACGGAATGGACACGTCTTTTTGCAGATGATGTTATGATTTATTTAGTTGAACCCAAAAAACATTTGACAAATCTTATGCAAGTGTTAGCACAATATAACAAATATGCCAGATACAAATTAAATGTAAATCTAACACGGAACTCAAACAAAGCTATGATATTAATTGGGATGCGAAATGCCTAAAATACCTAGGTGTAAATTTAACTAAAGACTTAACAAAATTGTATAGAGCCAATTATGATTTAATCACTAATAATATAAAGGCACTGCAGGATTTGAGTCCCTGGCGTAGTGTGTTACTGATGGTAGCTTTTGTTACTTTGGTCCCAGCTCTCTGCAGGTCATTCACTAGGTCCCCCCATGTGGTTCTGGGATTTTTGCTCACCGTTCTTGTGATCCTTTTGACCCCACGGGGTGAGATCTTGCGTGGAGCCCCAGATCGAGGGAGATTATCAGTGGTCTTGTATGTCTTCCATTTTCGAATAATTGCTCCCACAGTTGATTCCTTCACACCAAGCTGCTTACATTGCAGATTCAGTCTTCCCAGCCTGGTGCAGGTCTACAATTTTGTTTTTGGTGTCCTTTGAAAGCTCTTTGGTCTTGGCCATAGTGGAGTTTGGAGTCTGACTGTTTGAGGTTGTGGACAGGTGTCTTTTATACTGATAACGAGTTCAAACAGGGGCCATTAATACAGGTAACGAGTGGAGGACAGAGGAGCCTCTTAAAGAAGAAGTTACAGGTCTGTGAGAGCCAGAAGTCTTGCTTTATTGTAGGTGACCAAATACTTATTTTCCACCATAATTTCCAAATAAATTCTTTAAAAATCAGACAATGTGATTTTCTGGATTTTGTTTTCTTATTCTGTCTCTCATAGTTGAAGTGTACCTATGATGAAAATTACAGGCCTCTCTCATCTTTTTAAGTGGGATAACTTGCACAATTGGTGGCTGACTAAATACTTTTGTTGCCCCACTATATGTAAGATTCTTCTTCAAAAAGACTATAACTAGGAATTGGCTTAAATATACTACTTTGAACTGTAAACAGTGGTTACGAATTATTGAAGAAATCCTGGTTATGGAAGAACTTGCATATATTCTAAAGATGAAAAAAAGTACTTTCAAAGGGACTGGGAAACGTGGTTGATATATAAAAAACATAAAGACATTCTCAGCTAAGTAAATCGTAATTGTTATAGGAATAATCAACCTCGCTTGTTTGACTGTTGTTCTGTTTTTGTTTATTTATTTATTTTTAATTTGGGGGACGGTACATGTATGCGTATGTATAAGTACATTGATGTTTAAGAACATATTCTGATACGCATTTATAAGTACACAGTTGTGAACGCTGTATTGCATACTGTATATTTGATATGTATAATCTCTTTTCTCCCTTCCTTTTAATATTGTTTTTATTTTCATCTTGTAAATTAAAATGATAAAAAAATACATCAAAATTCAGAATGACTGATCTGGTGCATAAACGTTTTGTTGGTAAATATAATATATCATTAACAAATAATCATTTTTGATTAGGAATAAAAGTAGTAAACTATTCCCCTTTATAATGCTTTTATCTAGATCACCTGATCATTTTTGGTTATGGCTTTCAATGCAACAAAGTATGTGTTTCAGTAAACACTGTTACAAAGACCACAAACTCACATAAAAAGCCAAACTGCGCAACTCAAGGAAACGCTCATCACCAAAATGGTTACCAAACATTTTCAATAAAAAAAATCTACATCTGAACCTGTTAATTCTTAATAAGAACTTCTGTTTCCAATAGACACAAAATGTTGAATTGGCTCAACTACAAAAAATTTGTTACAGAATAGTTGCATCTCTCCAGAAAACAAATAATGTCAACTAAACGTGGTTTTTTTTTTTTTTTTGTCACAGACAACTTATTTTCAGTTTGCATAACTGTTATTTACAAAAGTTGAGTAAACCAGAAAAAGCTAGGGGAAATTAGTACTAAGATTTTTTTTGATGTATGAGATTTTTACAGTGTGGACTTTTGCTGAACGAACACAACAAAGTCAGTCATTTCAACTTTTTTCAAGTTGGCTTCTGCTGATGAAACTGCAACCTATTCTTCAGTAAATATTTATTTGATTAATTACACTCCTGACTCTTGGTCTTCATTTCTACTGGTCCTGGGTCCTAAGCTGTTACCCCGACAGACTGATCAGGCAAAATAGACTCCTTCGTCTGGGCTGACGGAAGGATATAGACTAGGCTACGTTAATTTACTATTATTCATTCATCATATATATTTACGCAGCGACAGGCCGGCCCACATTGTCCAGCGGTCCACTGACAAAACTCCTGGTGATCCGGATGGCCAATCCACCCCTGCCTGAACAGTTTATGGGGCTGTGGTAAATGTGTGTTCGTGTAGATGCGGGAAGGAAGAAGACGGGGTCGGCGTAGCTGGGACTGCTCTCTTTATTTCTTTTACGTTCCTCAACTTTATAACACGCACGAGGGCGTTCAACTCAAAACAATACAACATACAACGTTGGTCTCAAACTCATTAACTCTCTCTCTGAACTCTGGCAGTGAGATGTGGTGCTCGCAGTCCCAGTCACAGTCTCTCTCTCCCTCTCTTTCTCCAAGGAGCGGCTTTTACAGTCTCTCCACGCCAATCACTGGAATGAGACACAGGTGTTAGTGATCTGCACTTGACCTACTTACTCACCGCTCGTCTCCGTAGTTCCTCGCTCCCGCTACAGCCTTCACAGAACCACGCCCCCTCTGCCACATACCCCCACCGCCCGCACCAGGCCGGGGAGCCATCCGGCCTGCAGCCCCCCCCCCCCCCCCCCCCCTCCGGGAAAGGAAGTCAGCCACAGCCATCTGAGCACCCGGCCTGTGGATCACCTTGAATTTAAAAGGCTGTAAAGCTAGATACCAACGGGTGATCCGGGCGTTGGTATCCTTCATGCGGTGGAGCCACTGCAAGGGGGCGTGGTCCGAACAGAGGGTGAACTCCCGCCCCAGGAGGTAATAGCGGAGGGTGAGAACGGCCCACCTGATCGCCAGGCACTCCTTTTCTATGGTGCTGTACATCGTCTCCCTCTTAGAGAGCTTGCGACTGATGTACAGCACCGGCCGCTCCTCCCCCTCCACCTCCTGGGACAGGACTGCACCCAGCCCCCTGTCCGAGGCGTCGGTCTGTAGGGAAAAATGGAGAGAGAAATCAGGAGCTTGTAAGAGCGGCCCACCACACAGAGCAGCCTTTATCTGGGTAAAAGCCTGCTGGCACCGCTCCGTCCACTGAACTGTATCTGGTACCTCCTTTTTAGTTAGGTCAGTCAGCGGGCTAGCGAGGTCCGAATAATTAAGTACAAACCTTCTATAATATCCCGCCAGCCCCAGGAACTGCCTAACCTCCTTTTTGGTCTTGGGCCGTGGGCAGGTTGCAATGGCTGCAGTCTTGTCAATTTGGGGACGCACCTGTCCATGACCCAAGTGGAAGCCCAGATATCTTACTTCCACCCGCCCAACTGCACACTTCTTTGGGTTTGCCGTGAGCCCCGCCCTTCTCAGCGACTTCAGGACAGCGCGCAGGTGCTGCATATGCCGCTGCCAGTCCGCACTGTAGATGATAATATCATCCAAGTACGCAGCAGCATATGCAGCATGTGGCCGGAGAATTCTGTCCATCAGACGCTGGAAGGTCGCGGGAGCCCCGAACAAGCCGAAAGGAAGGGTGACAAATTGGTGTAATCCAAACGGCGTGGTGAAAGCGGTCTTTTCTTTGGACATTGGCGACAAGGGGATCTGCCAATATCCCTTGGTCAAGTCCAGCGTAGAATAAAATCGAGCGGTTGCTAGCCGATCAAGCAATTCGTCGACCCTTGGCATTGGGTACGCATCAAATTTCGACACCGCGTTCACTTTTCTATAGTCCACACAGAACCGAACCGAGCTGTCAGGTTTTGGGACCAAAACTATCGGGCTCGCCCAGTCGCTGCTGGACTCTTCTATTACACCCATATCCAGCATAGCCTCTAATTCGGCCTGAACAACTTTTTTTTTGTGTTCAGGTAAACGGTAGCGCCGGCTGCGAACTACCACGCCCGGCTCTGTCTCAACATGGTGTTGAATGAGGTCCGTGCGACCAGGGAGGGGCGAGAACATGTCAGCAAACTCTGCTTGCACTGTTTTAACGTCAGTGAGCTGCGACGGCGAGAGGTGATCCCCCCCCCCCGGGGCCAGAGCAAGTGATTGAGGCTTTTGAACCGCCTCTGGCCCGAGATCATCCTCTCCGCTCACCACCGTCGCAAGCAACACTGACTCCGCCTCCGACCATTTCTTTAAAAGGTTGAGGTGGTATATTTGACGTGCTCCGTCCCTATCTGAGCGCACTACCTCATAGTTGAGATCACCGACTCGCCGTGTGACCAAAAAAGGCCCTTGCCACTTTGCGAGTAATTTAGAAGTGGAAGTAGGGAGTAATACAAGCACCTTGTCTCCCGGTGCAAATTGACGAAGCCTAGCCCCTCTGTTGTACAGCTGTCGTTGTCTGTCCTGAGCCTGTAACAAATTCTCCATTGACAGCCGCCCCAAAGTGTGGAGTTTTGTTCTCAGGTCCAGGACATACTGAATTTCATTCTTACTCGCGGAAGGTCCGTCCTTCCAAGCCTCCCTAAGGACATCCAGCACCCCCCGAGGCTGGCGCCCATAAAGAAGCTCGAAGGGGGAAAACCCCATGGAGGCTTGCGGGACCTCGCGAACAGCAAACAACAGAGGTTCCAGCCACTTATCCCAATTTTTGGCGTCCTCGTGAACGAACTTACGAATCATGGATTTCAACGTGCGATTAAATCGTTCCACCAAACCATCTGTTTGTGGGTGATAGACGCTGGTGCGAATCGATTTAATGCCCAACAACTCGTAAAGTTCGCGAATCGTTCGTGACATGAACGCCGTGCCTTGATCGGTGAGAATCTCTTTCGGGATTCCCACCCGGGAGATCAAAGAAAACAGAGCGCTCGCAACACTTTTCGCCGAAATAGTGCGGAGCGGGACTGCTTCCGGGTATCGCGTTGCATAGTCCACCAAGACCAATGCAAAGCGATGCCCGCGTGCTGACCGTTCTAATGGCCCGATGAGGTCCATACCAATTCTCTCGAAGGGGACCTGCACTAGTGGGAGTGGGCACAATGGTGCTTTTGGGGTGGCCGGTGGATTCACCAACTGACATTCACGACAAGACGCACACCATCTGCGTACATTCTCGTGAATGCCCGGCCAGAAGAATCGGGTCATTAGACGGTTAAGCGTGGCCGTTTGCCCTAAATGCCCGGCCATTGGATTGGAATGAGCCGCCTGGAAAAGCATTTCCCGGCGGCTTTTAGGTATTAACAACTGGGTTGTATTCTGCTTTGTCTGGGCGTCTTGGGTCACCCGATACAACCTATCCTTTAAAATACAAAAATACGGATAAGAGAGCGGTTGGTCAGGGTGGAGGAGGTGGCCGTCGATGGAACGGACCTGCGTGAACGCATTTTTAAGCGACTCATCCTGGGATTGTTCCAGGGGAAAATCATCGCGGTCTGTGAGAACGGGCATCTCAAGACCGCTCTGTCCCCCCGGAACAGCTCCCAGAGGTCCCGAATCCACCTCTCCCACCTGAACAACCGACTCTTTCCGGTTTACATGTTTACGCCAAGAAGCACCCGCACACAAATGACCCAACAATTCGTTAAACGCTGTCCAATTGGTCCCTAAAATTAGCGGATGCCGGGGGTGCGGATTAACTGCGACCTCCACACTATGTTTTTGACCCCTAAATAGAATATCCACGGGCAGCAACGGATATCTCACCACTTCCCCGTGCACACACCTCACCGTAACCGTGCGGCCGGTACCCAATGCCTCAGGGCGCACCAGGCTTTGGTGGATAGAGGTCTGGTTACAACCCGAATCGACCAACGCCTGATACGTACCCCCCTTGATACTCACAGGAATTTGGTACAGCCCAGCTTGATCGGGGGCGGCTTGCGGAGCGTCGGGGACCCGGACCAGTGTCCCGACCTCCATGACGGGACAGCGGTCGATGAAATGTCCCGGATCCCCGCAGCGCCAGCAAGCCGGCCCAGGCTTCCCCGCCGCCCTAGTGGCTGGAAGTAGATCCTGTGATTGGCGTGGAGAGAGCTGAGCCAGGGGGGGAGGCGTAGGGATCCGAGACGGTCGCCCCTCCCCTCTGGAGTCTCTCCACGCCAATCACTGGAATGAGACACAGGTGTTAGTGATCTGCACTTGACCTACTTACTCACCGCTCGTCTCCGTAGTTCCTCGCTCCCGCTACAGCCTTCACAGAACCACGCCCCCTCCGCCACAGGGGCGACAGTTTATGGTGCGCCAGAGGCTCACAGTGGTTCATGTAGGTTGTCTACAAACCAGAAGGTTGGTGGTTCAATCCCCGGTTCCACCTGACCAAGTGTCGAGGTGTCCATGAGCAAGACACCTAACCCCAGCTGCTCCCGACGAGCTGGATGGCGCCTTGCATGGCTGACACCGCCGTCAGTGTATGAATGGGGTGAATGTGAGGCAATGTGTGAAGCACTTTGGATGGCCATGGGTCTGTGATAAATGCAGACCATTTACCATTTTATGATGTTTTATATGTAATCATTGTAGAGCTGCAACTAACGATTATTTTTTCTGTCGACTAATCTAGCAAATACTTTTTCTGATTAGTCGACTAACGATTTTTTCCCCAGATTCATCTGATGATTCTTTTTTTACTGATTATTGTGTTTCAGGAAGGGTAGTGTACTTAAGCCATTTTATAATGAATATATATGAACACAAGAAGCATTTTAAACATTATGTATAACTAATGATACTATTCAACATAAAATGTATACAGAGTAGGCCTAATTAGGAAAAGTTGTTTACTATAATAATTGAGTATGATTTACTTATTGATTTGTGTCAATAGTAAACAAACATGCACTTGTATTTATCTGCAAAAGGTTCACATACAGGAGCTTTCAGCATAGTGTTAATGTATAACTAGTCGTCTATTTTGAAGATATACATGTGCATAAACAACGACTAAAGCTGCCAGAAGTTTTTGCCCAAACTTCAAAGACACATTTAAATGATTAAAACTAGAGGCATATCTTAACTTTAATGTTACTTGAATCATGTAAACTACCTATATATAGCATGTTATTATGCATATGTGTTTGGGACAGAGGGGAACCCGGTTGCATTTGAAGCAGATATATGCTGCCCATAATAGAGCACGAGATGCACTGGGGTCGGAGAAGAACACCGGAAAATGTGACCGAATGGACAATATTCATCTGTATTTACAATACACATGCCACATGTTAAGCTGCGCGAGACAAACACTGGCAGTGTGAAAGCCCAACGGGCACGCACGGCTCCCGTTCTCCACGCGCACAGCTTCTGCTCTGCCACCGCGTGCAGTGTGCAACCGGCGTTACAGAGCAAACAAAGCACAGTTTTATTCGGCTTCTGTTTAAAATACTCCAACACTTTTGAATGTCGCGGTCTGGCTTTATAAGCGAAGTTATCATTTTCACTGTGCCCGGGAGCAGAAGCCGCCATTATTCTAGATCTGTTATATTCTAGAACGTAAATAATGTGACGCCGTCGACTACGAAAATACATCGACATGCGTGAAATACGTCGTTGCAGCCCTAAATCATTGTAATCCTTGACCAAAACATAGGGGTAGACATCACCTTTTCTGTGTTGTCATGTTTTGTTCAGGAGATAGAAACAAAATACATACTGTTGGAATACATGTCAGAAAGCAAAATGGTTGCAAAATGTTTTTGCAATGGCTCTATTTCTGAAAATGTTTAGGGTCCCAAAGTGTACAAGTGTACTAAGTTTTATGCTTTTATGAAAAAGTGAACATATCACCTCAAATGTTGCTCATATCACCTGGACTATATGCTAATATTGAGCTTAAATATACTTAGCATGTGGTGAAGTGCAGTGTGATTATATTACCTTGGTAAAAGGGGCGTTGAGCCGCTCATTGGTGCCCCCTCCAGCTGGTAAGACTCTAGATAATGCCTAGTTCACCTGTGCCTAGAAATGTCCCTGAATGTCAACACCACTGATGAACTTATAGCTCTAACATGATATAATGAATATGAGAAGAATGAAGCTGATGCTGTGAAAGTGCTGAATTGAGGAGAGTTACTAAAGATCAAATCTGACGGTAGTGCAGGTTATTGGCTGAAGTGTGGAGGTGATGAGCTTTGATTTCTGTTTCCTGTAGAGTTTTCCGTCTCTCTCAGCTCCTCCTGAATCTACAGATCCCTTCAGTTCTCTCTCCTCTTTTGATGGCGGGAGAGAATCTGCCCAAAGGCTGAGAGACAAACTGGAGGATTTCTGCAAAGTGGACCTGAAGAAGATCTTTGACAGAGGTAAAATCCTGGAGAAAATCATCCTCCATCATCTCATATCATGTAGAAGATTATATTAGAAATGTCTTAGGAACGGATGCTGGGATCATTTTCTCTTAGCATGATAATCACACTCTTCATGTCTGTTGATTTCCACAGTCACTTCCAGCAACATTGTTCCCAGGACCAGGAACGACTTCCTACAATGTAAGTCACTGAGAAAACAAGCAGAAAAACTCAGTGTGTTCATGTTCTTCCTGTAGAAGGAGAAGGAAAACATGACAGAAGAGTTTAGAGTTGATCATGTGAATGATGGTTTGCACAGAATATCTGGTAAACTGTACTGAAGCACTGCTGATATATTGAACATGAAGTCTTGAGTTACATTAAAAGAACAGATTCATAATTCATAATTCTGATGTGTTTTCTCTCCACCAGATTACCGAAAGTTAACTCTGGATCTGAACACAGTGAATAAACACCTCCATCTGTCTAAGAGAAAAAGATTGATTACGCACACTGACACAGATCAGTCGTATCCTGATCATCCAGACAGATTTGATGAGTGGCCTCAGGTGTTGTGTGGAGAGAGTGTGTGTGGACGCTGTTACTGGGAGATTGAGTGGAATGGGAGTGTGTTTGGTCTTGTGTCTCTATCAATGTCATATAAGAGCATCAGCAGGAAGGGAGATGGTGATGAGAGTGTGTTTGCATGTAATGATCAAGCCTGGAGTTTGGCCTGCTCTCGTGTCAATTACTCATTCTGGCACAATAACATAGAGACTGAACTCACTGTAGAGCCCATCGTAGGTAGAGTAGGAGTGTTTGTGGATCACAGTGCAGGAACTCTGTCCTTCTACAACGTCTACAGAAACAGAATGAGCCTCATCTACACAGTCAAGACCACATTCACTCAGCCGCTCTATCCTGGGTTTGGGCTTTATTATGGAGCATTTGTGAAACTGTGTTGATGAATCAGAACAGACTGTAGAGAGATTCTACCTATAATCTGTAATCATATCTGTAAAATAATCTAAATGGTTCAGGTCATACTTAGAAGGGAGAGGTTATTATGTGAGCATTGGTGACCTTAAGTCTGAGTGGACATCCATGACATGCGGAGTCCCACAAGGGTCAATTCTTGCCCCACTCCTATTCAACCAGTATATGCTCCCACTGAGCCAAATAATGAAAAAGAACAAAATGGCTTACCACAGCTATGCTGACGACACCCAGATCTACTTAGCCCTAGCGTCTAATGACTACAGCCCCATTGACTCTATATGTAAATGCATTGATGAAGTTAACAACTGGATGTGCCAAAACTTTCTTCAGTTAAACAAAGACAAAACTGAAGTCATTGCATTTGCAAACAAAGATGAAATTCTCAAGGTGAACGCATACCTTGAAGCTAGGGGTAAAACAATTAAAGATCTAGAGAAACTCGTTCATGCTTTCATCACCAGTAGGGTGGACTGTTGTAATGGTCTTCTCACCGACCTTCCCAAAAAGACCATTAGACAACTGCAGCTCATACAGAACGCTGAGCAGAACCAGAACACATGACCTGTAATGAGGAGACAAGATGGCGCCGCCGTGTTCGGTCGCCGTTCAGGTCGCTCCGCTAAAACTTTGCTTTTATTTATTATTCTACTCTCTTTTACTCTCTATTTTTTCCAACGGATCATCTGCTTTGATCTGTTACAACAGCAAAACACTTCTGGAAATTGGTTACCGCTACACTGACCTGTTTCAGGACACTTTCTCCAATCTTCCATCTGAGATTCGCCGGGACGCCGAGTTGAACAATGGCCACTCGAGTCGACGGCGAAGATTCAAAAAACACAGCGGGAAACGCGCTGGGATCCGCAACAGACTGAGAAAAAGAGCATTCAGTCCTCCTCTCCCGAGCATTTTGCTCGCAAATGTCCAATCCTTGGAGAATAAGATGGACGATCTTAGAGCCAGGATAAGTTTTCAACGGGACATGAGAGACTGCAACATCTATTGTCTGTCCGAAACATGGCTCACGCCAGCGGTCCCGGATACAGCCGTGACGCCGTCCGAGAACTTCTCTGTTTTTCGGATGGACAGAACAGCCGAGGCCGGTAAATCTAAAGGCGGTGGAGTGTGTTTCATGATAAACAAGAAATGGTGCGATCCTAGGAACATCTCCATTCTTTCGCGATCCTGCTTGCCTCACTTGGAACATTTAACTCTCATTTGCCGGCCTTTCTACCTACCGAGGGAGTTTTCCTCGGTCATCGCCACTGCCGTTTATATTCCACCACAGGCAGACACGGGGCTGGCTTTATCTGCCCTCCATGATGTGACCAGCGGCTTCATAAACAAACACCCCAACGCTGCTTTCATCGTCGCGGGTGATTTTAACAAAGCAAACCTAAAGAAAGTATTGCCAAACTTTCACCAGCATGTCTCCTGTCCCACACGAGGAGCAAACACACTGGATCATTGCTACTCTCCGTTTAAGAACGCCTACAAAGCTCGTTCACAGCCAGCTTTTGGCAAATCGGACCATGCCGCCATTTTTCTCACACCGGAATATAAACAAAGGCTCGTTCAAGAGCCCCCGGTGAGGAGGGAAGTCAAACGCTGATCATCCCATTCAGAGATCACGCTACAGGCAGCTCTTGATGACGTCGACTGGGACATGTTCCGCGCGAGTTCTGAAGACGTCAGCGAGTTCACAGAAGTGGCGCTCTGCTTTATCAACACACTGACAGAGCAAGCCACACAAACAATATCTATAACGTCCTTCCCTAATCAGAAACCGTGGGTGGACAGTTCAATCCGCACTGCAGTAAACACGCGCACTATCGCTTACAATGCCGGTCTCCTAACGGGGGATATGAGGGAGTACAAAGCTTCTTGTTACGCCCTCCGGCGCGCCGTTAAAGCCGCAAAACTCCGCTATAAAGACCGAGTGGAATCTCATTTCCAACTCAACGACTCCCGGAGGATGTGGCAGGGACTGAGGACCATCTGTGCTTTTGGAACTAAATCCTCTGCAGAGGTGAGAGCTGATCCGTTGCTGGTGAACGAGTTAAACTCTTTCTACGCTCGCTTTGATGGTAATCGCGGCAGCGCGACTCCGGCGAGTGACGCGTCAGAGAGAGTCCCTCAGAGCAGCAACGGTCACGTGATCTCTGTCTCGGAGGACGAGGTTCGGAGGGCACTCAAACGTGTGGATGTCAGGAAAGCTGCTGGGCCGGATGGTATTTCAGGTCGTGTTCTGCGGTCCTGTGCTGATCAGCTCGCAGGGCTCTTTACATCCATATTTAACGAGTCCCTTGCTACATCTGTTGTCCCCACCTCCTTCAAACGATCCTCCATCATCCCTGTACCTAAGATCAGTAAACCCTCTTGCCTAAATGACTATCGTCCAGTGGCTCTCACATCTTTAGTCATGAAGGTCTTTGAGAGACTCATTAAAAACAACATTTGCTCCTCCATTCCTGACACTTTGGACCCTCTTCAGTTTGCCTATCGTCCCAATAGATCGACTGAAGATGCCATCTCTCACGTCCTTCACTCCTGCCTCACTCACATCGACAGCAAAAGTGGGAACTATGTCAGGCTGCTATTTATTGACTATAGCTCAGCCTTTAACACCATAGTTCCCATTAAGCTAACACACAAACTCCTGGATCTAGGCCTGAATTCTTCTCTCTGCCTCTGGATTGAAGATTTCCTCACTGAAAGACCCCAGGCGGTGAGAGTAGGCCAGTTCACCTCCACCTCCATCACCCTGAGTGTTGGAGCTCCACAGGGCTGTGTGCTGAGTCCCCTGCTCTACTCTCTCTACACCCATGACTGTTTGTCCACACACAGCTCCACCTCTATCATCAAGTTTGCTGATGATACTGTTGTCCTGGGTCTCATCTCCAACAACAATGAGACGGCATACTTGGACGAAGTGGAGCAACTGACATCATGGTGCCAGGACAACTGTCTCTCTCTGAATGTTAACAAGACCAAAGAACTGATTGTGGACTTCAGGAAGAGACAGCATCGGCCATACTCCCCTCTCATGATCAGCGGGACACCGGTAGAGAGAGTGAGCAGCTTCAAATACCTGGGTGTGAACATCTCCGAGGATCTGACCTGGACTACACACATCCAGACACAGGTGAAAAAAGCCAGGCAAAGACTGTACCACCTGCGCCAGCTGAGGAAATTCAGGGTTTCACCAGCCATCCTGAAAACTTTCTATCGAGGGGCGATAGAAAGTGTCCTGACTCAGTGCATCACAGCGTGGTATGGGAACAGCACCAGTCACGATTGCAAAGCCCTGCAAAGAGTGGTGCGCTTATCCGAGCGCATCTCAGGCTCAGCTCTCCCGTCTCTGCAGGACATCTACACCAAACGCTGCAGAGGTAGAGCTACTAAAATCATCAGAGACATTAATCACCCTGCAAACTCTCACTTCACCCTGCTGCCATCTGGTAAGCGCTTCCGTAGCCTGATGGCAAAGACTGAAAGACTCAGGAGGAGTTTCTTCCCCCAGGCCATCAGACTCCTGAACTCAGTCACGTGACTTCACTTCACCCCGCACACGCATAAACATCCAGTTTTTTAACATTAACATCCACATACTGCCATTGCACTGCACTTTACGTACCTATTGTTACTGCGTAACAACCTGTAATAACCTGTTTGCACATCATACTCCTGTTTGCACATTATACTTCTTTATAGGTATATATATATATATATATATTTTATGTTAACCACTTATTTTTAAGTCTACAGTTTATCTCACTTATCATATCCACTTATTTTATATTTTTATATTTTTATTTTTATCTTATTTCCTATTTTTATCTTTTACTTGATTTATTTATAATTCTACTTATGTTAATACTTTTTATTCTAACTTTATTCTATTTCTATTTTAATTTCCCCTTGTGTTTCTTGTAACTGTTATTTGCACTGTCCATGGAGCGGACCTGTTTACATTTCACTGCCAGTTGTATATTGTGTATATAACTGTGTATGTGACAAATAAAACTCTTGAATCTTGAATCTTGACCATATCACACCAGTCCTCAGGTCTTTACACTGGCTTCCAGTCACATTTAGAATAGATTTTAAAGTATTATTACTGGTATATAAGTCACTCAATGACCGAGGACCTCAATACATTGCAGATATGCTGATTAAATACAAACCCAACAGATCACTCAGATCATCAGGATCAAGTCAGTTAGAAATACCAAGGGTTCACTCAAAGCAGGGAGAGTCTGCTTTTAGCGATTACGCCAGCTGTAGCTGGAACCAGCTTCCTGAACAGATCAGATGTGCTCCAACAGTAGCCACTTTCAAATCCAGACCCAAAACACATCTGTTCAGCTGTGCATTTACTGAATGAGCTCTGTGCTTTGTCCGAACTGCTTGCACTTTATTTTATTTGTTTTACTCTCTTCATTATTTTATACCTGTATCATTTTATTTTATTTGAATTCCTATTATAAATGTTTTAATTATACTTTTTATTTTTATTTTTTATTATTTTTATTATTTTGTTAAGGCTGTCTGGATGGAAGAGGTAGAGAGACGGGAGAGTGATAAATCGAAATCCCTCCGGCGCGAGGACGATCCGTTTAGACCTGCTCTGACGGATAGATCTGTATAGCCTTGGTGGTGAGAGGAAGGACCGTGTAGATCCGCTCTGACGGTCTAACAAAGTGTTGATGGGAATATTCCATTTTGACAATTAATAATTGACAAAAAATGACAAAAAGACCCCTGTGATGTTAAATTCTAACAGGATTACCACTCGTCCAGGATATTCCCAAGAAACACAAGACTGAGAAGTCATCCTCCATCACAGGAAAGTTTACTTTGTATGATTTCCTGTGGTGGTAGGATTGATTGATTGATCCCATAGAAGGTAGAGATAGCCCCGGTGTTCCTGTCCAGGAAGATTGGTCTGTAAGGGTACTGTTTAAACGCAGTTACTTGACAAATATTTTTAAAGTAAACCTGACTCTCCATTTTCTTCCACTCCAGATAGGGGTTATATTTTTTATATATATATATATATATATATATATATATATATATATATATATATATATATATATATATATATATATAATATTTTATATATATATATATATATATACATATATATATTGTCATGTTCTGTAAGGATACTTTGCAGTTAGTTTGTTACTGGCTCCCCCTAGTGGACATTTAGGAGTAATTCATTGTGTTCATATATAATTCTTACATTGCTTTCATTGGTTGATGTTGTCACATGATGCAGTATGATGCAGTCTGATCAGGAAACAGAGTGGTAGTTAATATTCCATGCGGTCAGCTTGCAGCTCTATTCACCTTATCCTGTCTCTATTTCTGTTTGTGCCTTGGGAAAGCATCGCTTGTAAGTTATATTTGAATGTATAACTAATTACATTTATGTACATGCGTCATGTAAGATGTTCTGTGATGTTACTTGAATATTATTTGTTAACATGTGAAAACCGCTATTGTATAGGCTTTCATAGTTTGTTAGTTTAGCTGTTGAGCTGCACATACTATATTTACAAGTTATTTACAGCTATAAGCATACCAGCTGAATGTAATATATGTTACAATTTTGTAGCTTAAAGGTATATTATTTTATGTCTGTTAATGTATGACGTGTTGAACAGCATTCAGTGATTGGTACTATCTTTCTGTATCATTTCAGTTTTACAAAGATTCTTTCATGAGAATTACGACAACAGTAAAGAGCTTTGAACTTTACTCCAGCCTCTGACTTTCTCTTGAAGACTGTTAGCTATCTGTCGATTTGTGTACAGTCACACACACTGAGGGCAGAATATATATATATATATATATATACACTCACCTAAAGGGTTATTAGGAACACCTGTTCAATTTCTCATTAAAGCAATTATCTAATCAACCAATCACATGGCAGTTGCTTCAATGCATTTAGGGGTGTGGTCCTGGTCAAGACAATCTCCTGAACTCCAAACTGAATGTCAGAATGGGAAAGAAAGGTGATTTAAGCAATTTTGAGCGTGGCATGGTTGTTGGTGCCAGACGGGCCGGTCTGAGTATTTCACAATCTGCTCAGTTACTGGGATTTTCACGCACAACCATTTCTAGGGTTTACAAAGAATGGTGTGAAAAGGGAAAAACATCCAGTATGCGGCAGTCCTGTGGGCCAAAATGCCTTGTTGATGCTAGAGGTCAGAGGAGAATGGGCCGACTGATTCAAGCTGATAGAAGAGCAACTTTGACTGAAATAACCACTCGTTACAACCGAGGTATGCAGCAAAGCATTTGTGAAGCCACATCACGCACAACCTTGAGGCGGATGGGCTACAACAGCAGAAGACCCCACCCGGTACCACTCATCTCCACTACAAATAGGAAAAAGAGGCTACAATTTGCACGAGTCACCAAAATTGTACAGTTGAAGACTGGAAAAATGTTGCCTGGTCTGATGAGTCTGGATTTCTGTTGAGACATTCAGATGGTAGAGTCAGAATTTGGCGTAAACAGAATGAGAACATGGATCCATCATGCCTTGTTACCACTGTGCAGGCTGGTGGTGGTGGTGTAATGGTGTGGGGGATGTTTTCTTGGCACACTTTAGGCCCCTTAGTGCCAATTGGGCATGGTTCAAATGCCACGGCCTACCTGAGCATTGTTTCTGACCATGTCCATCCCTTTATGACCACCATGTACCCATCCTCTGATGGCTACTTCCAGCAGGATAATGCACCATGTCACAAAGCTCGAATCATTTCAAATTGGTTTCTTGAACATGACAATGCAGGGCTCCAGACTGCGCCTAAAACGGTCGCATTTGCGACTAAAAATATTAATTTGCGAGTGATATTTTTGCAGAGATCGCCACTGGCGACCATACAAATTTACATATCATGATTATAAAATGTGCGTGTTCTGTGAAGAGTAGCCTATCACATCAATTGTTGTGTTGACGTAGTAAAATGAGATGCTGCACGTGAAAGTTTCACTGTGATAGAGCGCCAAATGTGATTGGGAACGGGTAAATCGAGCCTCATCTTTCCGCGCTATAAACACCATGTCAAAACGAAAAATATCGGACTTTTTCAAACAATCCTCATCAAGCACCAACGGTGATGACACACCTGCTTCTAAAAAAGCAGGCTCCAGCAGCTGTGCCAGCACACCCGCGAGTGAGGACAGAGACACAGAGGATCTTTCCATGTCAGTCAATGCGCACCGTGTTGCAGTGTTAATTTCGTTGACGAATAATTTTCGTCAACGACCTTTTTTCACTGACGAAAACGAGACGATAACTAAATAAAAACTAGTGTTAGATGACAAAAACTATAACGAAAATCAACTGTCATTTTCGTCAACAAATAAAAACGTGACGAAAATGTTAGGGAGGGACGATTAGGGAAGAGATCCAGTCAGAACTGATGTCCGCGCACATTTGATTTGGACGTGCTGATCTAACCGCTGGAGAACACGGCTCACGCATCCCCAATCCAGCGCTCCAGAGCGGCTCACAATCAATGAATAACACACATTTATGCCAGGATATTGTTTATGAACTAATGCTGATGAATAATGACAATACGATGTTTATATAGTAATACGTTTTAGACGATTGTAGCATATTTTATCTCCTCATTTGAACTTGAATGAGCTCCAACAACTACAATAGAGGCTCAGACATTTCAAAATAAGAGTCCTGGTGTATTTCCAGCTGGTTTATAACTAAAAGTCACGCATTATATATTCGTTTTTGCTTACACAATAAACTGTATTTAGTTTCATTCCCATTTAATTCATAGTCAGGAGGAAAGACCAGTATTTAACTCATATTAAATAAAGTATCAGGGTTATAATAGTTAACTAAAACCATTTAAAAAAATCTTTGTTACTTAAAATTAAATAAATGTTAACTGAAATAAAAAATAAAAAAAGTTATTTGAATCTTTAGCTTAACATGATATAGGCTACTAACTAAAACAGAAATACAACATTTTTCTGTTTTAGATACAAACTATATAGATGTTTTTAAAAACAAACAAAAAAGTGAATTGAGCTCTTTTGTGAATTTTTTATGTTAAAAACAAAATGATGTCAAAATGTCAGTTCAAGTGACAGTCGGTTATGTAATACTTAAATGCTTAATGTATTACAATTTAACTAAACTCGTTATATTTTAGTAGACTAAATCTACTGTAGATTTAGTCGACTAAAATCTTATATTTAGTCGACTAAAATCTTATGATATTTAGTCGACTAAAACTAGACTAAAACTAAAAAAAATTCAGGTGACCAAAATATGACTAAAACTAAATGGCATATTTTAGTCAAAAGACTATGACTAAAACTAAATCAAAATATGCTGTCAAAATTAACACTGCCGTGTTGTTGTCGAAAGACATTTCAAAACGTCTTGGATTCAAGAATTTTCATGGCTAAGGTATGATCGCGAGTCACAGAAAATGTTTTGTGACTTTTGTTCAAGAGCGGGTAAAGAAATAGCGGGGAAAACGGACTTCATTACAGGAACCAACCATTTCAAAAAAGAGACTGTGAGAAAACACGCCGATAGTAACAAGCATAAAAATGCTCGTGATCACGTTATCGCAAAGAGTGCTCCACAGACTACACCATTAGCACGTGCAGTTTCTCGTGCATGCGAACTGCGTGACGAAAAAGAATGGACGGAGCTAAAAATGAAGTTTAACGCAGCCTATATGATAGCATGTGAAGAGCTGCCGTTCACTAAATTCACCTCTCAGATTTTGCTTATGAAGAAAAACGGACTCGATGTGAGCAAAACGTATGACAGTGACACAGCATGTGCTGAGTTTGTAGGATGCATTGCAGATGAAATCAAAGAACAAGCACTGACAGTTGCCCATACAGCTAATTACGTCTCCATTAGTAAGTGATTAAAAAAATGTATGTTCATTGTAAAGTGGCTCTTTAAAAAATTATTTGGCGCCTGGTTTTTTACCCTATAGGAGCCAATGGCTCCTTAATTATTTTTTTTGTCTGGAGCCCTGCAATGAGTTCACTGTACTAAAATGGCCCCCACAGTCTCCAGATCTCAACCCAATAGAGCATCTTTGGGATGTGGTGGAACGGGAGCTTCATGCCCTGGATGTGCATCCCACAAATCTCCATCAACTGCAAGATGCTATCCTATCAATATGGGCCAACATTTCTAAAGAATGCTTTCAGCACCTTGTTGAATCAATGCCACGTAGAATTAAGGCAGTTCTGAAGGCGAAAGGGGGTCAAACACAGTATTAGTATGCGGTTCCTAATAATCCTTTAGGTGAGTGTGTGTATATATATATATATATATATATATATATATATATATATATATATATACATACATACATACATACATACATACATACATACATATATATATATATATATATATATATATATATATATATATATATATATATATATATATATATATATATACATATATATATATATATATATATATACATATATATATATATATATATATATATATATATATACATATATATATATATATAATTTTTTTTTTTTTTTTTTAATTCACTTACTAATATTTTAATTCTATTTCTGTGTAAAGCACTTTGAATTGCCACTGTGTATGAAATGTGCTATACAAATAAACTTGTCTTGCCTTAATTCTTAATTTGCAGTGTAAATATTGAATGTTGTTTAATGGAAAATAAAAAAAACCTTTTTGTTTTTTTATAGTGACCAACACAATTTTAGCAAAACCTATGATAATGTACAATAGCCAGTAGCCACTATCTGACATGTTCTCCTAATGACATTTGTGAACCAGTGTCGCTAAAAGTGTTTTGATGGATGACGATTGTAATGAAGGTAATGACGATTACAGTGACATGAGTCGTACATTAGGCACGCGCGAGTCCGTTATAATTGATGTACAAACAAAGCGTTTATGTGAGCTCTCGACTCACTGATCACTATAACATTGTATTTCTGCATGAACACAGGCTTGCAGTATTGATTCAGAGAGGAGGAGGGCCTTGGAGTAAAAAAGGGAACCACTGCACTAGTAGATTGCACACATTATGGCTGTCGGGCTCAACAGTAAGGCATATAGTCAATGAATACTCGGGCTGTGTTCCACTCCAAATATGTTTGGCCTTCACTCACTAACTTCCCTCCGCCTCGCAAACTTCGACAGATGTTTAAACCGGTTCAGTTGATTCTATTTGAGTCTTCGGTAATCCTCTGCAAACTTCGACAGATGTTTGAACCAGCTCATTCAGTTCTTTTTGAGTCTTCGGTAATCCTCTACAAACTTCGACAGATGTTTGAACCAGCTCATTCGGTTCTTTTTGAGTCTTCGGTAATCCTCTACAAACTTCGACAGATGTTTGAACCGGCTCATTCGGTTCTTTTTGAGTCTTCGGTAATCCTCTGCAAACTTCGACAGATGTTTGAACCAGCTCATTCAGTTCTTTTTGAGTCTTCTGTAATCCTCTACAAACTTCGACAGATGTTTGAACCAGCTCATTCGGTTCTTTTTGAGTCTTCGGTAATCCTCTACAAACTTCGACAGATGTTTGAACCGGCTCATTCGGTTCTTTTTGAGTCTTCGGTAATCCTCTACAAACTTCAATAGATGTTTGAACCGGCTCATTCGGTTCTTTTTGAGTCTTCGGTAATCCTCTACAAACTTCGACAGATGTTTGAACCGGCTCATTCGGTTATTTTTGAGTCTTCGGTAATCCTCTGCAAACTTCGACAGATGTTTGAACCAGCTCATTCGGTTCTTTTTGAGTCTTCGGTAATCCTCTACAAACTTCGGCAGATGTTTGAACCGGCTCATTCGGTTCTTTTTGAGTCTTCGGTAATCCTCTACAAACTTCGACAGATGTTTGAACCGGCTCATTCGGTTCTTTTTGAGTCTTCGGTAATCCTCTACAAACTTCGACAGATGTTTGAACCGGCTCATTCGGTTCTTTTTGAGTCTTCGGTAATCCTCTACAAACTTCGACAGATGTTTGAACCGGCTCATTCGGTTCTTTTTGAGTCTTCTGTAATCCTCTGCAAACTTCGACAGATGTTTGAACCGGCTCATTCGGTTATTTTTGAGTCTTCTGTAATCCTCTGCAAACTTCGACAGATGTTTGAACCAGCTCATTCGGTTCTTTTTGAGTCTTCGGTAATCCTCTACAAACTTCGACAGATGTTTGAACCGGCTCATTCGGTTCTTTTTGAGTCTTCGGTAATCCTCTACAAACTTCGACAGATGTTTGAACCGGCTCATTCGGTTCTTTTTGAGTCTTCGGTAATCCTCTACAAACTTCAATAGATGTTTGAACCGGCTCATTCGGTTCTTTTTGAGTCTTCGGTAATCCTCTACAAACTTCGACAGATGTTTGAACCGGCTCATTCGGTTCTTTTTGAGTCTTCTGTAATCCTCTGCAAACTTCGACAGATGTTTGAACCGGCTCATTCGGTTATTTTTGAGTCTTCGGTAATCCTCTGCAAACTTCGACAGATGTTTGAACCGGCTCATTCGGTTCTTTTTGAGTCTTCGGTAATCCTCTACAAACTTCGGCAGATGTTTGAACCGGCTCATTCGGTTCTTTTTGAGTCTTCGGTAATCCTCTACAAACTTCGGCAGATGTTTGAACCGGCTCATTCGGTTCTTTTTGAGTCTTCGGTAATCCTCTACAAACTTCGACAGATGTTTGAACCGAGAATATTTTTTGTGCGCTGATTCATAACGCTTCGAAGCTTCATGATGCTGTGTTTTGAAATTGGTCATCACTATATAAGTCATTATTTAGGGGGGTTTTTTTCGCACAAAAATTATTCTCATCGCTTCATAAAGTTATTGTAGAACCACTGTAGTGAGATGGACTCTGTAACGACATCTTTAGCACCTTTTATGGGTCTTGAGAGTGTAAAGTGCATTGAGCCAATGGAGGCCTTTCTGAGCCATCAGATTTCAACTAAAATATCTTAATTTGTGTCTGAAGATGAACGGAGGTCTAACAGGTGTCGAACGACATGAGGGTGAGTAATTAATGACAGAATTTTCATTTTTGGGTGAACTAACCCTTTAATTTTGTGATGAATATACCTCTAGAGTTACAGTGTTTCTAGAAAACTAATTTTTGCATCTTGTATGCTATCATTTTTGCCAGTTAAAGAAAATTAACATGTACGACTTTAATCAGTGAACCAAATTCCTTTATACTTCCCAATAATGTATTTTTTTTACACTACCGATAAGATCAGGCAGACGTTCATATGTTCATATGTTCCATCTAATCCTTATAGAAGAAGGATTCATTGTTATTTCATACAAGGATTTATGTGGAGTAAACTATGTTTGTAAATCAATTTCCAATAAAGGAAATCTGAGGGCTTAATAAGTAATTTGTTTATATTATTAGTCACATTTCCACACAAGTTCCACACCGCTAATTTAAATAAAAATGATCTGGGGATATGTAAACCAGATTTCATTATCATTTAGATTAAATGATTTAAAACTATTTATATATTTTCCATTCAGACTGTAATCCTTTACAGGCCCTTTTAATATAATGCACTTTAATCAAATAAAAGTTGAAATATTATTTTATTTTTTGCCCTCATATTCTGGAGAATGGAATAAGATAGATAAATTGTGATAAGAATTCAGTTTTAGTTCATAAATCAAACCACACATTTAATATTTTGAAGTTTGAACATTTAACATTCTTTCCAATAATAATTGACTTCACAAATAAAAACTCAAATGCTCTGTAGTTGGTATAATAATTGTGATCTCGTCACACTCGCTTGCATTTACAGATATATTCATCCTTTATCTTATCATTTGAATGTGTTTTTGTATGTGCCCTTCTATTGTTTTGTTTTTTAAAGGTTGTGGACAGGACTTTTATTTTGTTGTCGCGACGTGACGTCATAAGGCGGCGACGAGCTTCTGTATCTGATCAGGCTGAAGAAAGGTTTGTGTTTCTGATCATTTCTAGTGTTTAAATCAGTTCCAGCCCTTCGGGTTTCACACAGAGCTCAGAAATGAGTGGATTGTTTTTGACTGTAACATTATAATATTATTAATGAACGCTATTGTTATGAGTATCCACACATGAATAACAGAAAATATGCGTCTCATTTCTCTCTATATCGCAAATAATAAGTGACAGCTGATGGAAATGATATTTATCAACAAAATCTCTCTAGTGTCTTCATCTTTTTCCCATTTCACTTTTTATTATTATAAATTCTATATCGACACTTCAAATGTTGCAGTAGTTTGGAAACTCATATTCATATTATTTAGTTATGTCTAAAATGTTATGTTCTTAACAGTTGGTGTTTGTTAAGAAGTCATTTTCTTGATTAGGCCACACATCTTAATTTGAAGTTATATTAAGTGACAAGATATTTGAGTTATCTCAAGTTAAATCATAATTAATAAAGTTATTCTAATGATTTTTTAAAGTTGATAGCTAATTTAAATGTGTTTGTACAGTGTATAAACTCTGAATGGGCAATTGTTTCTCAGGTTTTAAAAATAATAGATCCATTACCAAGCTCAACATCAAGTCTTGTGTAAATCGGTCATCACTCAGTTTTTTTAGTGTGGTCTAAATATAATTTATTCTGAAGCAATATAATATAAAACATGCATATTTATGCTTTTTACCCTGAGGACTTTTTTTTTTGCTTAATAAAAGGCCTTTCCCCCCTAATATTATTACATGAAACACTATAGTGATGTTTACCATTCAAATGAAATAAATTACACCTGCATTAAATAATTTTATGAGATTGTCTTAAATAATCTGAATATACAAATAAGAAATGTTGGAGAAAAGTTACAGTTTTAAACTGCCGTTCAAAAAGGATGTTCTGATCTAGTGTGAATGTGTGTAATCAGCATATACTTCATCCCCTTATTTATAATGGATATAATACCCAGAGATTTATTTTTCTTTCTGTTATTGTTTCCTCCTCTAAAACAGAACCAAACACACAGATAAACTCCTGAAGAGACTGAGATCCACGTGACACAAAGATGGCGTTTATTAAAGAGGAGAGTGAAGAACTGAAGATTGAAGACACATTGAGAGTCAAACATGAAGAAACCGAGGAACAAACAGGTTGGTTTCATTCTTAAAAATATGAACAGAAATGAGTGATATTTTTGAAGTCACAAAGAGCAAATTTGTACTCTATTCCATAGCGCGTTGAATGAAATCTTATATGAAATCTGTATCGTAGAAAGTCTTTCTATGGTCATATTGAAGCGTTAGTTCCCCCAAAAATGAAACTGGTCAATTACTCTCATGTCGTTCATCAAGACTTTCGTCCAGCTTCAAAACACAAATGAAGATATTTTAAATGAAATCTGAGAGCTTTGTCCCTCCACTGACAGCTACACGACGCTTAAAAAAAAAAAGTCCATAAAGAGATCGTAAAACTAACACTGTAAAACAGTGATCGCACATCGCTAGCCGCACATCACCAGTCGCACATCACCATTCGCACATCACCATTCGCACATCACCATTCGCACATCACCATTCGCACATCACATCACTAGGCGCACATCGCTATTCGCACATCACTAGTCGCACATCGCTAGTCGCACATCACCATTCGCACATCACTAGTCGCACAACGCTAGTCGCACATCGCTATTCGCACATCGCCATTCGCACATCGCTATTCGCACATCACTATTCGCACATCACTATTCGCACATCGCCATTCGCACATCACTATTCGCACATCACCAGTCGCACATCACCAGTCGCACATCACTATTCGCACATCACTATTCGCACATCACCAGTCGCACATCACCAGTCGCACATCGCTATTCGCACATCACTAGTCGCACATCGCTAGTCGCACATCACTATTCGCACATCGCCATTCACACATCGCTATTCGCACATCACTAGTCGCACATCACTAGTCGCACATCGTTTTTCGCACATCACTATTCGCACATCACTAGTCGCACATCACTATTGGCACATCACTATTCGCACATCACCATTCGCACATCACATCACTAGGCGCACATCGCTATTCGCACATCACTAGTCGCACATCGCTAGTCGCACATCACCATTCGCACATCACTAGTCGCACAACGCTAGTCGCACATCGCTATTCGCACATCGCCATTCGCACATCGCTATTCGCACATCACTATTCGCACATCGCTATTCGCACATCACTAGTCGCACATCACCAGTCGCACATCACTATTCGCACATCACTATTCGCACATCACCAGTCGCACATCACCAGTCGCACATCGCTATTCGCACATCACTAGTCGCACATCACTAGTCGCACATCACTAGTCGCACATCACTATTGGCACATCACTATTCGCACATCACCATTCGCACATCACCTCACTAGTCGCACATCACCAGTCGCACATCACCATTCGCACATCACATCACTAGGCGCACATCGCTATTCGCACATCACTAGTCGCACATCACTAGTCGCACATCACTATTGGCACATCACTATTCGCACATCACCATTCGCACATCACCTCACTAGTCGCACATCACCAGTCGCACATCACCATTCGCACATCACATCACTAGTCGCACATCGCTAGTCGCACATCACCATTCGCACATCACTAGTCGCACAACGCTAGTCGCACATCGCTATTCGCACATCGCCATTCGCACATCGCTATTCGCACATCACTATTCGCACATCGCTATTCGCACATCACTATTCGCACATCGCCATTCGCACATCACTATTCGCACATCACCAGTCGCACATCACCAGTCGCACATCACTATTCGCACATCACTATTCGCACATCACCAGTCGCACATCACCAGTCGCACATCGCTATTCGCACATCACTAGTCGCACATCGCTAGTCGCACATCACTATTCGCACATCGCCATTCACACATCGCTATTCGCACATCACTAGTCGCACATCACTAGTCGCACATCGTTTTTCGCACATCACTAGTCGCACATCACTATTGGCACATCACTATTCGCACATCACCATTCGCACATCACCTCACTAGTCGCACATCACCAGTCGCACATCACCATTCGCACATCACCATTCGCACATCACTATTCGCACATCACCAGTCGCACATCAGTATTCGCACATCGCTATTGGCACATCGCTATTGGCACATCACTATTGGCACATCGCCATTCGCACATCACTATTCGCACATCACTAGTCGCACATCGCTAGTCGCACATCACTATTCGCACATCGCCATTCACACATCGCTATTCGCACATCACCAGTCGCACATCACCATTCGCACATCACCATTCGCACATCACCATTCGCACATCACCATTCGCACATCACATCACTAGGCGCACATCGCTATTCGCACATCACTAGTCGCACATCGCTAGTCGCACATCACCATTCGCACATCACTAGTCGCACAACGCTAGTCGCACATCGCTATTCGCACATCGCCATTCGCACATCGCTATTCGCACATCACTATTCGCACATCACTATTCGCACATCGCCATTCGCACATCACTATTCGCACATCACCAGTCGCACATCACCAGTCGCACATCACTATTCGCACATCACTATTCGCACATCACCAGTCGCACATCACCAGTCGCACATCGCTATTCGCACATCACTAGTCGCACATCGCTAGTCGCACATCACTATTCGCACATCGCCATTCACACATCGCTATTCGCACATCACTAGTCGCACATCACTAGTCGCACATCGTTTTTCGCACATCACTATTCGCACATCACTAGTCGCACATCACTATTGGCACATCACTATTCGCACATCACCATTCGCACATCACATCACTAGGCGCACATCGCTATTCGCACATCACTAGTCGCACATCGCTAGTCGCACATCACCATTCGCACATCACTAGTCGCACAACGCTAGTCGCACATCGCTATTCGCACATCGCCATTCGCACATCGCTATTCGCACATCACTATTCGCACATCGCTATTCGCACATCACTAGTCGCACATCACCAGTCGCACATCACTATTCGCACATCACTATTCGCACATCACCAGTCGCACATCACCAGTCGCACATCGCTATTCGCACATCACTAGTCGCACATCGCTAGTCGCACATCACTATTCGCACATCGCCATTCACACATCGCTATTCGCACATCACTAGTCGCACATCACTAGTCGCACATCACTATTCGCACATCACTAGTCGCACATCACTATTGGCACATCACTATTCGCACATCACCATTCGCACATCACCTCACTAGTCGCACATCACCAGTCGCACATCACCATTCGCACATCACATCACTAGGCGCACATCGCTATTCGCACATCACTAGTCGCACATCACTAGTCGCACATCACTATTGGCACATCACTATTCGCACATCACCATTCGCACATCACCTCACTAGTCGCACATCACCAGTCGCACATCACCATTCGCACATCACATCACTAGTCGCACATCGCTAGTCGCACATCACCATTCGCACATCACTAGTCGCACAACGCTAGTCGCACATCGCTATTCGCACATCGCCATTCGCACATCGCTATTCGCACATCACTATTCGCACATCGCTATTCGCACATCACTATTCGCACATCGCCATTCGCACATCACTATTCGCACATCACCAGTCGCACATCACCAGTCGCACATCACTATTCGCACATCACTATTCGCACATCACCAGTCGCACATCACCAGTCGCACATCGCTATTCGCACATCACTAGTCGCACATCGCTAGTCGCACATCACTATTCGCACATCGCCATTCACACATCGCTATTCGCACATCACTAGTCGCACATCACTAGTCGCACATCACTAGTCGCACATCGTTTTTCGCACATCACTATTCGCACATCACTAGTCGCACATCACTATTGGCACATCACTATTCGCACATCACCATTCGCACATCACCTCACTAGTCGCACATCACCAGTCGCACATCACCATTCGCACATCACCATTCGCACATCACTATTCGCACATCACCAGTCGCACATCAGTATTCGCACATCGCTATTGGCACATCACTATTGGCACATCGCCATTCGCACATCACTATTCGCACATCACTAGTCGCACATCGCTAGTCGCACATCACTATTCGCACATCGCCATTCACACATCGCTATTCGCACATCACTAGTCGCACATCACTAGTCGCACATCACTAGTCGCACATCACTAGTCGCACATCAATAGTTGCACATCACTATTCGCACATCACCAGTCGCACATCACTATTCGCACATCACCAGTCGCACATCACCAGTCGCACATCGCTATTCGCACATCACTAGTCGCACATCGCTAGTCGCACATCACTATTCGCACATCGCCATTCACACATCGCTATTCGCACATCACTAGTCGCACATCACTAGTCGCACATCACTATTCGCACATCACTAGTCGCACATCACTATTGGCACATCACTATTCGCACATCACCATTCGCACATCACCTCACTAGTCGCACATCACCAGTCGCACATCACCATTCGCACATCACCATTCGCACATCACTATTCGCACATCACCAGTCGCACATCAGTATTCGCACATCGCTATTGGCACATCACTATTGGCACATCGCCATTCGCACATCACTAGTCGCACATCAATAGTCGCACATCACTATTCGCACATCACTATTCGCACATCACTAGTCGCACATCACTATTGGCACATCACTAGTCGCACATCACTAGTTGCACATCACTATTCGCACATCGCTATTGGCACATCGCCATTCGCACATCGCCATTCGCACATCGCCATTTGCACATCGCCAGTCGCACATCGCCAGTCGCACATCACCAGTCGCACATCGCACATCACTATTGGCACATCACTATTGGCACATCGCCATTCGCACATCACTATTGGCACATCGCCATTCGCACATCGCTATTCGCACATCACCAGTCGCACATCACTATTCGCACATCACTAGTCGCACATCACTAGTCGCACATCGTTTTTCGCACATCACTATTCGCACATCACTAGTCGCACATCACTACTGGCACATCGCTATTCGCACATCACTAATCGCACATCACCAGTCGCACATCGCCATTCGCACATCGCCATTCGCATATCACTAGTCGCACATCACTAGTCGCACATCACTATTCGCACATCACTATTCGCACATCGCCATTCGCACATCGCCATTCGCACATCACCAGTCGCACATCACTAGTCGCACATCACTATTCGCACATCACTATTCACACATCACTAGTCGCACATCACTATTCGCACATCACTATTGGCACATCGCTAGTCGCACATCACTATTCGCACATCGCCATTCGCACATCGCTATTCGCACATCACTAGTCGCACATCACTAGTCGCACATTGCTATTCGCACATCACTAGTCGCACATCGCTAGTCGCACATCGCCATTCGCACATCGCTATTCGCACATCACTAGTCGCACATCACTAGTCGCACATCACTAGTCGCACATCGTTTTTCGCACATCACTATTCGCACATCACTAGTCGCACATCACTACTGGCACATCGCTATTCGCACATCACTAGTCGCACATCACTATTGGCACATCACTAATCGCACATCACCAGTCGCACATCGCCATTCGCACATCACTATTCGCACATCACCAGTCGCACATCAGTATTCGCACATCGCTATTGGCACATCACTATTGGCACATCGCCATTCGCACATCACTAGTCGCACATCACTATTCGCACATCACTATTCGCACATCACTAGTCGCACATCACTAGCCGCACATCGCCATTCGCATATCACCATTCGCACATCACTATTCGCACATCACTATTGGCACATCACTATTCGCACATCACTAGTCGCACATCACTAGTCGCACATCGCCATTCGCATATCACTAGTCGCACATCACTATTCGCACATCACTATTCGCACATCACCAGTCGCACATCACTAGCCGCACATCACTAGCCGCACATCGCCATTCGCACATCACCATTCGCACATCGCCATTCGCACATCACCATTCGCACATCACTATTCGCACATCACTAGTCACACATCACTATTGGCACATCACTATTGGCACATCGCCATTCGCACATCACTATTCGCACATCACTAGTCACACATCGCTATTCGCACATCACTATTCGCCTTCGCCGCTTTGTACCCCCAGTCTGACAAGCGGGTCTGTGACCAGCGCCTGAAATGGCTGCAGGACCGGGACGCCTGGCTGTGCTGGGACACCTCAACCCCCCACTCCTCTCCCCTGTTGCAAGTCTTGTTTCATGTTGTAATGTGTGCTCATGTTGCTGAGATGTTTTTTTACTGTTCTCAAACTGTGCTCCCGTAGGAGCACAGTCTGGGGGTTGTTTTTTTTATCATCTCCTCACCCCTCCCCACCTCTCCTCATGTTATGCTGTATTTTCTGTCCAACGAAAGGAGGCGCCGCAGAATGGCGACTCGGTGTGACTCGCACAACACCAAAACAAATTCCGTGTATGTGTAAAAATGTACTTGGCAATAAAAATTCCTTGATTCCTTGATTCCTTGACATCACTATTGGCACATCGCTAGTCGCACATATCTATTCGCACATCGCTATTCGCACATCACTAGTCGCACATCACTAGTCGCACATCGTTTTTCGCACATCACTAGTCGCACATCGCTAGTTGCACATCACTATTCGCACATCGCCATTCGCACATCGCTATTCGCACATCACTAGTCGCACATCACTAGTCGCACATCACTAGTCGCACATCATTTTTCGCACATCACTATTCGCACATCACTAGTCGCACATCACCAGTCGCACATCGCCATTCGCACATCACTATTCGCACATCACCAGTCGCACATCACCAGTCGCACATCAGTATTCGCACATCGCTATTGGCACATCACTATTGGCACATCGCCATTCGCACATCACTAGTCGCACATCACTATTCGCACATCACTATTCGCACATCACTAGTCGCACATCACTAGTCGCACATCACTATTGGCACATCACTAGTCGCACATCACTAGTTGCACATCACTATTCGCACATCGCCATTCGCACATCACTAGCCGCACATCGCTATTCGCACATCGCTATTGGCACATCACTAGCCGCACATCACTATTCGCACATCGCCATTTGCACATCGCCAGTCGCACATCACTATTGGCACATCACTATTGGCACATCGCCATTCGCACATCACTATTCGCACATCACTAGTCACACATCGCTATTCGCACATCACTATTCGCCTTCGCCGCTTTGTACCCCCAGTCTGACAAGCGGGTCTGTGACCAGCGCCTGAAATGGCTGCAGGACCGGGACGCCTGGCTGTGCTGGGACACCTCAACCCCCCACTCCTCTCCCCTGTTGCAAGTCTTGTTTCATGTTGTAATGTGTGCTCATGTTGCTGAGATGTTTTTTTACTGTTCTCAAACTGTGCTCCCGTAGGAGCACAGTCTGGGGGTTGTTTTTTTTATCATCTCCTCACCCCTCCCCACCTCTCCTCATGTTATGCTGTATTTTCTGTCCAACGAAAGGAGGCGCCGCAGAATGGCGACTCGGTGTGACTCGCACAACACCAAAACAAATTCCGTGTATGTGTAAAAATGTACTTGGCAATAAAAATTCCTTGATTCCTTGATTCCTTGACATCACTATTGGCACATCGCTAGTCGCACATATCTATTCGCACATCGCTATTCGCACATCACTAGTCGCACATCACTAGTCGCACATCGTTTTTCGCACATCACTAGTCGCACATCGCTAGTTGCACATCACTATTCGCACATCGCCATTCGCACATCGCTATTCGCACATCACTAGTCGCACATCACTAGTCGCACATCACTAGTCGCACATCATTTTTCGCACATCACTATTCGCACATCACTAGTCGCACATCACCAGTCGCACATCGCCATTCGCACATCACTATTCGCACATCACCAGTCGCACATCACCAGTCGCACATCAGTATTCGCACATCGCTATTGGCACATCACTATTGGCACATCGCCATTCGCACATCACTAGTCGCACATCACTATTCGCACATCACTATTCGCACATCACTAGTCGCACATCACTAGTCGCACATCACTATTGGCACATCACTAGTCGCACATCACTAGTTGCACATCACTATTCGCACATCGCCATTCGCACATCACTAGCCGCACATCGCTATTCGCACATCACTATTCGCACATCGCTATTGGCACATCACTAGCCGCACATCACTATTCGCACATCGCCATTTGCACATCGCCAGTCGCACATCACTATTGGCACATCACTATTGGCACATCGCCATTCGCACATCACTATTCGCACATCGCTATTCGCACATCACCAGTCGCACATCACTAGTCGCACATCACTATTGGCACATCACCATTCGCACATCGCCATTCACACATCACTAGTCGCACATCACTATTCGCACATCACTATTCGCACATCACTATTCGCACATCGCCATTCGCACATCGCTATTCGCACATCACTATTCGCACATCACCAGTCGCACATCACTAGCCGCACATCACTAGTCGCACATCACTATTCGCACATCACTATTCGCACATCACTATTCACATATCACCATTCGCACATCACTAGTCGCACATCGCTATTCGCACATCACTAGTCGCACATCGCTATTCGCACATCACTATTCGCACATCACTATTCACATATCACTAGTCGCACATCGCTATTCGCACATCGCTATTCGCACATCGCTAGTCGCACATCACTATTCGCACATCGCCATTCGCACATCGCCATTCGCACATCACTAGTCGCACATCACTAGTCGCACATCAGTATTCGCACATCGCTATTGGCACATCACTATTGGCACATCGCCATTCGCACATCACTAGTCGCACATCACTATTCGCACATCACTAGTCGCACATCACTATTGGCACATCACTAGTCGCACATCACTATTCGCACATCGCCATTCGCACATCACTAGCCGCACATCGCTATTCGCACATCACTATTCGCACATCGCTATTGGCACATCACTAGCCGCACATCACTATTCGCACATCGCCATTTGCACATCGCCAGTCGCACATCGCCAGTCGCACATCGCCAGTCGCACATCGCACATCACTATTGGCACATCACTATTGGCACATCGCCATTCGCACATCACTATTCACACATCGCTATTCGCACATCACTATTCGCACATCACCAGTCGCACATCACTAGCCGCACATCACTATTGGCACATCACCATTCGCACATCGCCATTCACACATCACTAGTCGCACATCGCTATTCGCACATCACTATTCGCACATCACCAGTCGCACATCACTATTCGCACATCACTATTCACATATCACCATTCGCACATCACTAGTCGCACATCGCTATTCGCACATCGCTATTCGCACATCACTATTCGCACATCACTATTCACATATCACCATTCGCACATCACTAGTCGCACATCGCTATTCGCACATCGCTATTCGCACATCGCTAGTCGCACATCACTAGTCGCATCACTAGTCGCACATCGTTTTTCGCACATCACTAGTCGCACATCGCTAGTCGCACATCACTATTCGCACATCGCCATTCGCACATCACTAGTCGCACATCACTAGTCGCACATCACTAGTCGCACATCGTTTTTCGCACATCACTATTCGCACATCACTAGTCGCACATCACTATTGGCACATCGCTATTCGCACATCACCAGTCGCACATCACCAGTCGCACATCAGTATTCGCACATCGCTATTCGCACATCACTAGTCGCACATCACTAGTCGCACATCACTAGTCGCACATCGTTTTTCGCACATCACTAGTCGCACATCGCTAGTCGCACATCACTATTCGCACATCGCCATTCGCACATCACTAGTCGCACATCACTAGTCGCACATCACTATTGGCACATCGCTATTCGCACATCACTATTGGCACATCGCTATTCGCACATCACTAGTCGCACATCACTATTCGCACATCACTAATCGCACATCACCAGTCGCACATCGCCATTCGCACATCACCAGTCGCACATCACCAGTCGCACATCAGTATTCGCACATCGCTATTGGCACATCACTAGTCGCACATCACTATTCGCACATCACTAGTCGCACATCACTAGTCGCACATCGTTTTTCGCACATCACTATTCGCACATCACTAGTCGCACATCACTATTGGCACATCACCAGTCGCACATCGCTATTCGCACATCACCAGTCGCACATCACCAGTCGCACATCACCAATCGCACATCAGTATTCGCACATCGCTATTGGCACATCACTAGTCGCACATCACTATTCGCACATCGCCATTCGCACATCACTAGTCGCACATCACTAGTCGCACATCACTAGTCGCACATCGTTTTTCGCACATCACTTTTCGCACATCGCTATTGGCACATCACTATTGGCACATCGCCATTCGCACATCACTAGTCGCACATCACTATTCGCACATCACTAGTCGCACATCACTAGTCGCACATCACTATTGGCACATCACTAGTCGCACATCACTAGTCGCACATCACTATTCGCACATCGCCATTCGCACATCACTAGCCGCACATCGCTATTCGCACATCACTATTCGCACATCGCTATTGGCACATCACTAGCCGCACATCACTGTTCGCACATCGCCATTTGCACATCGCCAGTCGCACATCGCCAGTCGCACATCGCCAGTCGCACATCGCACATCACTATTGGCACATCACTATTGGCACATCGCCATTCGCACATCACTATTCACACATCGCTATTCGCACATCACTATTCGCACATCACCAGTCGCACATCACTAGCCGCACATCACTATTGGCACATCACCATTCGCACATCGCCATTCACACATCACTAGTCGCACATCGCTATTCGCACATCACTATTCGCACATCACCAGTCGCACATCACTAGCCGCACATCACTATTCGCACATCACTAGTCGCACATCGCTATTCGCATATCGCTATTCGCACATCACTATTCGCACATCACTATTCACATATCACCATTCGCACATCACTAGTCGCACATCGCTATTCGCACATCGCTATTCACATATCACCATTCGCACATCACTAGTCGCACATCGCTATTCGCACATCACTAGTCGCACATCGCTATTCGCATATCGCTATTCGCACATCACTATTCGCACATCACTATTCACATATCACCATTCGCACATCACTAGTCGCACATCGCTATTCGCACATCGCTATTCGCACATCACTATTCGCACATCGCTATTCGCACATCACTAGTCGCATCACTAGTCGCACATCGTTTTTCGCACATCACTAGTCGCACATCACTATTCGCACATCGCCATTCGCACATCACTAGTCGCACATCACTAGTCGCACATCACTAGTCGCACATCGTTTTTCGCACATCACTATTCGCACATCACTAGTCGCACATCACTATTGGCACATCGCTATTCGCACATCACCAGTCGCACATCACCAGTCGCACATCAGTATTCGCACATCGCTATTCGCACATCGCTATTCGCACATCACTAGTCGCACATCACTAGTCGCACATCACTAGTCGCACATCGTTTTTCGCACATCACTAGTCGCACATCGCTAGTCGCACATCACTATTCGCACATCGCCATTCGCACATCACTAGTCGCACATCACTAGTCGCACATCACTAGTCGCACATCGTTTTTCGCACATCACTATTCGCACATCACTAGTCGCACATCACTATTGGCACATCACTAGTCGCACATCACTATTGGCACATCGCTATTCGCACATCACTATTGGCACATCGCTATTCGCACATCACTAGTCGCACATCACTATTCGCACATCACTAATCGCACATCACCAGTCGCACATCGCCATTCGCACATCACCAGTCGCACATCACCAGTCGCACATCAGTATTCGCACATCGCTATTGGCACATCACTAGTCGCACATCACTATTCGCACATCACTAGTCGCACATCGTTTTTCGCACATCACTATTCGCACATCACTAGTCGCACATCACTATTGGCACATCACCAGTCGCACATCGCTATTCGCACATCACCAGTCGCACATCAGTATTCGCACATCGCTATTGGCACATCACTAGTCGCACATCACTATTCGCACATCGCCATTCGCACATCACTAGTCGCACATCACTAGTCGCACATCGTTTTTCGCACATCACTATTCGCACATCACTATTGGCACATCGCTATTCGCACATCACTATTGGCACATCGCTAGTCGCACATCACTAGTCGCACATCACTATTCGCACATCACTAATCGCACATCACCAGTCGCACATCGCCATTCGCACATCACTATTCGCACATCACCAGTCGCACATCAGTATTCGCACATCGCTATTGGCACATCACTATTCGCACATCGCTATTGGCACATCACTATTGGCACATCGCTATTGGCACATCGCCATTCGCACATCACTAGTCGCACATCAATAGTCGCACATCACTATTCGCACATCACTATTCGCACATCACTATTCGCACATCACTATTCGCACATCACTATTCGCACATCGCCATTCGCACATCACTAGCCGCACATCGCTATTTGCACATCACTATTCGCACATCGCTATTGGCACATCACTAGCCGCACATCACTATTCGCACATCGCCATTTGCACATCGCCATTCGCACATCGCCAGTCGCACATCGCCAGTCGCACATCGCACATCACTATTGGCACATCACTATTGGCACATCACTATTGGCACATCACTATTGGCACATCGCCATTCGCACATCACCAGTCGCACATCACTAGTCGCACATCACTATTGGCACATCACTATTGGCACATCGCCATTCGCTCATCACTAGTCGCACATCACTATTGGCACATCACTATTGGCACATAGCCATTCGCTCATCACTAGTCGCACATCAGTATTCGCACATCGCTATTGGCACATCACTATTGGCACATCGCCATTCGCACATCACTAGTCGCACATCAATAGTCGCACATCACTATTCGCACATCACTATTGGCACATCACTAGTCGCACATCACTAGTTGCACATCACTATTTGCACATCGCCATTCGCACATCACTAGCCGCACATCGCCAGTTGCACATCGCCAGTTGCACATCGCCAGTCGCACATCGCCAGTCGCACATCGCACATCACTATTGGCACATCACTATTGGCACATCGCTATTCGCACATCACTAGCCGCAAATCGCTATTGGCACATCGCCATTCGCACATCGCCATTCGCATATCACTAGTCGCACATCACTATTCGCACATCACTATTCGCACATCGCCATTCGCACATCGCTATTCGCACATCACTATTCGCACATCACCAGTCGCACATCACCAGTCGCACATCACTAGCCGCACATCACTATTGGCACATCGCCATTCGCACATCACCAGTCGCACATCACTAGTCGCACATCACTATTCACATATCACCATTCGCACATCACTAGTCGCACATTGCTATTCGCACATCGCTATTCGCACATCACTATTGGCACATCGCTAGTCGCACATCACTATTCGCACATCGCCATTCGCACATCGCTATTCGCACATCACTAGTCGCACATCACCAGTCGCACATCAGTATTCGCACATAGCTATTGGCACATCACTATTGGCACATAGCCATTCGCACATCACTAGTCGCACATCAATAGTCGCACATCACTATTCGCACATCACTATTCGCACATCACTAGTCGCACATCACTAGTCGCACATCACTATTGGCACATCACTAGTCGCACATCACTATTCGCACATCGCCATTCGCACATCACTAGCCGCACATCGCTATTCGCACATCACTATTCGCACATCGCTATTGGCACATCACTATTGGCACATCACTATTCGCACATCGCCATTCGCACATCGCCATTCGCACATCGGCAGTCGCACATCACTATTGGCACATCACTAGTCGCACATCACTATTCGCACATCGCCATTCGCACATCACCAGTCGCACATCACTAGTCGCACATCACTAGTCGCACATCACTAGTCGCACATCACTATTGGCACATCACTAGTCGCACATCACTATTCGCACATCGCCATTCGCACATCACTAGCCGCACATCGCTATTCGCACATCACTATTCGCACATCGCTATTGGCACATCACTATTGGCACATCACTATTCGCACATCGCCATTCGCACATCGCCATTCGCACATCGCCAGTCGCACATCACTATTGGCACATCACTAGTCGCACATCACTATTCGCACATCGCCATTCGCACATCACCAGTCGCACATCACTAGTCGCACATCACTATTGGCACATCGCCAGTCGCACATCGCCATTCGCACATCACTAGTCGCACATCGCCATTCGCACATCGCCATTCGCACATCACCAGTCGCACATCGCTATTGGCACATCACTATTGGCACATCACTAGCCGCACATCACTATTCGCACATCGCCATTCGCACATCTCTAGCCGCACATCGCTATTCACACATCACTATTCGCACATCACTATTCACACATCACTAGCCGCACATCACTATTCGCACATCGCCATTCGCACATCGCTATTGGCACATCACTATTGGCACATCGCCATTCGCACATCTCTAGTCGCACATCGCTATTCGCACATCACTATTCACACATCACTAGCCGCACATCACTATTCGCACATCGCCATTCGCACATCGCTATTGGCACATCACTATTGGCACATCGCCATTCGCACATCTCTAGCCGCACATCGCTATTCGCACATCACTATTCGCACATCACTAATCGCACATCACCAGTCGCACATCACTATTCGCACATCACTAGTCGCACATCACTATTGGCACATCGCCATTCGCACATCACCAGTCGCACATCACTAGTCGCACATCACTATTGGCACATCACTAGTCGCACATCGCTACTCGCACATCACTATTCGCACGTCACTAGTCGCACATCACTATTCGCACATCACTACTCCCACATTCCTACTCGCACATCACTACTCGCACATCACTATTCGCACATCACTAGTCGCACAACACCATCACTATTCGCACATCACTATTTGCACATCACTAGTCGCACATCACTATTGGCACATCACTAGTCGCACATCACTATTCGCACATCGCCATTCGCACATCACTAGCCGCACATCGCTATTCGCACATCACTATTCGCACATCGCTATTGGCACATCACTAGCCGCACATCACTATTCGCACATCGCCATTTGCACATCGCCAGTCGCACATCGCCAGTCGCACATCGCCAGTCGCACATCGCACATCACTATTGGCACATCACTATTGGCACATCGCCATTCGCACATCACTATTCACACATCGCTATTCGCACATCACTATTCGCACATCACCAGTCGCACATCACTAGCCGCACATCACTATTGGCACATCACCATTCGCACATCGCCATTCACACATCACTAGTCGCACATCGCTATTCGCACATCACTATTCGCACATCACCAGTCGCACATCACTATTCGCACATCACTATTCACATATCACCATTCGCACATCACTAGTCGCACATCGCTATTCGCACATCGCTATTCGCACATCACTATTCGCACATCACTATTCACATATCACCATTCGCACATCACTAGTCGCACATCGCTATTCGCACATCGCTATTCGCACATCGCTAGTCGCACATCACTAGTCGCATCACTAGTCGCACATCGTTTTTCGCACATCACTAGTCGCACATCGCTAGTCGCACATCACTATTCGCACATCGCCATTCGCACATCACTAGTCGCACATCACTAGTCGCACATCACTAGTCGCACATCGTTTTTCGCACATCACTATTCGCACATCACTAGTCGCACATCACTATTGGCACATCGCTATTCGCACATCACCAGTCGCACATCACCAGTCGCACATCAGTATTCGCACATCGCTATTCGCACATCGCTATTCGCACATCACTAGTCGCACATCACTAGTCGCACATCACTAGTCGCACATCGTTTTTCGCACATCACTAGTCGCACATCGCTAGTCGCACATCACTATTCGCACATCGCCATTCGCACATCACTAGTCGCACATCACTAGTCGCACATCACTATTGGCACATCGCTATTCGCACATCACTATTGGCACATCGCTATTCGCACATCACTAGTCGCACATCACTATTCGCACATCACTAATCGCACATCACCAGTCGCACATCGCCATTCGCACATCACCAGTCGCACATCACCAGTCGCACATCAGTATTCGCACATCGCTATTGGCACATCACTAGTCGCACATCACTATTCGCACATCACTAGTCGCACATCACTAGTCGCACATCGTTTTTCGCACATCACTATTCGCACATCACTAGTCGCACATCACTATTGGCACATCACCAGTCGCACATCGCTATTCGCACATCACCAGTCGCACATCACCAGTCGCACATCACCAATCGCACATCAGTATTCGCACATCGCTATTGGCACATCACTAGTCGCACATCACTATTCGCACATCGCCATTCGCACATCACTAGTCGCACATCACTAGTCGCACATCACTAGTCGCACATCGTTTTTCGCACATCACTTTTCGCACATCGCTATTGGCACATCACTATTGGCACATCGCCATTCGCACATCACTAGTCGCACATCACTATTCGCACATCACTAGTCGCACATCACTAGTCGCACATCACTATTGGCACATCACTAGTCGCACATCACTAGTCGCACATCACTATTCGCACATCGCCATTCGCACATCACTAGCCGCACATCGCTATTCGCACATCACTATTCGCACATCGCTATTGGCACATCACTAGCCGCACATCACTGTTCGCACATCGCCATTTGCACATCGCCAGTCGCACATCGCCAGTCGCACATCGCCAGTCGCACATCGCACATCACTATTGGCACATCACTATTGGCACATCGCCATTCGCACATCACTATTCACACATCGCTATTCGCACATCACTATTCGCACATCACCAGTCGCACATCACTAGCCGCACATCACTATTGGCACATCACCATTCGCACATCGCCATTCACACATCACTAGTCGCACATCGCTATTCGCACATCACTATTCGCACATCACCAGTCGCACATCACTAGCCGCACATCACTATTCGCACATCACTAGTCGCACATCGCTATTCGCATATCGCTATTCGCACATCACTATTCGCACATCACTATTCACATATCACCATTCGCACATCACTAGTCGCACATCGCTATTCGCACATCGCTATTCACATATCACCATTCGCACATCACTAGTCGCACATCGCTATTCGCACATCACTAGTCGCACATCGCTATTCGCATATCGCTATTCGCACATCACTATTCGCACATCACTATTCACATATCACCATTCGCACATCACTAGTCGCACATCGCTATTCGCACATCGCTATTCGCACATCACTATTCGCACATCGCTATTCGCACATCACTAGTCGCATCACTAGTCGCACATCGTTTTTCGCACATCACTAGTCGCACATCACTATTCGCACATCGCCATTCGCACATCACTAGTCGCACATCACTAGTCGCACATCACTAGTCGCACATCGTTTTTCGCACATCACTATTCGCACATCACTAGTCGCACATCACTATTGGCACATCGCTATTCGCACATCACCAGTCGCACATCACCAGTCGCACATCAGTATTCGCACATCGCTATTCGCACATCGCTATTCGCACATCACTAGTCGCACATCACTAGTCGCACATCACTAGTCGCACATCGTTTTTCGCACATCACTAGTCGCACATCGCTAGTCGCACATCACTATTCGCACATCGCCATTCGCACATCACTAGTCGCACATCACTAGTCGCACATCACTAGTCGCACATCGTTTTTCGCACATCACTATTCGCACATCACTAGTCGCACATCACTATTGGCACATCACTAGTCGCACATCACTATTGGCACATCGCTATTCGCACATCACTATTGGCACATCGCTATTCGCACATCACTAGTCGCACATCACTATTCGCACATCACTAATCGCACATCACCAGTCGCACATCGCCATTCGCACATCACCAGTCGCACATCACCAGTCGCACATCAGTATTCGCACATCGCTATTGGCACATCACTAGTCGCACATCACTATTCGCACATCACTAGTCGCACATCGTTTTTCGCACATCACTATTCGCACATCACTAGTCGCACATCACTATTGGCACATCACCAGTCGCACATCGCTATTCGCACATCACCAGTCGCACATCAGTATTCGCACATCGCTATTGGCACATCACTAGTCGCACATCACTATTCGCACATCGCCATTCGCACATCACTAGTCGCACATCACTAGTCGCACATCGTTTTTCGCACATCACTATTCGCACATCACTATTGGCACATCGCTATTCGCACATCACTATTGGCACATCGCTAGTCGCACATCACTAGTCGCACATCACTATTCGCACATCACTAATCGCACATCACCAGTCGCACATCGCCATTCGCACATCACTATTCGCACATCACCAGTCGCACATCAGTATTCGCACATCGCTATTGGCACATCACTATTCGCACATCGCTATTGGCACATCACTATTGGCACATCGCTATTGGCACATCGCCATTCGCACATCACTAGTCGCACATCAATAGTCGCACATCACTATTCGCACATCACTATTCGCACATCACTATTCGCACATCACTATTCGCACATCACTATTCGCACATCGCCATTCGCACATCACTAGCCGCACATCGCTATTTGCACATCACTATTCGCACATCGCTATTGGCACATCACTAGCCGCACATCACTATTCGCACATCGCCATTTGCACATCGCCATTCGCACATCGCCAGTCGCACATCGCCAGTCGCACATCGCACATCACTATTGGCACATCACTATTGGCACATCACTATTGGCACATCACTATTGGCACATCGCCATTCGCACATCACCAGTCGCACATCACTAGTCGCACATCACTATTGGCACATCACTATTGGCACATCGCCATTCGCTCATCACTAGTCGCACATCACTATTGGCACATCACTATTGGCACATAGCCATTCGCTCATCACTAGTCGCACATCAGTATTCGCACATCGCTATTGGCACATCACTATTGGCACATCGCCATTCGCACATCACTAGTCGCACATCAATAGTCGCACATCACTATTCGCACATCACTATTGGCACATCACTAGTCGCACATCACTAGTTGCACATCACTATTTGCACATCGCCATTCGCACATCACTAGCCGCACATCGCCAGTTGCACATCGCCAGTTGCACATCGCCAGTCGCACATCGCCAGTCGCACATCGCACATCACTATTGGCACATCACTATTGGCACATCGCTATTCGCACATCACTAGCCGCAAATCGCTATTGGCACATCGCCATTCGCACATCGCCATTCGCATATCACTAGTCGCACATCACTATTCGCACATCACTATTCGCACATCGCCATTCGCACATCGCTATTCGCACATCACTATTCGCACATCACCAGTCGCACATCACCAGTCGCACATCACTAGCCGCACATCACTATTGGCACATCGCCATTCGCACATCACCAGTCGCACATCACTAGTCGCACATCACTATTCACATATCACCATTCGCACATCACTAGTCGCACATTGCTATTCGCACATCGCTATTCGCACATCACTATTGGCACATCGCTAGTCGCACATCACTATTCGCACATCGCCATTCGCACATCGCTATTCGCACATCACTAGTCGCACATCACCAGTCGCACATCAGTATTCGCACATAGCTATTGGCACATCACTATTGGCACATAGCCATTCGCACATCACTAGTCGCACATCAATAGTCGCACATCACTATTCGCACATCACTATTCGCACATCACTAGTCGCACATCACTAGTCGCACATCACTATTGGCACATCACTAGTCGCACATCACTATTCGCACATCGCCATTCGCACATCACTAGCCGCACATCGCTATTCGCACATCACTATTCGCACATCGCTATTGGCACATCACTATTGGCACATCACTATTCGCACATCGCCATTCGCACATCGCCATTCGCACATCGGCAGTCGCACATCACTATTGGCACATCACTAGTCGCACATCACTATTCGCACATCGCCATTCGCACATCACCAGTCGCACATCACTAGTCGCACATCACTAGTCGCACATCACTAGTCGCACATCACTATTGGCACATCACTAGTCGCACATCACTATTCGCACATCGCCATTCGCACATCACTAGCCGCACATCGCTATTCGCACATCACTATTCGCACATCGCTATTGGCACATCACTATTGGCACATCACTATTCGCACATCGCCATTCGCACATCGCCATTCGCACATCGCCAGTCGCACATCACTATTGGCACATCACTAGTCGCACATCACTATTCGCACATCGCCATTCGCACATCACCAGTCGCACATCACTAGTCGCACATCACTATTGGCACATCGCCAGTCGCACATCGCCATTCGCACATCACTAGTCGCACATCGCCATTCGCACATCGCCATTCGCACATCACCAGTCGCACATCGCTATTGGCACATCACTATTGGCACATCACTAGCCGCACATCACTATTCGCACATCGCCATTCGCACATCTCTAGCCGCACATCGCTATTCACACATCACTATTCGCACATCACTATTCACACATCACTAGCCGCACATCACTATTCGCACATCGCCATTCGCACATCGCTATTGGCACATCACTATTGGCACATCGCCATTCGCACATCTCTAGTCGCACATCGCTATTCGCACATCACTATTCACACATCACTAGCCGCACATCACTATTCGCACATCGCCATTCGCACATCGCTATTGGCACATCACTATTGGCACATCGCCATTCGCACATCTCTAGCCGCACATCGCTATTCGCACATCACTATTCGCACATCACTAATCGCACATCACCAGTCGCACATCACTATTCGCACATCACTAGTCGCACATCACTATTGGCACATCGCCATTCGCACATCACCAGTCGCACATCACTAGTCGCACATCACTATTGGCACATCACTAGTCGCACATCGCTACTCGCACATCACTATTCGCACGTCACTAGTCGCACATCACTATTCGCACATCACTACTCCCACATTCCTACTCGCACATCACTACTCGCACATCACTATTCGCACATCACTAGTCGCACAACACCATCACTATTCGCACATCACTATTTGCACATTACTAGTCGCACAACACCATCACTATTCGCACATCACTAGTCGCACAACACCATCACTATTCGCACATCACTAGTCACACATAACTATTCGCACATCACTATTTGCACATTACTAGTCGCACAACACCATCACTATTCGCACATCACTATTCGCCTATCACTAGTCGCAAAACACCATCACTACTCGCACATCACTATTCGCACATCACTAGTCGCACAACACCATCACTATTCGCACATCACTATTCGCACAACACCATCACTAGTCGCACAACACCATCACTATTCGCACATCACTAGTCGCACAACACTATCACTAGTCGCAAAACACTATCACTAGTCGCACATCACTAGTCGCTCATCACTATTCGCACATCACTAATTCGCACATCACTAGTCGCACATCACTACTCGCACATCACTATTCGCACATCACTATTCGTACATCACTACTCGCACATCACTACTCGCACATCACTACTCACACTTTATTTTATTTGTATACATAAATGACTACAAAATGTCATGCCTTTGAAAAATTAAGAAAACAACAGGATGCGCTGCTTTAGCATATGCGCGTCTTGGTCTCATATGAACATCTTTCTGACGCACACCAGAAACATGAACTAAAAAGTCAACATTTTGATTATTTGGCGTTAAATGCATTATATAAGTCACTTTGGAATAAATCATGGCATGTTTCATGATAAACAAATGTGACTTTACAGTATGGAAAATATAAAATTATTTTGCGGACCCCTTGCACTTTCCTGGACTAAAACCGCTGGTCTACACAGACGAAAGCCCTGTCTAGGCTCTGCCCCGCCCCGGTACGGGTTGTGTCGAGCCATTCATTAGTCTGGTTGTTTGATGAGAAAAATATGCAATAAACGCGTTAAGAATCCATACAGCTGTAGCAGTGCAGGACTTTTATTCTGCTGTGCGGAACTGAGGAAGAACCGATGATGGAATAGTCTGATCTTCAGCTGACCAATCAGCAGTAAGGAGTGTATAATTCCCGTCCATGTGTAAAAATAGAATATTCAAGCTGTTTTCTCATTTTTCTACTTTCAATATTAAATAAAAAAATCGACTGAACGAATGATATTATTTCTCAGATATTGCAAGAAGAGTCTAGATGTTCTCGATTGGACCCCATTGGTATGAAGTGAGGGTTAACAGTAATTTGTAGTCTGCAGCATATGCCTAAAGCGTGCTTCTTCTCCATAAGCATATAATATGCGCTGTTCCATCGGGTTGGAACATCTTGTAGCTTTTCTTTGATTGGCTCAGCTGTGTCTGCACAGTCTGAAGTTTGGATTATGCAAGAGGCTAGTGTATAAAATGGCTATCTATTCATCTTCTAATCAATGCTATGTCAGTTACAACACACTGTAAGATCAACCCTTCATTTACTGCTAGCTCAAGAGTGTGGGCCATAAACGACAAGTTAGGTAAGTGAGTGTCCTGCATTGCAATAGACATATTTGGGCATTATTACATAGAATTATGTGCACTTTGCTCTTGGTAATGTTCAGGTTTTAAGAATTTCTTTAAAAGCCATTGCAAGAGTAGATGTGTGTGAGCCAGAGGATTCTTGTGTAGCTTTATGTAATCAGCATCAATATACTGGGCCGTCAGACTCAACACAGAAATTGGGCTCACATCTGAACTCCATTTATCTTTGGTAAAACTCATAATTGGAATCAGTTTTAAGTAGACTGTGAATGTGGGATGACATGGTATTGTACATTTTGGGTAGAGCCACATCTGAAAATTATTGTCTGCTGGGCAGTGTGTGGATCGCAGATCAATATGCGGTATTAGACTGCAAAAACCCTGATCGTCTACAACCGAAACCTGCTGGTCATCTAATGCAATAAATGACATTACTTTCTTTGTTTTTGACTACCTCGGCTGTAACTCCGGGTTTTTTGAAACAAGGGATGAAGTTTTTGGCTGTTTAGCATTTACGTTTAGTCATTTAGCAGACGCTTTTATCCAAAGCAACTTACAAATGAGGAGAGCAATAGAAGCAATCAAACCAACAATAGGGCAACAATATGCAAGTCCCAGTTAGTCCAATACAGCATGTTTAAAAAAAATAGATATAGAATAATCAGTGTTAGTATTAATGGATCGTGTTGCCAATAAAATATCCTCAACAGTCTTCAACAGTCTCTTGAAAATGGCTTAAGACTTGGCAGCTCTGGTTGAGATGGGCAGATCATTCCACCAGCTTGGAACAGTCCAGGTAGAGGTCCATGAAAATGATTTTGTGCCTCTTTGGGATGGCACCACTAGGTGGCATTCACTTGCAAGCTTCTAATTGCATGTAGGTCTGAAGTAATGACTTTAGGTATGGGGTGCGAAGCCATTGGTTGTTCTGTAAGCAAACATCAGTGCCTTGAATTTGATGCAAGCTGCAATTGGCAACCAGTGCAGTTTTATGAGGAGAGTTGTGATGTGCGCTCTCTTCGGCTCGGTAAAGACCACTCTTGCTGCAGCATTCTGGATCACTTGCAGAGATTTCACAGTGCATGCTGGAAGGCCTGCCAAGAGAGCAGAACAAGAGCTTGTACAAGGAGTTGTGTAGTATGCCCCTGGTAGGAAGGGTCTGGGAAGTCAAACTCATCATAAATCACAACTCCAAGGTTCCTGGCTGTCCTGGATGGAGTTATAGTTGATGAACCTAGCTGAATGGAAAAGTTTTGGATTGGCTGAGACCACAAGCAGTTCTGTCTTCACAAGGTTGAGTTGAAGGTGGTGGCCCTTCATCCAGCAAGAAATGTCTGTCAGTCAGGCCGAGATGCGAGCAGCCGCCATCGGATCTTCTGGTTGGAATGAGAGGTGGAGTTCTGTGTCATCAGCATAGCAGTGATAGAAAAAGCCATGTTTCTGAATGACAGATTCTAGCGATGACATGTAGATGGAGAAGAGAAGTGGTCCAAGCACTGAGCCCTGAGGTACCCCAGTAGCTAGATGTTGTGACTTAGACACCCCTCCACAACACCCTGAAGGGGACCTACCTGAGACGTAAGACTTGAACCATAGGAGTGCAGTTCCTGAGATGCCATTCACCTTAAGGGTTGACAGGAGGATCTGATGGTTAACTGTGCCAAAAGAATCAGGCAGATCCAGCTAAACGAATACAGAGGATTTGGAAGCTGATCTTTGCAGTCTTAGAGCAATATCCGAGAGCAGGGCAGTCTTTCGGGTGATGCATTTTTAAATGTTGGATCAAGTTTGTAGCGCCAAATGTCTTCAATGTTGTTCCTCCGCGATTTAACTTTTTCTTTGCAAACTGCATTTTTTTTCATTCCCCATGAAGTCAAATGTATCCCTTAAATCTTGTTTTCACCAAAATGAAGTATTTAAACTTTTTCCTGTGAAAAAGTTTCTTCATGCCTTAAAATAGCTTGAATGTAAGTCTACATCCATAATTCATGTCTCTCAGGGGAAGCAGTGAGAAAAGCTGAGGACCTAATACTGAGCCCTGTGGTACTCCATAATTGTATTTTATAATAATATTTTAGACCTAAATGTCCTAAAGAAGGTATAGAGTTAACAATATTGTGTATAACACTTATCTTAGTAGCTTAGTGCATGTAGTATCTAACATGCATGTTGGGTTTGACGTTTGTTGCTTTGTGTATATTTAAGCTGGGCTTAATTTGTTTTTGTTTTTTTGCTTTAGACCTGATGGCACTGAAAGAAGAGAGTCAGGAACTGAATGCAATGGAAGATGAAGACCAGTATGAGCAACATCATGATCTTATTGCTGAAGAAAAGTCATTTAGCTGTGCACAGACAGAAAAGATGACACAAATAAAAGCAAATGGACGTTATTTCACCTGCCAACAGTGTGGAAAAAGTTTCAACAGAAAAGAACATCTTAAAGTCCACATGAGAATTCACACTGGAGAGAAGCCGTACACCTGCCAACAGTGTGGAAAGAGTTTTAGGATAGAAAGAAGCCTCAAAAGCCACATGAGAGTTCACACTGGAGAGAAGCCTTACACCTGCAAACTCTGTGGAAATGGTTTTCTTCAAAAAGGAAGCTTCGAAAGCCACATGAGAATTCATACTGGAGAGAAGCCGTTCACCTGCAAACTGTGTGAAAATAGTTTTACTCGAAAAGAAAGCCTCAAAAACCACATGAGTGTTCACACTGGAGAGAAGCCTTACACCTGCAAACTGTGTGGAAAGAGTTTTAGGAAAGAAAGAAGCCTCAAAAGCCACATGAGAGTTCACACTGGAGAGAAGCCGTTCACCTGCAAACTCTGTGGAAATGGTTTTATTCAAAAAGGAAGCTTCGAAAGCCACATGAGAATTCATACTGGAGAAAAGCCGTTCACCTGCAAACTGTGTGAAAATAGTTTTAATCGAAAAGAAAGCCTCAAAAACCACATGAGAATTCACAATGGAGAGAAGCCTTACACCTGCAAACTGTGTGGAAATAGTTTTAATCGAAAAGGAAGCTTCGAAAGCCACATGCAAATTCATACTGGAGAGAAGCCGTTCACCTGCAAACTGTGTGAAAATAGTTTTAATCGAAAATCAAGCCTTAAAAGCCACATGAGAATTCACACTGGAGAGCAGCCTTACACGTGCCCTCAATGCGGAAAGAGTTTTACGCATAAACCGACTTTTAATAACCACGTAAGAATTCACACCGGAGAGAAGCCTTTCACCTGCAAACTTTGTGGAAAGAGTTTCATTCGAAAAGCAAGCCTTAATAACCATGTGAGAACTCATACTGGAGAGCAGCCTTTCACTTGCCCTCAATGTGGGAGGGGTTTTACATATAAAACAACTTTCAATGCCCACATGAGAGTTCACACCGGAGATAAGCCTTACACATGCCCTGAATGTGGAAGGAGTTTTAGACAAAAAACTTCTTTCAATGCCCACATGAGAGTTCACACTGGAGATAACCCTTTTACTTGCCAACAGTGTGGAAAGAGCTTCACTGAAAAAGGAAACCTTAATTCCCACATGAGAGTTCATACTGGAGATAAGCCTTTTTCTTGCCAACAGTGTGGAAAGAGCTTCACTGAAAAAGGAAACCTTAATTCCCACATGAGAGTTCACACTGGAGAGAAGCCTTTTACTTGCCAACAGTGTGGAAAGAGTTTTACTCATAAAGGGCATCTTAAAGGCCACCTGAGAGTTCACTCTGGAGAGAAGCCGTTCACTTGTGAGCAGTGTGGAAAGAGTTTTGCACGGAAAGTTAACCTTAATTCCCACATGAGAGTTCACTCTGGAGAGAAGCCGTTCACTTGTGAGCAGTGTGGAAAGGGTTTTGCAAGGAAAGTTACCCTTAATTCCCACATGAAGATTCACATTTAATTGTGATCAATGTAATAAAAAAAATCTTTGCCAACATGTGTTCAGTTACACCTGAGAAGTCATGCTTATGTGAGACCCTATTTTTGATCATTGTGTGGGAAGTGTTTAAAATGGCACTAGAAAATATGTATTTGTGTGAAATTTAGGCTAAGCCCATGTGAATTTGGTCTAAATTGTTTTGCCCACCTCCTCCATTCCATGCAGTTCATCCGGAAAGTATTCACAGCCCTCTCACCATTTCCACATTTTATGTTACAGCCTTATTCTAAAATGGATTCAATTCATTATTTTCAAAATCATTTTCCTCAAAATAATTTATTTATAATTTTTTTTAGCATGAGACTACTTTCAAAAACAAAAAATGTAGAAAAATGCTATTAGTAATTTTTGTCTTGTTTCTAGTGTAAATATTTAAACATTCTTAAATCAAGATGCATTTACTAGATAAGCACAATTTTCAACTAAATAAGAAGGGCATTTTTTGCTCTCTCAGTCAAACTGAAGCTCATTCATTATGCAGCTCATTGTGCGGGCTATTATGTTCTTTTGTCCTTTCAGGTGATCTCCATCATTATTCATTAGCTATCACGCCTCCTTGCATACGAGCTTTGTGAAGAAAAACTGTCTTACAAATTGTAAATCAGTGGTATTGTTTTATGGGAATGAGTAGGCTCAATGATTCTCACATCAGTTTAAAGCAAAAACTCTTGGCAACAACACCCATTAGTCAAAAGTCTTGTGAACACATATCTATCTTAATTTAAAACATTTTTTTTGTTTTCTCAAAAAACGTGCATATAAAATACAAAAATTCTCTCAAAAATACAAGCATGTACATACATGTTGCTCAAATATTATGGTAGCCCAGTTTGTGCTGAATACAGTGTAATTACACTTTTGCTATTAATGTGTTTATAAGCAACTGAAAAAAAAACACATGTCAGAGCATGTCAAAACTTTTAAAGGGCCCCAAAACAGCTCAGACTCCTAGGGGTTAGGGTTGTACAACAAAAAAGTCAGTACTAATTTCCCCTAGCTTTTTCTTGTTGACTCAACTTTTGTAAATAACAGCTATACAAACTGAAAATAAGTTGTCTGTCACAAAAAATGTAGAGATGCAACTATTCTGCAACAAATCTTCTGTAGTTGAGCCAATTAAAAAAAATTCCATTGGAAACAGAAGTTAAGAATTAACAGGTTTAGAAGTAGATTTTTTAATTGAAAATCATTTGCTCATCACCATTTTGGTGATGAGTGTTTCCTTTGGTTGGGCAGTTTGACTCTTTGTGTGAGTTTGTGCTCTTTGTAACAGTGTTTAGCAAAACACATCATTTGTTGCTTAGAAAGAAGCCTTTTTTGTTGGCATCTGTCTGTCTCGGGAGGCAATGGAACTCCGCACCATGGTTCAGTCTGTTATTGAGTTGCAGCGCCAATATTAGAAATCAATAATCTTATTTCTGACCAAAATATTTTTTTATTAATATTTTACCAGCAAACTTTTTTGACATTCTGAATTTAAAATATATTATAGGGAAAAAAGTATTTTGACATACACAGACATCAAGAATCCGCATATGATACTCAACAATGATGACATGCTTCATCCCGCAATGCATGCTGGGAGCCAATATAGTATTAAAATCATGACTCCCAGCATGCATTGCGGAATGAAACATGTCACCATTGTTGAGTATCATATTCATATGCCGATTCTTACATTTACATTTATGCATTTGGCAGACGCTTTTATCCAAAGCGACTTACAGTGCCCTTGTAGAGACAATCCCCCTGGAGCAACATGGAGTAATGTGCCTTGCTCAAGGACACACTGGTGGTGACCGCTGGGATCGAACCAGCAACCTTCTGCATATCAGTTCCATGGTTTAACCCACTGGACCACCATCTCACATATTCACAGATTCTTGATGTTTGTGTGTCTAAAAAAATTCCTCCAATGTTTTTAAAAATCAAAATTCAGATTCATACAGTTAAGGAGGGGAAGAAACAATCTGTGATGATTAAATCTAGGAATAGTAAATCATAAATCAATTGTTGAGCAAATTTGAATAGAAATAAAAAGATATTTAGATGAAAATAACAATGGTGAGGTGGACCCCTCTATAGTATGGGATGCACTTGAAGCAGTGGTAGATTCCAGAATATTTCAAGCTTAACTCAGGTGTCTGACTGAGAGCAACAGGACAAAGGACATATATTATATATTGTACTTATCTAGTAAATGCATCTTGATTTAAGAATGTTTAAATATTTAGACTAGAAACAAGGCAAAAATCGCTAAGAGCATTTTTTTTCTACTTTTTTTGTACTATTTTTTTATGTTTTTGAAAGTAGTCTCATGGTAAACAATTTAATAATAAATAATTAAAATTGATACAATTTATTCAAAACGAAATTCACTGTAAAGAAAGCAATTCACTTTCTACAAAACCAAAAAATGCACTTTCTACAAAACTCCAGAATCATTTTAGAATGTAGTCAACAAAGGCCTATTATATTTTAAATGATCAAAAGATTTGACTACACAGAAAAAAATGCTTTTCTTATTTAGTTGAAAATTGTACTTATCTAGTAAATGCATCTTGATTTAAGAATGTTTAAATATTTACACTAGAAACAAGACACAAATTACTAAGAGCATTTTTTCTACTATTTGTAAAAAAAAATTGTTTTTGAAAGTAGCCTCATGCGAAACGAAATTCACTGTAAAGCAAGCAATTCACTTTCTACAAAACAAAAAAATTCACTTTCTACAAAACAAAACTCGATAAAACAAACTTTGATATTAAATAAAAAAACGAACATTGGGCTATAATATTTAAACATCAATATGAAGCAAAATACGTTTGACTGGTACTATATTTATAGCATCTGAGCAGACATTTGCGAATAAAAGCTTTATTGCTGTGACACTAGGCTCTTTTACTATAAACACGCTATAATCTGTCCAAAACAAGCCAAATAAATCTTGTCTAAACAGTCTTGCGTGTATGACAATTTATGACAATTTACTAATTTATTGCAGCAGGATTCATATTTAAACAGTCTTTTTGCATTTCATAATCAATGATGCTAACAGAATAAACTTGGCCTACCTTACAATCAGCCCTGAATCCTTTGCTCAGTCTGAAAAGAACATGAACAGCTTTTCATGAGGTTAATTATTCCTCAAGCGTCTCAAAACGATGTAGCTGAAGTAACGTTACAGCGCTTCAGTTGATGTTTGTATGAGTTTTTACAGTCTATGGAGTTGATGAGTGGCCGTCGAATCTGGATCATCAGTTTTTGAATCTGAATCTGGCGTGGTCGCATTACCGGATAATGAAGTGACTTGCGGGTGACTGACATCACTCTCTTTTCGAACAGATTACATAAACACAGAATATTTGTTTTCGATTTGGTTTACATTGTTTAAAACCTGACATTTCAGCGTTTCTTTAGACATATGTCTCATGTTTGTGAGACAAGTATTCATCATTCATCATTCATCTGAATGAATGTCTTTGAGAGAGAGGCTGCAGATCGCGCATCATGTTTGTTTTCTTTGTTTGCAAAAAGCAAAACATTTAGTTTTTATTGTGACTGTACACAAAAAAAATTAACTTAACAGATTATAATGATGTATAACACTTGCCTGAATGATAAAAAACGACAAGTTATTTGAGTCTCTTTGGCACTGATAAGAAAAAAATCACGCCGGCACGACGGCCAACTCGAGTGGGTTAAAGGTCGACAAACATATGACAATATAAGAAGAACTGTTCCTATAATAGATAGGGTCCATCGAAATACACTTCATGTTGCTCTAATCAGTCTTGATGCCGAAAAGGCCTTTGACAGGGTCAACTGGGAATTTCTTCATTTATCACTAGAAAAGTTTGGTTTTTATGTAACATCTGTCCAGTGTATCAAGCCAATAGATCAAAACCCGACGGCTAGAGTAAGAATAAATGGGTCTCTATCAAAAAGTTTCCTCCTGGAAAGAGGAACTAGACAGGGTTGCTGTCTTAGTCCCGCTCTTTTTGCCATCTATATAGAACCCCTGGCTCAATTAATCAGACAGCACTTGTCGATTCCCAGGGGTTGAAATTAACGGAATGGACACGTCTTTTTGCAGATGATGTTATGATTTATTTAGTTGAACCCAAAAAACATTTGACAAATCTTATGCAAGTGTTAGCACAATATAACAAATATGCCAGATACAAATTAAATGTAAATCTAACACGGAACTCAAACAAAGCTATGATATTAATTGGGATGCGAAATGCCTAAAATACCTAGGTGTAAATTTAACTAAAGACTTAACAAAATTGTATAGAGCCAATTATGATTTAATCACTAATAATATAAAGGCACTGCAGGATTTGAGTCCCTGGCGTAGTGTGTTACTGATGGTAGCTTTTGTTACTTTGGTCCCAGCTCTCTGCAGGTCATTCACTAGGTCCCCCCATGTGGTTCTGGGATTTTTGCTCACCGTTCTTGTGATCCTTTTGACCCCACGGGGTGAGATCTTGCGTGGAGCCCCAGATCGAGGGAGATTATCAGTGGTCTTGTATGTCTTCCATTTTCGAATAATTGCTCCCACAGTTGATTCCTTCACACCAAGCTGCTTACATTGCAGATTCAGTCTTCCCAGCCTGGTGCAGGTCTACAATTTTGTTTTTGGTGTCCTTTGAAAGCTCTTTGGTCTTGGCCATAGTGGAGTTTGGAGTCTGACTGTTTGAGGTTGTGGACAGGTGTCTTTTATACTGATAACGAGTTCAAACAGGGGCCATTAATACAGGTAACGAGTGGAGGACAGAGGAGCCTCTTAAAGAAGAAGTTACAGGTCTGTGAGAGCCAGAAATCTTGCTTTATAGAGATTGCTAATGTGTCGTCATCATGACGTATTCCCAGTGGTAAACGCAAAGCATTTTGGGAATCCGCGGCACAAACGGGCGCCAGTCTTCTATGCATGGAGGCAAGAACGCAGTGTTCAAGATGCCGTCTACCTACTGTGTTATAAACTGCAATAGTCCTTCTCACTTTGCCGTTTGAATGATGTCCTGTATGAACAAAATGACGGAGTATATTTTTATGTGTCCACTGTTCCGCGCCCCCCTCTCTCAGGCCGGCTACACACTGCAATCGTGGCGTTTTCTGTGTCTTTGCACACCAGAAGCGTGTCTGACGCGGCGATGCTGCTGCTAGGTGACGAAGTGGAAGGCCTATACTTCATGTTAAACGCTTCCAACGTGTTGCGTGAAAGATAGGCGTCGGGACTATTTGTAGCATGCACGCGTTTTCCGCGCGGCTCGAGCCGCAGGTAGTGTGAATGCTCTAACCTATTAACATGAGAGCCGAAATAAAAACGGACACTACGCTTGCAGTGTGTAGCCGGCCTCACACACACACACGCACGCAGGCAGGTTTGTTCAATTCGGACTGCATGCAGATAGATGAGAGAGAGCGAGGAGCGTGGTGCTTAAAACATTAGTATAACTTTGAACGGGCGACAGTTTTCTGCCCCACTTTTACAATCTCCAGGTCCTGGACCCATCCATCTGTAAAAAAGACTGCAGCGACTTGAATTCTGAAAACTTCGCGTGTGTGTGAACGCACAACACTTAATATGTAGTTGTATATATATATTTATACTACGGGGCCGTTGAATGCTTGAATCTGATTGGCTGCTGAACGTTCTAAGGTGTGCAATTATTTTCTGGGAGATGCACAGCGAACGTAGTTCCAGGCAGCTCTCTTGACCGCATTACAGTTCCATATCACTTCACATAGTTAACTGTAACAACGGACATTACAGGACTAAAAAACAACAATATGACAGACGATTTTCCTAAAGTAAATCTTAATATTTACGGTGAATATAAAACGTTCAACAACTGGGCGGCAGCAGTATTAGACAGTCCAGATGAAAACCAACAAACGGAAGCGGACATCAAAGGCAAGCCTTTCTGTCTCATTTCTGCCATCACACGTGCTCGCACACGCACTACAGTTTGCACTAAAGGTGTCAGCGCTGCCCTGATGATTTGATCAGTTAGCCCATAAAGTGGAGCAACTTAAAGGCTACACGTGACATTTTTTCACTAGTGAGGTAATAACAGCGCTGTTTAGAGACGCACAGAGGCAGCCTAATTCACACAAGCACTCTCTCTCTCTCTCTCTCTCTCTCTCTCTCTCTCTCTCTCTCTCTCTCTCTCTCTAATAACTTTATTAATAACTGCAGGAGAATGCTATCAACGGCTCAAGCCTTTGTTAACAGTTTTAAAATGACGTTTCAGAACTAACAAAAGAGCCGTTGGATGAGACGCGGAAGAAATAGTCCTACTCAGAATAGCGATTTAAGTACAAAAACCGGACGAATCCCTTTAAATATATCTTCGGATCGATGTCTTGAGGTGTGGTAACCGTAGTATAAGCAGAATAATTGACTCCGGGGCGTTCAATTATTAGAACAATAATGCACACCCGAGGTGTAACACTCCGCTTCGCGTCGTGACCGCATCACCACCTCGGGTGTGCATTATTGTTCTAATAATTGAACGCCCCGGAGTCAATTATTCCTTACATATATGGGTGCTGGAAGTTGGGCAACAGTTTGACGTCCCTGACCAGTCGCTCAGCTCGTAAGGATCCAGTCCTTTGATTCCCTTTATTTTCTCATCAGATCTTGTCTTTGCATTAGGATTTAGTTTTAGGCGATATGGTCTGACAATGTTTTCTTTAGCCTGCTGCATTTTGTAGGATTATATTCTGTTTTTCTCTCTAATTTTTAATTATTTTCATGCCAGAACACTAACCTGCTGTGCCAGGCCATGTAAACGGGCCAAACATACCCATAATTCTTTGCATTCTGATGACGTTACCGCCCAGTTGGTCACATGTCTTAGCGATCTCTATTGTAGGTGACCAAATACTTATTTTCCACCATAATTTCCAAATAAATTCTTTAAAAATCAGACAATGTGATTTTCTGGATTTTGTTTTCTTATTCTGTCTCTCATAGTTGAAGTGTACCTATGATGAAAATTACAGGCCTCTCTCATCTTTTTAAGTGGGATAACTTGCACAATTGGTGGCTGACTAAATACTTTTGTTGCCCCACTATATGTAAGATTCTTCTTCAAAAAGACTATAACTAGGAATTGGCTTAAATATACTACTTTGAACTGTAAACAGTGGTTACGAATTATTGAAGAAATCCTGGTTATGGAAGAACTTGCATATATTCTAAAGATGAAAAAAAGTACTTTCAAAGGGACTGGGAAACGTGGTTGATATATAAAAAACATAAAGACATTCTCAGCTAAGTAAATCGTAATTGTTATAGGAATAATCAACCTCGCTTGTTTGACTGTTGTTCTGTTTTTGTTTATTTATTTATTTTTAATTTGGGGGACGGTACATGTATGCGTATGTATAAGTACATTGATGTTTAAGAACATATTCTGATACGCATTTATAAGTACACAGTTGTGAACGCTGTATTGCATACTGTATATTTGATATGTATAATCTCTTTTCTCCCTTCCTTTTAATATTGTTTTTATTTTCATTGTAAATCTTGTAAATTAAAATGATTTAAAAAAAAAATACATCAAAATTCAGAATGACTGATCTGGTGCATAAAAGTTTTGTTGGTAAATATAAGATATTATTAACAAATAATCACTTTTGATTTGAAATAAAAGTAGTAAACTATTCCCCTTTATAATGCTTTTATCTAAATCACCTGATCATTTTTGGTTATGGCTTGGTTACTGACAAAGTATGTGTTTCAGTAAACACAAACTCACATAAAAAGCCAAACTGCGCAACTCAAGGAAACGCTCATCACCAAAATGGTTACCAAACATTTTCAATAAAAAAAATCTACATCTGAACCTGTTAATTCTTAATAAGAACTTCTGTTCCCAATAGACACAAAATGTTGAATTGGCTCAACTACAAAAAATTTGAACGAAGTTTGAACATTTAAACATTCTTTCCAATAATATGAATACTACTTGACTTCACAAATGAAATCTCAAATGCTCTGTAGTTGGTATAATAATTGTGATCTCTTCACATTCGCTTGCATTTACAGATATATTCATCCTTTATCTTATCATTTGAATGTGTTTTTGTATGTGCCCTTCTATTGTTTTGTTTTTTAAAGGTTGTGGACAGGACTTTTATTTTGTTGTCGCGACGTGACGTCATAAGGCGGCGACGAGCTTCTGTATCTGATCAGGCTGAAGAAAGGTTTGTGTTTCTGATCATTTCTAGTGTTTAAATCAGTTCCAGCCCTTCGGGTTTCACACAGAGCTCAGAAATGAGTGGATTGTTTTTGATGTGGATTGTAACATTATAATATTATTAATGAACGCTATTGTTATGAGTATCCACACATGAATAACAGAAAATATGCGTCTCATTTCTCTCTATATCGCAAATAATAAGTGACAGCTGATGGAAATGATATTTATCAACAAAATCTCTCTAGTGTCTTCATCTTTTTCCCATTTCACTTTTTATTATTATAAATTCTATATCGACACTTCAAATGTTGCAGTAGTCTGAAACTCAGTTAATAAATAAAGTTATTCTAATGATTTTTTAAAGTTGATAGCTAATTTAAATGTGTTTGTACAGTGTATAAACTCTGAATGGGCAATTGTTTCTCAGGTTTTAAAAATAATAGATCCATTACCAAGCTCAACATCAAGTCTTGTGTAAATCGGTCATCACTCAGTTTTTTTAGTGTGGTCTAAATATAATTTATTCTGAAGCAATATAATATAAAACATGCATATTTATGCTTTTTACCCTGAGGACTTTTTTTTTTGCTTAATAAAAGGCCTTTCCCCCCTAATATTATTACATGAAACACTATAGTGATGTTTACCATTCAAATGAAATAAATTACACCTGCATTAAATAATTTTATGAGATTGTCTTAAATAATCTGAATATACAAATAAGAAATGTTGGAGAAAAGTTACACTTTTAAACCGCCGTTCAAAAAGGATGTTCTGATCTAGTGTGAATGTGTGTAATCAGCATATACTTCATCCCCTTATTTATAATGGATATAATACCCAGAGATTTATTTTTCTTTCTGTTATTGTTTCCTCCTCTAAAACAGAACCAAACACACAGATAAACTCCTGAAGAGACTGAGATCCACGTGACACAAAGATGGCGTTTATTAAAGAGGAGAGTGAAGAACTGAAGATTGAAGACACATTGAGAGTCAAACATGAAGAAACCGAGGAACAAACAGGTTGGTTTCATTCTTAAAAATATGAACAGAAATGAGTGATATTTTTGAAGTCACAAAGAGCAAATTTGTACTCTATTCCATAGCGCGTTGAATGAAATCTTATATGAAATCTGTATCGTAGAAAGTCTTTCTATGGTCATATTGAAGCGTTAGTTCCCCCAAAAATGAAACTGGTCAATTACTCTCATGTCGTTCATCAAGACTTTCGTTCAGCTTCAAAACACAAATGAAGATATTTTAAATGAAATCTGAGAGCTTTGTCCCTCCACTGACAGCTACACGACGCTTAAAAAAAAAAGTTCATAAAGAGATCGTAAAACTAACACTGTAAAACAGTGATCGCACATCACCATTCGCACATCACTAGTCGCACATCAAATCAAATCAAATCATCATCAACCTTCTGCGTACCAGTTCCATGGTTTAACCCACTGGACCACCATCTCATATTTAGATGCAGCTCACTGGTAAGTGGCGCTATGGTGAGCTATTTTTAGAACATGCTACCGATGTGACCAATGGACGTTTCATGGTCCTTTATAGTCTCAACTTTGAAATTGTTTGTACCGACCACAAACGCCGCCTTATCTCCTCTTTTCGTTGAACCGTCTTGTTTCCTCTTGATTTTCATCACTTTTTAATTCTGTAACCAAGTTCCTTGAGTGCCCCCAGACTGAGCTTGGTTTACTAGTGCCACAGAACAAACCAATTAGAAATGGAGATCTTGATTTTTATCAGTCAGCTGTTGAAACAATTGGCCAAAATTTGTGTTCTGGCACTTTTATGCCACCAATGTTAAACTGCAGGGCAAGAGTTGTTACATTTTGGGAACAGTGGAGATATGACTTCTTATGTTTTGTTAGCCATTTTCCGGGCGGAAATGGCAATATTCTCCATTGCAACTGTTCCTTTGTCTGTATGCCAAGAAGAGTCCTTGCATCCTTGGGCAATTTAGGAAATTCTGATCTCAAAATTATTGGACAATAGTGCCGTTAGAGGAAGGCAAAATTATGCTGCCCATGTTTGTAGCTTTGTTTGCCATCGATTAAGTGGATTGTTGTCAGATTCCGCATTTGGTCATTCTGTATCAGAGATACTTCCAGAATCAGAGAGTGTTTCAGAATCATAGGGGAAAAAATCCACCCTAGTGTTTCACAAGAGTTCTCATAAAGGAGGCAAAAGACAAGAAACTATGCTAGAAAAGGTCGAGACATCATCAAGTTGTACTGCACAAGTTTCAGAGTTTTGACTCTTGTGACCATGAACATTCTCACTAGATTCATCTGTGTTTTCAATATGGGACATTTGTTTAGTTGGAAATGCTCCTAAAAGACAAAAGAAAGAACTGTAAATTGCAGCGACATTAAATAACACAAAAATCTATACATAATTTAATGATTTCAAATTATATTGCAGTCAACATCTACAAGTAAACTCATAACAATGATATCTTTGTAAATCACTGTCTAATGATTAAAGGGATAGTTAACCCAAAAATGTTAATTAAATTACTCACCCTAAAGCCACCCTAGGTGTATATGACATTCTTCTTTCAGCTTACGAAGAAAGTGCAGTGCCTCTCTCAGTTCAAAACGTTTACGCTGCATCCACCATTTTATATAACTCTGATTGTGTCTGTCTGAAAGAAGAATGTAATATACACCTAGGCCAGCTTAAGGGTGACTAAATCATGGCTAATTTTCATTTTTGGTTGAACTATCCTTTAAAAGCAGACAACTGGAAGTTGAAATCCATGGCTTCGCCTCATTGACTACATTTACATGTGCACCAATAATGCAATTATTTCTAATAATCAGAGTCCAACAACGCAGATATAATGTCATCGACAGGCGACTCCCTCACAATCAAATCAAATCAAATCACTTTATTGTCACTCTACCATATGCACAAGTGCAACAGTAGGTGAAATTCTTAGGTGCAGTTCCGAGCAAACATAGTAGTCATGACATGACATGTACAACATTTAAGCAACAACAGATTACACATCTGATGCGCACACAATTACTCACAGCACAGTATACACTACAATAAACAATAAATAATTTACACAATGTGAGTGTAGTTCTCACAGCTTTAAACATTATACACATACTTAAAATATACATATACTTTAAACAATATACACTAAACATACATTAAACAGTAACAGTTTACATTAAGCTATAGTAATAATATACAATGTACAGTATACATTATTATTCACAGTAGAGATCCAATGTACAATAGGTGCTATATGATAAATAATAAATGATAATAATAAATAATAAATAAATAAATGTGTATATAATGTGTGTGTATCTACAGTGGGTTGTGCTGAGTGATATTCTGTCCAGTGTGTGTTATGATCCTAATGGATCAAGAGTTAAGGAGTCTGATTGCTTGTGGGAAGAAGCTGTTCTGGAGTCGGCTGATGCGTGTTCTGATGCTGCGGTACCGTCTGCCTGATGGCAGCAGTGAGAGCAGCCCATGGTTCGGGTGGCTAGAGTCTCTGATGATCCTCTGAGCTCTCTTCACACACCGCCTGGCGTAAATGTCCTGGAGGGAGGGAAGCTCACCTCCGATGATGCAGCTGGCCGTGCGCACTACCCTTTGCAGGGCCTTGCGGCTGCGGGCGGTACTGTTGCCGTACCAGGTGGTGATGCAGCCAGTCAGCAGGCTCTCTATGGTGCTGCTGTAGAAGCGTGTGAGGATGTGGCGGTTCATTCCAAACCTCCTCAGCCGTCGCAGGAAGAAAAGGCGCTGATGAGCCTTCTTCACAACGGCCTCAGTGTGGACGGACCATGAGAGTTCCTCTGTGATGTGGACACCGAGGAACTTGAAGCTGCTGACTCTCTCCACCGGTGCTCCATTGATGGTGATGGGGCAGTGTTCTCTCTCATTCCTCCTGAAGTCGACCACCAGCTCCTTGGTCTTGCTGACGTTGAGGGAGAGGTTGTGCTCCTGACACCACTGTGTCAGAGTGTGCACCTCCTCTCTTTAGGCCGTTTCATCATTGTCAGTGATGAGACCTACCACCGTCGTATCGTCAGCAAACTTGATGATGGTGTTGGAGCTGTGGGTTGCCACACAGTCATGTGTGTACAAGGAGTACAGGAGTGGGCTGAGAACACAGCCCTGAGGGGCTCCAGTGTTGAGAGTCAGTGATGAGGAGATGTTACTGCCCATTCTGACCACCTGGCGTCTGTTTGACAGGAAGTCCAGGATCCAGCTGCATAACAAGCTGTTTAAGCCTAGAGCCCGATGTGCGAATGACGAATAGCGCCATTCTAGTCGCACTAGAATGTCGCACATCACTAGTCGCACATCGCTATTCGCACATCGCCATTCGCACATCACTAGTCGCACATCACTAGTCGCACATCACTAGTCGCACATCGCTATTCGCACATCACTATTCGCACATCACTATTCGCACATCACTATTCGCACATCACTAGTCGCACATCACTAGTCGCACATCACTAGTCGCACATCACTATTGGCACATCACTATTCGCACATCACTATTCGCACATCACCATTTGCACATCACCATTTGCACATCACTATTCGCACATCACTATTCGCACATCACTATTCGCACATCACTATTTGCACATCAGTGTTTCCCACAGAATTAGATTTGATCTGTGGTGGTGTGGTGTGTTGGGGGGGGGGGGGGGGGGGGTTGTTGGATTGACGACAACAAAAAAGGGTTAAATATTTAGTCATTTTTATTGACACGCACATATTTAATTTGCAAAACAGAGTCAGATAACTTAACAGGCATTGCTACGCTGACTGCTCCACAGACTAGTGACAAATCTAACCCTAACCCTCACCCACAGCAGCAGCATGTTGGCTGCAGTCCTCCTCTCCTACATCTCTCTCTACAGCTAACGTTCCCTGCGCCTCTCTTGCTGCTTCAGCAGCGCTGTATGAAGCCTGGAAATATTCAAAATAAATTAACCGAATAGCTTATCACAAAGGTCGGAATAATGATCTTCCACATGTGTTTCTCTGCTTTGCTATTACCTCTGGTCCAGACTGTATTTGCTCCTCTGGACGAGCCTTTTTAAATCGGTTAAAATATTTTTCAATATTCATCTGGATTGAGGGAGCAAACAGTCTGCGTTATGATTAAATACTTAAACATTAACGTTATGTAGTAAGGGCAGTCGATATTAACAGCTTACAGCATGTTGTGTATAACTTACATGCTGTAACTGTTATTCTCATGTAAACATAGCATAATTATTAACTAGCCTCCTTAATGCTTGCTAATGCGTTTCCATTACCCTTCAAATCGCGCAAATTGAAAATTAAGCTCAATGGAAACACGCCAATTTCGCATAAAAGACTCCAATTTTTTGCAAAAAAAAAAAAGGTTTTACGCTCTCGTGAGGTGGAAATATTTTGCAAAACTGCAATGGAAACACATTTACAGTGAACATTTACAGTGAACTGACTTAGAAAGCGCGGTGTGTTTGAACAGATTACAAGACTTCTTTAATTCATAAAAGACAAAATAATTAGAGGAATAACGTTACTGGATTCTAAACCTTAAAGAAATGCCACAATCAAGACCTCGGAGCAGAAATGAGCGAGAAAATACCTCATATGTGCCGCTCACAGTATAAGGGTCTTTCCTTGTCATTAATTAACCTCTTAACCTGCGCCCCATTTTTTGAGAATTCTTTGAAAACGACATACCCAAATGAAAATGTCTGCAGCTCTTAAACCCTATGGTCTATATTCATAAATCTGGTCTTATTTTAAACTAGACACTTGAAATGTTGCTACCCAAGAGTCATAATAACTCAAAGTAATATGGGAACAGAGTAATATACATGTAAATATACATGTAAGTGACTCACGTTTTTTTTTTTTTTTTTTTTTTTTACTTAGGGAAAAAAATATTATAATTTAATGTTAAGAGCCTGAAAATAACTTAAATATAAAACTGAATGTCTAATCATGTCATGATTCAAATATGAGGATGATTCTCTCAGTAATGGAGCTTCTGTGAGCTTTTATGTCAAGAAAAGTCTAGGCGTCATTTCAAAAAGGCCATTTATTTCAGATCATTTGCTATTGTAAAGAGTAGTTTTTCATTCAAATAAATCTGCAATAAACTGCTAATTATAATGGATAAACAGCTACTGAAAAACTAAAGCAACTATTTACAGAGATTACAACGTGTAAAAAACTCATTTAGCTGATGGGAAGCGTCAGTAAGAGTCTGCACGCTCCACTGCAGTTGCGCCATTGAGAACGCGCAGACTGCGCACAAACAGTATTCACCAAAGCCTACTTACGTAAACTGCGCAAGATAATGCCTTTTGATTGGTTACTAAGTCCATCAATCAAACCTTTGTTGGAAAGGCATTGGCTGGGCACCGAGTGCCTTTATCCAACGAAAACCATGGGCGCAATGATTGACAGCTCACCAAGCCTGTAAAGCGCTTCCTCTATATGATGCATCCCAGGAGAGTCTCTGATTGAAGGAGAGAGACGAGGGAGGGTTTATAATACGTGGGAGAGACTATTCTAGCAGGGGGAGTTTGCCAGAAAAGGATTAGAATCGATATTTCATTGAAAATGGACATGATTGATTACGCTAACTCAAAACTCCCTTGCAAACAACGAAGGATTTTTTGTTTTTTCCCTATTTTTTCGTTGTTTTGGATTAAAAAGTGGGATGCATTTTGAAGAGTGGACTCTTACACAGAGATGTATGCGGGTGTTTATTGGATTCGTCCGATCTGATCCGAACGACAGGAGATGAAAGATGAGTACCGCTAATATTATGCTAATGTTTACATGGACGGTCCTTTAGCGTTTCATTTAACCCTTTCCTCTCTGGTTTATTTATTGCAAAAACAAGTTCAGAACATGAATCTTGAGTGTTTTAGCTTTCAAATGATGCATAGTTTGTGATAGTTGATTGAATATTTTGTATAAAACAAAAGTAAATAAAAGTACACACACGCCCACTTCACGCTTCTTCGTTGGACACTCGTGTTTTGATTCAGATCGTGCTCGAAGAGGAGGGGCTATTAGCTGCTTCTCCTCCGTTTGTCACTTGTCAGTTTGTGAGAGAGGGAGAGAAGGGAGCAAGCTGCGCGCAGATCTACAATAAAATACAACTTTACCCATATTAAATAGTAAAAAAAAACTGAAAATCAATCCGTGGCGGCCGCGTCGATATTGTGGCCACAAATTAATGAACATATGGGAAACCCTGCACATCACTATTCGCACAACACTATTCGCACAACACTATTCGCACATCACTATTCACACATCACTAGTCGCACATCACCAGTCGCACATCACTATTCGCACATCACTAGCCGCACATCACTAGTCGCACATCACTATTCACACATCACCAGTCGCACATCACTATTCTCACATCACTATTCGCACATCACTAGTCGCACATCACTAGTCGCACATCACTATTCGCACATCACCAGTCGCACATCACTATTCGCACATCACTAGCCGCACATCACCATTCGCACATCACTAGTCGCACATCACTAGCCGCACATCACCATTCGCACATCACTATTCGCACATCACCATTTACACATCACCATTCGCACGTCACTAGTCGCAGATCACTAATCGCACATCACTTGTCGCACATCACTAGTCGCAGATCACTAATCGCACATCACTAGTCGCACATCACTATTCACACATCACTAGTCGCACATCAATAGTCGCACATCACTATTCGCACATCACCATTCACACATCACCATTCACACATCACCATTCGCACATCACTAGTCGCACATCACTATTCACACATTACTATTCACACATCACTAGTCGCACATCAATAGTCGCACATCACTATTCGCACATCACCATTTACACATCACCATTCGCACGTCACTAGTCGCAGATCACTAATCGCACATCACTTGTCGCACATCACTAGTCGCAGATCACTAATCGCACATCACTTGTCGCACATCACTAGTCGCACATCACTATTCGCACATCACTATTCACACATCACTAGTTGCACATCACTAGTCGCACATCACTAGTCGCACATCACTATTCACACATCACTAGTCGCACATCACTATTCGCACATCACTAGTCGCACATCACTATTCACACATCACTAGTCGCACATCAATAGTCGCACATCACTATTCGCACATCACCATTCACACATCACCATTCACACATCACCATTCGCACATCACTAGTCGCACATCACTATTCACACATTACTATTCACACATCACTAGTCGCACATCACTATTCGCACATCACCATTCACACATCTCCATTCGCACATCACTATTCGCACATCACTATTCGCACAACACTATTCGCACATCACTAGTCGCACATCGCCATTCGTACATCACTAGTCGCACATCACTAGTCGCACATCACTATTCACACATCACTATTCGCACATCACCAGTTGCACATCACTATTCGCACATCACCATTCGCACAACACTATTCGCACATCACTAGTCGCACATCACCATTCGCACATCGCCATTCGCACATCACTATTCGCACATCAACGTTCACACATCACTAGTCGCACATCACTATTCGCACATCACCGTTCGCACATCACTATTCGCGCATCACTATTCACACATCACTATTCGCACATCACTATTCGCACATCACTATTCGCACAACACTATTCGCACATCACTAGTCGCACATCGCCATTCGCACATCACTATTCGCACATCACTATTGGCACAACACTATTCGCACATCACTATTCGCACATCACTATTCGCACAACACTATTCGCACATCACTAGTCGCACATCACTATTCGCACATCACCGTTCGCACATCACCGTTCACACATCACCATTCGCACATCACCAGTCGCACATCACTATTCGCACATCGCCATTCGCACATCGCCATTCGCACATCGCTATTGGTACATCACTAGCCGCACATCACTATTCGCACATCACCGTTCGCACATCACCATTCGCACATCACTAGTCGCACATCACTATTCGCACATCGCCATTAGCACATCACCGTTCGCACATCACTAGTCGCACATCACTATTCGCACATCGCCATTAGCACATCACCATTCGCACATCGCTATTCGCACATCACCAGTCGCACATCACTATTCACACATCACCAGTCGCACATCACCAGTCGCACATCACTATTCGCACATCGCTATTGGCACATCACCAGTCGCACATCACTAGTCGCACATCACTATTCGCACATCGCCATTAGCACATCACCGTTCGCACATCGCTATTCACACATCACCAGTCGCACATCACCAGTCGCACATCACTATTCGCACATCGCTATTGGCACATCACCAGTCGCACATCACTAGTCGCACATCGCTAGTCGCACATCACTATTCGCACATCACCAGTCGCACATCACCAGTCGCACATCACCAGTCGCACATCACTATTCGCACATCACCATTTGTACATCACTATTCGCACATCGCCATTCGCACATCTCCATTCGCACATCACTATTCACACATCACTATTCGCACATCACCAGTCGCACATCACTAGTCGCACATCACCATTCGCACATCGCCATTCGCACATCACTAGTCGCACATCACTATTCGCACATCACCGTTCGCACATCACTATTCACACATCACTATTCGCGCATCACCGTTCGCACATCACTATTCACACATCACTATTCGCGCATCACTATTCACACATCACTATTCGCACATCACCATTTGCACATCACTATTCGCACATCACAATTTGCACATCACCAGTCGCACATCACCAGTCGCACATCACTAGCCGCACATCGACATTCGCACATCGCCATTCGCACATCACCAGTCGCACATCGACATTCGCACATCGCCATTCGCACATCACCAGTCGCACATCACCAGTCGCACATCACTAGTCGCACATCACCAGTCGCACATCACTATTCGCACATCACCATTCACACATCACTATTCGCACATCGCCATTCGCACATCACTATTCGCACATCTCCATTCGCACATCACTATTCACACATCACTATTCGCACATCACTATTCGCACAACACTATTCGCACATCACTAGTCGCACATCGCCATTCGCACATCACCAGTCGCACATCGACATTCGCACATCGCCATTCGCACATCACCAGTCGCACATCACCAGTCGCACATCACTAGTCGCACATCACCAGTCGCACATCACTAGCCGCACATCACCATTCACACATCACCAGTCGCACATCACTATTCGCACATCGCCATTCGCACATCTCCATTCGCACATCACTATTCGCACATCACTATTCACACATCACTAGTCGCACATCACAATTCACACATCACTATTCGCACAACACCAGTTGCACATCACTATTCGCACATCACCATTCGCACAACACTATTCGCACATCACTAGTCGCACATCACCATTCGCACATCGCCATTCGCACATCACTATTCGCACATCACCGTTCACACATCACCATTCGCACATCACCAGTCGCACATCACTATTCACACATCACTATTCGCGCATCACTATTCACACATCACTATTCGCACATCACCATTTGCACATCACTATTCGCACATCACTATTCGCACAACACTATTCGCACATCACTAGTCGCACATCACCATTTGCACATCACTATTCGCACATCACTATTCGCACATCACCATTCGCACATCACTAGTCGCACATCACTATTCGCACATCGCCATTAGCACATCACCGTTCGCACATCGCTATTCGCACATCACCAGTCGCACATCACTATTCACACATCACCAGTCGCACATCACTATTCGCACATCGCTATTGGCACATCACCAGTCGCACATCACTAGTCGCACATCGCTAGTCGCACATCACTATTCGCACATCACCAGTCGCACATCACCAGTCGCACATCACAATTTGCACATCACCAGTCGCACATCACCAGTCGCACATCACTAGCCGCACATCGCCATTCGCACATCGCCATTCGCACATCACCAGTCGCACATCGCCATTCGCACATCGCCATTCGCACATCACCAGTCGCACATCACCAGTCGCACATCACTAGTCGCACATCACCAGTCGCACATCACTATTCGCACATCACCATTCACACATCGCTATTCGCACATCGCCATTCGCACATCACTATTCGCACATCACTAGCCGCACATCACCATTCACACATCACCAGTCGCACATCACTATTCGCACATCGCCATTCGCACATCTCCATTCGCACATCACTATTCACACATCACTATTCGCACATCACTATTCGCACAACACTATTCGCACATCACCAGTCGCACATCGCCATTCGTACATCACTAGTCGCACATCACTATTCACACATCACTAGTCGCACATCACTATTCACACATCACTATTCGCACATCACCATTTGTACATCACTATTCGCACATCGCCATTCGCACATCTCCATTCGCACATCACTATTCACACATCACTATTCGCACATCACCAGTCGCACATCACTAGTCGCACATCACCATTCGCACATCGCCATTCGCACATCACTAGTCACACATCACTATTCGCACATCACCGTTCGCACATCACTATTCACACATCACTATTCGCGCATCACCGTTCGCACATCACTATTCACACATCACTATTCGCACATCACCAGTCGCACATCACTAGTCGCACATCACCATTCGCACATCGCCATTCGCACATCACTAGTCACACATCACTATTCGCACATCACCGTTCGCACATCACTAGTCACACATCACTATTCGCGCATCACCGTTCGCACATCACTATTCACACATCACTATTCGCGCATCACTATTCACACATCACTATTCGCACATCACCATTTGCACATCACTATTCGCACATCACCATTCGCACATCGCCATTCGCACATCACTAGTCACACATCACTATTCGCACATCACCGTTCACACATCACTAGTCACACATCACTATTCGCACATCACCGTTCGCACATCACTATTCACACATCACTATTCGCGCATCACTATTCACACATCACTATTCGCACATCACCGTTCGCACATCACTATTCGCACATCACCGTTCGCACATCACTATTCACACATCACTATTCGCGCATCACCGTTCGCACATCACTATTCACACATCACTATTCGCGCATCACTATTCACACATCACTATTCGCACATCACTATTCGCACATCACTAGTCGCACATCACCATTCGCACATCGCCATTCGCACATCACTAGTCACACATCACTATTCGCACATCACCGTTCACACATCACTAGTCACACATCACTATTCGCACATCACCGTTCGCACATCACTATTCACACATCACTATTCGCGCATCACTATTCACACATCACTATTCGCACATCACCATTTGCACATCACTATTCGCACAACACTATTCGCACATCACTAGTCGCACATCGCCATTCGCACATCACTATTCGCACATCACTATTGGCACAACACTATTCGCACATCACTAGTCGCACATCGCCATTCACACATCACTATTCGCACATCACTATTCGCACAACACTATTCGCACATCACTAGTCGCACATCGCCATTCGCACATCACTATTCGCACATCACTATTCGCACATCACTATTTGCACAACACTATTCGCACATCACTAGTCGCACATCGCCATTCGCACATCACTATTCGCACATCACTAGTCGCACATCGCCATTCACACATCACTATTCGCACATCACTAGTCGCACATCACTATTCGCACATCACCGTTCGCACATCACCGTTCACACATCACCATTCGCACATCACCAGTCGCACATCACTATTCGCACATCGCCATTCGCACATCGCCATTCGCACATCGCTATTGGCACATCACTAGCCGCACATCACTATTCGCACATCACCGTTCGCACATCACCATTCGCACATCACTAGTCGCACATCACTATTCGCACATCGCCATTAGCACATCACCGTTCGCACATCGCTATTCGCACATCACCAGTCGCACATCACTATTCACACATCACCAGTCGCACATCACTATTCGCACATCGCTATTGGCACATCACCAGTCGCACATCACCAGTCGCACATCACCAGTCGCACATCACCAGTCGCACATCACCAGTCGCACATCACTATTCGCACATCACTAGTCGCACATCACTATTCGCACATCACTAGCCGCACATCGCCATTCGCACATCACCAGTCGCACATCGACATTCGCACATCGCCATTCGCACATCTCCAGTCGCACATCACCAGTCGCACATCACCAGTCGCACATCACCAGTCGCACATCACTATTCGCACATCACCAGTCGCACATCACCAGTCGCACATCACCATTCGCACATCACTAGTCGCACATCAGTAGTCGCACATCACTATTCGCACATCGCTATTCGCACATCACCAGTCGCACATCACTATTCGCACATCACCAGTCGCACATCACTATTCGCACATCACCAGTCGCACATCACTATTCGCACATCACTAGTCGCACATCGCTAATCGCACATCACTAGCAGCACATCACTAGCAGCACATCACTATTGGCACATCACTATTGGCACATCGCCATTCGCACATCACCAGTCGCACATCACCAGTCGCACATCACTAGTCGCACTTTGCTATTCGCACATCACTATTCGCCTATTCGCACATCACTAATCGCACATCACCAGTCGCACATCACCAGTCGCACATCACTAATCGCACATCACTAATCGCACATCACTAATCGCACATCACCAGTCACACATCACCAGTCGCACATCACTATTCGCACCTCACTATTCGCACATCACTATTCGCACATCGACACTAGTCGCACATCACTATTGGCACATCGCTATTCGCACATCACTATTTGCACATCACTAGCCGCACATCACTAGCCACACATCACTATTGGCACATTGCCATTCGCACATCACTATTGGCACATCACCATTCGCACATCACTATTGGCACATCACCAGTCGCACATCACTATCACTACATCGCTATTCGCACATCGCCAGTCGCACATCGCCATTCGCACATCGCCATTCGCACATGACTATTCGCACATCACTAACCACACATCACTATTGGCACATTGCCATTCGCACATCACTATTGGCACATCACCATTCGCACATCACTATTGGCACATCGCTATTCGCACATCGCCAGTCGCACGTCACTATTCGCACATCACTAGCCGCACATCACTAGCCACACATCACTATTGGCACATCGCCATTCGCACATCGCCAGTCGCACATCACTATTGGCACATCACTATTGGCACATCGGCATTCACACATCACTAGTCGCACATTGCTATTCGCACATCACTATTCGCACATCACTATTCGCACATTACTAATCGCACATCACCAGTCGCACATCACTATTCGCACATCACTAATCGCACATCACCAGTCGCACATCACTAGCAGCACATCACTAGCAGCACATCACTATTGGCACATCGCCATTCGCACATCACCAGTCGCACATCACCAGTCGCACATCGCTAGTCGCACATCACTAGTCGTACATCACTAGTCGCACTTTGCTATTCGCACATCACTATTCGCCTATTCGCACATCACTAATCGCACATCACCAGTCGCACATCACTATTCGCACATCACTATTCACACATCACTAATCGCACATCACTAATCGCACATCACCAGTCGCACATCACCAGTCGCACATCACTATTCGCACCTCACTATTCGCACATCACTATTCGCACATCGACACTAGTCGCACATCACTATTGGCACATCGCTATTCGCACATCACTATTTGCACATCACTAGCCGCACATCACTAGCCACACATCACTATTGGCACATTGCCATTCGCACATTACTATTGGCACATCGCCATTCGCACATCACCAGTCGCACATCACCAGTCGCACATCGCTAGTCGCACATCACTAGTCGTACATCACTAGTCGCACTTTGCTATTCGCACATCACTATTCGCCTATTCGCACATCACTAATCGCACATCACCAGTCGCACATCACTATTCGCACATCACTATTCGCACATCACTAATCGCACATCACTAATCGCACATCACCAGTCGCACATCACCAGTCGCACATCACTATTCGCACCTCACTATTCGCACATCACTATTCGCACATCGACACTAGTCGCACATCACTATTGGCACATCGCTATTCGCACATCACTATTTGCACATCACTAGCCGCACATCACTAGCCACACATCACTATTGGCACATTGCCATTCGCACATTACTATTGGCACATCGCCATTCGCACATCACCAGTCGCACATCACCAGTCGCACATCGCTAGTCGCACATCACTAGTCGTACATCACTAGTCGCACTTTGCTATTCGCACATCACTATTCGCCTATTCGCACATCACTAATCGCACATCACCAGTCGCACATCACTATTGGCACATCGGCATTCACACATCACTAGTCGCACATTGCTATTCGCACATCACTATTCGCACATTACTAATCGCACATCACCAGTCGCACATCACTATTCGCACATCACTAATCGCACATCACCAGTCGCACATCACTAGCAGCACATCACTAGCAGCACATCACTATTGGCACATCGCCATTCGCACATCACCAGTCGCACATCACCAGTCGCACATCGCTAGTCGCACATCACTAGTCGTACATCACTAGTCGCACTTTGCTATTCGCACATCACTATTCGCCTATTCGCACATCACTAATCGCACATCACCAGTCGCACATCACTATTCGCACATCACTATTCACACATCACTAATCGCACATCACTAATCGCACATCACCAGTCGCACATCACCAGTCGCACATCACTATTCGCACCTCACTATTCGCACATCACTATTCGCACATCGACACTAGTCGCACATCACTATTGGCACATCGCTATTCGCACATCACTATTTGCACATCACTAGCCGCACATCACTAGCCACACATCACTATTGGCACATTGCCATTCGCACATTACTATTGGCACATCGCCATTCGCACATCACCAGTCGCACATCACCAGTCGCACATCGCTAGTCGCACATCACTAGTCGTACATCACTAGTCGCACTTTGCTATTCGCACATCACTATTCGCCTATTCGCACATCACTAATCGCACATCACCAGTCGCACATCACTATTCGCACATCACTATTCGCACATCACTAATCGCACATCACTAATCGCACATCACCAGTCGCACATCACCAGTCGCACATCACTATTCGCACCTCACTATTCGCACATCACTATTCGCACATCGACACTAGTCGCACATCACTATTGGCACATCGCTATTCGCACATCACTATTTGCACATCACTAGCCGCACATCACTAGCCACACATCACTATTGGCACATTGCCATTCGCACATTACTATTGGCACATCACCATTCGCACATCGCTATTCGCACATCGCCAGTCGCACATTGCCATTCGCACATCGCCATTCGCACATGACTATTCGCACATCACTAACCACACATCACTATTGGCACATTGCCATTCGCACATCACTATTGGCACATCACCATTCGCACATCACTATTGGCACATCGCTATTCGCACATCGCCAGTCGCACGTCACTATTCGCACATCACTAGCCGCACATCACTAGCCACACATCACTATTGGCACATCGCCATTCGCACATCGCCATTCGCACATCACTATTGGCACATCCCCAGTCGCACATCGCTATCACTACATCGCTATTCACACATAGCCAGTCGCACATCACTATTGGCACATCACTATTGGCACATCGGCATTCACACATCACTAGTCGCACATTGCTATTCGCACATTGCTATTCGCACATCACCAGTCGCACATCACTATTCGCACATCACCAGTCGCACATCACCAGTCGCACATCACCATTCGCACATCACTAGTCGCACATCAGTAGTCGCACATCACTATTCGCACATCGCTATTCGCACATCACTATTGGCATATCACTAGCCGCACATCACCGTTCGCACATCACCATTCGCACATCACTAGTCGCACATCACTATTCGCACATCGCCATTAGCACATCACCGTTCGCGCATCGCTATTCGCACATCACCAGTCGCACATCACTATTCACACATCACCAGTCGCACATCGCTATTCGCACATCACCAGTCGCACATCACCATTCGCACATCACTAGTCGCACATCACTATTGGCACATCGCCATTCGCTCATCACTATTCGCACATCACTATTCGCACATCACCGTTCGCACATCACCATTCGCACATCACTAGTCGCACATCACTATTCGCACATCGCCATTAGCACATCACCGTTCGCGCATCGCTATTCGCACATCACCAGTCGCACATCACTATTCACACATCACCAGTCGCAAATCGCTATTGGCACATCACCAGTCGCACATCACCAGTCGCACATCACCAGTCGCACATCACTAGTCGCACATCACTATTCGCACATCACCAGTCGCACATCACCAGTCGCACATCACCAGTCGCACATCACCAGTCGCACATCACTATTCGCACATCACTAGTCGCACATCACTATTCGCACATCACTAGCCGCACATCGCCATTCGCACATCACCAGTCGCACATCGACATTCGCACATCGCCATTCGCACATCTCCAGTCGCACATCACCAGTCGCACATCACCAGTCGCACATCACTATTCGCACATCACCAGTCGCACATCACCAGTCGCACATCACCATTCGCACATCACTAGTCGCACATCAGTAGTCGCACATCACTATTCGCACATCGCTATTCGCACATCACCAGTCGCACATCACTATTTACACATCACCAGTCGCACATCACTATTCGCACATCACCAGTCGCACATCACTATTCGCACATCACTAGTCGCACATCGCTAATCGCACATCGCTATTCGCACATCACTAGCAGCACATCACTAGCAGCACATCACTATTGGCACATCACTATTGGCACATCGCCATTCGCACATCACCAGTCGCACATCACCAGTCGCACATCACTAGTCGCACTTTGCTATTCGCACATCACTATTCGCCTATTCGCACATCACTAATCGCACATCACCAGTCGCACATCACCAGTCGCACATCACTAATCGCACATCACTAATCGCACATCACTAATCGCACATCACCAGTCACACATCACCAGTCGCACATCACTATTCGCACCTCACTATTCGCACATCACTATTCGCACATCGACACTAGTCGCACATCACTATTGGCACATCGCTATTCGCACATCACTATTTGCACATCACTAGCCGCACATCACTAGCCACACATCACTATTGGCACATTGCCATTCGCACATCACTATTGGCACATCACCATTCGCACATCACTATTGGCACATCACCAGTCGCACATCACTATCACTACATCGCTATTCGCACATCGCCAGTCGCACATCGCCATTCGCACATCGCCATTCGCACATGACTATTCGCACATCACTAACCACACATCACTATTGGCACATTGCCATTCGCACATCACTATTGGCACATCACCATTCGCACATCACTATTGGCACATCGCTATTCGCACATCGCCAGTCGCACGTCACTATTCGCACATCACTAGCCGCACATCACTAGCCACACATCACTATTGGCACATCGCCATTCGCACATCGCCAGTCGCACATCACTATTGGCACATCACTATTGGCACATCGGCATTCACACATCACTAGTCGCACATTGCTATTCGCACATCACTATTCGCACATTACTAATCGCACATCACCAGTCGCACATCACTATTCGCACATCACTAATCGCACATCACCAGTCGCACATCACTAGCAGCACATCACTAGCAGCACATCACTATTGGCACATCGCCATTCGCACATCACCAGTCGCACATCACCAGTCGCACATCGCTAGTCGCACATCACTAGTCGTACATCACTAGTCGCACTTTGCTATTCGCACATCACTATTCGCCTATTCGCACATCACTAATCGCACATCACCAGTCGCACATCACTATTCGCACATCACTATTCACACATCACTAATCGCACATCACTAATCGCACATCACCAGTCGCACATCACCAGTCGCACATCACTATTCGCACCTCACTATTCGCACATCACTATTCGCACATCGACACTAGTCGCACATCACTATTGGCACATCGCTATTCGCACATCACTATTTGCACATCACTAGCCGCACATCACTAGCCACACATCACTATTGGCACATTGCCATTCGCACATTACTATTGGCACATCACCATTCGCACATCACTATTGGCACATCGCCATTCGCACATCACCAGTCGCACATCACCAGTCGCACATCGCTAGTCGCACATCACTAATCGTACATCACTAGTCGCACTTTGCTATTCGCACATCACTATTCGCCTATTCGCACATCACTAATCGCACATCACCAGTCGCACATCACTATTCGCACATCACTATTCGCACATCACTAATCGCACATCACTAATCGCACATCACTAATCGCACATCACCAGTCGCACATCACCAGTCGCACATCACTATTCGCACCTCACTATTCGCACATCACTATTCGCACATCGACACTAGTCGCACATCACTATTGGCACATCGCTATTCGCACATCACTATTTGCACATCACTAGCCGCACATCACTAGCCACACATCACTATTGGCACATTGCCATTCGCACATTACTATTGGCACATCACCATTCGCACATCGCTATTCGCACATCGCCAGTCGCACATCGCCATTCGCACATCGCCATTCGCACATGACTATTCGCACATCACTAACCACACATCACTATTGGCACATTGCCATTCGCACATCACTATTGGCACATCACCATTCGCACATCACTATTGGCACATCGCTATTCGCACATCGCCAGTCGCACGTCACTATTCGCACATCACTAGCCGCACATCACTAGCCACACATCACTATTGGCACATCGCCATTCGCACATCGCCATTCGCACATCACTATTGGCACATCCCCAGTCGCACATCGCTATCACTACATCGCTATTCACACATAGCCAGTCGCACATCACTATTGGCACATCACTATTGGCACATCGGCATTCACACATCACTAGTCGCACATTGCTATTCGCACATTGCTATTCGCACATCACCAGTCGCACATCACTATTCGCACATCACCAGTCGCACATCACCAGTCGCACATCACCATTCGCACATCACTAGTCGCACATCAGTAGTCGCACATCACTATTCGCACATCGCTATTCGCACATCACTATTGGCATATCACTAGCCGCACATCACTATTGGCACATCGCCATTCGCTCATCACTATTCGCACATCACTATTCGCACATCACTATTCGCACATCACCAGTCGCACATCACTAGTCGCACATCACCAGTCGCACATCACTATTTACACATCACCAGTCGCACATCACCAGTCGCACATCACTATTCGCACATCACCAGTCGCACATCACTATTCGCACATCACTAGTCGCACATCGCTAATCGCACATCGCTATTCGCACATCACTAGCAGCACATCACTAGCAGCACATCACTAGCAGCACATCACTATTGGCACATCGCCATTCGCACATCACCAGTCGCACATCGCTAGTCGCACATCGCTAGTCGCACATCACTAGTCGCACATCACT